>OY728160.1:1070072219-1071315219 GCA_963277665.1 Viscum album
TTTAAAATACCTCTTTTTATGAAAATGTTGATTATTTTCAAAAATTTATGTACAAAAATATTCCCATTATCATAGGAATTATAATTGAAATAAAAATATATATTATTTTGTTATATTTAATCTAATTAATTTCATTTTAAATATGTTTTTACTAGATTTTGGTATAATATCAGTTTTAGGCTTAAATTGCATTTTTCTAAGAACTATTTTTAAATGACTAATTTTCCTCCATTATAATTATTAAAAAAATTAATAAATAATTATTTATTTATATTTTTCTAATATATATTTGAATATTTTCACGACTCGTCCTTGGGGCCTGTGTCGTGACTACCCCAACCCCGCCTTCCATAGGCCATGGGTTGGCGACTAGCACTAAAGGCGTAAATCCCATTATAAGGGAAGGAATTTCCTTTATAAAATTAAACCACAGAACAGAGTACGCAACAGAAGTAAGAACTAAGTAATACTGAATACAAAAGTATGTGTGGAAAGGAACAGGGGCTAGAAATACAGGCCCAACAGTAAGTACAATACAACTGAAAAGCTAGTACAACTGTAGTAAAGTAAAACAACAACCACTGAGTCATTCTTCAGAAATCCCAACTGAAGGGTGGGTACATATGGCCGACTCCGCACCTCGGGTCCATCCGTCTGCTCTGTGTTTGTCTCCCCAAGTGGTCCACCTCTGGGTACCATCCATCTCTACAAGTATCTACCTCGATCACTGTTGTCTGTCATCTGAATCTAACACAACGTAGTGCGGGCATAGCCAATGCATGAGTGAGTATACAATACTCAGTAAGGAACCCTAGACCCTCTAAGGTCTCCTAGAATCCATGAAGGATAAACCACAAAATAAAATATACAATCACGAAGTTCCAGCCTTACTTAGTTATATGCCCATACATATAGCAAAGTTATCATTCTCAATTCGGCTCCAACTCGATCGAGTGAAAACACAACCCAGTCTAGATAGGAAAGTAATTCAATCACATCATTGATAATGATTGAAGTCAAGAATCAGCTCACACAGGTATACATCATTCTCATTGAGATAGAGATGATCATATGTAGTCATTGATTCATCTAAGCTATCGGACCCACGCAGGATACTAGACCAGCTTAGTTGTCAGACCCACATAGGATTCTAGACTAGCTACACTGTCAGACCCACTCAGGATACAAGTACAGAAGTCATCGTTGTCGAACCCATGGAGGATTCTAGTATAGTTTTTGTCACTATCGAACCCACGAAGGATTCCAGTATATTTTTCGTCGCTACCGAACCCACGGAGGATTCCAGTACTGTCATCGTCGTAGTTGCAGCCAGCTCTAGGGTTCTCACACACATCACGCTCGATTCCGGTAGGGTCCGATCTTTGAGCAACGGGGTCAATACATAAACTATCATGAAGTCCAGAGTTTAGGTATCACGAAGTTCTGTCTCATCAAAATAAACCCAACGTGACAAACGGTGCATCAATCGAACACCCTATATGAGAGTTATTGGCATTTTTGTTCTAGGGGCCCCATTGGAAATAAGCTCATTCCAAACCTGACCATTTTACAAAGTTGTCCTAAACTCACTTAGATTATCTCAGAAGGACTGCCACATAATAAGGGTCCCAATTCCGTAGACGTCACATCGATCAGACGCACGATTGTGATGTTATTCGTATTTAAGTGAAACCGGCCCAGCCCGTCAAGCCTGGTGGGATAGCGGGTCGGCCCGTCCTGGTTTGGGGGGTCCGACCTAGTTAAGGGGTCGACCCGACCCAATAATTTGCATCTCGGCCCGATGGGGCTTGGTCCAGCTCATGGCAAGCGGTTCGGCCCGCGTAAGGGGGCGACCCGGCCCATCCAGCTGGTCGAGCGACTCAGAGCGGGGGGGGGGGGGGGCTGACTCTCCGAACTGGTGGCCTCGAGAAACACCACCCTCCTATCTGGTTGGATGAAGATGGACGGTCTTCCTGGCACGGGCGGCCCACATGGGCGGCACATTGTCTTCCCGCGTGGCACCTGTGGGTGTCGCGATCTCCTCCAACCCGGCTGTCTGGCGAGCCAGCCGGTTCACCCGACCAAGAAGCCCGCAGAGTGCGGGCCGCAGACCTCCGCAGCGCGGAGCCATGGGGCACCGCAGTTCCACCAGCCCGGCCAGCTAAGGCTGACCTGTTCTTCTTCGGCTGAGTAGCCCGCGGTCACGGGCCGCGGTCTCCATTTCGAGCGGCACCTGGTGTCGCGGTCCTCTTATGGTCGGCACGCAGCCGCCGTTGCTGCAACCGCCTCTTCCAACACCTCCTTCATTGCAAATAAATTCAGGAAACACTGGGGGGTCATCGGGTCGTGTTCGTTTGGCCCGTGCCCTCCGCGTTAGGTGGTATCAGTTGGCCGAAGATATTCCAATGGATTCAACATGAACGAGATAATGTATTCATGTAGAATTATACAAAACCCTACCATGAATATGATGTTGCACGTCATCGATCCATGGAAAGAGGATTCGAAGATGACGTCGAGGTGCGTCCGAGGAGAATGTATAGTTGACATTACTCGTGGGCGATGTCTTCTCCCTTGATGCGGAGTTAGAAGAATGGATGAAGATCTTCGTTTTCTTCATGTTCCTCACTGGATGAACAAACATCCTCCTTTCCTTAGTTCTCCCAAAATTCCCCCCACAAATATTTTCCAACCAATTTAATAATAAGGCCCTCCCATAATAAAACATTGACCTGAATTTCAAGTTAATTCAAAATGAAAATTGAATTAATTAAGTAATTTGTGTTGGCAACATTAATGGGAGGGAGATGAAGAGGCTCCACATTTAAATGGAAGTCCATAGGTTAAAATTAGGGTTTAAGTGAGTTAAAGAAGGAGTTGAAGGGTTAGGGTCTCGTGTGGGCCCCACCTTTAGTTAGATCCTCCCAATGGATGTTATGTGGGGTGTGGGCCCCACCTCCAACCTCCCTTTGGAGGAAATAACCACCACATAAAATAATTTGTGTAACACAACAAATTATTTAAATTATTAAGAAACCCCAAAATTAAACTTCTCCTCCCATCCAAACACAATTTTGGTAAAGGTCCCCTTAGACGAATATCAATGCTGCGAGTTCATCGGTGTCCTTGGATTTCAACTCGGAGCACCGGTTCAAATGATAGAAAAAATTGCACGTACCTTTACTAAACATACACAAACTAAACTTCATAAATTGATTCAGGGCACACTGGGCCTCAGAATCAGGTGTCGTCAGAAACTGCAAACTCATAAAATTCCATAGAATTAAGAAAAAATTCCCTTGAAATTTTCGAGTCTTTACATTACTCCCACCACTGGTTTTTACGTCCTCGTAAAGCTAAAAAACACACTATGGAAACAAATGGGGGTACTGAACATGCTTCTGAGCCTCTCGTTCCCATGTTCTATCCTGTAGGTTCCCGTAATACCAGTGAACTCGCACTAGAGGAATCAACCATTCAAGTAGAACCTGCTCCTGTCGATCCCCGATCTCCACTGGAACCTCTATGAATGTATCCCCATCATCAATGTCCAGCTCCTGGTGGTTGATGATGTGGGACAGGTCGTGCATGTATCTCCTCAGTTGAGATATGTGAAAGACGTCATGAACCCGATGCAACTGAGGTTGAAGGTCCAAGTGGTAAGCCACCTCGCCGACTCTAATGAGGACCTAGAAAGGCCCGATGAAGCACAGAGATAACTTGTCATGTCGGACAAATATTTGTATACCTCTTCGAGGTGAGAGGCGTAGGAAAACCTGGTCTCCATCCTATAACTCCAGTGGTCTCCGTCTCCTATCAGCAGTGGACTTCTGTCTGATATGTGCAGTCGTCATCCTCTTCTGGATGATCTTCACATTCTCTGTCATACCCTGAACCATCTCTGCTCCAAAAAGTGCTAACTCCCCTGGGACATTCCATCATAGAGGTGATCTGCAAGGTCGGTCATACAGTGCCTCGTAAGATGTTATCCCAATGTTGGAGAGGTAGTTGTTGTTGTATGCAAACTCCACTAAGGGTAAGTGATCCTCCCAGCTGTGACCAAAGTTGAATAAACAAGCACGGAGCATGTAATCAAGAGTTTGAATGGTCCTCTCACTCTGACCGTCCGTCTGAGGATGAAAGGCGGTGCGTAGATGTAGCTAAATCCCAAAAACCTCATGTAACCCCTTCCAATGTCGGGAATTGAATGGATCATCTTGATCGGAAATGATAGATGATGACACAACATGAAGCCATACGATCTCCCGAATGTAGAGGCGTCCCAAACTCTCTATTGAGCCCTACTCTCTGATCGGTAGGAAGTGGGCCGACAAGGTAAGTCGGTCTACAATCACCCATATAGAGTCATGTCTTCTAGATGTACGTGGAAGCCCCATCACAAAATCCATGGATATCTCTTCCCACTACCACTCTGGGACCTCTGAGGGAAGTACCAAGCCTGTTTGTACCTGGTGCTCCACCTTCACTTGATGACAAGTGAGAGATCGTGAAACGAACTATGCTACTGCCTACTTCATACCCGACCACTAGTGCTGTCGTCTGAGGTCCTGATACATCATCGCCACTCCTGGATGTACCACTAGATGGGAAGTGGGGAACTCCCTATGCACATCCTCATGTAGTGCAACTGGTAGCATGGTACGTCCCGTGAAGAGGATGATGTTCTCCCCTCCTTCATAATATCCATCAGGTGCCTTCCCTGAGGATATCTGAGCACATCGCATCTCACAATCAACGTCCCCACACTATTCCTCTCTGACTCACTGACGGAGTGGAGGTGTGGTTGTGAGAGACTATAGAATGTCTGCTCCATCTATATCCGCAAAGGATATCTGCAATGCGGCCAGTTTCTCCATCGCCTCTCCTAGCAGCTGAATGCCTGATCTCTTGCTGAGAGAATCAGCTACAATGTTCCCCTTCCCAGGAGTATAGACTATCTCAATGTCATAGTCCTGAGGGAACTCATGCAATTGCCGCTATCTCAGGTTTAGGTCCTTGTGTGAGAAGATGTACCTGAGACTCTGGTGGACAGAATGGACGGTAAAGTGCTCGCCCATCAAACAGTGACGCCACATCTTCAAGGTGAAGACCACTGCTACTAACTCTAGGTCATGGGTAGCGTAGTTATGCTCGTGATGTCTCAATTGTCGTGACCCATATGTGATCACTACTCGCTCCTACATAAGGACACACCAGATTCCAGTCCCTGATGCATCGTAGTAAACTACGTACCAAACGCCCTCCTCCAGTAGCCTCAAGATGGTCACCCTAGTCAATGTCTTCCTCAACTATTTAAAGCTATACTGACATCTATCTGACCACATTGAGGGTTTTACCTTCTTCATCAAGGCTTAAAGTGGTTCTGAAACTATGGATAATTCTGGCACAAATCTCCGATAGTACCCAGCAAGACCCAGGAAACTCCACACCTCGGTCACGCTCCTGGGTGTCTCCCAAGCAAGTACTTCCTCGAACTTTGCTGGATCCACTACAACTCCAGCCTCCAAGATGACGTGTCCCAAAAAGTGAACCTCTGAAATCTAGAACTGGCACTTTGAGAGCTTACTATAAAGCTGGTGCTCTCAGAGTGTATCCAGTACAACCCGGAAGTGGTAGGTGTGCTCCTCCTCAATATATGAGTAAATCATTATGTCGTTGATGAAAACTATCGATCGAGGTAAGGCTATAAGATCCTGTTCTTGAGACTCATGAACACTATTGGAGCATTCGTTATTCCGAATGGCATAACCAAGTACTCTTAGTGGCCATATTGACACCCGAAGTCCATCTTCTGCACATCCTCGTCTCGAACTCTGAGCTAGTGATAGCCTGACCTGAGGTCTATCATTGAGAACCAACATACTCCCTTGAGCTGATCAAAGAGGTAGTAAATCCTTGGAAGTGGGTACTTCTTCTTCAAGGTCACCTGATTCAGGTGATGGTAGTCAAAAAATAGTGAAAAGCTCCTATTCACCTTCTTGGAGAACAAAATCGGAGAAGCCCTGGGTGAAACACTGGGTCGGATAAATCCCTTCCCCTGCCAGTCCTCCAGCTATACCTGCAGCTCACTAAGTTCAGCGGGAGCCATCCAATATGCTGGAGTAGATATTGGTGTTTTCTTGGGGTACAGAACAATGTATATGTATACCTCTCTATGAGGAGGTAGTCATAGAACGTCGTCAGGAAAAACGTCCGTGTACTGATCCACCCAACAGGAAAACTCGGACTTTGTACATCAACTGCTTAGAGGATGTGACTAGCCAACTGATGTGTGATCGGCTTCCCTCCCCACTGCATAAGTCCATCCTACACTACAAAGGCTCCCTTCTCACCGGTGAAGGTGAACCTGGTCCAATCTATTTGGACACACCGCACTTTGCGCCTAATACAGTCGAACTGAGCATGGACTATTGATAACCAGCCCATGCCCAAGATAACGTCGTAAGGCCTCAATGTTGATACAAGAAGATCCCAGCTAAATCTCTCGCCTCCTAGAGTAATCTATCACTGCCGGTACCAGTGGGTAATCATCGAGTCTACTTCCGTATGAGTCTCTAGCCGTAAGGATCGAGCCAACGTCTCCATCAGAATATCTGAGCTCCGAACAATGGAATCAAAAATAAATTAATGACTCACACTGATGACTATATGAACATCAGAAAGGGTGGAGTATACATAGATAGTACCCTGAATCGTGTCAGGTGCACCGTGGTCATAGGCCTCGAAAGCCTGGAGCTGAGCCCACCTCTGTCTGCGAGCTCCCTGTGGTCGGGGTGGACCTCCTAGTGGTGGTGGTGGTAGAGCCTCGAAACATCGTCCACCACCCGCTACTCGTCCAGCTTCTCTGCCAATTCTGCCTACTCCCAGCTGACCACCACGGTCGAACCTCTTCCTATACCTGGGAGGTTCCTCTACTCTCTTCTGCTCGTCTGCATGGTGGTTCGGGCAGTCTAAAGCCATATGACCCTGCCTGCCGCTTGCATAGCACTGCCTGCTCCTCGTATAGCTGGATCTATTCTGTGTGCCCTGCACAACCGAACTTGTATCCTGAGGTCACCCACTTGATGGCCTAGTCCGCTTGGACCTCTACGACATCTGTTTATTACTGGCTGCAGATGAATCCACTACGTGTCACCCTGTGGTGGGTCTCGCTACTGGAGACTACTCAGCGAGGAAGCATTCCACTAGAAGGGCTCGCTCCAGCACCACCACCTATATTGGGATCCTGAGGGGAAACGTTGAAGCCCTGATCTCATGCCTTTGTCCTTGGTCGATGGTCTGGGCCCTGAAGAATGGGTCTCGTACCATATCCATGGAGTAGTGTTAGAGGTCAGTGAACCTCGCTGAGTCTTGAGCTACTGTCATACTGCCCTGATGCAGATTTAGTAACTCCTAAATCTGCACCACACTGAGGGTGGATGGAACAAACTCCAAGTGGGAGAGACTCTCGATGTCCGTCCAGAGTAAAGAGGCCACATCATGCACCTGGAGCATCGGGCTCCACCATCTGCCTGCCGCTACATGCAGGAGACTCACGGCTAGGATCACCATATGGTCGGCTGGTGTCCCTACCAATCTGAAAACCCTAACGACAGCCTCCATCCAATCCTCATCCACATATGGGTTCATCTCTCCGTGGAACCTAGGCAGCCTCTATCCCTGGAACTCAATCAACGAATTCAGGCGGCATGCACTCTCTGCTGCTCAGGCTAGTGGTATTGGTGGCCCACTGGGTAGTAGTACCGTTGGTGCCTCCGCTATGATGGGGCCCTGCATTGAGGCCTCATTGTTCAGTGAGCTACAATCCCGTACGTAACTTGAATCCCTAGCTTGTTGCCTTAGTGGGGCCATCCTGAAAAGAAACAGGTGTTCCACGGTCAAACAATATACCTAGTGAGGTGAAAAAAAGTGATCACAAAGAAAACTTTTTAAACACACATGAAATCAGTGTTTTCATGTACTGAGTTAGAAATCAGAGGTCAGGGTCCTGGTGTATGGATACGTCGGCCAATGCACCAACACTGGGCTCCCTGGACTAAAAACCACACTCAATACTCTTAACACTATTGCTTCATAGTAAGACAGATCAGAGTCCTATGTTCTGTGGTAGAACCGACTCCTCTAATACCAATTTGTCACGACCCATCCTCAGGGCCCATGTCGTGACTACCCCAAGCACGCCGTACATAGGTCAGGGGCTGGCGACTAGCACCAAAGGCGTAAATCCCATTATAAGGGAAGGCATTGCCTTTATAAAAAAAATAGTGTATGCAATAGAAGTAAGCACTATGTAATACTGAATACAAAAGTATGTGATGAAAGGAAAGGGGGATGGAAATACAAGCCCAACAGTAAGTACAGTACAACTGAAAAGCTAGTACAACTGTAGTAAAGTAAAACAGCAACCACTGAGTCATCCTTCGGAAATCCCACCTGAAGGGTGGGTACAGATAGCATCCTCAGCACCTCAGGTCCATCCGTCTACTCCGTGTACGTCTTGACAAGTGGTCCACCTCCGGGTACCGTCCAACTCTACAAGTCTCTACCTCGATCAGTGTTGTCCATCGTCGGCATCCAACACAACGTAGTGTGGGAATATCCCATGAAGGAGTGAGTATATGATACTCAGTAGGGACCCCAAGACCCCCGAATTTCTCCCAGAATCCATGATGCATAAACCACAAAAGAAAAGATACAATCACGAATTGTCAACCTTAATTAGGAATATTCCCATACATATACCTAAGTTATCATTCTCAATTCGGCTCGAACTCTCTCGATCCAAAACACAACCCAGTCCACACAGGAAAGTAATTCAATCACATAGTTGATAATGATTGAATTCAAGACTCAACTCACACATGTATACATCTTTCGTATTGAGATTGATATGATCAGATGTAGTCACTGATTCATCTATGTTGTCAGACCCACGTAGGATACTCGACCAGCTAAGCTGTCAGACCCACGTAGGATACTAGACCAGCTACTCTGTCAGACCCACTCAGGATACAAGTAAAGAAGTCAACGTTCTCGAACCCACAGAGGATTTCAGTACAGTTTTCATCGCTGCCGAACCCACGGAGGATTCTAGTACTGTTTTCATTGCTTCAGAACCCACAGAGGATTCCACTACAGTCATCGTCGCAGTCACAGCCAACTCTAGGGTTCCCACACACTGCACGCTTGATTCCGGGAGGGTCCGCTCCTTGAAAAAAGGGTTTGATACCTCAACTATCACAAATTCCATAGTTGAATTATCCCAAATATCTATCTCTTAAAAAGAAACCCCACGTGTTAGACAGCGCATGAATCAGACGCCCGATCTGAGAGTTATTGACTTTTCCGTTCCAGGAGCCTGGTTGGAAACACGCTCATTCCAAACCCAGCCGTTATCCAAATTTGACCAAAACACACATAGATTATCGCAAAAGGACCGCCTCATCATAAGGGTCCCAGTTCCATAGACGGCGCATCGATCGGACGCACGGTTGTGTAGTTATTCGCATTTAACCGAAACAGGCCCGGTCTCTCAAGCCCGATGGGCTGGTGGGTCGGCCCGTCCTGGCTCGGCAAGTCCGACCCAACTAAGGGGTCAGACCGGCCCAATAATGTGTGTCCCAACCCGGTGGGGCATGTTCTAGCTCGTGGAAGGCGGCCTAGCCCGTGCAAGGGCGCGACGCGGCCAGGCCCGCCTGGCGTGGCCCAGCCAGCTATTGGCCGCTGCTCTGCCAGCTGGCCGAGCGACGTAGAGCAGGGGGGGGGGGCTCGACCTCCCTAACTGGCGGTGCCAAGCAGCACCGCCCTCTTGTCTAGTCGGGCGAAGCTAGCTGGTCTTCCCGGCGTGAGCGTCCCGCATGGGCGAGCTGTTGTCTTCCCGCGTGGCACATGCGGGTGCCACGACCTCCTCCAACCCAGCCGGCTGACGAGCTGGCCAGTTCGCCAGCTGAAGTAGCCCACGGAGCGCGGGATGCGGACCTCCACAGCGCGACACCATGGGACGTCGCGGTTCCACCAGCCCGGCCGACTACGGATGGCCGGTTCTTCTTCGGCCGAGCGGCCCACGGTCACGAGTCGCGGTCTCCGTTCCACGCAGTACCCGGTGTCACTTTCCTCTTCGGGCCGGCGCACGGCCGCCGTTGCTTCTACTGCCTCTTCCAACACCGCCTCTATCACAAATAAAATCAGGAAACATCGGATGGTCTTCGGGCCATGTTCGTTCAGCCCACGCCCTCCGTGTTAGGCGGGAGAAGTTGGCTGAAGATATTCCAACGGATTCAATATGAATGAGATAATGTCTTCACGTATAATTATACAAAACCCCTACCTCAAATAGGATGTTGCACGTCATCGAGCCGTGGAAAGAGGATTCAAAGAAGAAGTTGGGGTGCGTCCGAGGAGGAAGTGTAGTTGAAGTTCCTCGCAGGCGATGTCTTCTCCCTTGACGTGGAGGAAGAAGAAAGGATGAAGTTCTTTCTGTTCATCACATTCCTTGCAGGATGAACAAACCTCCTCCTCTCCTTAGTTATCCAAAAATTCCCCCCAAAAATATTTTCCAACCAATATAATAATAAGGCCCTCCCATAATAAAACATCGCAATGAATTTCAAATTAATTCAAACTGACAATTGAATTAATTAAGGCATTTGTGTTGGCCACATTAATGGTAGGGAGATGAAGAGGCTCCACATTTAAGTGGATGTCTATAGGTTAAAAGAGGGTTTAAGGTAGTTAATGAAGGAGTTGAAGGGTTAGGGGCTCATGTGGGACCCACCCTTAGTCAGATCCTCCCAAGAGAAGTTATGTGGGGTGTGGGCCCCACCTCCAACCTCCCTTTGAAGGAAATAACCACCACATAAAATAATTTGTGTAACACAACAAATTTTTTAAATTATTAAAAAATCACAAAATAAAACTTCTCCTCTCGTCCAAACGCAACTGCGGTAAAGGACCCCATAGACGAATATTGACGCAATGAGTTTATCGGTGTCCTCATATTTCAATTCCGAGCACCGGTTTGAAAGATAGAAAAACATGAACTTACATTTACTGAATGTACCCGAACTATACTTCAAAAACTGATTCCTGGAACACCGGGCCACAGAATCAGGTGCTGTCAGAAACTACGGACTCGTAAAATCCAAAGATTTAAGAAAACGATTTACTTTAAATTTTAGGGTCTTTACAAATATAATAATTTAGATCCATTAAATCATTATCACTTGTAATATTTTTTATGTAAAATCATTTTATGATATAATAATTCATATAATTGAAACACATTTTTTTTAAAGGATATGTGCGTTTATTTATAAATTCAATTCTACCGCTTATGTGAGTTGAATATCATAAATTTTTTTCCTTATTTAGAAAAATAATATTTAATTTTATATAACATGATCTATTATGTTTTTTATAATTATTATAAATGATGGTAATTTTTTCACATCAATTAATGTTCAGACGTGGTTTTTCATTTTACATGATCTTGTGTTAAAATTAATTTTAACATGCATGGAACTTTTATTGGATAAATTAAATTTCATATTTTGAATCAGTAGGTATAACATATATAATAATTCACATATATTTTAATTATTCAAGTAATAATTAACTTAGTAAATAATATAAAACAAATTACCATGGTGAAAACTAAAATTGTAAAAGTATGTAATTTTAGAAGATAAGAAATAACATTTAAAAAAAATTAAATTGTTTTTGGTGGATGATTTTATCAGACATAAATCTATATAGTCCATTATTTATCAATTTTTTCACATATTTGGTGAGAGTGACTACCCATTTTTGAAAATTTTTGGGTATTAAAAAAATACCACACTTCATGTTTTATAAAATAATTCTCCATCCCATCACATAATCATATCAGGAAAGACATTTTTATCAAAAAACCCATTCCAAAATAAAACCCCATAATCCATAGATAAATTATAGTGGTATTGGTCTTCCAAAAATACCATCCATATGGTCCTTAAAAAGAAATCAAAATGAGTTTCATCTAAGAGAATGTAGTTGTCTTCACTAAGATATTATGTTTAATTCTCATTATAACACCTTCAATAATTCATTGAAAATTAAAAAATAATAACAAAAATATCTACCATATACTTATATGTAAATAAGTAGTTTTCATAACATTTATTCATCTACTTTTATTACAAATGGGAAACACAGACTTCACTCATTTGTATTGTAGGATGACGCCTCACAAGCCGTTTTAATTTTTTTTTGCATTCCCAACATACATGAATAGTATTAATTATCTAATTAATTAATATATATGGAAATTATTATATGATATTAATTATATAGAATTAATACAGAACATATATCCTTACACATTAACCCATTAATGGAATTATATCATTGGTTATGCATACTTACAACCGACCATTTTCGCAAAGCGATGCGATTCATTTTGCATGACCAAAATTATGTAATCGTATAAAAAATTTATAAAATGAATAGATATTATATATTAACATTAATATAATTCCATCAATTATATAAATTAATATATATATATATATATTATCAAAATGAATTGGAACTTCGGTAATGAAACATGCATGAGAAAATAAAGTAGTTATCACCCAAAACACTGGTAATAATGAAATACTATTACCAAATAAGTGATAAGATGTTATAATAAGATCATATAAAAAATTATTATAATAATATGGTTCTATTATAAATTAATAACAATAATAAAACCATTATATAGGATGTTATATTCACATATACAAATTGGAAGCGTGGGAAAATTGATTTTTTCTCAATTTCCTTTAATTTAGGCTTATTGAAATGTTATTCACCGAATTTATTTTCTATAGTGTGTATAATAAAGTTTTACATGTCAAATCAAGATTCAATTATCCTTCATATTACTTTATGACTTAATTTAAATTATTTCATCCAATGGGATTTGACAAGAATGTTACTAAATGGTGAGAAATTTCATAAATTGATTTCTTTTTGTTGGGTTATATTACATACATGTTACATTTTATATTATATTAATATGTTTATATTATTATTTTGAAGATTTTAGGTTTCATTTAAAATATTCTTTGTGAATTTAAATTTGATACATAATATCAATTTAGTTATTAATCTTCGCTACAATGGTATGATTATTTTATGGGATTTCTTCTAAATTTTCATTCCATTGAGATATATTGGTTATTATGCACATATTAACATTTATGTGATGTATATAAAACCAATTTTATGTATTTAAGATGAATACCTATTTATTAATTAATTTTAATGTTTCCATTTAATTTTATTCTTTCAAGAGGTTATAATTTCAATGTTACCAAATATGTAATATTCTATTTTCTAATATCATTTTCATTGGAGCTTAATTTTAATTTCTTTTAAGGAATATAGTCATTTATCTTCCATAAGACCTTGTAATTTTATTATCCACCAAATACTTAAGGATTTATAATAGTTTCTTCTAGCTTTTCCACTCTTTAGTACTTTAATTAGGAAAAGTAATTTTTAAATGAACCCCCAATATTAATTAAAATTTAATTTGATCATTCTTACAAACATGTGAGGGTTTTTAAGATGGTTATATAGATTTTTTTTATTTAGTAAAATGAATTATTAATGAAATTTAATGTAATAAATAAATTTTGATATTTTTTTTAATTTAATCTCTATAATATTTTTTTGAAATAATCATTTTAATAGGAAAATTTAAATGTTTTTTCATCATATAAAGTGGTAACAGACTTCCCCCAATTGAGTCATTTTTATAGAATTTTACTTCATATACACGTTTTAAATAGTTTTACAATGTAATTTTTTTGAGATATTATTGTATAATTCCACTTCATTTCCGTATATTATTATAGTGGACAATGTTTTATTTTAAAACAATATATTTCCAATGAACCGATACTCATCTATCATTCTTGATTAATTTTTTGATTGTCACCTTTCTCCAAAGAAAAACACTTTATTGAGATCATTATTAATTATAATGTATATTTCAATTAATTATTAGCATTATTTATATCATGGATATTTTCATTTCCAAAAAATTATACCACTTATAAATAAGGTTTTTTCATTGTCTTCTATTGGAATAATTTTGAAATTATTGATATTTTTTTACTCATAATGAATTATTGTTTATTGGAAATATTATTAATGAATTTAATTGAGAATTCAATATATGGGAATTGATTTTGAAATACACTTATTGGTGGGTTTTTAATAATATATCCCCTTAATTCATCGATATGTTTCATGTGAAAAATCAGTTGGAGAAATTAAATGGGTTTTTCCTATAGTTTTAAACTATCACGGTGAATGGTATTTTAGGTGTAGATAACAAGAGTTATAAGATCATGATGTCCAATTCCAATCATTAACTTCATCTAGAAATTAGGTATTATTATGAATGATATTATTGCATTGATATTATATATCGGTAATTTGTGTGATAAAACTGTTGATTAAATTTCATATATGTTGATTTTTTTTACCTTTCCATATTGATTACACCTTATATAATCATGATATTATATTTATTGATTAAATGGAATGTTTTTTATTTTTTTATCCTTTATATAATTACTATTCATTATTGATTCATGATTTCTTCTGTAGAATGTAACCCTTACTAAGCCTTTGATCTTTCCCTTATTTTATTCATTCCTAATGATATGAAATAGGAACATTTAATTGAGTTCAAGGATGAAAAATATTTAATCTATTTATATTTTTTATCATTTTTTCCATTATAAATTGATATTAAAGTATATATCTATATTACCAAGGATATTACACTATTCCCCCATTCAGTATGTGATTTCTTGTATCTTATTTGAAAATAGAAATGTAACCACTAGCTCGTAGCTATATGGGTCTGGGTATTTAAAGATTTATCTTGATTGAAATATAAAATATCATGTAACGGAATTTGGAGTTGTGTCTCTCTAAATTAGGGCATTGAGAGTATATAGTGTACATTATCATGTGGTCAATGGACTCTACATGTCATAGGAATCAAGACCATCATGTAAGGAACTTTATTTTTCATGACATGTGGAGTTTTGGTACTTGTCTAGTATCACTAACATAACTGTACACCTTATACAATAACCACAATGTCATATAGGTGGATCCATGAATTTTATATGGGGCACCCATACAAAACCAAACTACTACCTTGTGTTTACATAATGTCTTCCAAATAAGGAAGGATGTATACATATTTTAGGAATAGTTACTTGTATATCTTCTTGTTTTGAATCAAATGTAGACTTCTGGTAGTGATTATTAAATGTTTTTCCATAATGAATGTGTTGTTGGACATTAATTAAATATTTGATATGTAACATGATGTGATGTGATAATTACTAAATTCATCATCAATGGATAAATATATATAATAGTAAGGGCATGATATTCATGGGACATTTAGTATTTATGAACCCACTTAGGAAATAGAGTTTTACTAGGACACAAGATCTCCATCAAACATTAGGTAGGTTAGGTTGTTCAAATGTTTGTAATGAGATACTCTACATGAAAACTATGTAGAGTTAGAAATTCACCCTTATTGAAATACGTCTATGGCCTAATTCAGTTATATTTGATAGGTTATTTTATTTAACATGTTTATATGTGGTTGTGATCCACTATTTATGTATTTTTTATTTCACCCTTCTAAGAGCTATGATGGGACTGGGATCCTCCATCAAGGCCAATATTTACACCCAAATATATAGGGAGTAGAGATTATCCACTATAGTATTCAAGAATTTATGGGTTTTTTGACTTGGATAGTCTGAATAATGGGATGCATACTTAATATTTATTGATCTGGTTGTGTTGAATGATACCTCTTCCTTTGTCTAAGGTTTTTCTTTTCTTGTCATTTCGTTGTTATAAAAACCCTCTCTTTATGAACTTCATCACTGAGTTAACTAATATCATTTAATTTATTATTGGTTTCAAGAATTCCTAAGGGGTATTTAAATACATATCCCTTCAGGGACCACATTCTTACATAGTACATTTCATATGTAAACAATATAATGTTTGGTGGGGATTGGGTTGTGGTGGATGTTAGTCTAATTTTGTATTTCTTAGTTAAGGTCTTTGGATCCTGGGAGTTTCTATGAGGAACATATTTCAATCATTAATTCAAATATAGGTTGTTTTTTATTTTTTGGTAATTTATATTTACCCAATAAATTATTCATTACATATTACTATTCACTTTTGGATCTTAGAGATTATTGCATGATTTTTTAGTTAATTAATAATTTATTTTTTTCTGTATATCATTTTGAATGTATGGGCTGTGCGTTTTTTACAAATAAATTATGATGAAACCTCACATTTTAAATTTATACCAACTCATTGTTATTAAAAATCCCATATATAAATAGAAATAGTCTGGGTGTTCTACTCTCAGCTAACCACTATCTGGAAGGTGTCACTGTGGATTGATTCATGATAGATTAGGACTAGAGTAGATTGTATGATTTATGGTCATAATGGTGACTAGTTTTGTGATGAGGCTTTAGGTCAGGGGCCACTTACTATGGTGATTTCTCCAGGTAGGAAGAGATTGATTCCACTGCCCATTGACTGATGGGATAACACATCACCTATGACATGGGAAGATGTTACTATTCATATTGAGAAGCTGATTATTGCATATAATCATGGTGAGGATCGAAATTGGATAAATAATGAAGTTTTTATTCATATTGACAAGCAAATTATTCCATATACTCATGGTGATGATGGAAATAGTATAAATTTGTTATCTATTTCAAAAATGTAGAGAATGAAAAGGTATCAAGTTCATCCTAACCCAAAAGTAGTTTCTGGATATCTTGTTTTAGTGGTCTGATTATTCTATCACTTTCAAACTCTAATCGACTATATTTTGGTTATTTCATCTATCATTTTAATAGTATATTGGCACACTTGTGGTACTTGATCACCCTGACATATTGTGAGACAATGCTTCCATGGACATAGTTTGAGTAAATTTTTCATGAGAAGTATAATATTGTTATATTTTTCATTATCCATATTTAAGAGCCTCTGATGATTCATCATACTTCTATGACCATTGTGGATTATACACAGGGGTTTATTGATCTCACATGATACTCCCTTGAAATGATCCTTGATAGATTGTTCACATAATGGATTTTTAAGATAGGCCTTCAATTTGAGATACAATAAGGTGTAATTACTCAATGTATTCCCAATATTGTTGGGGTTTTTAGTGTTACCTAGTGATAAATATAAATTTTCAAGAGATGTGAAATATATATTGTGCTATTTTTGGAAACCATGCTATTGTAAGGTTTTCAGTGGAAGGTATCCCACATCATGTATTGAGGTTATAATTGTCAAATCATCCAGTTTCATAGACTCAAAATACCTGGACACTTATATAGTACTCATATAGGGGATCTAAATAGTCATACAATGGATGTATCATTTCTTTTTAAGAGTGCTGTAACAAATATAGTAATTTATTAATCCATAACATCATATATGGTGGTAAGGTTATCATTAGTCCGTTACATTATAGGAAGTGATATGGATAGGGGGATCCTAAAGCTGTCCAAGAAGGATCACAAGGATGCGGTTTTGTTAGGGGATTTATAGGTTACTTAAGAGGATGTGTTATAGGAAGATGAAATTTTGAATCACATCCACCACCCCCCACCCCTTTTGGATGATTCATGGAATAGACAGTTGGAAATCAATGAAGTGTTTTCATGTATGCAGTTGAGAAATAAAACACAAATGGTCTAGGTACGGTTGAAGGTAGTATCTATGTGTTTTATACATTGACATAAGAACTGTATGACTTTGTGATGAAATTTTTTTTATTGTTATATACCTTTTTCATTAACATTATAAACCATTAGAACCACAATCCCAACACATTCCCCTATAGCCTATCTCATAGAGTGATCCAAGGACCACATGTATTTTCTTGTGGTGTGAATTCACAATCATAAAATTGGGGTTTCCATGAGATATCATTTGGGATGTTATAGTTTTATATTATTTTATAGTTTTTATATACTAGTTATCTAATTTTTATTAAAATAATGTCTATTTTCATCTCAGGGTGAGGTTCTTATAGTTTTATCGGTCAATTTTATCATTTTAGGAAATAGTTATATTATTTTCTGATGATTGGATCTTGTGCATGGGAAGGTATAACAAATCACCCACACATTTCTCAGATTCACCAATGGGTCATCTAAATTTTATCTATTCTCTGACCATGAATTTTTCCCCCCTTCCCTAGAATTTATCTCATATTGAATGTTCCGGATCCGTTCGTCAAATTCCCTCATCTATCGATCTCAAAATTAGTTTTTACTGAGGCTTCCTCTATGCTTCCTCTTACGCTAATTTCAAGATTCAATAAACATAGAACATTTAATGACTCCTTCAATCATTTTTTTTTTTAAATCATGGGGTCTTCATGATCATTATACCATCGGTCTTCTCAACTCTAAGCATTTCATGGTGAGGATTGCTTCCTAAGAATATCTCAACCTTTCTTAGATGAGTGCATTATGCATCTATGATGGAGCTAGATTTATCAACTTCAAGTGGTCATATTATTTCCACAAGGGATTTGATTCACCTATCGTTGTAATTTGGGTTAGGATTCCACACCTTTTGATTCCATTTCAAAATCTAGCTATACTTCAAATATTAGGCAATTTAGTAGGACGTTATATGTGTTCTGATAGTCGGAGTAGGGCTATTTCAACCCCATTTAACTAAGAATTTTTTGTGATATCGATGTGCCAAATACACATATATATTCCTTTGGGGTGGTTTTTGGTGAAGAATGTTGGTATAAAAAATCAGTCATTTTTTAGTCGTGGGATGACTTTTGTTCTCTATGAAACTCCATGGGACATAAGCCTGAGAACTGCAGGCACGGGATGTTTTCCAATAATGAGGAAAACTAGTTGATATAGTCCATGGGAATACCTGTGGATAGTGATTTGGGACTGAATGTTGAAGGTGTGGTTCCTCTTGTGAAGCGGGATGTTTCAGCAGCTATCTAGACTAGCCAGAATGATCTGGTTTTGGAATCCAGTGAAGACAGGATAGGAAGGCTGAAGCAGTCAGTTCTCTTACCCCCTGTGCCAATGGTCAAGGACAATATCAAAATAATTATAGGTTATAATAACGTTATGAATCATCAAGTGGTAATTTTACCTTAGGGAAATGAAGTGGTTGTGTTCAATTGATTCGGTTGATGCTTCTCATTATGGGATGGAAAGGGTTATTGAAACCCAATCTATGAAGGAATGGGCTACAGGTTCATCTCATGAAACTCACTTTTGATGTTTAAAGCTACTCCTGCTTTGTATGGGGATGTTTATAAGACTGGTAGAACCTTCCATGTCTCCATTAGGTGCATCATATACAAATGATGTGTGATCTACTGGCGGTATTAGGATATTCCCTAGTAAAGAGGTGACATCCATTGTGGTGGGTAACCACTTCAGACAATTACCAATTGATGAAACAGATCAAGAGTGTGATTCTGATCTATTTATTCCACCCATGGTTGGGTAGAAACTCATTGGGTGTGAATCCATTGTAGGAGAAATAGAGGAAGAGGCCCTGAGATATAGGTCTACTAGCCCTTGGAGAAACCTGATCTGATGGGGACCCCGTTAGGAAAGGAAGGACTACTCATCCCAGCCAACACCAACCAAGACACTATAAGGAAATATGTTTAAAGATAAGAATACTAATAGTGATACTATGGCTCAGCTGTAGAAGTTAGGCATTTTTATTGAGAAAACACTAGAATTTCTCATGATCTTGGAAGAAGATGTTTTTGAACATGTTTTGTTTCTCAATGCTAATGAAGAGGAAGCTGCCAGAATAATGAGGAGTTCATTGAGGGTGAGTCTCAATGAGGAACAATATACATAGATTTACATGAAATACATGATTATTATTGGGGGTTTCAATAATGGGAATATTATACCTGAGTAGTATATACTGTCATGGAACATGTTGGCAGGTGAGTTTGAAGACCTGCTAATGGATGAACCCCGACACTCATGTATGTAATATCACCTGAAAATTGTTTATGGTGATTAATTATAATAAGATGAAATTATCCTTAAATGGTTCTTTATTTCCTTCTTTGGTCAAACTAATGGATTCTCACTTTTTCCGTAAATTATTTTTATTAATAAAAAATTAATTTTCAGTCAGTCATTAGAAGAATGGTTTTATTAGGCCTTGTGTATTCTCCTGGGTAGATCATATTTTATTCTAAGAAGGTGGGTGAGAGATTGTTGAATTATTTTGACTATCATAGGCTAGAAAATATAATTTAATAAAATAAATACACTATTACAATGATATATGTTATCTCTATCCTGATAAAATTATTGAAGGGTTCCTCAAAGATCGATCATAGGTCAGATATCTTAAACTATGGTTTCATGGAGATGATATTCTAAGGACAACACTATGATGTTTTATGGGTATTCATAGTTATTTATGATTTGATATATCATGTAATATTCCTTAGTTATTTTAATAAAAATATAGAACCAATTCATTTCTCCCTTCTAAGACCATTTTATAGTATTCTTCATTTAATACACAATCATTTATTCAACATTAGAGGTTAAACATGAAGACTTCATTATAATGGTAACAAAAATGATTTAGGAACATTTCCATTACGATATGATCTAAATGAGTTAAATATGGATAAAAAATGTTCAATTTTTTGTATTTTTTATCGCATAAACTGGAGTAGTAATAGATCACTATAAAACTATTGTTGTACAATCATGGGAGAAAATCGATAAGATGTTTGATGGGAAATGATTCAATAGATTGGATGTGCATTAATTATATTTAATGGTGGGATTTTATATTATTTTATTACCCTAATTTTATCATTACTAGATGGGGAAACCATTTTTTTAGAAATGTTGTGCCATCATACATTTTAGAAGGTGGTTTAATGATTGAATAGTTTTCTTATTTTTAGTATGCAAGATGATGTAGTTGAGTAAGTAGTGTTATGTGATGGCTGTAAAAATATACTCTATTGTGTATTGATTAATTGAAATCTTAGTATTTATTTTGGTAAAATTATTATTAGACACTATTTAGGGAAATATATGACCCCAAAAATGATTTATCTATGGTAGTGTATTCCTTGAAAACATAGTGGCACCTCTACCACAGTGAGGGGTTTATAATCTACGCAGACCACTATAGTCTCATGAATTTCTTTACAAAGTGATAAATCAACATGATATTGAGGGGATTACTAGGGTTCCTTGTTTTTTTTACCGTGACCTAGTGTATACATTTAAAAAAGTATAGTGGTTTAAACAATATCTTATAAGGAATTATCATCCATAGTTTATAGAAGAGGCTTTAGAGAAATTATCCTTATTGTAGTCACACCTCCTAGAACATAGAGGGTGATATTACCTTCAATCAGTGATAGTAACCCCATTAAATATTAATCATGGGAGGGAGACTATAAATGAGGGAATTTATTGTTTGGGGATTTGTGACCAAATTATATTTTGTGGAATATCATATATATTCGTTGAAGGATGGGATAATTTTATCCTCTTGTGAGGATGTATTGTGGTCTTATCCATAACACTAGATGATCATATGGGGTAATTTATCACATCCACATTAGTGATGTATCCTGGAGTAATGAAGACATACCAGGACCTTAAAATTCCATTTTGGCGGGACGTAATAGACCATGGTATTTTTTAGTTTGTTTCTAGAAGTCTCACATGCTAGTGGAATGAGGTGGGGAAAACATAGCCCAATAAGTTTTTACCAACCCCTCATTGATATTGATTGAAACTATGATGGTAAATACATATATTTTTATACAGGGATTCCATCATCATCTAGTGTTCATGAAACTATCTGGGTGATTATTGACCTGTTGACTATGTCATCACGTATCATTCCATTCAGAATTAGATATTAGTAGAGGTTTTATCTAACATATAAATGAAAAATATAATCTAATTATATGGGATCCCATAATTTATAATCTTATTCTGTGATTCATTTTTCACATCCATGTTATGGAGTGGATTTTGGGGGGATTTTGGCACTTAGTATTGAATGATCACTACTTTACACCAATTTATTGACGGTCATAATGAGTGAATCAATCATGTTATTGGGGTTATAGTGAGATTTTATAAATTATACATTGGTAATGGATGATTTTTAGTATCTCACACAGACATATCACATAATATATTAATCCACTAGAAGATCAAAATAGAGGACGAAAATCACTAGATGGAATTCATTCAATGTCAATGTACCAGAACTAGAATGAAACACATTCACCTTAATCATCATAGATGGATTCCCTTACTCAAGCCTATTTACTCAAAAACTATCAAATATATTTAATTTAAAATATATTTCATAGACATAATGTAAACTATATAATACCATTTTATGTGATTTAAAATATATTTTTGTGATATATAAAAGAATGGAAATATTTCACTATATTGGAAGTGAAAAGTTGTCATCCTTGTGACATGGAAGACACATAGATAAAAATCTCAAATTATTAATCCAAACCTCTTCATATGAATCCACCCCACTTTTATATATAGCCTCACACACATTTTTTATATCAATAACCTTCTACAAGAATCGAGGTTTATCAATAAAATTTTATAGATTCCAATATCTTGGAACATTCCATGACATGACCACCAATCGTTTGTTGAAAAATAGTGAATATTATACCTCAATATATCCTAAAACCCCAATAAAAGTCTAATAAAAATCTAGACACGACCTATATTCTAGTCATCATAAAATTAGATATACATTTGATGAGTTTACCGCCATCTAATATTCCATTGAAAATTATCATTTTTGAGTTAACACATTTTAATCTATTCAATTATTCTTCCTCTAAGAAAACATGATTGAATGGTCTTCCATATTTAATCCTTCTAATAAACCTACACTATCACCGGAAGAGGACTCTCATAGTCCCAATAATCTCCCACATGATAATTTATTCATGTAATCCATGAAAAAATTAAATAGTTTCTGAAAAACCATCGTATGAAAGTCCAAAACATACAATTCCCCATCATTATTCTTTTCTAGTTCACTTAAGCCTAATTTTAAACAATGTTACCTCCTAATAGAGTAAACCAAATCCTTGTTGAAATATCTACTATATTTTTCTTCTACATATATTCCATATCTCTTCCAGTCTATTTTACTACATCTTAAAAATAATGTAGTAATTAATGTCATTATTATTTTTATATATAAGAAAAAAATATATTTTTAGCTAATTGTAATTCAATTTTACTTTCATAAGGATTTATACCACATACCTTGACACATCTATGCTCCTCTACAAGATGCCTCAACCATACCATTTCCTTACATTTTTAGTTTTCTAACTCATGTTGTTTTTATATTTTGGGATGTTCAGTCACTGGTTACATCATCATCGTCCAAGTTATTTTTCTTTCATAAAAAGTGAAAACATATCCAAATTTATTTTAAGATGTGACTAAGATATGGATTCTCCAACCATGGTTTCATTAATTTATTCTTGGTTTGTCTCCCCAACCATGGTTTCATTAATTTATGCATACCTTTTTAACAACATAAAACATATGAATTGAGTCACACTACGCCAATCAAGATTCTGACTAGATTAAGTATCTTAACAATTATTATATTAAAATAACGAAAATAAATTGAGAAATTATACATTAATGGATTGATTTAATTAGAAACTCTATATTTTGGTTTTCAACCATGATCCTCTCGATGATTTAAGAATATTTTAATCACTAAATAAAGAATCAAATGATGATCACCACTCTGATTCTTAATATCATATCAAATACTATGAATTATCAAGATCAATGTGATGTAGATGACCACTTTTAAACATTAGACACCAGACAATATTCTTCTTAAAAAATCGTTGGTATTTATAAATTCATAATCCTGTATATATTATATTTAATTTAAAAATACATATATTATTTAAAATTATTTTTTATAATTAAATATAATTCATGTAAAACATTTATATCTCATCTCATTGCATCCTTTCTTCAAAAGTATCATAACACATGACCACATCATTTCAATATTCTATTAAGCTCAATTCCATGAAAAAAATATAATACTCTTCTTATCTTTTATTAACAATTCATATTGATAATTGTTGTATAAAAAACCCTTTTTACATATTCCTTAATCAAATGGGAACTAAAAATTCACAAGAAAACATCAATAGAAAAAAATAACAGAAGATTATACATTATTAATCTATTTTAAAATTCTACGAATAATGAAAATGTCATTCAAAAGAAACTAGCATGAAATTATATATTTTATTGATACAAACAAATAGCAGACTATTATAGCACAACATAGAATCTATAATATCAAAACTCAAAAAATCAACTAGAATTACCTCAAAACTAGTTTCAAGGGATTATATGAACTATAAAAAATAAAAACATCATAAAAAAATTAGGATGATTTTATAGAGGTTCACTAATAGTATGTTAATATGTTTATATAATTATAATTATTTCAAATAATCTCATCATGAATCATAAAATAGATATTTAAATATATCACACTATTTTATTTATCATGAAACATCATTAATAAAATTTTAAGTCTAATTTTATTTTCATTAATGATTTTCTTTTTCATCTTTTGATCTTATTTATTGAGAATATTAAAAATACAGAACATTGTTATTTTCATTATATAGAGACCTCAAAAAAAGTTTAAATGATGATGCATCTACAGATGTAATGATATTTATACAAACTAAATGTTTATTACATCGTAGTGGATGATTGTTACACAGAACATTTTTATAGTTTTTTGATGATTCTTATGCACTAGATAAACATGATTGTGTAGCTTAAATTCAAGGGATATGTTTATTTCATATAGGCCAATTCATCTTTATAATGGAAATATTCTTTCTTATTCTTATGTAAATGATGATTGTTTTGTGTAGATAATCATCCCTATATAGATGATTGTCATGAATAAGTAAAATTAACCATACAAAAAATAGACTAAAAAAATTTATATAATAAATATTTATTATATTTATTAAAATACTAAAAAAAATTGAACATCTCAACCTCAACTAACTGAAAATAAAATTTATTTATCGCATCATTTATAAACATATAAATATCCTTCAATGATTCTGAATTATGATTTCTATTTAATAAAAAACTATGACCATAATTTGTATAGTATTAATTTGTTTGAATCCTTACTTGTATTTTCTAAATAAACTCAAATATTTTTACAATAGACTAAATTTCTCAACAATTAAAAGATCTTATCATTATTCATACGATAATGGTATTTAACCACACTACTAGCTTAGGTAACATTTTTGAGATGATTTCATCCCTAGAGGTTATGAAAATATGGCTAAGAGACCTAAATGAAATCCCCTTAATTTAATAAACCCTATATCACTCCCAATAAACCTCCAATGCATGTAAGAACCCATAATTTCTATTCAGGTATGTTTTTCCTTTCCGGTCATTTTTGGATAAAAAAGGAATTTCTGGAAATTTTCCAATTACACACCATGTACTTTATAAGTACACACCGTGTAATTCCTTGCTGCAGTAGGCCATGTGATGGCCTTGTAGTAGTCACACACACGGTTGTGTGGGAGTGACTTGGGGGCCGCCTAATGCGGTGTATGAAAATTGCAAGTACATTCTATGTACTCCAAAAATACACGCCATGTATTTTTTTTCATTAAATGCACCGGGGTCATGTCTGATGGACAGAACTATCATCTTCTAGGTCTCGTTCATCCGAGAGATTCCGTACAGCCACTGATCTTTAACGAACCCCCAAGCCTTCGTTCGCCCTCTGATTTTAACGCTGTTGATTGTGTTGTTATCACATTAGTGATTTCTCTCTTCTACATGAGCCTTTTTTTCAATTCTTCTTATTTTCCAAGTTATCGTGGGTTGAATGATTTGGACATTTTTATAGATCTATGACATTCCAAGGAGATTCTTGATTCAAGTTTCATGTATATTGATCTCTTACTCCCGAGGTTCGTTCTTTGTGCCTTTCCATTCAATGTCTTTGAGTATTGATGTGGCGCTATTTTAACATAGTTTTACAAAATCTTTTATTTAATTTTTATCAATTTAATTAATTATTTTGACACTTTTTAATTAATATTGGCACTTTTGTAATTTTATCACTAAATATGTTAATTAATCATTTTTTTATAATTAATTATGTATTTTTTAGTCTTTAAATTAATAATTTTAATCTTACTAAACTATTCAACATTAATTATGTCTTATTTAGGTTGGTTAATTTAAATCTGCTTAACTTTATAATAGTTAATATTTATTATAAAAAATTATTTAATTTATGTAATTCAATTTAATTAACTTAGTCCTTATTTTAATATCTAATCTGTTAATTTAGTTACATTAAAATAGATTAACTTTGTTAATTAATTTATTTAGTCATCCTTCCAACTATTTAATTAAATAATATGATCTTTTAATTAAATTAAATCTTTCTCTTTTAATTTTATTAGTTTAAATAGTTAATTAATTAATTAATTAATAGTTTTTAAACATTAAGTATATTACATTATGTATGAAGATTGGTTATTAATTAATTTTTATTTTATTTTAGTCTACCGGTGAGGTAGATAATAGTTTTAGGTGAAATAAAGAGTTATTGTTACTCCTCTTTTCACTTGTTGTAGTTACCTTGTAATTTTTCTTTATGTAATTATAATTTAACTCTTTCATAATTGCAGCTTATTATTTAATTAGTTTTTAATTTAAGTGTTATCTAATTAATAACTTAAGTTGTGTATAGGTTTAAGTTAGAGTTTATTAAAATAATATGTTTTTAATGTTATGTTTCTTTTTAGCATCTAACTAATTAACTTTGTTTTTTAAAATCTTTAATTAATTTTAATTATTTTAATTATATGTTTGCAGTTAATTAATTGTAGGTGTTCTGCAATTATTTAAACATAGATTAAATTAATTTTAACTTTTAGTTTCTTAGTTAATAATTAAGTTGCCTTTATTTTTAGTTTTTTAGTTAATTAAGTTGGTTTATAGTTACAGTTAATTATTTAATAACAAACAGCATAGTTAAATTCTCGTTTGTGTTAATTAATTAGTGTTGTTCTTTTTATTATTTGTTGTAAATTAATTCTTATTGTTAATGTTTTTAATTTTGAACTATCAGTGATTCATCGACTCATTGATCCTACATCATCATCGGTTTCACGTCGCACCGTTTGCTCTTCAATTTTATATTTTTCGGTGTCTTATTTTCAGTGAGTCGTGACTCACCGATTGAAATTTCATCTATCGGTCTCACAACATTATTCCCAGTCACCGATCCAATCCTCACCTGTCTCTCTCATTTCTCCTGCTACCGATAGTGCTCATTTCCCTCTCTCACCGATAGTTAATTTATTTAGGTGCTACCAGTAGTTGTTTTTACCCCTTGTTTTACCCGTGCTCCCCGTTATTTTATTATTTTATCTTTTGGTCTCTTGTTTATTTTAATTTTCGGTGAGTTAGCGACTCACCAATCCTTTTCATTTATCGGCATCACCCACTCACCGTTAGTGTTAATTTTCACTCACCTATCCTCCACCCTTTTCACACACCGATCCCATCTCCTTTTTTATTTCATGTTACCGATAGTCATCTTTTCACGCACGCTCTGATTCTCTTACATTTCTTCACATGCAACAATTCCTCCACCCATTTTTCTGATTGAAACTCGAAACCAGAAAAAAAATTAACTAAACAAATACTCAAAACAAGAGAAAACTTTAATCAAACCAGATTCAAAATTAACTCTGTTTCATCCCCTAATTTCAGATTTACGCTCTTCTGCTTTCGCCGCAGAAATCTCGCTGGGAGGAAGAACTATGTACCATTGCTAGAAGGAGATCTGGTGTAGGAAGAGGCTGACGCCGCTGCTATGGGGGAGGCCAAGTGAGAAGCTGATTCTTGCACGCTGCGGGGGAATACATCGAGCCGCCAGAACTGAACCCGAGCCATGTGCTGCGGTCGTTGCGGAAGGACCTGACCGCGAGCCGCCGTCTTGGATAGAGGAGTCTATCGCCAGCACTGAGGGGGTCCGCCGCACCCTGTTCAGCTGCAGATGAATAGACAAAGAGATGACATGCCGCGCTGGTTCTCAATTGAAGCTGTTGTCCGCCGTTGCGAGGAGATCGAGTTGCTGCTGTCCAGGCGCTGAAACCGCAATGGTGTTGTGGAGTTGTGTTGAATCCGATCTATGTCTCGGTTTTCAAAGGAGGAGTAGGCCACATTTTTGGAGTAGGCGAACTAGTCGGGCCATGGAGGAGCTGATCTGAGCTGGAAGGTGCCACACCATGTTGCTTGGAGAAGAACAAGTCGCCGCTTCTCTGGTTGGGGCGCCGAAGAGGAACCAAAGTCGACGCCCTCATGCTGTGCGCCGTGGGGTTTGGGAAGGGAAGTAAAAAATAAATAAAATAAACTAACTAATAAATAGATAAAATATAATAATCAATGTAAAGTAGGACAAAAGAAAAGGATGAAAAGAAAAATCAAAAGTAAAAGTTAAAGTTAAACTTTATAAAGTCAACTAAATATAAAGTAATTTATAAAAGTTATAAATTTAAAATATTAATTAAAAGATAGATTATAAATTAAATTATAAAACAAAAGTAATAATAAATTTAAATAATAAATTAATCCACAATTAATAGTATAAGTATTTAATTAAAAATAATTATAAATAAACTATAAATTTACTTAATAAATTAAAATTACTTAAAACATAATTAATAACTTTAATTACTAAATTAAAAATTAAGAAATTAATTAATTAATCAAACAAATTAATTTCTTTAATATTAATAATTAAGTTATTAATAAAATTATAAGTATTAACATATTTATTTATTTATTTATGTTTTCAATTTTAATAATTTAGTTAAAAATAATAAAATTAATAACTTAGTAATTATTTTTATTAACTTAATTAAATTAATAACTTTTTAATAATATATTACCATAATAATATTAAAGTAAATAATATTTATCATCTACGATATTTTCTATTTAACTTAAGTTAACTTTTTAACAATTGTTTTTTCCTTTGAGTTTTAATTGATTTATTATATTTATAACGTGTGCAGGTTCATTCAAGAGATGAGGAAATGTCCTGATACTTACAACTAACTAGACCAAAGTTAGTTACGTGAGAAATGATTGCGCGATGTGCCAGTCGCGAAAAAACGCACATTTTGCAGTGCGCGGGTAAAGAACTCTTGAAGTCGGTGGAAGATGTAGCGGTGACATGCAGTGGATGACAGCAAGGTATTAAAACAGAGCAAGATTCAGAAGTTGTGTGGAGACTCTCTCATTCGACATTCCACGACAACACCAATTCGAGAGCGAAGACTCTCAGGGAGTAACATTAGAGCAGATATGGATGTGAAGGAGCCCGAGAGCAGAGCATCACTGAGGGAGTTCTTTTCCCTTCTTGTACTTAATTTTTACAATACTCTTTAATCGATTGTATTCTGTTGCTTAAAGCAATATGATCAAAGTAAAAAAAAAATTAGCTTGAGAATTCAACTTTGCTGGTAAATCTTTTAGACTTCTTCATTCGCTTTACATTTTTTTCAGAGTCATGATCAATCGACGAGGTTGATTAATGACTCTATGTTCAGTTGTTTCGCACCTTAAATGTTTTAAAATTCAAACATCAACAACTACTAGTGAGTTAATTCTTGAATTCATTTATCGAAGCATTTATGTCTTAAACTGTGGAAATTTACGGCGAGTTTATCTTCCACTGTTATCCTTTTCTAACTGTCAAACAGTTTGACTGATTTTGGAGTGGCAAACTCCTAACGTCAGTCTTCTTTGTGTTGAGTTTCCTGGTGAGGGAGACTTTTCACATTTATTTCTTGAGGTGTGACTCAATAAAGTGTAAGGGGGAAGGTATCCATTAAACTAGTAGGTTTGGATTCTCGATTATTACTTTTGATCTGCTCCTTCAACCTTGCTGTTTTATTTTTTTATTTTGTTCTTTTATGTTAGTTTTACTGTAGTTCTCAGTTCATCAGTATATTTGTAATTGATTTTGTCTCTTGCTTAAAAAAATTACAAAAAAATTGTAAAGTAAAAACAACTAAAAAATGCACACACACTTCACTGCTGACAATAGTGGAGTTACTTTTGAATAAAACCTAGAATTCTCATCTGCCTTCTCTATGGATCGACCCAGCACTACTGTACTAGTGTAGGAGTATAAATGTAATTTTGAGGGCCGTGATGACCTTCGTCCGCTTCAAAATTTGGTGTCGTTGACGGGGAAGGCATGAGCCATTGCTAAAAATAAAAACATTCAAAAAAACACATCTATAAAAATATTTAAATTTTTTTTGAAAAAATTGAAAACTGTTAAAAAAATAGTCTTGTCAACCTGAACTGTTACTGTTGGTACCGTCTACTATTTTTTTTGTATGAGCACAATACACTATGCTATTAGATTAGAGCCCTTAAACCTTGAATTAGAAAAACATTTAGCTGATCTACGAAAGAAGAACAAAAGTGAAATGGAAAAAATAGATTATAGTGTTCCTGAGCATAATAATTTCCATAACCAACCCGAACTGTTAGATGAAAATGAATGGCCCAGGATGAGGGAGTTCCAACTCCCTCAAGTTTCAAGCAACCCATCGTCTATTAGATTAAGTCCTAGAGCCAGAAACTATGAACTAAAACAATCACACATTTCACTGCTGCCTGCTTTCAATGGGCTCTCTAATGAGGACTCTCTGGCCTTCATTAGAGACCTCTAAAACAATGTACAACAACTTCCACTTTTAGGAATTACTGAAAATGAACTAAGGATGGGAGTCTTTCCCGTTTGCCTTAAAGGGGATGCTAGGAACTGGTTTTTAGGTCTAGATGAAAACATTTTTGAAAATTGGGATCAAGTTTACAACTCTTTCATTATGAAATTTTATCCCCAACGATTAAAAGGAGAACATAGAACTAAAATCACTATTTTTTATCAAGAGGATGGAGAAGCTTTTCATGAAGCATGGGATAGATTTAGAGACCTGTTTAGGCAGTGTCCTCATCATCAACTCCCATCACATCTCCTCGTGGACACCTTCTATGAAGGGCTTTTCTCCTCTGGTCAGAATTTAGTGGATCAAGCTACTGGGGGTAATTAAAATGATAATACTGATGAGGAGTTAAGACAAATTTTCAATAATCTGGCCCAAAATTCTCAACATAAGAATTCAAGAAGGAATAGAGTCAATATGAATGTTAATACTGGTTCAGGAGATGATAATCAAGCCCAACATGCTGAAATCACCAACCAACTTCAAACATTAATGAACCAGAATTCAAAACAATCGGTTAACCAAGTTGAAAACCAGAATCAGTATCAATCTCTTAGGAAACAGTGCACTCAATGTGGTATGTTTGGGCACTCAGAATGTTTTTGTCCTAATGTTGATCTAACTGCCCAACAATTTGAAACCTCAAACTTTGTTAATTACGGTCCTAGGATGCCTCAAAAAGAAGATCCATTTTCTAATAACTACAATCAAGGGTATAGGAACCATACAAATCTGTCGTGGAAGGACCAAGGTATTATTAAGCAATAAACTGGTCCTAATTATCAAAATCAACCAAGACCAAACATTCAAAATCAACAAAGTGGAGAGTCTTCAAATGTTCAAGGAAGTAATGATAATCAAATGTCTTTTAAATTGGATCAGATCTTGAATAAAATAAATTCACAAGAGGAAAGGTACATGACTCAACTTAATAAACAGAAAAGTCAATATGAGTCAGACAAGATACAAAATGATGTGAGAATGCAGAACATGGAAAAAAAACTAGGACAATTAGCTAGAGATTTGACTTCTAGGGATAAAGGTAGGTTGACTAGTACCACTGAACTGAACCCTAGAGAAAATGCTATGGCTGTTGTTACTAGGAGTGGACTGAATACTCAAAATGTTTCTGAAAAAACTGTAAAAAATGCCCAAAATGGGAAACTGTTTGAATCTGGAAATGAAAAAATGCTTTGTTCACAATCTGGAAATTCACAGAAAGATGTTGAAAATGATGAGAATCTTAACATGTCTCCTGGAAATCAAGATTAAAATTGTTCTAAAAGTCAAAAAAATAAAGGAAAAGAAAAGGTTGTTTAAGAGGTGTGGGACATGCCTACTGTTCTGAGAAATTTTTCCCCACCCATCCCTTTCCCTGAAAAACTGAAACCTCAATGAAACACCAAGGTTGAACTTCTTCAGTTACTTGGTCTTTTGTCCAAGCTTCAAGTGAACATCCCTTTTATCCAAGCCTTAATTAAAATCCCATCCTATCTGAAATCCTTTAAGAAAATTGTTTCAAATAAAAAGAACCTTGAAGAATTTGCTACATACGGCCTCACTGAAGAGTGCAGTGCTGTACTCCAAAAGAAAATTCCACCTAAATTGAAGGACCGAAGTAGTTTTGTCATCCCCTGTACTCTAGGTAATTCAGGTCAGGTGCACTATCTGTGTGATATTGGTGCTAGCATTAACTTGCTCCCATACTCACTGTTTCGGCAGTTGAGGCTGGGCGATCTTCAACCCACCACAGTCATTCTCCAGTTAGCTGATAGATCTTTCACTCATCATGTGGGTAGGGTAGATGACTTACTAGTTGGAGTTGGGAAATTGTTCTTACCTGCTGATTTTCTTGTTCTAGATATGGATTGTGATCAAGAGGTACCTATCATCTTGGGTAGGTCCTTCTTGGCCACAGGTGGTGCTTTCATTGATGTGCCTAAGGGTCAACTGATCTTCAAAATTGGTGAACAAGAAGAAGAGTTCAATGTTTTTAAGAATACTAAGGGACCAACTTACTCTAAAAACTGTTCAAAAATTGAGTCTCTTGAAGCTGAATGATATTATATGAATCAACATGAACTCATTGAAAAATCTGAAAATCATTCCTCTGCTGAAGAAAACAATTGTGAAGCTGAAAATCATTGTGAATCTGTTTTGGAAACTAAAATTTCTGCAGAAACAACCAAACTAGTAAATCTTCCAGAATTGGACAACTTTCTAGTTTCTGCTGTAGGAGAGTCTTCTATTTCTGAACTTAGGAGTTTTATTAGTGAAATTGAGGATGTTTCTGTTAACACCAACACTTCTGAATAATTTGATGTTACTGAGGGAGAATTTTTAAGACAACTTGATGATTCTTCTTTGATTAACCTGCTGAAATATGATCTGGAAAATCTGGACAGTGTACTGTCTACCATGGACAGTAGCACTGTTATCTCTAAATCTGAACTGGAAATTGAAAATATTTCATCTTTTAATACTCCTTATAAGAAATATATTGAATACCTTAGACCCCCAGGCCTATGAGTCTTCCTTCAAGTGTAGTACCACCTGATCTTGAGCTGAAGCCCATCCCTTCCCATCTTAAATATTCATTTTTAGGTGGGAACTCTACTTTGCCTATAATAATCTCTACTGAACTAAATGAAAACCAAGAAGAATGATTGTTGGGAGTTTTGAAGAAGTTTAAATCTGCCATAGGCTGGACGATAGCTGATATAAATGGTATTAGTCCGTCATTTTGTATGCACAAAATTCTTATGGAACCTGATCATAAGCCTAGGGTAGAATGTCAAAGAAGATTAAATCCAAACATGAAAGAAGTTTTGGGAGAGGAAGTAATCAAGCTGTTAGATACTGGAATGATATATCCCATCTCTGATAGTGCTTGGGTCAGCCCTGTCCAGGTTGTCCCCAAGAATGGAGGTTTCACAGTAGTAAAGAATGAAAAGAATGAAGAATTCCAAGTTAGTAATGTCATAAAATGGAGAGTCTGTATTGATTATAGAAAGCTTAATGCAGCCACTTGGAAGGACCATTTTCCTATGCCCTTCCTTAATCAGATGCTTGAGAGGCTTGCTGGAAATGAATTTTTCTATTTTCTGGATGGGTATTCTGGTTACAACCAGATTCTTGTTGATCCAGAGGATCAGGAGAAGACCACTTTCACATGCCCCTTTGGAACATTCGCTTACCGACGGATGCCCGTTGGGTTGTGTGGAGCTCCAGCCACCTTTCAAAGGTGTATGATGGCTATCTTTTCTGATATGATTGGGAGAATCATTGAAGTTTTCATGGATGAATTTTCTATAGTGGGGAGTACTTTTGATACTTGCTTAGGAAATCTTGAGTTTGTCTTAGAGAGATGCATTGAAACCAACCTTGTTCTTAATTGGGAGAAATGTCAGTTCATGGTTACTGAAGGTATTGTGCTTGGTCATAAGGTGTCCAAGAGAGGTTTAGAAGTTGATACTGCTATGATAGAAGTTATTCAAAAACTGCCACCTCCTGTTAATGTAAAGGGTGTTAGAAGTTTTCTATGGCATTCCGGTTTCTACCGGAGGTTCATAAAGGATTTTTCTAAAATAACTAAGCCCTTGTGTTCCTTATTGGTAAAGGATGCACCTTTCAATTTTGATGAAAACTGTTTGAAATCATTTAATCTTCTTAAGGAGAAACTCACTACAGCACCTATCATCACTGCACCTGATTGGAAACTACCGTTTGAGCTTATGTGTGATGCTAGTGACAAGGTTGTAGGTGATTTCTTTGGACAGAGGAGAGATAAGAGGTTTCATGTGGTATACTATGCTAGGAAACTGCTAGATGATGCTCAAAAGAATTATACCACCACTGAAAAAGAGTTGTTAGCTGTTGTTTTTGCTCTGGAAAAGTTTAGACAGTAATTGTTAGGCTCAAAAGTCATAATTTTCATTGATCATTCTGCCTTAAAATACTTTCTGTCTAGAAAAGAAACTAAACCCAGGCTGATTAGATGGATTCTGTTGTTACAAGAGTATGACTTAGAGATTAGGGATAAGTAGGGAGATGAAAACTTAGTTGTTGATCACTTATCTAGGCTTCCTGTTACTCAATTTGAATATGAAAATCCTAGGGAGATTAACTCTTCTTTCCCTAATGAGAAGTTGTTATCGGTGTCAGTCAGGCAATCTGCTTGGTTTGCAGATTTTGCCAACTTCCTAGCAGTAGGTTTCATCCCCAAAAATCTGTCTAATAATCAAAGAAAGAAATTCATTTATGAGCTTAAATATTATCTGTGGGATGATCCCTTGCTGTTTAGGAGGTGTGCTGATGGTATTTTTAGGAGATGTGTACCTGAGGAAGAGATGCTATCTATTCTTGAAAGTTTTCATTCTTCACCTTGGGGAGGTCACCATGGGGGTGAGAGGACTGCTCAAAAAGTCCTACAGTCTGGTTTTTATTGGCCTACACTCTTTAAGGATTTTAGGAGTTTTGTGGTTGGGTGTGACATGTGTCAGAGGCTGGGTAATGTGGGTAGGAAACAGGAGTTACCCTAGAGGGGTATTTTGGAGGTTGAAATCTTTGATGTTTGGGGGTTAGATTTCATGGGTCCATTTCCATCATCTCATGGGAATGAGTATATCTTAGTTGTTGTGGATTATGTTTCAAAGTGGGTTAAGGCAGTAGCTCTGCCCAACAATCAAGCAAATAGTGTGATAAAATTTGTAAAAAAGAATATCTTTACAAGATTTGGAGTCCCAAGAGATTTTATTACTGATAATGGAACACATTTTAAGAATTAAAAAATTAAAGCATTGATGGAAAATTATGGTTGTGTTCACAAAACTGGTACTCCTTATCACCCACAGTCCAGTGGACAAGTGGAAATTTCTAACAGAGAACTGAAACAAATACATGAAAAAACTGTGTCAAACTCTAGGAAAGACTGGTCTCTTAAACTGGATGAAGCTTTATGGGCTTACAAAACTTCTTTCAAGACCCCAATATGTATGTCTCCTTACAGGCTGTTGTTTGGGAAATGCTGTCATTTACCTGTGGAGTTGCAACATAAGTCTTCTTGGGCAGTTAAGGCTCTGAACCTTGAGTTTAAGACTGCTGGTGAGAGGAGATTGCTTGAGTTGAGTGAACATGATGAAATTAGAAGAGAGAGTTATGATAACTCAAGAATTTATAAAGAGAGGACTAAAATTTTCACGATTCTATCATTCAAACCAAAGAGTTCAAACCTAGACAGAAGGTCCTTCTCTTTAATTATAGAATTAAACTTTTTCCTGGTAAGCTAAAGTCCAAGTGGTATGGACCGTTTACTGTAGTAAGAATGTTGAACAATGGAGCTGTGGAAATTGTAGTTGAAGAGAATAAACCCATGTTTCTCAATGGGCAAAGACTAAAACATTATTTTGAGGGGCAGCCAAAGGGTTTGGCTGCCTTCACTATTCTTGAAAACTGCTCTTGAATGAAGTCTGGCTGGGGACTATAAACCTAGCGCTGCATGGGAGGCAACCCATGGTCTTTGTTTTGTTAATAAATAAAAAATTGTAATTAAATAAAGTCTAACTGAAGACTTAAAATTCACTACTTCATGGGAGTCAACCCATGTTCTTTCTTTTGTGCTTACTTTTATTTCAGTTCCTGTTTTACTCTAGATAAAGTTCTGCTTTGATGCCTTCTATTTGTACTGACTATGCTAGTTATCTATTCCTGGTTCTCATGCTCGGTGTTTTTAAGATGTTGCTGCTTGTGTAATTAAAGGAGTGGAATCCCTATGCTGGAGGTGTAACGACATCATATATTCAGGGAAGTACTTCAACTTGGTGCACTTATTTTTTCTGCTCCTGTTTTTGTAAATAAAATTCTGCTTGCTTAAAATTCTGCTTGTTTTATAAAATTCTGCTGCATGTCGTGTAACTAATGAATTAAAAATGTGCATGAGCCTACTTGCTTTAAAAAATTGAATTTCACTATTTTGATAAAATCTTTTAACTGCATGAAACTAAGTGTGGGGGGGAGTACATGCTGCTGATCATTTGAATCTGCTTGTTTCGTTGAGGTGTTTAGCATGAACATTGTCTACTATATTGAACATGTTATTGAACTTATTTTTTAAATTGCTTACACCCTATTAATTGTACACCCACACATTATATTCTTTGTTTGAACTTTAATGAATATCTTTTCCACTGGACATCAATGTTAATGGGTGTACTTGTCAATGAACCTGCTGATTATTTAACCTCTGTGGCAAACAATATTTTTGAACTTCATTGGGACCCTTTATACATGTCATTAATCTGCTTAATTGAAAATTTATTTTGAACCATAATTTATTAATTGTTCTTCTCCATATTTAGAATTCAACTTTGGGGACAAAGTTGGGATTTAAGGTGGGGGAGGGGGTTAATTCTTGACTGTGCTAAACTATGCTTAATTGAAATCCCATCAATTCCCACTACAACTCAAATTTTTTGGTAAAAAATGGATAAAACTTTTCAAAATTCTTGAATAATTTTAGACAATACAATTTTTCTGAATTGGGTCTTGCCTTAGACAAGTATCTTTTTGGAAGTTAATATTTTCTTTGAGTCTGAAATTAATGATCATGGATGATTGCTGAGTGATTTTACTTATGATTTCATAGAAATTTGGTTTAGGAACTTCTTCTGAGGTGACATGTGTTACATGTTTATGGAGTTATGATCATACCCTTTGGAACTAGAAATTTGATTTTGATTCTAGGGGCCTCATTCAACTTTAATTTATTAAAAGTAATTGCTTTAATGAGCTAATGTAAATGATTTTATATAAATCTTTTGAAACTGGAGTAATTTGGGCATCTGTGATCCCACGGTGAGTCTCTGAGACCCTAGATGCTGGGTGCGTTTTTGTTAACTATAAGCCCTCTGTACACTCTGAATAAGTGAATTGCACAGAGTTTAGCATGATGAAACAAGGCTTGGGAAAAATAAATAAAGTGTCTAGGGTCAAAAATGAGCTCATTAAGGTGAGGGGAATGATGAACGCCAGATGAAGAATGGATCAATTGGTTTATATGAGAATCATTTAGGTTGTTTCATTGATTTGATTCACAAAAAAATTAATTATTTTTGGAACCTAGGTGAAAAATTCAAAGTACAACGCTCCTTGGATGAGGTCTTAATTCCATTGATATTTCATCTCCTATTATTCTTAGACTTAGAACCTGAGCCAGGATTGATATGAGTCACTATGTTGTATCACATATGAGGCATGACATATTCTTTGATGGATGGTCTTTGAGTTCTTAATTACCCTTGAGTATTTGTTTTAGGGCAAGATCTATTTGAGTTACTCATTTTCTTAAAGCCTACTATTATGTAGTGTCCTCTGTTTGAGTACTGGACATGTTACATTTTGAGCAAAATCATAAACTCATTTTACTATTTTTCAAAGAAAATAAAACATGGGATTGTTTGAGGACAAACAATGTTTAAGTGTGGGGGACTTTGATGTGGCTCTATTTTAACAATGTTTTCCACATCTTTTATTTAATTTTTATCAATTTAATTAATTATTTTGACACTTTTTAATTAATGTTGGCACTTTTGTAATTTTATCACTAAATATGTTAATTAATCATTTTTTATAATTAATTATGTATTTTTTAGTCTTTAAATTAATAATTTTAATCTTACTAAACTATTCAACATTAATTATGTCTTATTTAGGTTGGTTAATTTAAATCTGCTTAACTTTATAATAGTTAATATTTATTATAAACAATTATTTAATTTTTGTATTTCAATTTAATTAACATAGTCCTTATTTTAATATCTAATCTGTTAATTTAGTTACATTAAAATAGATTAACTTTGTTAATTAATTTATTTAGTCATCCTGCCAACTATTTAATTAAATAATATGTGCTTTTAATTAAATTAAATCGTTTTCTTTTAATGTTATTAGTTCAAATAGTTAATTAATTAATTAATTAATAGTTTTTAAACATTAATTATATTACTTTATGTATGCAGATTGGTTATTAATTTATTTGTATTTTATTTTAGTCTACCGGTGAGGTAGATAATAGTTTTAGGTGAAATAAAGAGTTACTGTTACTCCTCTTTTCACTTGCTACAGTTACCTTGTAATTTTTCATTAAGTAATTATAATTTAAGTTTTTCATAATTGCAGCTTATTATTTAATTAGTTTTTAATTTAAGTTTTATCTAATTAATAAATTATGTTGTTTATAGGTTTATGTTAGAGTTTATTAAAATAATATGTTTTTAATGTTAAGTTTCTTTTTAGCATCTAACTAATTAACTTTGTTGTTTAATATCATTAATTAATTTTAATTATTTTAATTATATGTTTGCAGTTAATTAATTGTAGGTGTTCTGCAATTATTTAGACATAAATTAAATTAATTTTAACTTTTAGTTTCTTATTTAATAATTAAGTTGCCTTTATTTTTAGTTTTTTTAGTTAATTATGTTGGTTTATAGTTATAGTTAATTATTTAATAACAAACAACATAGTTAAATTCTCATTTGTGTAAATTAATTAGTGTTGTTCTTTTTATTATTTGTTGTAAATTAATTTTTATTGTTAATGTTTTTAATTTTGAGCTATCGGTGAGTCGTCGACTCACTGATCCTACATCATCATCGGTTTCACATCGCACCGTTTTCTCTTCAATTTTATATTTATCGGTGTCTTATTTTCAGGGAGTTGGGACTCACCGATTGAAATTTCCTCTATCGGTCTCATAGCTTTATTCCCAGTCACTGATCCAATCCTCACCGGTCTCTCTCATTTCTCCTACTACCGATAGTTCTCCTTTCCCTCTCTCACTGATAGTTAATTTATTTAGGTGCTACAGTAGTTGTTTTTCCCCCTACTTTACCCACGCTCACCGTTAGTTTATTATTTTATTTTATCTTTTGGTCTCTTGTTTATTTTAATTTTCGATGAGTCAGCGACTCACGGATCCTTTTCTTTTATCGGCATCACCCACTCACCGTTCGTGTTAATTTTCACTCACCGATCCTCCACCCTTTTCACAAACCGATCCCATCTCCTTTTTTATTTCCTCCTACCGATAGTCATATTTTCACGCACGCTCTGATTCTCTTCCATTTCTTCACCTGCAACAATTCCTCCGCCAATTTTTCTGATTGGAACTCGAAACCAAAAAAATTTAACTAAAAACATACCCAAAACTAGAGAAAAATTTAATCAAACTAGATTCAAAATTAACTCTGTTTCATCCCCTAAATTCAGATTTACGGTCTTCTGCTTTCGCCGCTGAAATCTCGCTGGGAGGAAGAACTCTGTACCATTTCTAGAAGGAGATCTGGTGTAGGAAAAGGCTGACATCGCTGCTATGGGGGAGGCCAAGTGAGAAGCTGAGTCTTGCACGCTGCGGGGGAATACATCGAGCCGCCAGAACTGAACCCGAGCCATGCACTGTTGTCGTTGCCGAAGGACCTGACCGCGAGCCGCCGTCATGGATAGAGGAGTCCGTCGCCAGCACTGAGGAGATCCGACGCACCCTATTCAGCTACGGATGAATAGACAAAGAGATGACGTGTCGCGCTGGTTCTCGATTGAAGCTGATGTCCGCCGTTGCGAGGAGATCCAGTCGCTGCTGTCCAGGTGCTGAAACCGCAATGGTGCTGTGGAGCTGTGTTGAAGCCGAGCTATGTCGCAGTTTTCAAAGGTGGAGGAGGCCGCATTTTTGGAGTAGACGAACTATTCGGGCCATGGAGGAGCTGATCTGAGCTGGAAGGTGCCGCACCCTGTTGCTTGGAGAAGAACAATCCACCGCTTCTCTGGTTGGGGCGCCGAAGAGGAACCAGAGCCGAAGCCCTCCTGCTGTGCGTCGTGGGGTTTGGGAAGGGAAGTAAAAAATAAATAAAATAAACTAAGTAATAAAATGATAAAATATAATAATAAAAGTACAGTCGGACAAAAGACAAAGATGAAAAGCAAAAGCAAAATTAAAAGTAAAAGTTAAACTTTATAAAGTCAAATAAATATAAAGTAATTTATAAAAGATATAAATTTAAAATATTAATTAATTGATAGATTATAAATTAAATTATAAAACAAAATTAAAAATAAATGTAAATAATAAAATAATACACAATTAATAGTAAAAGTATTTAATTAAAAATAATTAAAAATAAACTATAAATTCACTTAATAAATTAAAAATACTTAAAACTTAAGTAATAACTTTAATTTCTAAATTAAAAATTAAGAAATTAATTAATTATTCTAACAAATTAATTTCTTTAATAGTAATAATTAAGTTATTAATACAATTATAAGTATTAACTTATTTATTTATTTATTTATGTTGTCAATTTTAATAATTTAGTTAAAAATAATAAAAATAATAACTTAGTAATTATTTTATTAACTTAATTAAATTAATAACTTTTTAATAATTTATTACCATAATAATATTAAATTAAATAATATTTATTATCTATGATATTTTCTATTTAACTTAAGTTAACTTTTTAACAATTGTTTTTTCCATTGAGTTTTAATTGATTTATTATATTTATAACATGTGCAGGTTCATTAAAGAGATGAGGAAACGTCCACATACTAACAAATAACTTGACCGAAGTTAGTTACGTGAGAAAAGATTGTGCGACGTGCCGGTTGCGAAAAAACACACATTTTGCAGTGCGTGGGTAAAGAACTCTTGAAGTCGGTGGAAATGTGGCGGTGAAATGCAATGGATGACAACACGGTATTAAAATAGAGCAAGCAGCAGAAGTTGTGTGGAGACTCTCTCATTCGACATTCCATGACAACACCAATTCGAGAGCGAAGACTCCCAGGGAGTAACATTAGAGCAGATATGGATGTGAAGGAGCCCGAGAGTAGAGCATCACTGAGGGAGTTCTTTTCCCTTCTTGTACTTAATTTTTACAATATTCTGTAATCGATTGTATTCCGTTGCTTAAATAAAGATGATCAAAGTATAAATTTTCTTAGCTTGAGTATTCAACTTTTCTGGTAAATCTTTTAGACTTCCTCATTCGCTTTACATTTTTTTTCAGAGTCATGATCAATCGGCGAGGTTGATTAATGACTCTCTGTTCAGTTTTTTCACACCATAAATGTTTTAAAATTCAAAATTCAAGAACTACTGGCGAGGTAATTCTTGAATTAATTTATTGAAGCGTTTATGTCTTAAAATGTGGAAATTTACAGCGAGTTTATCTTCCACAGTTATCCTTTTCTAACTGTCAAACAGTTTGACTGATTTTGGAGTGGAGATCTCCTAAAATCAGTCTTCTGTGTGTTGAGTTTCCTGGCGAGGGAGACTTTTCGCATTTATTTATTGAGGTGTGACTCAATAAAGTGTAGTGGAGAAGTTATCCATTAAACTATTAGGTTTGGATTCTCGATTATTACTTTTGATCTGCTCCTTCAACCTTGGTGTTTTATTTTTGTATTTTGTTCGTTTATGTTAGTTTTACTATAGTTCTTAGTTCATCAGTATATTTTTAATTGATTTTGTCTCTTTCTTAAAAAAATTACAAGAAAATGGTAAAGTAAAAACAACTAAAAAATGCACACACACTTCACTACTGACGACAGTGGAGTTACTTTTGAATAAAACCGAGAATTCTCATCTGCCTTCTCTGTGGATCAACCCTACACTGATGTACTAGTGTAGGAGAATAAATGTAATTTTGAGGGCCGTGACGACCTCCAGCCGCTTCATGTATTATGTGAAAATTCCACCAATACCCTTGAACGAGTTATTACGTGTTTATGGTTTTACCCTGATGTTTTCCTTCCATGCTTGTATGCTTGTGTAGAGGTAATTTGGATGGAAATTGGGATGATTTCTATGATTTGGAATTTTTTCCCTTGCATATTCTGTTTATGACTGTTGGGTCATGTTTATCCAATTTGGCTGCCTTGCCTGTTTTCCATGCCTGTTGTTCTAAGATGGAGAGTTTGTATCTGGACATGATTGATATGTTGTAGACTGTTTAGCCAAGTAATTTTGTTGTTTTACTTTGGCATTATTACACTACTATGGTCCTTGACCTACATAGGGTTGTGAGAACCTAGTGTAGTAGACTATAATGGGAATTTACTGGGTGAGCTTCCTTAGAGAGTCTTTGATTACTTTAGGCTATAAGGGGTGATTGACTGAGTGAGAATCCTCAAAGATCCTAGAACCACTTGGAGATCTAAGTGGAATTGACTGAGTGAGATTCATTAAAGAGTCCTTGATTTCTTTAGACTGTAAGGGGATTGACCGCGTGATCTTCCTTAGAGAGTCTTTGTTTGAATTGAATGACCTGGGATATAAGGGGAATTGACTATGAGAGCTTCCTCGGAGAGTCCTAGACCATTGGGCTATAAGGGGAATTGATGTGTGAGATTCCTCAGGGAGTCCTTGACAACCCTAGACTATATGGGGAATGGACTGTGTGAGCTTCCTCAAAGTGTCTTTCTTTACCTAGACTATACAGGGAATGGCCTTTGTGAGCTTCCTCAAAGAGTCTTGCTTTACCTTTTACTATAAGGTGATAGATTGTGAGCGCTTCCTCAGAGAGTCTTATTAAATTTTTATGACAGAACCAGAGGGGTTAGGCTGTGTGTACTACCCAGAGGGTTTTTTGTACATGATAGGTAGGACCTGAGGGGATGGTCGTGAGTACTTCCCAAAAGGTTACCTATTTGTGGTTTGCTATTTGTTTCACTACTACATGATATTAAATTGTGGATTGTTTGCTACTTAGAACATTCATGTTTAATGTTTACTGCTTTTTTGTACTTTTACCAACCATATATTCACTGATTGTTAGGCATAGATCTTTGGGTGGTTTCATACTGGGATTTAGTCTCACACCCTATTTGGGTCTTACTTTTGAGCCCAAACAGATTATATTGTTGTACGTATAGGAAGGGGAAAGCACTATTCTATTTTAGGTAATTGACTTTCTATGGAGCTGGACAGCATGGGACCAAGCTATGGCTTACAATGCTAAGAAGCTGTTTTTATTTCTTTTTGTACTTTGGTTTAGCACTATTTGTATTTCCATCATTGTGACTTGTTTGGCTGCTTTCCTAGAAAAATATATCATGAATCATTTCATATAAATATATATGATCTCCCGTTGTTTATTATTCCATTATTCCCATGTTTACTGTTGTTGTATGTTTATTGCTTCTGCTATTGTTTGTGTTGTTTACTTCCACTGTGTACTCTGCCAATGAGGGCATAGTTTCCCCACTATCACACCCAAGGACCTCACTGTTAGTCATCATCCTATGTCATTCGGGGAAATGTGCTTGAGGCCATGTGACCAACCGAGTACGGGAACCTCTAGGTGGATTCCGGAAATGGGACGTTACAAAGTGTTATTAGAGGAGTTTTTTCTCTTGACTTACTATTTGGAGCCTATATCCAAGCATAGGAAGGAGTTTGTACTTGGTGTTATGTTGTGCCTGGCAATAGCTAACCCACATATAGGTAAAATCCAATCTACCTCGTTTAATTTCAATTTTTCTGGTTTTGCAATTGTTACAGTTGATTTGATTTCACCTTGAGTGACTTAGATGATTTGTGTTATTACTGTCGATGTTATTGATGTTCTATTTCTATTTTATCTTGATGAGATGAGGGTATTCCATCTCATGCATCATATAGGAACCTACTAGAAATCACATGTCATGGATTTTTTCAATGCCATCTAGGATACATTAGTGATTTCATGTTGTTTTGATAGATGATGTGTAAAAGATGTATGTTGTTGTGATAGTTTCCTTGATAGAAATACATGTTTTTTGATAGGGTATTGTTTTTTAGAGGTTTTCTTGAATAAATTCCAAACAATGGTTATTGAGTTGTTATAGGCCCTCATGGACTAGAATTTGGTGGATCATTACCTTGTTTTCCATGTTATAATGTGTTTGAGATGCCAAACGTTGATTTGCGGGAAGTATGGCCCCTCACGGATCAGAATTTGGCACTTTTAATGCTTGTTTCAGTGTTTTCTGGGTTCTAGAGTAGTTTTTGAGGCTTAATCTCTGGAAAACCCTAGAATAAATGTCGTGTAATGTTACGTACACGCCGTGTGTTCTTCTATTAGGGATGAACCCATTTTTCTTAAGTACACGCCGTGTACTTTATGTACACGCTGTGTACTTTATGTACACACTGTGTTGTCTCTAAACTGTATCATTGGCCATGTGGGAAGAGACACGGGATGGGGAAAATATGGTGGGAACATGCCATGTACCCATTGAACAGACCATGTAGTGTCGACCCCATGCCCACCTGTGTCACAAACAACACAAGTTGGTCGAGTCATTCCTAATACATGTCGTGTGCCATCTATACATGCCATGTAGACTGACCTAGGTACCCGGTCGTGACACGAAAAAACTTGGGTTGGTGTCATACTTTCTTGAACATGTCGTGTCCACCTTGAATAGGCCATGTGGTCTGACCGAGGTACTGGGTCGTGTCACGAACAACATGGGATGGTGTTACCCTTTAATGCACACGCACATGTCCTCCTTGAACACGTCGTGTAGTCAGACTCAAGTACACGACCATGTCATGAACAAAAAAGGTCGGTGAAAACCTTTCACATACACGTTGTGTCCATTTGGAACACGCCGTGTAGTTTGAGCCATGTTTCAGTCCATGTCACATAAAACATGTGCCAGGTGATGCATGTCTAGTACATGCAGTGTAGGTATGTTACAAGTTGTCTAGTCTTGACTTAGGTGAGTTGTGTGGATTATCCATGTAGAAGTACTCGGGTAGGGGAAGATGATTCATGTACACACTGTGTGTTGAGAAAACACACCATGTGTCTAGGGTGTTACACGACAAGTCTAGGCAGGAGTACACACCTATGTAAATGAGTTCGGGGAACACACCATGTAGTATATGTACACACTGTGTAGTCAGGTTTTGTAAAACTTTTGTGCCATCTTTCCCATGTTCCCTTCTTACACTCCTTGTTTTTGGCACTTTCTAATCTTTAATTAAGGTGTGTGCCTGACCTTGGAGAGTCATTCCACTGAGACGTCCTCTAGTTGGGCCAGTCTTGGCACTAGCCATCATTCCGGACATAGGTGCTGATGGACCGTTTTGAGGGAATTTTAAAAGGTTCATGAAGACCTTATGAGGAGATCAAACCAGGAGAGACACTTCTTCTGGAATCCAGGTGGTGTTCTACTAGTGTGGGAGATGTGGGCATATGAGGTCACGTTCCCCGAGAGTCCCATTGGACTATAGATCTTGGGGCGATATGGGTCTCCTTCAGCGATTTTGTCAGATCTTCTCACTAGTAGCTGGTGAGAGAGATTATTCTATGACTCCTCATTCAAGAGAAGCACCACCAATATCTCACGGGTCTGGGAACTAGAGTTATTCCGACCGTTCGAGCCAAGGTGGAGGTTGTTTCATGGGTTTCTTATTACATAGAATTTCCCCCATAGTTGGACTGAGTACACAACATTTTCTATGTATCATAAGTGTGGAGGTAAATTATGGATTCATTGGACATTTTTGATAGGGGAGAGTTTGAGATGAAGGATGAATCCACCATTTTAGATTGCTCGGAGGAAATTGAGGTAGAAAAGGAGAGGAACTATCATAGAAGAGAAATTTCTTTTGTGTTCATCCTTAATATTCATTGAAACATCCATTCATGCTTTTGGGATGATGACTACCCGGTGCAGTCATAGAGACTTCAAATAATTCAACAATTTGTATTATTTTATGTGATAATCTAGGATGGTAGTGTGTGTGTATAAAATTTACTTTTTTTATTTCACACGTAGAATATTTCTAAGAAATATTCTAAGTTTATAAGGATACACATGTTTTTTTACATAATTATTCCAAAGTATTTTATGAATATTCATTAAATAACATTATGATCCATGGATTATTATTATAAGATTATTTTCCATGAATAAATAGATACAAAAACCACATGTTTATAAGAGATCTACATCATATCAAACATTTTTATTCATAACTAGTATCCCTCTTAGAAATATCATACATAAAAATTGTTATTATATCTTATGGAAAGGAAACACAATAATAGGTGAGTTTTCATGACCAGTATAGGTAAATTAGGGGGATATTATTGATCCCAAAATAAAAAAAATCCGAATTAGGGTATGATAACACGAGTATAAAATTTAAAACCATAGAAATTATGTCATATATCTTGTTCCTATTCCATGACGTTAATCATGGAATTTCATAATATAAAAATCATAATGTAATTCAAGAACAAGATATATTAGATCACAAAATTATCAAAATTCATAAGTTTTTGGACTATAAATAAACATATAAATCCATTTATTTAGATAAATATCACTACCAAGACTACTATCATGGATTAGGTTCACATCCCATTCCATCAAATCATTATTCAAGGATCACTTCTATGACTATCATTGTGGATGAATCTATTTGAAAAACTACCTTGATGTGATACTGAATTGATTTGACATTATCTTCCATTTACTTATATATATTAGGTCCTAGTAGTTTTATATCTCCAAAATCATCCTAGAATTTTGGATTTTTACACTTCTATCCATATAGGTATTAATAATGAGTCTTTTGAATAATGGAGTGAATGTTATTGTTGAATGAATCTCCACTAGATGAATTTTTTAATACCAACCATAATTCAAATCCAAAGCTTAATATCTCAGTATATACTCCAGGGTTTGAATGGTTCCTTAGACTGGCCATCTGTATGAAGATGATAATATTTACGAAAACAAAAATACAAATCCATAGATTAATAAGAAAATCTCTATGAGATATAATTAATCCTCAGATCATGATTTAATATAATAGAATGGGGCACTCCTTTAATCCATTATGCATACAAAATTTGTATTTTGGAAATAGGTTCAAGAGATAAATAATCATTTATAAAGATTAATTATGATTAGATCATATGTTAACCAACTAAGCAAAACCATAATAATCTCATTTCTTCATTTTTTTATTGTCTGATGAATAAATACATAGTGATGTCCCCTCATGTCCATTTTTGTATGGGTAATGGTTGTAACACCCCCCTTAAAATTCTGATTGTCTACCTTAACTTGTTCATATACCAATTACTTTTATATATACATTGAAACCTATCTATTAATTTTTCCACTATATATACTCTTTTATATCTATATATATCACTGTTCTTCATTGATGAATATAGATTGATGATCTATGAGCTTAATCAAACATCTATGTCCTCAAATATGGTTTTGAAGGAACACAAACATGATTCATGAACATTAACATTTAATAAAAATAATGTTTGAAATCAATATCATTTCTAAATTTATTTTATTACTCTAAATATTCCATCTTCTCATATTTAATCTTCACTTGGATAGATAGTTGAAAACTCAATAAAGAACATTATGGTTTCTCTCTTTTTTCATTTTTTAGATATATCCTTTGAAAATCCATAACTATATGATAATTTTTTATCCTCATTTGAGTTAATATAGATTGATCATTCTAATTCAAAGCATGTTCATCCTTTTTGTCTTTCCCCATGTGTTAATGTATTGTATAGTCATAATATTTAGTCAACTACAACCATCTTCTTGGGTGCATATTTAGTACATTATTAGTGAATATATACATTAAATATTTATGGATAGTTTATATATGACTCATATCTATATAATGATTGTTATTAAATATCATTAATGAAATATTTACCATAGAAAACTCCAAATCATTATTTGGGTAATTTTTATCATTAATGTTGAATTTTTATCAGGAATAATTTATCATCATATCATTTTGCATAAGGATGTATCACATTCTCTACTTGGATTTATCACAATAGAATACAAACCATTATTCACTATAAGTTAATGTAATCATTAGTGAAATAACCAATATTATATTTAATTCTTTGAAATGTTTATCACATTCATTTTTAAATAGGATCTTGTCTCCCTTTAGAGTTAACATGGTGATTGGAATACACAGTTGTGGGAAATTGTTCAAAAGTGATTGACTATGTCCAACTAAACAATGAATACTGTATATTTTAGTCACAGTAGTAGTTTTATGGAATCAGTAAATATGTTTCATCTTTTTGGGATCTACTTTTATACCTTATCTTAAGTGTATATGACCAAAGAATTAATCTTTCTAATGAAATAAATCACAATTGGTATATTTTGTATAGAAGTTCTCCTTTATTAGGGTATTCAGAGAAATACTTAAGGAATATTTATTATTTTTAATTATATTTGAATATATATGAATGTTATTTATAAATAAATCCACAAACTAATCTAGGTAATCTATCTGGACTCTATTAATTAAATCTACTAGGATGAGAGACATTAGTATTACCAAATGGAATCACAATAATTCATTATTTCCATAAAATATATTAATCAATTCCTTTTTTATGGTATCGCATTTTTCAATCAAAATAAAATATTTATATAAATGTTTAATCAAGGAATATTTTCTTCTTCACATAATTGATCAAAAAATCATCAATATCAGGGAAAGGGTATATATTTTTTATTATGATCTTTCTTGGTTCCCAAAAAACCATGAAAAGACTCATTGATCAATCATTATTCTTAAAAATAAATATAGGTGCACCCCATAGTGACGTAACTAGAAAAAGAACCCCCTATCGAGATTATCCTAGAGTTTATTCATTATTTCATGAAACTCAATCAAAATCACTCTACGAGGTGTTTTAAAAAAATGTGTTTCATCAAGAATATGTTTTATTGAAAATTCATCTTCACAATTCATAGGATGACATCGAAATTCTTCTAGTAATACATCAACATACTCTCGTATAATAGGGCTATATTTGATATTGAGTTTATTCACACAAGCCTTAAACAAACACCCCTTTTTATATGTATATCAAAACCCATATAATGGATGAAATTTCTATTTCAAATCTTATTTATCATCACAATGATAGATTATCATAGTTTTTTGTAGGGAAAAAAATCAATTCACATCCCGAGTAATAAATGTGGAATTTATGTAAAGAATTAGAATAAATTCCTAACATATCATCAAATTCAACTAAAATGAGAATAATTATATTTGTTGATGTAAATTACAACAAACATCGATTATATAGGAATAATAGACTTGAGATTTAATCCTCATACCATTAATGGTCTTCACTATTAATTCAATATCATATCATTGTGAGGGATTTTTATACTCTATGAAAATTCATCTGATAAAAGACAGTGGGTATATCCCAAATCAAATATAGAATTTTTAGTTTTTTACTGGATAATAAGTGTACCATTTTCCATTTCATTATCATAACCTCATTATTGATACTAAGAAAATGATATTTCATTTATCTTTGGGATTATGAGGTTCCATGATCTAATAATCCCTATTTACATTCATAATTGAGAAATGGTTATCATAATGTAGTCAATCCCTGAATTTGCTACACTAGATTGTGGGTGATGATTTTTTTGGTAATTTATTTCTATCATTGGTTAAATATATCACAACATTGCATTGGAACTAGCATTCCAAATTACGTTTCCATACATGTATAAAATATTTAATAATCTTGTTAATGTAATTTCCTCAATGTTTCAATCAACACATTGGATATAATGGATATCTCATATCCTTCTCTCAATGATTTTTATTATTATAATTTCCTTTCAATCCATTAATTCATTTTTATCAAAATAATTACATTTATGAGTAACTCCAATATCCATCTCCACCTTGATATCACATTGAATGATTTTTCCAAATCCACAAAACTCTCGTTTGGATAATTCCTTTTGAAGACATGGCTTTGAGAAAAAAATGAATTTATCACTTTTTCATTTAGATTGGATTATAATACATGAAGTATACCTCACATGTCTTGTAATTTTCCCTCATATGTAAAAATGGATTTTTCACCCTTATACATTATATCAAAACTTATTTCTCTATATCCATAAGAAGAATAAAAGGAACGTACTTATTAACTATAATCTCGAAAACTCATCACAATATATCTAGTAAATTTCATCTGGTGGACACATATTCGTGATAATATTTGACCATTGATAATATTCTATATATAAATGATAATCATCTAAAATAATTTTTTCATGTAATGACCATTTTTTAAAAGAAAATATATTTCTAGTGGTACTGATCCATTTCTCGAAAATTATAGTATGAGTAGAATAAACTAAAATAAGTTACATATTTCCAAAGGATTGAACCAATATGACATTGTTCCCCCATTTTTTGATTTGGAAAAATTAGCCTTATACAAACCATTCGAATATTGTGTAATCCTTGAAATAATATCTTTCATTAAATCTTCCACAACATTCTGTTTTTTAGGTGGAAAATAATTTTATTTTCTATCAAATTTAACTTTAACATGACCCTTTCAGGTTCCATCTATTAACTAAAGCCAAAAATATATATATTAATCAACAATATAATTTTTGAGAAACCATATAATCATCAAAAATCATAAATGATATTTCTAAATCAAGACATGTTTTTTAATCTATGATGTAATTGGTTTAAGATGGATCATTCACGATCATCATCTATTTCAATTTTTTATGAATGAATCATGAATTAAACCATCCATATCCATATGGGGGGTCCAAAAAAGTGCATAGTAATGGTAAAATCTATTTTCACAATAATTATTTTTGATATATTCCAAACCAAAAACTCCCATTTTATAACCCCAAGGTATATTTTTACCAATATTACATCCACATATAGTATCAATATACATTTTTTTCCAAGGAAATCCACACACATTTCATTTCAATTATGTAGGATGTTATCCTATATATACGATTATCCTAAGGATTCGTACTGAAGTTTTCTTATCCTAGTTTACTAATTTAACTCTACTTTTCTATGATACAAAATATTAAAACCCAAATATTTCATACCAAGGTAATATATATAATTTAATGAATCATCATTACACAATATTTAGATCCATGTTAGAATAATATATGATTAATGTATTTTGGAAACATGGATATATAAATAATATGCTCATATGAGATCTACAATTTCTCTAAACATGTTCTTCATAACAAGTATCATTTTTCATCATATCATACAAACAACTATTATTCATATTCTAGGCAAAGAAATCTTATGAAGGTGTAAGATAATATGCTCATTAAGGGAAATCAAGGAAGATATAAATGTTAACTTAAGAATAACATATAAATTAGTGTTTTTAAACATGACCTAACCATTTTAAACCATAATTAGTATATAATATACTATATGCCTAGGTCATGACATAAATAATGACGGTTCATAGCACATGAATCATAATGGAATAAAATTATATGATCCAAGAGAGCATAACATTTTCATAGGACATAAGTTTGTGGTATAGATATAAGAATATAAAATCATTTCTTTAGTCAAGTATTGCTCCCAATACTATATTAGTAGAAAAAAGACATTACTCAATTGAGTGAACTCCCCCATTATATTCTTTATTAACACATGAGATATCCATCTTTAGACAATACATTATATAGATATATATTTTTGGAACAAAAAATTAGATAATTAAAATCATTTATATGTTTTCCAAAATAACATGAAACACAAATCACAACATAACCCATGGAAATAAAATAGGATTCAAAAATATTTCATCATATCATCATATCAGGATCCATGGAAATGAAATGGGTTTCATAATGGTTTTATTATAACATATTTACCAATGGGAAAGAAACTTATTTTATTGATCCATTATTAAATCATTATCATTTAAATGAATCAAAATACTAAATATAGAACATATAAATAGATCATATCCAAATAAAATTATAAGCAATATAAATGGATTTTACAATATATTTAAAATTACATTTAAATATCACCTGAACATTTCATGAGGAAACACTATTTTCTCTATGAAATCACATATTTAATATGAAAAAACTTCAAAATATTAATGTTAGTATTTAATTTGAAAATAAATGTAATATTTTCTTATTTAATAATTAAAATGTTTATTTTTCAAGAAATCAAGAAATTTTTATTATAACACATATATTAAATGTAATATTTCTTCACATTTTCAGTAAAAAGTACAAATTACCTCATCCGGAAAATGATAATAAAATTCCTTTTAAAAAAATTAAAAATAATAATTGGAATATAACTTATACATAATTTTAAATATAAAAATAAATCATGAAAACATTTTTTGAAAATATTCATATGGAAGAAAAATGATTTCCTTCCAAGGATAGAAATAAAGTATGTTTTGCTTTAAAGTATTCATTCAGTCTCATGTGTTATTAAATAAATTAAAATTTAATTAAAACATATAATATCAATAAATAAATTTAAGAATAAAATTTTCATTTTATTCATGTGATATATGTTATAAAATTTCATCATCATAAATTAATTCATAAGCATCACAAAAAAACAATGAGATTGTACCATATTTTCCTTACCATTCTGGTCACATTTTATTCTTAAATCCATGAGAGAATATAAATGATTAAATAATTGTTTATTGTGAAAATAATATTATTCAAGATAAAATATATTTAGGTGGGATTATAAACACTAAACAAGAGAATAATGTGTCAAATGTGGCTTTATGCCACCCATTTTTAATAGTGAGATGAGAAATCCAATACCTCAAGTTTTAATTACTTTGGGAACACTTCTAACCCAATTTATAAAATATTTTATTTATTATTATTAAATAATATATTCATTAAATTACTTTTATTATCATATATAATCCAATTAAAACATTTAAATATCCATTTATTAATAATTACACACTTAAATAGTTATTTCCAAAATTATATGTTTCGTTCTGCATTATAGTTTTGGTATGATAGTTCCAGTCTATGTAAATTGATCATTGTTACACAATATATATAATTTTAATAATGATATAAATTTAAAATACATTTATTATATATATAAATATGTATTCATCCCAAAATTTAGGGATTAAAAATTAATTACATAGCACATTGAGAGTATAGGATGTACATGTGAATGAATGTTGTTTTAACATTCCAAAGAATGGAATGAAATAAACGTAAATAATAATTCATCATTTTATAATAAAATATATTTCATATATATCCTATATGTATTAATTAATTAATTATTCCCCTATTATAATCCATTTTATAATAAAATTAAAAATGAACACATAACTTTATGGAGGTGGTAGTCCACACGTACAGATGATCGATTTTATTTTTTTCCAACGGATGGGGAGGTAATAAGGAATACATGAAATTATAATAACAAAAATATTTTTTTATCATAAATTTCATATATAATCATTAAAAATATCATAATAAAAATCCATAAAAAATGGTGATGGAAAATGAATTATATCACTTCGTGGAGGCAATAGTCTGCAGGTATGCACGAGCAACACATTGGATTTTAATTTGATTGAAAGTGGGTGAATAATTGTTGTCAAATAATAATAAATGGATTCAAATAAATTTAAGATTATTAATGTATAATTTTTTATCAATATCATATATTTATAGGATGTATGATAATATGTATTTTGAAGGATGTCGGTTAGGATGATTACCTCTTCTTCGGTAACCCCCCTTTAGATCAGTTCTTAACGACAATTGGTATGGTATTTTAAGAAACATAACTAATTTAATATATTGAAAAGTTTCATTATAATTTAATATAAAATGTTTCGGTAAATATATATTTCTCATATTAATATAATGAATATAAAGTTGGGGTGTCCTTCTATAAGTGGGGAAGGGGACACACCTGTCTTTTCATAAAAGTATAGAATATAGAAATTTTATTTTGAATCTAAAATAATCCAAATATATTATTAGTTGACATAGGATAAGGTCTAAATATTTTAATCAAATATAATCCAAATATTTTTCATTTAAAAATATATACTTTTCACTTGGTTCAACTGAAGGTCTCGGGCGCAGCAGAAGCTCGTGGGTGGATGTGCCCACTTTTCTTTTTGTCATTAGAAATGATAAATTCGAGATCAATACGATGATAAATGCATGTCACCATGGACCTAATCATAGAAATAGACAAATAGGAAGAATGGTCCCAGAACTAAGAATGAAAGATCATCACAGGTTGATTATATTTAATTTGATTAATTAATAAGAAGTACCTCTTATGGCGTTCTTTCTTCGTTGATATTTTTGATCACATTCTGATGTGATTCGTCATTGCGTCGCAGAATCCATGTGTAGAATTCCTCTAGTGGTGATCCACACATGCACCAAAAATCTCTGGATGTCTCCAACGGAATCTTTAGGTTCTAGCGTGGAGAACCCTTTGCTTGCTTTGTCTGCCTTAGATCCACTTGATCCAATGGAGGAGGATCTCTCTCGATCTTTAGAGAATTCTTGGAGGATGGGGTTCTTTTGATCTTGAGATAATTCCCAAGATTTTTTGTGCACAATGATTCTTAGGAAAAGAGTTGGGGTTGTGAGGATATTTATAATCAGGTTTGATGTTGTAGAGTTATGATAATAAATAAATGTGTAACGTGTTTTATTTATTTAATTCACTCTTATTGAAAACCCCCATGTCGAATAATTAATTCCTTGAAATGCGCCCGTGATGATTATAATAAATATCATTTAATTAAAAATTATTATATTCTCAAAATCCTAAATGAAAAACTACACAGTGTGTAATCATTAATACACACTGTGTACTTGTTTTCCAAAAAACAACACGGCGTGTAATCATCAATACACTGCATGTACTTGTTTTTCATGAAAACTACACAGCGTGTATTCATTAATACATGGAATGTATATCTTGTTTTCATTTTATTATTCCTCCATCATTAAAATGATTTAGGCTTCCTTGAATAATTATTACACTACATATGGGAATAATCTTTATTCTTCTTGAGATACTTGGATAAACTTATTGTGTGACCCTCTAGGCCTATTTCTCGTTGGTATTAGGCTGGATTGCCTAAAGTCCAAGATTTATGTGTTGCAATGGGTTACAGCACCCAAGAGAAAGATGTTTACATCTCATTGACGTTTCAACTCATATGAATGCTTACTATGTAATTTAATCCCTTTGTCTCACTATCTCATCATGTTGGTTTCAAGGCAGTGTCATAAACCTATATGCTTGATCTTTCATTCTTTGACTTCCAAAAATAAACTCATCATGACACCATGTCCATGGAATTTTTTCAACAGTTTTATTTCAATAAAAGGTCCCAAGATATTTACTTTCATAAATATGGAAGGGACAAATCCTTCCTTGACATATCCATTAACAACATATTATTCATGAAAAATCCAATTTACCCTACTTCCCTCCAACTATCATCGTGACGGTTTTTATCAGCAATTCTAAGTGTGCGAGTCATGACATTAGTTAATGAAAATCATCCGGTCTAAGGACCATTATGCACACTCATAGATACCAATGTTTGAATACACCAAAACATGAAGAATTGCTATTGGATGGTCTGTTCTCATAATCTCCTATCATGGAGATTACCAAGTGTGAACTCTATGAGAGAGAGTCTCATCTTCTTATGAGTACTTGCACATGAAGGTCTGTATGCTATGTGTCCAATCATAGTATGTCATCCAACCATAGAACTTTATTTATGAATATTGTTATTTCATTTCATGGTTCTCATCATAATGGGGATCTTCCATGACATTATCAATGCCAAAAATATTCCAATACATTATTATATTATAGTCATTAAAAATAATGAACAATATATAATAAGTGTACATTCATGTAATCAATATACAAAACAGTTGGTTCATAGGACCCCAACCCTTACAAACTACTACTTGGACTAGAGCCAACTACCTACGACTTTTAGTCCGCTAGACCTCACATGATGATCATGTTTTTGCTGAGTCTCGGCTTTAGTCAAGTGGGCCGTCACATTATCTTCCACGGAAATACATCTCACTACAACTTCACCTCTCAGAGAAAAATCACTCAAGAGATGATACTTCCGAAGTATGTGCTTTGTCAACTGATGTGACCTTGTCTCTTTTTCATGTTCCATTACTACAGTATTATCACAATAGAGTGTGATAGGATCTTTACTGCTAGATACTACATCCAGCTCTTGTATGAAACATCACATCCATACTTCATCTTTAGCTGCATCAAAAGCTGTGATATACTCAGACTATGTTGTTGAATCTGTGACCACACCCTGCATTGAGCTCTTCCAGCTCACTACACCTCCATTCAAACTAAAGATGTAAGAAGTCTGTGACTTCATGTCATCTTGATCAGTCTGGAAACTAGCATCTACATGTCCTCTATTGACTAGTTTCTCAACTACTCTATAAACCATTTGTTTCCGACGCTTTCGCCGGGGCGCGCGCGCATCCGTCCGCGGAGGAGGGGGACGCGCGGATTTGTTGCCCGCATTCCCGCTTTCCAAAGGCGGGAGGCATTCGTTCCTTATTCAGGGACGTCTGCTCCTTGATCGAAACGGGATGATGGGATGTCGGTTCTTCCTCCTGTGGATTCCTCCTCAGAACTCGTCACCTAGTCCGGGTCTCCCTTATAGATTTAATACGTAGTTCGTGAAACTCTTCCCAGTGCCATGTTTCCATGGACGCCGGTTAATTACACTGCTTCTGTCGGGACATTCCAAAGGGTCCAGTCAGGGCAGCAACCTTCGGTCAGGGGAGTAATCACGTTTGAGGCATCAGTAGCGTGTCTGGATGCTGGGGTACCTGGCATGTCTGTCTGTTATCCTCGATCACAAGGCTTCTCGAGGGCGTGGAAGCCCGAGGCATCCCACATCGAGCGCAGGGAATTACATGTCATAGACACGTATCTGAGGTTTTCCTCAGCTTCCCATGTTCAACACAGGGTATGCCGCGAGTTTAACGTCTTACGGAGATGATTACGCCAAAGGCGTTCCATCTGAGGTTTTCCTCAGGCATCTCATGTTTATCACGAGGTAGGTCGCGAGTTTAACGTCTTGCGGAGACGGTTGAGAATGAAATGGGACCATCGCAGGGGGGGGGGGCGACAGCGAAGTTGGGCTTGAGCCTTGAAGAGGCTTCCTACGTATCCCCGTGGCAGGGAATCAAAGTCCGCGTAGTTCAGGATGGTGCCGGTAAACCGACGTGAAGCTGGACCTTGGTCCGAGGAGAGTTGGGCTTGAACCTCTGGGAGGATTCCTACGTACCATGCCTTGACATGGATCAAAGTCCTCGTAGTTCAAATAATACAGTTTAACGTCATGCGGGACGATAATGAACCCTGACGTGAATAAACGACGGGTGGTGGGTGTCGGTGAGCCGACGTAAGCGAGGGACCTTGATCCACTATTGGTGGGCTTGAACCTCGTGGAGGCTTCCTACGTACCATGCCTTGACATGGATCAAAGACCTCGCAGTTCAAATGGGGCTGGGTCACAATGGCTTACCACTGGACCAGAATGTAGTTTAACGTCATACTGGACGTAGGTAGAACACGACGTGAATTGGGTGATGGGTGGGCTTGAACCTCGTGGAGGCTTCCTACGTACCATGCCTTGACATGGATCAAAGACCTCGTAGTTCAGGTGGAAGTAGACCTTGGTCCACTGATGGTGGGCTTGAACCTCGTGGAGGCTTCCTACGTACCATGCCTTGACATGGATCAAAGACCTCGTAGTTCAGGTGTCGCAACGGCTTACCGCTGGACTGGAATGGGACCCGACGTGAATGAGCGACGGGCGGGCTTGAACCTCGTGGAGGCTTCCTACGTACCATGCCTTGACATGGATCAAAGACCTCGTAGTTCAAATGGTCACAACGGCTTACCGCTGGACTGGAATGTGACCCGACGTGAATGAGCGACGGGTGGGCTTGAACCTCGTGGAGGCTTCCTACGTACCATGCCTTGACATGGATCAAAGACCTCGTAGTTCAAATGGTCACAACGGCTTACCGCTGGACTGGAATGTGACCCGACGTGAATGAGCGACGGGTGGGCTTGAACCTCGTGGAGGCTTCCTACGTACCATGCCTTGACATGGATCAAAGACCTCATAGTTCAAATGGGGTTTGTCGGTAAACCGACGTGAAAGCAGACCTTGGTCCACTAATGGCGGGCTTGAACCTCGTGGAGGCTTCCTACGTACCATGCCTTGACATGGATCAAAGATCTCGTAGTTCAGGTGGAAGTAGACCTTGGCCCACTGATGGTGGGCTTGAACCTCGTGGAGGCTTCCTACGTACCATGCCTTGACATGGATCAAAGACCCCGTAGTTCAGGTGGGGTTTGTCAGGGTTAGTGCTCACTCTAAGCCCACGTGAGTCATGCTCGGTGTGAGAAACAAGAGGTCGCAAGGACCTGACGATCACGTCGCGAAGGGTGCGTCCGTGAGAAGCGAAGAGGGGATTACGCGTTGAGCGGCCCATGGTGTTGGGACTTACTCCAGGATGGAGGCCCAGAACGGGTTGCCTCGTTCCCTATCACGTCCTCCACTGACCTTGGTAGTGGGGAAGTACAGAGATGCACGAGTGAAATCATCCGTACCAAAGGTTAGGGGCTTACGCTCTGAGGCAGCCCTTCCCCTGCGAACATACACCACTTCGACAAGGAGGATCTCATTCCATGTGCGGAAGAGTTACCATTCCCGTGGAGACGAGCGGTGTAATGAATGCTCGAGATGGGGGGACCCTTCGTGAGGGAGACGAGGTTGGGTCACAGTTTAACGTCATGTGTTGAGGACGTGGTGCTTGGCAGTTTAACGTCCTGCAGCTCGGACGAGGTGGGTTCACTCCACACCCCTAGGGCTTACATAACCGGTACCCTCTAGTCCTTGGGGAAGGGAAGGTACCGGTAAGGCCATGGTAAATGGGGGTCGAGGGAGGAACCATCGAGGGGTCCACGTTAGCGTGGCTATGCGAAGAAGCAATAGCCGTTAGCGTGCCTATGCGAAGAAGCATTAGGCGAAGCAACGCTACGGGAGGTGTTGCCCATGGGACTTTGAAATCACATCGTGCAAACCTGGAGGGTCGCACGGAAAGAGGAATCGCTAAGCAGAGGGGTGTGCTTTGCGAGGGAAGGTACCGGTAAGGCCATGGTAAATGGGGGTCGAGGGAGGAACCATCGAGGGGTCCACGTTAGCGTGGCTATGCGAAGAAGCAATAGCCGTTAGCGTGCCTATGCGAAGAAGCATTAGGCGAAGCAACGCTACGGGAGGTGTTGCCCATGGGACTTTGAAATCACTTCGTGCAAACCTGGAGGGTCACACGGAAAGAGGAATCGCTAAGCAGAGGGGTGTGCTTTGCGAAGTTGGGTGCCTTGGCCTTAGCATGGGGCATAGGTGGGAGTGGGAGGTGCTTCGCGAAGTGAAACAGTGTTCGCGGAGCACTGCCTCGCGAAGAAGGAGTGGTTCGCGAAGCAGGGTCCTGCCAAGCAATGTGCTTCGCGATGCATAGTTATCCTGCCTTGGCATAGGGATTACAAGCATGGGTTGGGTGTTTCGCGAAGCACAAGTGCTCCGCGGCTGCCCGGGTTCCCTTGGGAATCCCCTTCCTTTGCGAACGCCCTTGAGCTTCGCGAAGGGCATCCCTCTCGGAAGAGGGGATCAAAACGAAACAAATCAGAGTCGTCTCGTGAAGTAGAAATACCTCGCAGAGCTCATGATTCCCGGGGCAAAGCGTGCTTCGCGATTCAGGAGAGGAGAAGCCGAAGGGTCGGATTGTCCGTCTTCGTGGACTCAGGGGGAGTCGAGTATTTATAGGGAAGGGGCGCCGCGAAGCAGGGCTCGCGCGCCGCCTTCGGGGCTTCGCGGCGGCTCGCGAACGTCAAACGGGCTCGCGGAGGATCACCGCCTCTGGTGCTTCGCGGCGGCTCGCGAACGTCAAACGGGCTCGCGGAGGATCACCGCCTCCGGAGCTTCGCGGTGGCTCGCGAACGTCAAACGGGCTCGCGGAGGATCACCGCCTCTGGTGCTTCGCGGCGGCTCGCGAATGTCAAACGGGCTCGCGGAGGATCACCGCCTCCAGAGCTTCGCGGCGCCGCCAGGGTTGGGGCGCTTTGCGGCGGGGCTTCGCGGCTGTGCTTCGCGACTGTGCTTCACGGGGCAGCGCGCCGGCTGTCTTTTTCGTTCCTTCCTTTCGGGCCACATTTTTGGCGCCAACAAATGCCCCCCCTCAGACTTGGAGCCACGGAGGGCGAAGGGTCGAAGTCTGAGGGACGATCGCCAAAACTGTCGGTGGTTCGCGATGCAGCATCGCGAAGGAGGCCCGCGATGCTCGCCGGGGCCGCAGATCCGGACGCGCCGCGATGCTTCGCGCGGATAAGGCGCGCCGCGATGCTCCGGGGTCGTCGCCTATAAATAGGGGGTCCGACCTCTTTTGTCTTTACGTGCCTTCCTTGTAACGCCCCGACCCCAGCTACCCAGAGTCGGTGCATTACTTCGTAACATTGGCATGATCACAAGAAAGATCAAATCTCGAAAGACCGATTGGTTTAGTAGCCTTGGAAACACTAGATATATTCATAAGTTTTACATTACATCATAAAATGAAAAACTACTACAACAACATAATGTTTCCACAGTCCACACTATAATCCCCTCATAATATCCCTGTAGGTCATTCATAACTTACATCTTCACTTCCTGGGAAAAATAAAACATAGAAAAGGGGTGAGCTCAAATGCCCAGTAAGGATAACAATATAGCGGAAACTTTCATAAATAAGAATAAACATTTAAGGCAATGCATTACTAAAACAGAATCCTTTTAAACTTGAACTTCAACATAGTATGGAAAAAGTAAAAATGAAATAATGCCATTTACTTATTCACATGGATATTCTACTAATCGAATAATCACATGCAAAAATCAATAACCACTTTCATAATGTTGGAATGCATAATGCTAAACTTTAATTTCTTTGTCAAGGCCTCGTCCCAAGACCTTGGGGCTAACTGTAACCGGAACCCAACCCGGAGTGCCTCTAATAACCGGACACCAACCCGGAGTGCCTCTAATAACCGGACACCAACCCGGAGTGCCTCTAATAACCGGACACCAACCCGGAGTCCTTCTAATAACCGGAGACCAAACCGGAGGGCTTACTTTTACCAGTCCCTAACCTGGAGGGCTTACTTTTACCATTCCCCAACCTGGAGGGCTTACTTTAACCAGTCCCCAACCTGGAACATACTTGTCCAACACATTCATATGAAGTAAAGGTTGAAATATAACATAAACATTATTATTGGAACTAGCATACGAAATGTCAATACTTTACTCATAAACCATGAATGCTATATAAATGGCACATCCACAGTCAAACATATCACAAAACTTTATTACAATATGGAAGTTTTGTATCATAATAAATCAACTTCAAATAAGCGTAAAATCCATCAAAGGATGTTGACATAGATGAAATCAAAACACTTTTTAGAGAAATATCTCTTTCTAATTTTGAAACCATTTAAGAGCCATATAAAATACAACATTTTCTTGAAAATGTTCTTATAAGCTTGTAAGGGAAGCTTTGACGATTTTATAACAGCGGAAAATAACCGCACTCGCCGTATAAGTTTAAAAAACATTCTTACCTTAATTCTGTCGAAAAGGTTAAAAAGGACCTTGTTTTGAAAACGACGGAAATATTCCTTTATAAACCTCTTATAAAAAGTCAAACAAGGGTATAAATGACTTTAAACCATATTCTTGTAAATAGTAAAAATGTTTTGAAATACATTTTTAAGAAACATGGATGTGGATGATAAAGATATCCCAGTAGATTATTACGTATAAACAACCTCAGATAATGAAGAGATTGTGAAATAACCCTTACCTTGTACTTTTCCTTGGTTGGGGTAGGTTAACCTCCTGTATAATGGTGAAATAATTGTTATTAAATTATACAAGAATCATATATATTAATATGATATCATATATGATCTTTTAACATTGATTTGTTAATAATATCTTAGAATTATCGTCGTTTCGGGTGTTAACTTACTTGTTTTCTTTTATATGTTTTGTTACGTAAGACATGTTTGTAAAGGATAGGTTGTATATTATTCATATCCAGAATGATATCAAGTCCTTAAAAATCATTTTTAAATCATCAAATGATAATTATACTTGAATGGATACGATGGAGAATGAATCTCATCGCGTTCGTGGAGACGGTAGTCCGTACGTACGCACGAGCGACAATATCATTCTTTTGATATTAAAATAATATATAAATGGATGGTATATCATATATACAGAATCATTAACATGTTATATTTATTATTTACATGAGTTACACATCATTATTATACCCATCCAAATAATAATATATTGAATAACAATTACACCACGACGTGGAGACGGTAAGCCGTTCGTACGCACGTATGGTGACATGTTATTCAAAGGGTGGATAGAATACTGAATATGGTTGTACCATATTTATAATAACATCACAATATATGTAAGATACTAGAGTTATTATTTTAGAATGGTAAGAACAAAGAAAGAGGAAGTGGAAGAAGGAAGGAACTTAGAAAAGGGTGGTGAAATCATTACCTCTTCTTCGGGTTCTTCCTTTTGATTTGATCAAAAGGGCTCCTTAGGTTGGCTTTCTGATCAAACTAAGGCACCTAGTTTGTAGTGAGGGATGTTGGGAGAGTATTTGGGCAGAGTTTGGCCGAACCAAAAGGCTTTGAAGGTGTGAAGAAATGAGAAGGAGGAGTGCCCTTTTATAAGAGGGGTGAGGGGCACCTTTGGAAAAGCTAGAAATATTAATTTATAATAAATTCATATTCGGTTTCTAATGGCTCCAAAGCATATTATTCAAAGGTTAAGGTGGGGATAGGTCGAAAACCACTCAACCAATAGAATTTAGACAGGTTTGGGTACTTATATTAACCTTATCTTTAAGTATTAACTCTAAGTTAATTAGTTTCACTTTTACAATGTCTCTTTTTATTTTTATATAATATGGTTAATAAACTTACTATATACATCCAAGAGACCCCCAAGTGGTACATTAATGATGAACCTATCATGATATAAGTCTCTTGGCCGAACCTTAGATTTTTAAGAATTTAATATCAATTAATAATATAATATTTGTTTTAAGAACTCTTTTATGTCAATTTTGACACTATTCAATAGTTGATTTTTGTGAAACTCATAACAGATTGATTACTTCGAACAAAGTCAATTAAATCAATCCTAATATATCATATTATCCTAGAAAATTAGTTTAATTCATTAAAAGTTTCATATATATTTATTTGGATATTTATAATATCAATTATTTTAATTTTTCACTATTATAGTAATTACTGCATCATCATTGTGTCATAAATAAAATAAATTATTTAATGTCTAAAAATTATAAATAAAATATCATTATGTAGGAAATCTTTTTAGATTTCTAATTAATATTTATAATCTAAAATCCAACATATATAACCCTATGTAACAATTGTTTTTTCTAAAAGATATATGCTTGTGTCATTTTTGTATTCATTTTAACTTAATTAAAATAAAGTGTCATTATCACTTACAAGTGGATCCATGGGGTCCCAAAATAGACCCAAAGATGCTCATGGTCGACCATTTATCAACCAATAGGTTTAAGACACGTTTTAGGGTAATTTAGTATTATTATAATATTATTGTTTAACCCTTATTTACCGGATTTACCCTTAACCATGGTAAATAAAATATTTACCGCAGTAATTATTCAAAATGTCTAAAAATAAAAGTTACCTATTTACACAATTTGAACATCCTGATTCCAAATATGGAATCCATTTTTCTAAATTCAAAACACAGAAGTGGCAGAAATTAATTTAAAATTAATTCCCGCTGTCAAAACAAAAAGCGTGTTTTTAAGAGATAATAACTATCAAAAGATTGACACTTGTTTATGTTCGGTTTAATTGTAAAATTATGTCCAATGACCAACATTATATTAAATAGTAAAAATATATTCTAAATATATTTTAAAACCACTCAAATTCATAATTTATCACTATTAATTATTTTGATTAAAAAAGTTGTTTTTAATTAAAATTTAGTAATTTTCACTATTCATCAAAATATGAAAGTTATCCGAAAAGTACCAAAATTTCACCTTAGGCTAAATTTGATATTCCGAATCCAAAAATAAAGTCCATTTTAAAATATAAATATATATAACTTCAAAAAGTAGGTATTACTATTCATAACAGCTAGTTTGATTGGTTACGGTGTGTTAGAACTCGAAGTTGCGTACAACACACGCTACTGTTTAATTCAAAGGAAAGCGTACCGTGGAAGCTTGGGATGTTTCATTTTAAATTTTTTGATGTCTCCATTTAGTCAAAAAGTTTAAAATATTGTATTTAAAAAGGTTTCACTATTAGAAGTTGATAAAAGTGAAATACTGAAAATGAATCTGTTCTTGCAATATGACTAAGAAAGTCATAATAGGGATTCTAAAATTATAAGGATTATATAAAGTTCAAAATGTAGTTAATACTATTCATGACCTCTTTTAATGGTGTGATTGAACTCGGTGTTGCGTGTAGTGCAAGTTATTGAATTATTTTTAAGAAATAACACACTCTGAAATCCTGGGGTGTTACATTCTCCCCTCCTTCAATAAATTGCGTCCTCGTAATTTGAAATTGTTCTTCGAAAATAAAAGGTTGAAAGTAGAAAATATATTTGTGGGCAAACCCACATCGGAAATTGGGTTACTAAAATTTAGTCTTAATATGAGGAAAAGAGAAATGAAAGGGTCACCACCAAATTATGATCTCGATTAGGAGAACATTGGTGGCAATTAGAGACATATAATTGGAGGAAAAACGTAAATATTTATAGGTAGTGATTGAGGTCATCAATCACAAACAAGTATAAAATTGAGGTCCTTAAACTCATCAATCTATGATGATTTGAAGTACCATCGATTCAACAAAATATAGGGTATTGGGACAACACATTTTTGACATTTCAAAATATCTTAGTTGAAATCCCACATCGAAAAATGAATTAATGAGGCCTCTATTTAAAATAAAGAGTGGAAAGTATGAAGATTACCGAAAATAAAACATACTAGGGTTCCATGTAGGAAAATATGGATATGGAAGAGAAATCTAACCATCAATTATCTGATGGAGAGTGGTAGAGAACATGGCTATGAAAAGGCCAACAATCCCAAAGCCATAAATTTGTGATGATTTAAGGTACCATCTAGGACTACATTTTTGTTCTAAGTTTCTATTATTAATGTTGAGGAATTTATTTATGAGATTAGCTAAGATAATAAGGAGATATACTTACTTTATAATTAGAATTTTACCCATTAATAAATTTCTACCACAAACTCATCTTTCACTCTAAAAGATAATAGAACGTAATTTTTTTTTTCTATTTATACTATTCGTACAGGGTTCCAAAGTAAATGAATTTATAATTCATCTACCAGATCTTTTAAAAAAAACTACATTATTTAATTCAGGACATCTCGTGGGACAGTGGTAGGTGATACACCCTTTTCGCCCTTCGGTTGCGGGTTCAAGTCTCGCAGCCTTGTCGGACGCGACGGGTTGCCGCCCGACCTCCGGGTTGTCCTTTTATGGCAATCCAAAATAATCCAAACTAGAACTATCCAAAATACTTCTGTCTAAACTCACAGTCCAACATTTATAAGGAAGGTAAACATAATATAGATCCTTTTTACCCCGTAATAGAATATGAATACCTTCATCATGTATTACCATATTCCTTATTGATTACATTCATGCTCCCTTATTCCATATAGAATGCTGGATATACTTCATTAATCCAAAAATGTTTTAAACCCCAACAATGATGGAATATACAAATCATTAATCAGTTCCAAGGTAGTCAAGAATATCCAATATAATTTATCCAAAATAATCACATATTATTCCAAAATCACTACCTTAGTATCAGAACTATATTATGATTTATCATTCTCTCAACCATATATTTTCCAAAAATTTAACCTTCTATTGAGTCACTTTTCTTTGTTCCACACAATCTCAAGTCCTTAATGAAATAGTACTGCAGTACAATCCTTATATACTCCATAATTATTATAACAAGTACATTGTTGATACAACACTCAATTGACATAATCAACATAAGAACTCTAATCATTCCTCTTCATCTGTGGTAGTATCATAACTTGATTATTATCCAATAGCATCATTTGCGGCATAGTCTGATGACTGGGACATAGGTTCGCGTAGTGTCCAAACTCCTTGCAAATGAAGCATTGTACATTTAAAACCATTTTCTTACCCTTGCAGTCACGTACTTTGTGCCCTTTTCCTCCACACTTATAACAAACTCCCATTCCTTTCAGGCAAGTTCCAGGGTGTTTCTTTCCACAGTTACCACATATGGGAAAATTCTTCTTTTCCCTCTTAGTTTTATCCATCTTTCTCTCTTCCATCCTTTTCTTCTCTTGCTTCCCTTCAAAGCCATAGGACTCAGTAAACTCTTTACTTATCTTATCAACACATGATATTATTTCTTCATATGATGATAATACATGGGAGACTATTTCTCTTATAAATTCTAGCTTAAGACCATGAAAGATATGATCCTTCCTTCTCTTTGGATCATGTGCATTTCTGGAGTTCTCATTCCTTCTACTGGGCGCCATTTCTAAACAATGGCATACACTAGATCAGTTTATGAATCAAAATACATAATCTCATACTTATAAAACACATAACATAAATTGAAATATTTATGGATATAATACATGATCATAAAAATGTTTCCTTTGAGGATGTATATACTCATAAACCCTTCATAATGGTTTGTAAAGAAAATGAGAATTATCCTAAGCATATCCCCCGAGAGTGTCGTAACCAAGAGTGCAGCAAGGCCCGTTGTCGTGCACCAGTTCCCGTTCGAGTCTAGCTCAAAGCGGTGTTTTCGGGTTTTACCCCTAGGTACATCTGTGCCAGAGCCGCCTCTACCTGCTCGTATCCAGACAGGGATGTATTGCTCGGAAAACTCACAAAATCTCTACAATACCAAAATTCTAGGAAGTTCTTCTATACTAATCCTCAAAGTTCATCTTAGGTCTACGTGATCTAATCAGAGTTTATCTAAATCTAGCTTCCAAGGTTTGTACTAAACTTCCTCTGATACCAACTGTAACGCCCCGACCCCAGCTACCCAGAGTCGGTGCATTACTTCGTAACATTGGCATGATCACAAGAAAGATCAAATCTCGAAAGACCGATTGGTTTAGTAGCCTTGGAAACACTAGATATATTCATAACTTTTACATTACATCATAAAATGAAAAACTACTACAACAACATAATGTTTCCATAGTCCACACTATAATCCCCTCATAATATCCCTGCAGGTCATTCATAACTTACATCTTCACTTCCTGGGAAAAATAAAACATAGAAAAGGGGTGAGCTCAAATGCCCAGTAAGGATAACAATATAGCGGAAACTTTCATAAATAAGAATAAACATTTAAGGCAATGCATTACTAAAACAAAAGCCTTTTAAACTTGAACTTCAACATAGTATGGCAAAAGTAAAAATGAAATAATGCCATTTACTTATTCACATGGATATTCTACTAATCGAATAATCACATGCAAAAATCAATAACCACTTTCATAATGTTGGAATGCATAATGCTAAACTTTAATTTCTTTGTCAAGGCCTCGTCCCAAGACCTTGGGGCTAACTGTAACCGGAACCCAACCCGGAGTGCCTCTAATAACCGGACACCAACCCGGAGTGCCTCTAATAACCGGACACCAACCCGGAGTGCCTCTAATAACCGGACACCAACCCGGAGTCCTTCTAATAACCGGAGACCAAACCGGAGGGCTTACTTTTACCAGTACCTAACCTGGAGGGCTTACTTTTAGCAGTCCCCAACCCGGAGGGCTTACTTTAACCAGTCCCCAACCTGGAACATACTTGTCCAACACATTCATATGAAGTAAAGGTTGAAATATAACATAAACATTATTATTGGAACTAGCATACGAAATGTCAATACTTTACTCATAAACCATGAATGCTATATAAATGGCACATCCACAGTCAAACATATCACAAAACTTTATTACAATATGGAAGTTTTGTATCATAATAAATCAACTTCAAATAAGCGTAAAATCCATCAAAGGATGTTGACATAGATGAAATCAAAACACTTTTTAGAGAAATATCTCTTTCTATTTTTGAAACCATTTAAGAGCCATATAAAATAAAACATTTTCTTGAAAATGTTCTTATAAGCTTGTAAGGGAAGTTTTGACGATTTTATAACGGCGGAAAATAACCGCACTCGCCGTATAAGTTTAAAAAACATTCTTACCTTAATTCTGTCGAAAAGGTTAAAAAGGACCTTGTTTTGAAAACGACGGAAAGATTCCTTTATAAACCTCTTATAAAAAGTCAAACAAGGGTATAAATGACTTTAACCCATATTCTTGTAAATATTAAAAATGTTTTGAAATACATTTTTAAGAAACATGGATGTGGATGATAAAGATATCCCAGTAGATTATTACGTATAAACAACCTCGGATAATGAAGAGATTGTGAAATAACCCTTACCTTGTACTTTTCCTTGGTTGGGGTAGGTTAACATCTTGTATAATGGTGAAATAATTGTTATTAAATTATACAAGAATCATATATATTAATATGATATCATATATGATCTTTTAACATTGATTTGTAAATAATATCTTAGAATTATCGTCGTTTCGGGTGTTAACTTACTTGTTTTCTTTTATATGTTTTGTTACATAAGACATGTTTGTAAAGGATAGGTTGTATATTATTCATATCCAGAATGATATCAAGTCCTTAAAAATCATTTTTAAATCATCAAATGATAATTATACTTGAATGGATACGATGGAGAATGAATCTCATCGCGTTCGTGGAGACGGTAGTCCGTACGTACGCACGAGCGACAATATCATTCTTTTGATATTAAAATAATATATAAATGGATGGTATATCATATATACAGAATCATTAACATGTTATATTTATTATTTACATGAGTTACACATCATTATTATACCCATCCAAATAATAATATATTGAATATCAATTACACCACGACGTGGAGACGGTAAGCCGTTCGTACGCACGTATGGTGACATGTTATTCAAAGGGTGGATAGAATACTGAATATGGTTGTACCATATTTATAATAACATCACAGTATATGTAAGATACTGGAGTTATTATTTTATAATGGTAAGAACAAAGAAAGAGGAAGTGGAAGAAGAAAGGAACTTAGAAAAGGGTGGTGAAATCATTACCTCTTCTTCGGGTTCTTCCTTTTGATTTGATCAAAAGGGCTCCTTAGGTTGGCTTTCTGATCAAACTAAGGCACCTAGTTTGTAGTGAGGGATGTTGGGAGAGTATTTGGGCAGAGTTTGGCCGAACCAAAAGGCTTTGAAGGTGTGAAGAAATGAGAAGGAGGAGTGCCCTTTTATAAGAGGGGTGAGGGGAACCTTTGGAAAAGCTAGAAATATTAATTTATAATAAATTCATATTCGGTTTCTAATGGCTCCAAAGCATATTATTCAAAGTTTAAGGTGGGGATAGGTCGAAAACCACTCAACCAATAGAATTTAGACAGGTTTGGGTACTTATATTAACCTTATCTTTAAGTATTAACTCTAAGTTAATTAGTTTCACTTTTACAATGTCTCTTTGTATTTTTATATAATATGGTTAATAAACTTACTATATACATCCAAGAGACCCCCAAGTGGTACATTAATGATGAACCTATCATGATATAAGTCTCTTGGCCGAACCTTATATTTTTAAGAATTTAATATCAATTAATAATACAATATTTGTTTTAAGAACTCTTTTATGTCAATTTTGACACTATTCAATAGTTGATTTTTGTGAAACTCATAACAGATTGATTACTTCGAACAAAGTCAATTAAATCAATCCTAATATATCATATTATCCTAGAAAATTAGTTTAATTCATTAAAAGTTTCATATTATATTTATTTGGGTATTTATAATATCAATTATTTTAATTTTTCACTATTATAGTAATTACTGCATCATCATTGTGTCATAAATAAAATAAATTATTTAATGTCTAAAAAATTATAAATAAAATATCATTATGTAGGAAATCTTTTTATCTTTCTAATGAATATTTATAATCTAAAATCCAACATATATAACCCTATGTAACAATTGTTTTTTTCTAAAAGATATATGCTTGTGTAATTTTTGTATTCATTTTAACTTAATTAAAATAAAGTGTCATTATCACTTACAAGTGGATCCATGGGGTCCCAAAATAGACCCAAAGATGCTCATGGTCGACCATGTATCAACCAATAGGTTTAAGACACGTTTGAGGGCAATTTAGTATTATTATAATATTATTTTTTAACCCTTATTTACCGGATTTACCCTTAACCATGGTAAATAAAATATTTACCGCAGTAATTATTCAAAATGTCTAAAAATAATAGTTACCTATTTACACAATTTGAACATCCTGATTCCATATATGGAATCCATTTTCCTAAATTCAAAACACAGAAGTGGCAGAAATTAATTTAAAATTAATTCCCGCTGTCAAAACAAAAAGCGTGTTTTTAAGAGATAATAACTATCAAAAGATTGACACTTGTTTATGTTCGGTTTAATTGTAAAATTATGTCCTATGACCAACATTATATTAAATAGTAAAAATATATTCTAAATATATTTTAAAACCACTCAAATTCATAATTTATCACTATTAATTATTTTGATTAAAAAAGTTGTTTTTAATTAAAATTTAGTAATTTTCACTATTCATCAAAATATGAAAGTTATCCGAAAAGTACCAAAATTTCACCTTAGGCTAAATTTGATATTCCGAATCCAAAAATAAAGTCCATTTTAAAATATAAAATATATATAACTTCAAAAAGTAGGTATTACTATTCATAACAGCTAGTTTGATTGGTTACGGTGTGTTAGAACTCGAAGTTGCGTACAACACACGCTACTGTTTTATTCAAAGGAAAGCGTACCGTGGAAGCTTGGGATGTTTCATTTTAAATTTTTTGATGTCTCCATTTAGTCAAAAAGTTTAAAATATTGTATTTAAAAAGGTTTCACTATTAGAAGTTGATAAAAGTGAAATACTGAAAATGAATCTGTTCTTGCAATATGACTAAGAAACTCATAATAGGGATTCTAAAATTATAAGGATTATATAAAGTTCAAAATGTAGTTAATACTATTCATGACCTCTTTTAATGGTGTGATTGAACTCGGTGTTGCGTGTAGTGCAAGTTATTGAATTATTTTTAAGAAATAACACACTCTGAAATCCTGGGGTGTTACATTCCTTGTCTTTTTTGCGCTCTCGATTTCGCGAAGCTCCGCGTACTCCGCGACAGCCCTCCGCGAATCGAGCTTCGCGGCGAACCGCGAGTCTCTGACTCCGCGTCCACGCCAAGCGAACCTTTCCGTGCCTGCCTTGGCCGGACTTCGCGGTTTTGATCTTGCGACCGACCTTCGCGATCCGGCTTTGCGATCGAGCTTCGCGATCGAGCTTTGCGATCCATCCGGAAGAATCCTTTTCTGAGGGCCAGAGTTAAAATGGCCCATCAAGAAGCTGTGCGGGAAGTGCTTGCAGATGCTGCTCACCGGGATGAGATGGCCAACCGTCCGGGCTTGGGGGAAATGGTTCGGAGCCACTCGGACCACACTTCCTTGACAGACCTGCTGTCGGAAGGTCAGAGGGATTATCCGCAGTGCAAGAAACTGCCGCTGTACAGCTTCGGACTGAGGGATGACGTCTTCATCCCTGAGGCGAGAAGGGATGAACCAGCTTGCTGGTTCAGGAGCACGCCATGCCAGCACCAATGGTTCAGGGAGGCCGATGGTCATGCACAGGAGGATTTCACACCCGTCACCGCTGATTGCCTCTACAATCACATGAACGATATTGACAGGAGGCCACTGCAACCGGAGACGTCCCCTCCTCTCTACCGCACCATACTGAAGGCGGCTCTGCAAGATCCGAAAAAGGGATGGTCTAATGAGTGGGACCTGCGCCAGGGCGGCAACTTTACCGATGACTGGGCCTGGGCCTACTGGGTAGGCGCTTCGTACGAGGAGTTCGAGGCCGAGCTGAGGAGAGTGGGATTGTACGAGGCGGCGTGGGCCTCCCAGTTCCACATTTACCAACCCAAGCAGCTGATGCCGGAACTGTTGAGTAGATGGTCGTCCCAAACCAACACCTTCCACCTGCATCATGGGGAGGTGGGCATCAGCCTGTGGGATGTCCACCAGATTTCCGGGGTCCCGATCTTGGGGGCCATGTATGATGAATTCCTCCCCGTTGCCAGCATGTGGGGAGATGCTGAGAAAATGCCGCGACTGGCGTCAGCGCTGATAGCGCTTGTCCCTGGAGAGGACAAGGAAGCAGTGAGGGATGTCCACTTCAGAAGATGGTTCAAATGCTTCCTGAACTTCCCAGAAGATCGAGAGTTCCCTCCAAGGCCTCGAACTTGTCCGAGGGCAGCCCAGCGGGGCAAGGAACACTCGTATTGGAGGGTTTTGGAGGACAGCCAATGGAAGACGTGGGGCTTCAGCGTCAGCACTGAACAACAGCCAATAGTTAGGCTGGCAGCGTTCATCGCGGCTCTCATCTGTGGGTGGATCCTACCAGTGAGAGATACAAGCATGGGGGTACGGCCCAGCTCGTTCATCATGGCATCGATGTTGGCCATGGGGCAGCGGATCAACCTGGGGATCCCGATGCTCGCCAAGCTATACAGAATGATGCGGTGTATTAGCGAGGGCAAGAAGCCGCCAAGAATATGTGGGCCCTTCCACCTCCTGTATGGGTGGATCGCGGCGCATATCAGGGGGATTTACGAGTATCCAAACCCCATTTCGCCGCCGGGATCAGACTTTCGCCCCTCCATCTTGAACGCAGTTGGGAGCTTCCCATTCAAACTGGCCGTTCCGATGGTGCTGAATAGGGTGTGGAGGGCGGACGAGTTCAACTTTCATCCCTTCCCACTGCCGACGGGGAGGCTTACTGATGATGGACGGGGAACGGAAGAACATCGGGCTTACCTCCTGGCCTTCCGAGGTGGAGTTTTGGTGGCTCGGATAGATCGTGAGCCAATCTGTGAACCGTACACCCCGCATCGTTTCGCGAGGCAGTTCCGGTGCCTCCAGCGGCTGACCCCGCATATATACTGGGAGGTGCGTCACGAGGAGCACCCGTGTGTGATGAGGCAACTGTGGCTTATGTTCACACGTGAGGATGGAAAGATGCAGATCATATTGCCTCCGTCTACCACCGCCTTCGGATTAGTGAAGGAGTACGCCATCAGCTGGGAGGCCGCTTACCCCGGGGAGATGCTGAAGCAGCCAACGATCCGGGTTGGTGATGGTGGGCCTTCTTTATCTCGAGTTCGGGGTCGGAGGGCAACTAGGGCCGCCCGCGGCAGCGGGGCTGCCATGGCAGAGAGACCCGCACCGGCCGAAGGCATGGCAGCAGCGGCGGATCTGGTGGTTCCGGGAGAGCAGGGTCATTCGGAGGGGCGGCCACCGAGGGGATTCTGTCAGGTATCCGCTCAGGCTCCGGGGAAGCGGCTGCGTCACATTGACATGGCAGAAGATGCCGTCTTTCCGGAAGCTTGGGACATTTGGGATGTCAACCGGCAATTCCTTAGCCCAACAGAGATGTGGGACCACCTGAACCGCCTCGGGATGAAACTGCCGGGCATAGGCCCAGTTCGGGCTGGATTCACGGTGTCTCCGGCGGAGGCGGAGCAATACTTGAACGAGCTGGAGGATTACGTCCACTCCAGCGGTGTTCCTCGCCCAATGACAGATCGGGTGAGGGTACTGTTGAATTAGACGGTGCCCCCACAGTTATCGGCTGCCGATCTGAGGGAGCGCTTCCCCTTGCCGGAGGAATCAGGGGACTCTTCTCAGGGGGACGAGGCTGGAGGAGGGAGCCCGTTGGAGGAGGGCGAGGTCGGAGACCGAAACTCAGAATCCGACGACTTCGCGGAGGCTCTCGAGGTAGCATTCCGAACTCCTCTTCTTACGATCTGTTCTTGAATCCCTATGGACTTCTCACCAATGTTCGAGCCATGCAGGAGGAACTTGTTCATAGGCCTCGTTCTCGCTCCTTGGCGGGTGATGTCGCGGGACCTTCGGAACTCGCGCCTATGGCTGCGTCCAGTTCTGCATCTGGTGGGACCAGGGGGTCTGAGGTGGCTCCTCTGGACTCTCCAGGCCTTCCAACAGTATACGGGGGGCCTCGTCTTGGAGTCCCATCGGTACCGGTCCGGGAGCAGCGCTCGGAGGTTGATCTTCGTAAGTCTCCTTCACCGGTCTCCTCGTTGCCACACGTGGGCCATGCCAACTAACGTTTATGTCTATTTCTGTCATACAGTTCTCCAACTGGAGTGGGCTGCTGCAGCTAGGCTGGTTGGGATGTCTGGCGGCATCCCTCCCAGGGGCATGCCGGTGATGGTGTCGATAGTCCCTTCACCTCCTCAAGTTGCGGCGCACACCATCACTGGCGGGATCACCAGCAGGGCCATACCTGAAGTCATCGAGGTGGACTCTGAGGAAGAGGATCAACCGGTCAGTCCCAGTCCTGTCGTGCCTGCGCCGGCGTCAGGTGTCGTACCAGACTCAACACCAGATGCAGATCCCTCCGAGGAATTCCTGCAGGCATATCCTGCGTACGAGCCTGCCGACCGCGCGGATTGGGATGAAACAGCCTCTGATGAGGAAGACAGCAGCATAGTCCACCGCCAGTCGTGGAAGTTGATCACGCGCTTCATCAGGGACACTCCCCAAGCGCAATGGCTGGCCGAAATGGATAGGCTCCGCTCGCGGTTGCGCGAACTGTGTGCCGGGGGAGTGGACGCCCAACGCCATCACGCGCTCATCCGAGACCTCATGGCTGAGAAGATCCGGGAGCATGATCGTGGGATGAGCATGGGATGGCAGCGGAGGAAGGCGACCAGCATTAGGAAGCTCCAGGAGGCTGAAGGCGAGGTCCAACAGATGCAGATCCGGGCCAACGAGCTTTCAGCCACTCTCGATGCGCAGTCTGAGCTGGTCTCACAATTGAAGGCCCAGCTGGCAGAGGCTGAGGAGCACATGGGGCAGACCTTTGGAAGGATGGCTGCTGTTCGGGCCGGGGTGGAATGGGCCAGGGCCAGGGTTGAGGAATTACGCCCCGCCGCTGCTGAAGAGGAGCGGGAGTTGAATCAGCGGCAACAGGCTTTGGACGCCGCAAGTCAACGGGTGGCGGAGCTGCAACGCTCCTTTGACGGAGTCAACCCGTCCATGGGGGAAGTCAACCCCCGAGTATTGTAGCGAACCCGAAGAAACTTTTATTAACACTTTTGTGCTTCAACTCTTTCTTTCTCCTTTGTTTTGAGTTCCGTAGCACGCACGATTTCCACTGTTGAATTTCCTTGTTGCATCCCTACAATGTTTGCGGGACGTTTGACGACAATTCCCTCAAACCAGTCCAGATTCCCGAAAGATGGGGAAGGCTTGATCGGAAGAGGAACTTCCAGGATAGCCGAACCACTGTTTCTTCAACGTGCTCTTATGCACGGACAGGGCAATGCCAGGGGCGCTGGAATCAGTTCAAACAGATGAAAATGGGGAGTGTGAATCACGATGCCCAAATTCGGAACACTGCGGGGATGGCGTGACAATAAAGGACAACCGCTAACCGTGGCGGACAGACGGTATCCTTACTGTGTTAGCCTGAAATGGGGACAACAAATGAGCATCGACCGCTGGCCATATTCGCAACGCGGGATTTTATCAATTTGTTGTCGATCAATCTTTCAGAACGTTGGCCCAGGACAGTTGGTGGACCATAGGTCAGACATCCATACTGTTAGGGGGTCCTTCCAGACATGACCAGTCTTCCGGAACGTTGGCCCAGGACGGTTGGTGAGCTGATGCGGCATAAGACCAGGCCGTTAGGGGGTTCCTTCAGACATGAAAGAGGACGAGGGTCCGAATAAGGGGCACACAAAGCGTGGAACATGGAGTGATGGTTTGTCCGAACATAATCCAGCACTTAGGTAGTTACACCACCGTGGTGGGAGTACGCCAAACTGGGTGCATTGGCCTGATCATGGATCATTCCTTCTTCCGGAAAGGGCCTCTGGCGAGGGCTGGAAATGGGGAGGAACAAGATTTCGTGATTCCAGGGGCTGAACCCTAGGTGAAATGCCTGGGTGTCTCTACGTATCCCACATGATGATGGGAATCAAGCCGCACGTAGTTCTTGAAGCGCAGTTTAACGTCATACTGGACGAGGAGCAGCCTGACCGTGTTGGTACACATCCAGCCAAAACTACTAAGCCCACGTGAGTCATGCTCGGTGTGGGAAACAAGCAGTAGTGGTGGGAATTTCCCGACGCAGAGAGGGGCAGGTGAGGGCAAAGGGATGCTCGGTGACTACCGGCCCAATGACACTAACACGATCATTCAGCGCACCCAGATGCGCGAAGAGAAAGAGCCGAGTATGATGGAGTTCCACTTGAACACGAGGGAGTGGAAATGTGTGAATCATGGTGCTCGAGATTCATATCACAATGATGGTGGCGTGGCGATGGAGGATTACTGCTGACCATGTTCGCAATACAGCATCCTGTCGCGTTAGCCTAGAATGGGGACAAACAAATGAGGGCCGACCGTTGACCATGTTCGAAACACGGGACCGTGTCACAAATGTTGTCAGAGATCCGTGGGGACGTTGGCCCGAAACGATTGAAGGGCCCTTAGGTCCAGCATTCATGGAGAGCCCTTAAGCTTAATGTCCACGTCGTCCGAGGGTCCTTTTGGATGTGGAAGAGGATGAGGATCCAAATAGCGAGCTCACGAAGCTTGGTCATGGGATGATGGGAATGTCCCTGTGAAAATCCCATGCTTCGGGCTTTTTGTCAAAACACATCTGAATACGTCAACGAAATGTATTAGAGAGAGGGAGCAGATTCCTTTCCCTTGGGGAGATCTTAGTTTATGGTCATAGAATTCGGACCATGGATTGGAAAAAGGGATCAGGGGACGCATGACATCACAACCTGACGTGAATGAGGACATAGTCCCGCTTACCATGCATTCTCTGGGGAAGTGCCCGAGTCGAGGGACCGAACTCAAGGGTTAGGCTGCGCCCGCGGGGAAGTACCCGGGCGCTCCTACGTATCTCATGAGGATGAGAATCAAGCCATACGTAGTTCTGGAAGGTGGCAGGGTAAGGTACCAGTGCCAGGGGAAAGGGGAAGTGCGGACGTGGCCCTTGCACTAAAAGAAGCGGAATTTGATGTATCTTGTTTGTTCTTTGAGGTGAATGGTTTTTTTTTTGTGAAGCGACAGGCCTAGAACTGTAGGTCGTGATGTCGCCACAAGAATCAAGCCGTGATGGGTGTTGACAAATGGCATGGCGCATGGCCAGTACCCAACGTGATGTCCTCTACAGCGAGGTCACCACAATGCGGTGCCGTTTTTCGTCGTGCGGCCAGGACGATAATGTCACAGTTTAGGGTCGTATGATAGGACCAAGCATGCATTTTATCGTCATGCAGCGCGGACGTAGCAGAGACGATGCTAGGTGGGAAATGTACGCAGTGTTATAAAACACAATTGACGGAGACATGATCCCACATCATATTGTACGCCATTTGGAGGGGGAAACCTTAGGCCGAGGGGCCTATATGGAGGGGAAACAGGGAGAGAGACTGGCTTCCTGAATGGGTTGTACCCGGAGACATGGCGTCTGGGCGGTCCTACGTGTCCCATGAATATGGGAATTTGAACGTAGTCTCGAATGGGTCTTAGTTTATGGTCTTAGAGCTCGGACCATGGGAGTCCCAAAGGACGCCAAATTGCAGCTTTGTCCCCCTAGCATGCAAAGGTGCACTGAGGGATAGCGCCAAAAGTGTCGAGATTTCACCTGGACATGATGGGGTGGAAAATGATGTGAATCATGCAACCAAAATTCAAGGACTGAAGGGGCTGGCGTGACGACAGAGGATTACTGCTGACCATGTTCGCAACACAGCATCCTGTTGCGTTAGCCTGAAATGAGGACTAACAAAACGAGCATCGACCGCTGACCATATTCGCAACGCGGGATTTTATCGATTGGTTGTCCGAAACCCTGGAGGGCGTTGGCCTGTATCGGTAGGAGAGCCCTTGGGCGTAGTATCCAGGCCGTTCTTGGGGGTCCCTCCGGGTGTGAAAGATGATGGAAGTCCGAATAGAGGGGAACACGAAGCTTGACAAGTGGAAGGAACTTGATCAAGTTGAATATGACACTCTTGGTGCTAGACCAGAGTACTCTTAATACATGGGTGAACCACTGCAGGGAGTCAAAGGACTCAACCTTGAGGGTGATCGAGAGATGGCAGATTCCCAGGGGAAGGGGGGCATGATGCCCAAAACCTTGTATCATACCTGCACACCCCCCGCTGGAGAGGGATGGACCAAGTGGCCTAGGTGACCGGGAAATCAGGATATCTCCTAGAGGTGGGGCTGGACCCGGATCTTGGACATCCAGGTGGTCCTACGTATCCCATCAGGATGGGAATCAAGCCACACGTAGTTCTGAAGGGTGCCTTTTAATGTCATGCAGGACAGAACAGGAGGACTGAACCTCAGAATGGGGGCGTGCGTGGTGCAGTTGTTGCAAACCCGACGTGAACGAGGACGTAGTCCTACACTACGCCACGCAGTCCTATGATCAGGGTCCTGAAGAGAGGATTAGAGAGGTAAATTTGCTGAACTCAAGCTGGGTCCAAAGACAAGGGGTCTTGAACGTAGTTCCAGATGAGAGTCTTAGTTTATGGTCTTAGAGCTCGGACCGTGGATGGTGACAACTCCCGAGTAAGCACAGATGTCAGCCCAATCCCTAAGCCCACGTGAGATAAACTCGGTGTGGGAAACAAGGGGGGCATCCTCATTGCAATACTTGGGGCATCCATTAAAGGTGAGTCAGCAGAAAGTTCCGAAGGACACCTTTGATGTAGCTTGTTCCTCAAATGCGCAGACGTGCACGGAGGAAAAGTACCAAGAATCCCGAGACTCTACTTGGACACAATGAAGTGACGAAGGGTGTGAATTGTGTACCCGGCATTTGGGCTTAATGGGTTGGCGTGACAACAGAGGAAAACTGTTATCCGTGACGGAAACACAGCGTCTGTATCGCGTTAGCCTGAGGTGGGAACAACAAACGAGCATCGACCGCTGACCATATTCGCAACGCGGGATTTTATCGATTTGTTGTCCGAAACCCTGGGGGGCGTTGGCCCGTATCGGTAGGAGAGCCCTTGGGCATTGTATCCAGGCCGTTCTTGGGGGTCCCTCCGGGTGTGAAAGATGGTGAAAGCCCTGATGCGGGGATACACAAAGCCTGGAAAGTGGGTGCGGACGTGTCCGAGTAAAGCTTGGCATTCCAGGTAATGAACCGGAGTACTCTTAAGCACATTGGAGAACCGCCGAAAAAGAGGGATCGACGAAACAACTCATCAGGGGGTGGGAGCATGGCGCGGTCATCACGAGACCGTCGTGAATGAGTACATAATCCCACACCGCACCATATGATCCCCTCATGGAAGAAGGATGGGCCAAGGGGCCAAGATGGGATGAGGATTCCCGAGAGATGGGGCTGGACCCGGATCTTGGACATCCAGGTGGTCCTACGTATCCCATCAGGATGGGAATCAAGCCACACGTAGTTCTTGAAATGTAGTTTAACATCATACCGGACGAGGAGGGGAGTAACATACCCCTAAGAAAGGTGTACAGTATGGCGAAAAACCGACGTGAATGAGGACATAGCCCTACGCCATACCGTACAATCCTATAAGATAGGTCCTGGGCCGCGGCCTGGAAAGGCCGAGGGGCCTGGGGCTGAGCCTCGGTCAGGAAGGACTGACTGGTTTGTAGTTTAACGTCTTACATGAGGACGGGGGGCCAGGGGCCCAAGGAGGCCAAGGGGCCTGAGGCTCGGTCAGGAAGGCCTGACCGGTTTGTAGTTTAACGTCTTACACGAGGACGAGGGGCTAGGGGCCCAAGGAGGCCAAGGGGCCTGAGGCTGAGCCTCGGAAGGAGAGTCGTACGACATGGTACATGATCCCGACGTGAATGAGGACGTAGTCCCACACCACACCGTACACTCCTATAAGATAGGTCCTGGGCCGCGGCCTGGAAAGGCCGAGGGGCCTGGGGCTGAGCCTCGGTCAGGAAGGACTGACTAGTTTCTAATTTAACGTCTTACATGAGGACGGGGGGCCAGGGCCCCAAGGAGGCCAAGGGGCCTGAGGCTCGGTCAGGAAGGCCTGACCGGTTTGTAGTTTAACGTCTTACACGAGGACGGGGGGCCAGGGGCCCAAGGAGGCCAAGGGGCCTAAGGCTGAGCCTCAGAAGGGGAGTCGTACGACATGGTACATGATCCCGACGTGAATGAGGACGTAGTCCCACACCACACCGTACGCTCCGGGTGAGGAATCCTGGGCTGTGGGCCCGATCACTAGCACCACCTGGGGGAAGTTTGTCACCTCAGGATGGGGCAGAATGAATCACTGTTGACCATATTCGAAACACAACGTTCCTATGGTGACCCGCATGGGGGAAACAAATGAGCGTCGACCGCTGACCAAATTCGCAACGCGGGACTTGTATCGATTTGTTGCTTGAGAAACCCTCGGGGGCGTTGGCCCGTATCAGTAGGAGAGCCCTTGGGCTTTGTATCCAGGCCGTTCTTGGGGGCCCCTCCGGGTGTGAATCCATCCACGAAAGGGGCAAACACCTCCAGGGGGGAATGTGCAGCCGGGTCGAGGCTTGCTCGACGTGGGTCGGGGCAAAAGTGTGCACCCTGCCATGTCTTGACCCGAGGGGAAGATTTTGGCTTTTGGGCTGGGCCGACGGACGAAATGTCCGGGCGTTCCTACGTATCTCATAAGGATGAGAATCAAGCCATACGTAGTTCTTGAAGGCCATGAAGTTTAGCGTCATACGGTGAGGACGTGGGAGGGTAGAAGAACGGGAGTGGGCGCATGGTGCGACCCCCACAATCTTTGCGTGAATGGGGTTGCATGAGCGGGGCCAAGAAAGACGACGCCCTGCTACACAAAGATCCTCCAAGGAGACCATCCCCAGGGGGAATAGTGGAAGAGAGAAGCTTGGGGTTGGGCTCAAGACAAGGCATCCGAGCGTTCCTACGTATCCCATGAAGATGGGAATCAAGCCGTACGTAGTTCTTGACATGCAGTTTAACGTCATGCGGGACGAGGGGCATCTCATTCGGGGATGTGTGCGGCATGGTACATGATTCCAACGTGAGAACGTAGTCCTACACTGTACCGTACGATCCCGTAAGAGGGTAAGTCGGAGAGAAACGAGGGGGCCTGGGGCCAGACCTCGGTGGAGATGGGGCCAGGGGCCCAAAGAGGCCGAGGGGCCTGAGGCTGAGCCTCGGTCAGGAAGAACTGACTGACTTGCAGTTTAACGTCTTGTAGTGAGGACGGAGATACAGTTTAAGGTCATGCGGGACCAATTCGCAGTTTAGGGTCGTGCAGGACCAATGCAGTTTAATGTCGTGCAGGACCAATGCAGTTTAATGTCGTGCAGGACCCTCTCGCAGTTTAGGGTCATGCAGGACCACTTTTGCCCTAGGAAAAGTATCGCTTGAGGAATCTGGCATTGGTGGGAGGGGTTACACGCTCTCCATATGTGGTCACCAAGGAGTATGCTCCATTGGGGTAAACCTTATGGATGATATAAGGCCCTTCCCATTTGGGTTCTAACTTGGGCGGTTTCCTTCCGGGAATCATTGGCGCTTGCAGGGCCAGCACCAGGTCACCCTATAGAAAAGAGTGAAGACGAACCTTCTTGTCAAAAGCTCTTGCTATCTTGTCCTGATGCCTTTCCAGATTGTGCAGGGCACGAAGCCGGTTCTCGTCCAGTGCCTCTAACTCAGCTAGACGGATCTCGGCTACCTCATCTGATGTCTGGTGATCATAAACTGCCGTGCGTAGCGACGACAGCTGGATCTCAATGGGTAGGACGGCCTCAGCTCCATACACCAGGGAATATGGGGTCACCTGGGTAGAGTTGCGAGTCGTCGTCCGGTAAGCCCAGAGGGCGTTGGGGAGCTTTTCCGGCCAACTCTTCTTGTTCTGACCAACCATCTTCTGCAGAATGTTAGAGAGGGTCTTGTAGAACGCCTCGATCTGTCCATTCGCCTGTGCGTGGTAGCGGGAGGTATGGTTTGACCGGATGTCGTACTTAGCGTACAATTTCTTCAATTCAGCTGCTCGGAAGTTGGTGCCGTTATCGGTGAGGACAGCGTGAGGGACTCCAAACCGGTGGATAATGTTGGAGCTCACAAAGTCAGCGATGGAACGGGCCTTGACCTCTTTGAGCGGAACTGCTTCTGCCCACTTGGAGAAGAAATCTGTAGCAGTCAGGATGAACCTACACTGGCGGGCTGTTGCCGGCGGATACGGTCCCACTACATCGAGTCCCCATACCGAAAATGTCCAAGAGTACTTGGTGGGGTGGAGGCGTTCTGGCGGCCGATGCAAGAAGTTGGCGTGCACTTGGCACGCGTGACATCTCTTGGCGTATCCAATACAATCGTGGATCATGGAGGGCCAGAAGTACCCTAGCCTCCGGATTTGATGGGACAGCTTCGGCCCAGCTTGATGGGCGCCACAGGAACCGGCGTGAACCTCTTGCATAACTTGAGGTATCTCTACTCCTTGGATGCAACGGAGGAGTACACCATAAAAAATCCGTTTATAGAGGGTCTGCTCAAGACTGGGGCCGCTCTGGAGGGTAAATTGAAGTGCGCGGCGTCGGATTCGCTCGCGCTCGGCCCGGTTGTCCGGGAGCTGACCATTTTGGAGATACTCGACAAAAGGTGCTCTCCAATCGGGGGTCGTTTCAACCACTGCGTCTGACGAACCCGGGACCCCCGATACGGAGGGTCCGGCAGTGAGATGACTTACCCGCAGGCTATCACTGTCCTCTTGGGTGACGGGAGCGATGACTCTCCGGTGGGCCACGTGTATGACCAAATCATCTTGCTCGGGTTCTGCGAGCGATGCGGCTAAGCCAGCTAGGGCGTCCGCTTGGCCATTCTGCGACCGCGGGACATGGGTAACCTCTGGCCGAGAAGAGAACTGGGCCATTAAGAGGAGGGTGTACTCCAGCAACGGTGCAAGCGCTGGCTTCCTAACGACGTAGTCGCCATTAACCTGTTTGATTACCAGCTCGGAATCTCCCTTCACATGTAGATGGGGTACATGGATCTCAAGGGCCAACTCGAGGCTGGTGATGAGAGCTTGGTACTCTGCCTCGTTGTTCGTACAACCTTCTGACAACAGGAAGGAGTACGGCAGGACGGCTTGCGCCGGGGTAATGAAAACAATACCCAGACCCACTCTGTTGAGCTTGGGGTCGTTGAGCCTTCTACCGGTGGGGCTCCGGGAGGCGCCGTCGAAATGCATTTGCCAACATGGGACAGCGTGATCGACCGAGAGGATCGTTTCGTCGGGGAAATCCAGGTCCAGGGATTGATCCGCGGAGGTTGGATGGGCAGCTAAAAAGTCTGCCAACACCTGTCCCTTAACGGCCTTCTGAGGCACAAACCTGATGTCAAACTACTGGAGAATCACCGCCCACCGTGCTAGTCGGCCAGTCAGCATGGGGCGGTTCAGGATGTACTTCAGCGGATCCACCCGAGAGATCAATTGCACCTCGTGGTGTTGCAGGTAGTGTCGCAACTTCTGCACGGCGAAGACGAGCGCAAGGCAGCTCTTTTCGATAAGGGAATATCTGACCTCCGTATCGAGAAGCATGCGATTGAGATAGTAGAGACTGTTCTCAGTGCCCTCGTTATTCGTCTGGGCGAGCAGCGCGCCGAGGGATCTCTCCAGGGCGGTCACGTAAAGGACCAGCGGCTTTCCAGAGACGGGTGGCATCAAGACCGGAGGTTGGAGCAGATACTGCTTGATTTCCTCGAAGGCGATCCGACACTCCTCATCCCATTCGTAGGCAGCGCCTTTCTTCATGAGCCGAGAAAAGGGCTTACACTTGCCGGCCAGGTTCGCAATGAATCGGCGTATATAGGCTAAGTGGCCTTGCAGGCCTCAGAGCTCCCGAATGTTGCTTGGGGGAGGCATTTGGATGATGGCCTTGATCTTCTCCGGGTCGATCTCGATACCTCGGTATCTGACAACAAAACCCAGAAACTTCCCGGAGGTGACCTCGAAGGCACACTTCAGCGGGTTCATCTTCAGGTGACGGGAACGGAGGAAACCGAACACTTTCTCAAGGTCTTTGAGATGGTCCTGGTGCTGGCACGATTTGACTACAAGGTCATCCACGTAGCATTCCACCAATGTCCCGAGGATCGGTTTGAATATGCGATGCATGGCCCTCTGATAAGTGGCACCTGCATTTTTCAAACCGAATGGCATTACCCGGTAGCAAAAGGTACCCTGGGGAGCCCTGAAGGCAGTGGACTCCTCATATTCGGGGGCCATCCGGATCTGGTTATACCCGGAATACCCATCCATGAAAGAGAGGGCTTGGAACCCGGCCGTGGCATCAATCAACAGCTCCGTCACTGGGAGTGGGAAGTCATCCTTTGGGCAGTGGCGATTGAGATCGCAGAAGTCGATGCAGACTCAAATCTGCCCATTCTTCTTCCTGACTAGCACAATGTTGGCGAGCCATTTGGGGTACTGGACCTCTTTGACGAAGTTGGCCTTGATTAGCTTATCAACTTCGGCCTCAACCATAGCGCCATGGGAAGGGTGCATTTTCCTGGGAGGCTACTTGAACCCACGATGTTTTACTGGGAGGCCCAGACGGTGGACGACCACTTGGGGATCCAGCCCTGGCATCTCATCGTAACTCCAGGCAAACACATCGCGGTGCTGTTTGAGGAAGTCTACATACTGCTGCCGCTCCTCGAGGGACATGGCCGCACTGATCAATGTGGGTCTTGGATCTGCCTCGCTACCAAGGTTCACCTGTACCAGCTCATCGACTGTGGTAGAGACGCGTTCTTCAAAGGCTGGGGGAGCATCCTCCAAGTCTTCCTCCCCAGCCGTGGGGGGACTTCCCGCGACGGAATATACTTCTGGGCTTTCAAAACCCGAGGGGCGGCTGGTGCCGGCTTGGGCAGTAGCGGTCATCACATCAGGAGACTCACTTGTCGTCGAGACCATAGCAATGAATGCATTTGATCTATCCCATCCGCCCTTCGGCCTAAGGGGCCACGCTTGATGATATCAAAGCAGTGGTGACGTGTCGGCCTGAGTCGGTTGATTCCAGCCCGACGAAATAGACACGTATGGCGCACCGCCGTTGTCATGAGCTTGACGTCCCGGTACCGTACAGGGGTAGGAGATTCCGGGATGACCCGAGCCTGGTTGATGTAGGAGTACGAGGTGATTATACGCCGTCGCTTGGATGCGGGAACATGCCTTCCTTGCGTACACGAAACAACGAAACATTGTCCCATGTCGGGGGTCGTGGCCTCCAACCGGTGGATCGGGAGGATGTAGGCGTCGTCCATGCTCGCCCAGGGATCACTTGTGATTGGGGCGGGCTCATCCTCGCTGACCAGGATCTGCTTGTCCTTACTTTTGTAATAACCCGCATCCAGATAGCGGGCCTCACAAGAAGCGAAAGGGGACGCGTCTCCATGGAGCACGCCTACTTGACCGTTGAGCGAGTACTTAAGGCACTGGTGATACGATGAGGGGACTGCGGCATGCAGATGGAGCCATGGCCTACCCATCAATGCGTTGTAGGCGGTGTCCTGAGAAACAACCATGAACTCGGTGCTGGCAATTAAGCCACCGAACTGGGTCTTCAGGCGGATCTTGCCGACCGGGATTTGCTCTGTCCTATCGTACCCCTGAATCCTGAGGTCAGAGGGAGTCAAATCACCTTCGGACAAACCCAGCTTTCGCAGCGTCCGGGTCGGAATTAGATTGATTCTAGAACCCGTGTCAACGAGGCAGCGACGGACTTCCACACCGTTAAAGTGGCCAGTGATATACAGTGGGCGAATGTGCCCCTGTATAGGAGGGTCTTCATCTTCACCAGAGAACGAGATAACCGCCTGACATTCGGCGTTTTCAATCGTCTCGGTATGGAAGGCCTCCGCGGCTGCCACTTCCGTCTCGAACTGGAGGGGGCTCCTTAGGGCCTCGGCAAGTGCCTCGCGCATCTCGGATGACAAGCGCAGGGCCTCAAGGATGGAAAGCCTTTCCGGAATGCCGGCTAGGTGATTTAGGACATCATACTTGCGTGCCAAACGCGAACCTCTGCTTACAGGGGGTTTTTCGGCATTTGGGGGCATAGCGGGTCCTGCTGGTTGAACTGGCGGTCGGCTAGCACTGGGTACATCCTGCTGCCTGCTAGTAGAAGCCTGGAGAGTAGTCGCCAGGCTAAGATCGAACAACGGGGGTTGGCCCGTCGCCGGGCGAGACTGGCTGTGATACGAATGAGGCGGCTCTCCCCGATCCAGCAACACGAACGACAGTGGAGGTAGAGCTGAGGATGTTGGATGGGCCTGCGCGTGCTGAGATCTGCGCTGAGCCTGCTGCCTGGTCTCGGTAGCGTGCACGGCTTGGTCACAAGTGCCTGCTGACATACCTCGGTGACCGGCGCGATTGCGATTCCGCTGACGTTGACGTCGGATGGAAACATTGGGGTGGTCTTCCTGGGGTTCCCCCTCGTCGGGGGTCATATAGGGTTTTACCAGCTCCACGGTGTTAACCGAAGTGTACCCTTGACTGTCGCTCGAAGAGTCATCCACCGCTGGGCGGATTCTGGGAGGAATGCCCATTTCGGGAGGCATAAAGTCTCCAAGAGTGCGGGATGACGACGACACTGGCGGTGCACGCTGCTTCTTCTTGCGTCGCCGCTGCTTGCCCTTTTGGGTAGAGGTCGACTGTGAAGACGATGCTGAGGCACCGGCTGCTTCTTCTGAAGGTTCCGGCTGCTTCAGGCGTGCCCGGATGATACCCTGGGCATGGACGACAGTTTTTCGAGCCATCCAGTTGTCGTATTTCTGGGACCCGCGGCTAGGGACCTGCTGCCACTCACCCTCGCTGTCACTGCCAGTTTCTGATCCCGCAAAGACGCCTGCCACCTGCACTGGCGCTGGGCCCAACTTGACTATGTTGTTGTTGACCTGGTCCTGAAGCCAGTATTTAAACACATAGCATCGCTTGAGGGTGTGCCCCAGGATCCGATGATAAGGGCAGTAGTTGGGGTGATCAGTGAGATGCGCCTCTGCCGGCCTCCTGCACTCAGGCAGACGCACGATCCCTTGCTCTAGAGCACTTCGGAAGTAACCAGGGACCTGATTTTCGTTAAACGAATAGGTATGGTACTTTCTTTCCGGGTAAGGAGCCCTGGGGGCCTGGTCCTGTCGAGGGACCGGAGGGGCCTGCCGAGGGGGCGGCGCCTGGTTGTCTCGCCTAGGTGGCGGCGGCGCATTGCGCGGGGGAACCTGTCGGTTCTGAGGCGGTCGCTGCTGGGCAGGAGCCTGTGCTTGAGGTGGAGGACCTCTGCGAGGTTGCGGGGGTGGTGCCGCCAGTAACAATTCCAGCTGCCTCGGGGCTTCTATTTGAGCCACTGCGGCGGGTTCAGCCTTGGCGGCCCTCCTGGCTGGGATCATAGGGGGCAGCAAACGTGCCTGACTAGCCTGTTGCAAGGCCTCCTCGAGGCGTTGGGCCTTATCCGAGAAATCTCTGAACCCTCCAGGGTAGTTCTGGGTAATCAAGGAGGGTACCAGCTCTGTCTTTACGTTCCCCACACACATCGTCAGTAATTGCTCCTGAGTCAGTGGCATATCGAGGGAATACGTAAGTCCTTTCCACCGGGCGATGAAGTCTGCAACCCGCTCATCAGGCCTCTGTTTGCACTTAAAGAGGTCCGCGATGCTGGTCTTCTGCGTGGTGGAGCTGAACTGGTACAAGAACTGCCGGCGAAGATCCTCCCAACCGGTCACTGATCCGATGGGGAGCTGGCTGTACCAGACGAATGCCGGACCTTCCAACGTCTGTACAAAACATCGGAGCTTAGCGGCTTCTTGCTGAGGCGGGGTCCCCAGCATGGGGCCACACCTGGAAGAGAAATGAGCCAAGTGCTGGGGTGGGTCCCTTGTCCCGTTAAAAGGCGAGAAAGTGGGGTTCCCAAAACCCGGAGGTGCGGGCATATCATCCACCCACGCGGGATAAGGCTTTCCATTCGGTGGGACCGCCACCTGCCGTGTCTCCAACGCCTCGAGGCGGGCTGTGAGTGCCGCAATAAGGCCCTCCGGGTGGGGGTCCCTGTCTTGACGGGGGTCCCTAACCACAAGCGCATTGCCAGGTTCTTCAACACGGTAGACGGCTTCTGCTGCTCGCGGGTTGACTGGTTGGACGACCTGTTGGGCGACTGGGGGAACCCGGGTTGGGTTCTTCAGATTGCCCTGTCGCTCAGGGGGGTTTGGCGAGACGTATCGCGCCCTCTTGCCATATGTTCCGGCTTCCGCCCTGTCCGCGGCAGTAGCATGATCAGGGTTGCCCGGAGGCATCTCATCGGGGGGAAATTGTTCCTGCCCCTGCTGCCCCGGCCTGGGATTACCATAGTCGGGTCGTCGCTCTGCGGCGCGTTCAGCCAAGAGTTCGTCGACCAGCCTCTTCTGCTCAGCAAGCTGCTGGCGCAACGTGGCCTTCTCAGGGTCTTCGTCCGTTTTCTGCGCAGAGGCGGACGGGTCGGAGTGCTTGACTATTCCGACGTGCTCCTTACCCTTGCCAGTGCTCCGACCGAGTGCCAGTGACTCGGTGGGTACAGGGAGGCCCAGCAGGTTCCTCTGATGACGGGTAACTCTCCCTGACAGGTCAAGAAGCGGCGGTACGCCCAAGGATGGTAAGTCCCCATCAAGTAACTCAAGCTCATCTTCCTTATCCACAACGTCGGCCATGTGGACTGTGACTCCTCTTGAGGGCATATCCTCAATGTCGCATAGCGAATCGGGCTGTCGTCGGATAGGGTCGAAGAGGAGAGCGGCATAGCGTCCCCAACCACGGACTTGCACATGGGGGGTGGCTTCTCTGACGATCTTGCGGAGTGCCTTGAAACTCTTAACGCATTTTCGTTGGAGGGCACTCTGATGACCGGGCGACTCGGGGTGCTGGGCCGCAAGGAGCGCCGCTGCATCAATCAGGCGGCACTGTTTTCCAATCTCCTCGAAGTGCTCTCGACTCCTGGGGTACACTACCCGTTCCCAACGGAGGCGGAAGTGCGTCGCCCACAGGGTCCGACAAAAGCATCCCACTTCTTCAGGGGTAAGCGAATCGGGTACGCGAAAATTCAGCGCCGCCGTGGGCCAGAACTTCTCTGGGAAGTAGTCCGCTGCAAGAATACTCCAGAAGCTCCTGGGTTCGTCCTCGGGGTTCGGCCCTACATTTCCCCACTCATCAACCGGGGGTGGCTGAGGGACCGGTAGCGGTACCGAGGCAGACCTCTGGGATAGCAAACTCGGCAGTGGAGAATATGGCGAGCGAGCAGACTGGCCACCGTACTCTGGGCCTTCCTCTGAAGAGCGAGGTGACCTGACCACAATGTCACGATAGGACGGGCTAACAGCCGCTGCTTCGGGTACGGGAATTGCCGTTACCGGTGTCCGGTCATGTCGTGGCTCTACCACCGTTGACCCCCAAAACAGCTCCTCGTGGTCCTGAGTAGAGGTAGAGGGCGCTTCGGGTGACGGTGGCGGTGACTGCGCGGTCGAAACCTGCGGAATTCCCAGGATTTCTTCCTCCTGGATGTACCTGCGGAGAGAGACAGGAATCCGGTGGACCTCAAATTCCGGGAGGACGAGGCTGACGCGTCTAGTTCCTGCCCCAGTCCTTGATACAGAGGAGCTGGGAGAAGGTTCCATCGCTGAATCGCATTCCGCTTCCGAATCGGAGAAGCGGGCAGGTTTGATCTCCCCCTGGGCCTTCCCAGGATTCTTCTTGTGGCGGCGACGACCCGCTCTTCTGCCCCTGGGTGGCTCTTCGGGACAGGGTTGACCCCTATCAGGCGGCCCTGGGGCGGCGCTAGCGCCGTGGCGGAGAGGGCCCCCACTTGAGACAGCCGGGGTGCGAGGGGCACCAGGGAAAATATCAAAGGGTACATGGGGAGGACCTCCATGAACAGTACCCACGTGGGCGGGGCCTCTATTGGAACCGGAAGGAGCATGGGGAAGGCCTCCATGGTCGATGCGAGTGGAGCGAGGCTAACCTTCACTCCTTGAGTTGCTGGGGTGAGGAACTTTTCCAGTCGCAGAGAGGACGTAGGGGGGGCCCCACGTCGAAGGACCGGATGGACGGTGCCTTCAGAAGGATGGACTTCATACCCTGTACAGCGGGCGCGGGAAATGTTTCCGCGCTGAGCATCACTGCCCCGGGGCAGGTCTTCCTGCAGGATGGGGGCAGCACGAGGCATGCCTCCATGACGAACCTCGGAGCGGGGAAGGCCCATGCTCTGTGGAGTAGTGGTACGGGGAGGACCTCCGTACGGGGTGGCATCACCGCGGGTTAGCTCGCGACGATCATCACTGGGGCCTGCAACCCGGAGAGTCAACCCGGCCTGCCCATGGGGCGGCTGGGGTCTCAATCTTGGTTGGGCGAAGGGGTGCCCCTGCTCAATGTACGCGGGGGCTTCATAATGTACGCCGGTGGTGGCTTGGGCCACTGTAACTGTCGACGTGGACGCGCCTAGGCGAACGTCCTCAGCCCGGGCCCGGCGCTGACGTCGGGTCAGGCGGGCCGGTGCAGGTGGTGCAGGGACGTATTCTGCCTGCTCTTCCTGCGGGGCCGGACGACGGCGTTGACGTGGCCGGACGGGAGCTCTCGCCTGGGGGCCCCGGGTCGGGGCCCTGAGCGGACTGAGCCGGACAACACCTGCCTCTTCAGCGTAAGGCGAAGAGTCGTCAAGGCGTTCCGGGGATAGGCTCCCGAAATGATTGAATGTCTTGGTGGGGAGTGGGGGCTCCCTGTGTGGCCTGTTAGGGCGGTGTTGACGGCGGGGCCTGGAAGCCTCCAGGTCCAAACGAGCCATATCCCTGGTCGGGATGACCCCTTGTTCCTCATACCTGCGCACGAGGCTGTTGATCACCCTTCGTTGGATGACCTATGATGGGGAAAGGGGACGTGGACGTCCCGCATCCCGTGACGTGGCAGCCGTCGTGGCGGTAGTGGCGCCATGTGGAGTGGCCGTAGTGGTGTTGCCCCTGCCCCTGTGCGGGCGAGGAGCGGATGGTGACCGCATCTCTGAAATAGCAACCTGGTTCCTGGCAAACGAAGGGATCAACTCATCAGTACTGAGAGGAAAAGGATTGACAGCCAGTGCCCCAACGTTCTTCCATCCTCCATGTCTGTGAGAAGGATCCACGCCAACACGCTGCAGAGCGGAGCGCCCCACGTTCTACTACCCCGACTTCCGGTGAGTTCCACGACAGGCCCGCCATTTGCTTGGCGGGACCAGGCACCGGATATCTGGATCTAGTGAAACGTCAATCTACTGGTGTCTCGAACGCTACTAATCCCCATGCTGAGGAGAAGAATTTCACGTCGGGTTCACCATTTCTGTTTCCGACGCTTTCGCCGGGGCGCGCGCGCATCCGTCCGCGGAGGAGGGGGACGCGCGGCTTTGTTGCCCCGCATTCCTTCTTTCCAAAGGCGGGCGGCATTCGTTCCTTATTCAGGGAAGTCTGCTCCTTGATCGAAACGGGATGATGGGATGTCGGTTCTTCCTCCTTTGGATTCCTCCTCAGAACTCGTCACCTAGTCCGGGTCTCCCTTATAGATTTAATACGTAGTTCGTGAAACTCTTCCCAGTGCCATGTTTCCATGGACGCCGGTTAATTACACTGCTTCTGTCGGGACATTCCAAAGGGTCCAGTCAGGGAAGCAACCTTCGGTCAGGGGAGTAATCACGTTTGAGGCATCAGTAGCATGTCTGGATGCTGGGGTACCTGGCATGTCTGTCTGTTATCCTCGATCACAAGGCTTCTCGAGGGCGTGGAAGCCCGAGGCATACCACATCGAGCGCAGGGAATTACATGTCATAGACACGTATCTGAGGTTTTCCTCAGCTTCCCATGTTCAACACAGGGTATGCCGCGAGTTTAACGTCTTGCGGAGACGGTTACGCCAAAGGCGTTCCATCTGAGGTTTTCCTCAGGCATCTCATGTTTATCACGAGGTAGGTCGCGAGTTTAACGTCAAGCGGAGACGGTTGAGAATGAAATGGGACCATCACAGGGGGGGGGGGGGGCGACAGCGAAGTTGGGCTTGAGCCTTGAAGAGGCTTCCTACGTATCCCCGTGGCAGGGAATCAAAGTCCGCGTAGTTCAGGATGGTGCCGGTAAACCGACGTGAAGCTGGACCTTGGTCCGAGGAGAGTTGGGCTTGAACCTCTGGGAGGATTCCTACGTACCATGCCTTGACATGGATCAAAGTCCTCGTAGTTCAAATAATACAGTTTAACGTCATGCGGGACGATAATGAACCCTGACGTGAATAAACGACGGGTGGTGGGTGTCGGTGAGCCGACGTAAGCGAGGGACCTTGATCCACTATTGGTGGGCTTGAACCTCGTGGAGGCTTCCTACGTACCATGCCTTGACATGGATCAAAGACCTCGTAGTTCAAATGGGGCTGGGTCACAATGGCTTACCACTGGACCAGAATGTAGTTTAACGTCATACTGGACGTAGGTAGAACACGACGTGAATTGGGTGATGGGTGGGCTTGAACCTCGTGGAGGCTTCCTACATACCATGCCTTGACATGGATCAAAGACCTCGTAGTTCAGGTGGAAGTAGACCTTGGTCCACTGATGGTGGGCTTGAACCTCGTGGAGGCTTCCTACGTACCATGCCTTGACATGGATCAAAGACCTCGTAGTTCAGGTGTCACAACGGCTTACCGCTGGACTGGAATGGGACCTGACGTGAATGAGCGACGGGCGGGCTTGAACCTCGTGGAGGCTTCCTACGTACCATGCCTTGACATGGATCAAAGACCTCGTAGTTCAAATGGTCACAATGGCTTACCGCTGGACTGGAATGTGACCCGACATGAATGAGCGACGGGTGGGCTTGAACCTCGTGGAGGCTTCCTACGTACCATGCCTTGACATGGATCAAAGACCTCGTAGTTCAAATGGTCACAACGGCTTACCGCTGGACTGGAATGTGACCTGACGTGAATGAGCGACGGGTGGGCTTGAACCTCATGGAGGCTTCCTACGTACCATGCCTTGACATGGATCAAAGACCTCGTAGTTCAAATGGGGTTTGTCGGTAAACCGACGTGAAAGCAGACCTTGGTCCACTAATGGTGGGCTTGAACCTCGTGGAGGCTTCCTACGTACCATGCCTTGACATGGATCAAAGATCTCGTAGTTCAGGTGGAAGTAGACCTTGGTCCACTGATGGTGGGCTTGAACCTCGTGGAGGCTTCCTACGTACCATGCCTTGACATGGATCAAAGACCTCGTAGTTCATGTGTCGCAACGGCTTACCGCTGGACTGGAATGGGACCCGACGTGAATGAGCGACGGGCGGGCTTGAACCTCGTGGAGGCTTCCTACGTACCATGCCTTGACATGGATCAAAGACCTCGTAGTTCAAATGGTCACAACGGCTTACCGCTGGACTGGAATGTGACCCGACGTGAATGAGCGACGGGTGGGCTTGAACCTCGTGGAGGCTTCCTACGTACCATGCCTTGACATGGATCAAAGACCTCTTAGTTCAAATGGTCACAACGGCTTACCGCTGGACTGGAATGTGACCCGACGTGAATGAGCGACGGGTGGGCTTGAACCTCGTGGAGGCTTCCTACGTACCATGCCTTGACATGGATCAAAGACCCCATAGTTCAAATGGGGTTTGTCGGTAAACCGACGTGAAAGCAGACCTTGGTCCACTAATGGTGGGCTTGAACCTCGTGGAGGCTTCCTACGTACCATGCCTTGACATGGATCAATGATCTCGTAGTTCAGGTGGAAGTAGACCTTGGTCCACTGATGGTGGGCTTGAACCTCGTGGAGGCTTCCTACGTACCATGCCTTGACATGGATCAAAGACCTCGTAGTTCAGGTGGGGTTTGTCAGGGTCAGTGCTCACTCTAAGCCCACGTGAGTCATGCTCGGTGTGAGAAACAAGAGGTCGCAAGGACCTGACGATCACATCGCGAAGGGTGCGTCCGTGAGAAGCGAAGAGGGGCTTACGCGTTGAGCGGCCCATGGTGTTGGGACTTACTCCAGGATGGAGGCCCAGAACGGGGTGCCTCGTTCCCTATCACGTCCTCCACTGACCTTGGTAGTGGGGAAGTACAGAGATGCACGAGTGCAATCATCCGTACCAAAGGTTAGGGGCTTACGCTCTGAGGTAGCCCTTCCCCTGCGAACATACACCACTCCGACAAGGAGGATCTCATTCCATGTGCGGAAGAGTTACCATTCCCGTGGAGACGAGCGGTGTAATGAATGCTCGAGCTGGGGGGACCCTTCGTGAGGGAGACGAGGTTGGGTCACAGTTTAACGTCATGTGTTGAGGACGTGGTGCTTGGCAGTTTAACGTCCTGCAGCTCGGACGAGGTTGGTTCACTCCACACCCCTAGGGCTTACATAACCGGTACCCTCTGGTCCTTGGGGAAGGGAAGGTACCGGTAAGGCCATGGTAAATGGGGGTCGAGGGAGGAACCATCGAGGGGTCCACGTTAGCGTGGCTATGCGAAGAAGCAATAGCCGTTAGCGTGCCTATGCGAAGAAGCATTAGGCGAAGCAACGCTACGGGAGGTGTTGCCCATGGGACTTTGAAATCACATCGTGCAAACCTGGAGGGTCGCACGGAAAGAGGAATCGCTAAGCAGAGGGGTGTGCTTTGCGAGGGAAGGTACCGGTAAGGCCATGGTAAATGGGGGTCGAGGGAGGAACCATCGAGGGGTCCATGTTAGCGTGGCTATGCGAAGAAGCAATAGCCGTTAGCGTGCCTATGCGAAGAAGCATTAGGCGAAGAAACGCTACGGGAGGTGTTGCCCATGGGACTTTGAAATCACATCGTGCAAACCTGGAGTGTCGCACGGAAAGAGGAATCGCTAAGAAGAGGGGTGTGCTTTGCGAAGTGGGGTGCCTTGGCCTTAGCATGGGGCATAAGTGGGAGTGGGAGGTGCTTCGCGAAGTGGAACAGTGTTCGCGGAGCACTGCCTCACGAAGAAGGAGTGGTTCGCGAAGCAGGGTCCTGCCAAGCAATGTGCTTCGCGATGCATAGTTATCCTGCCTTGGCATAGGGATTACTAGCATGGGTTGGGTGTTTCGCGAAGCACAAGTGCTCCGCGGCTGCCCGGGTTCCCTTGGGAATCCCCTTCCTTTGCGAACGCCCTTGAGCTTCGCGATGGGCATCCCTCTCGGAAGAGGGGCTCAAAACGAAACAAATCAGAGTCGTCTCGCGAAGTAGAAATACCTCACGGAGCTCATGATTCCCGGGGCAAAGCGTGCTTCGCGATTCGGGAGAGGAGAAGCCGAAGGGTCAGATTGTCCGTCTTCGTGGACTCAGGGAGAGTCGAGTATTTATAGGGAAGGGGCGCTGCGAAGCAGGGCTCGCGCGCCGCCTTCGGGGCTTCGCGGCGGCTCGCGAACGTCAAACGGGCTCGCGGAGGATCACCGCCTCTGGTGCTTCGCGGCGGCTCGCGAACGTCAAACGGGCTCGCGGAGGATCACCGCCTCCGGAGCTTCGCGGCGGCTCGCGAATGTCAAACGGGGTCGTGGAGGATCACCGCCTCTGGTGCTTCGTGGCGGCTCGCGAACGTCAAACGGGCTCGCGGAGGATCACCGCCTCCGGAGCTTCGCGGCGCCGCCAGGGTTGGGGCGCTTCGCGGCGGGGCTTCGTGGCTGTGCTTCGCGACTGTGCTTCGCGGGGCAGTGCGCCGGCTATCTTTTTCGTTCCTTCCTTTCGGGACACATTTTTGGCGCCAACACCATTAACATATCTTTAGTTTGCCTCACATACTTAAGGACAGTCTTGACTTCATTCCAATTGTGGTCTCCTGGAATAGCTTGATATCTGCTTACCACACTTAATGTGTAAGCAACATCTAACCGTGTGTATATCATATCATACATGACTGACCCAATCACAGATGCATAAGGGATCCTTGCCTTTTTCTTTGTTTCTTCTTATCTCTAAGGACACATTTTCTTGGAAAGATGAATGCCATGTGACACTAGCAACAATCCTCTCTTGGACTGTTCCATACTAAATATCTTCAGTATCTTGTCAATGTATGTACTTTGTCTTTGGCCCAACATTCTCATAGATCTTTCACAATGGATCTTGATCCCATGAATATATACTGGCTCACACAAGTATTTCATAGAGAATCATTTTTCCAACCATTCCATAACTAACTATAAGACAGGTAGTTCGTTTCCAATTAGTAATATGTCATCCATATATAGTATTAGGAAAACGACCGCACTCCCACTAAAACTTTTGTAGACACAAGGCTCACATTCATTCTTAATAAATCCAAATTCCTATACAGCTTCATCAAAACGAATGTTCTATGACCTTGATGCTTGATTTAATCAATAAATGGATTTATACAACTTGCATACCTTGATGGAATCCTTTGGAGTCACAAACCCTTCAGGTTATGTCATGTAGAAATATTCCTGGAGGTTCCTGTTAAGGAATCCTATTTGGACATCCATTATCCAAATTTCATAGTCAGGGTACGTGGTAATGGCCAATAGAATTATGATATAATTTAGCATCGCAACCGGTGAAAAGGCTTCATAATAGTAATTTCCATAACGTTGTCTAAAACCTTTTGAAACAATTCGTTCCTTATAGGTGTTGACTTTACCCTCCATCTCTCATTTCCTCTTTATACCCATTTATTACCAACATGATTTACATCAACTGGAGGATCTACCAAAATCCAGACTTGTTTTTGGAACATGGAATCCATTTTAAAATTCATGGCTTCTTTCCACTTGGTAGAATCTGTGGCTTCAAATACTTCCTTGTAGGTGAGAGGATCATAATTTTCATGAAATAAAGAGTCACCATCCTCGGTGGCGAGAAAACCATAATGTTTTGGTTCTCTCACCTCTCTCATGCTCCTATGAAGTTATTGTGTCACTGGAGAAGATTGTACTTCCATGGGGATTGGTGGAATCTATTCTTGTACCAACTCATGTGTATCATGAGCCACGACTTCATCGAATTCTATCTCGATCCTACTATCTATTTTGAGGATGTGTTCCCTCTTAAGGAATATGGGCTGTTGTTCCATTGTATGCTTTTTATCAGAGGGTTTGTATCAGTAATATACCATTTCTTCCTTGGGATATCTGATAAAGATACACTTTGTGCCTCGGGGTGCATGTTTGTTACCTGAAGAGGCCTTAACAAATGCTTCGCAACCCCACACATGTAAATTTGATAACATGGCTTTGCGTTTACTCCATAATTCGTATGGAATACCATTTATCGATTTAGTTGGTACTTGGTTTAGTATGTATGTTGTTATTTGTAATTCATATCCCCAAAAGGATAATGGAAGACTCACATGACTCATCATTAATCTCACCATATCAAACAGGGTTTGGTTCCTCCTTCGAGTTACACCATTCCACTGAGTCGTATAAGGAGGAATGAGTTGAGATAGAATCCCAAACTCCTATAAGAAATCAATGAAGTCATGAATAAGATATTCTCCTCCTCTATCTAAGTGGATTTTCCTAATCTTCTTACCAAGATGGTTCTCAAAATCATTCTTTTATTCTTTGAACTGATAAAAAGAATATGACTTATACCTCATTAAGTAAGTCTATCCATATCTACTAAAATCATCAGTAAAATTTATGAAGTACAATAACCCACCCCTTGCTTCAACTGGAAATGGTCCACATACATCTGTGTGAACTAATTCTAGAAGTTCTTTAGCCCTTTCACTATTCCCAATAAATGGGGATTTGGTCATTTTTCCTTTTAGACACGCATGACATACACCTAGTGTTTTTAGATCTAATGAAACTAAATACCCATCTTGATGTAATTTTGTCAAAAATTTGTAATTGGCATGGCCTAACCGATGATGCCAACTTTGGGTGTGGTATGAGTCATGTGAATTAACATTTTCATCGATTGCCATTAATTGGATTGTGTAGTCTGACACATAAAGGCCGTTATATAAATTTTCCCTACCAAAAAATGTTATCTTTATAAAAGTAGAAACATTCATTTCCAAATATGAAGATTAATCCATCAGCATCTAATATGTATACTGATATAATGTTTTTGGTTACATAGGGTGCATAATAACATCCTTTTGAATCCAAGACCATCCTAGTAGACAATGTGAGGTGGTAGTCTCTAACATCTATATCAGCGATTTTCGCTCCGTTGGCTGCTCGCAGATCCACCTCACCTTGGACAATATTTCTAAATCTACACGGTTACTATATTCAGATACATATTTGAGAACCACAAGAAGTATCTAATACCCAATTAGTAGAAACAGATACATTTCATTCGATTAAAAATTCACCTGAAACTTCCCCTTGCTTCCTTGGCTCGGTGTAGTTTTTCTTCTAGTGGCCCTTCATGCCACATGCGAAACAAATAGCCTTTTGTTCTCTCACATCCCCTTTGATCTTCTTTTTCGTGGAAGGCCATGAAGAAGATTTGGGCTTAAATCTCTTCATCTTCCCATTCTTTGTATTCACCAATAGGAAAGAAGGTTTATCACGCTTCATATCATTGTCCACTTGGTGAATAAGGATAAGAAGATGAGTTAGAGACTTCTCAATGTTGTTCTTGTTGAAATTTACAACAATGTTAGGGAAGCTATGGGGAAGTGATGCAAGAATTAGATTGGTACCCAGGTCATCGGAGAGTTTAATCCCTGGAACCTCCAAGCGCTCAATGTATCCATTGATCATGACTACGTGAGGCAATGTTGGGGAACCCTCTCCAAGTGTTCTATGAAATATATCTTTGGAGATCTCAATCCTTTCTTTTCTTGCTCTCTTCTAGTATAGACCACAGAGGTGCTCGTGCATGCTGCATGCATCCGTGTTTTCATGAGACTTCACGAGATCACTAGACATTGATGACATCATCAAACATTGAACTTTGAGCGCATCTCTCAAATGTTGATCATAGACCAAGAAATCATCGACACTCACCCCTTGGGCTTGTGAATCTGGAAGTGAGGACTCCAGCACATAAAACATTCGTTCATGGAATATGATAACCCAAAGGCAGCTAAACCATTCCTGAATGTTTCTGCCAGTGAGGATATTGTCTTTATCTAGAATTGATCGCAGTGAAAATGTGCTTGAAGTGTTTTTCATATAGATTCTAAAAATAAAAATAGGAGATTTATCAGTATTTTTTTTATTAAAGTTTATGGGAAATAATAAATTTTATTAAGTCTCCCACTATTTTATCAAGTCCTAATGGCCCTCACCATTAAACATAGAATGTCTAGTTGATTTAACATTATAGTGGAAAGGATCCATATTCCCTTTTCCATATCCCCAACATGTGTTGGAAAGGCTATTAGAAGGTATTTAGGTAGATAAGTCTTTTCCAACTATGAGCTTACAGTTCCTTGATCTATTGAGTGGACTCCCAAATCCTGAAATTATGACTTGTATTTTCTCAACACTTGCCTCCATTTTACAAAAAGTCTATCAAGGGATACTCTAATAATTTAAAATGTTTAAGTCAACCCAAAAAATTCATAAGATCTTCCTTTATAAAAGTTAGTGTCCCAACAAGGGTTAGCCAAACACATAGTTTTATTGAGTCTTTCCCTTAATCAAGTAACGAAAGGCTTGGTCTGACTTAATATGGTTTTTTGTGATTTTATTATTTATTCTTAGTTTTTCATTATCACATGATTGTTAATATTATGTGATTCCTGATTAAGTGATTAGCCATGTTCTGATAATGTTTACACACAGTTCGGTTTTTATTTTATTCCATCTTTGCAAACTGGTTTATTTCATTAATTATGTGATTGCGACAACACATACATAATAAATAAACAATGTATTCACAAATAAATAAAATAATATGGCATGATCATGAGATTATATTGGTTAGCTTATCTAGTGGTTTGATAAGATAACCCTGACATAGGTAAAAACACCTTGAACCGATGGTTCATGTTTTGAAGCTCCCACATGTCCACCATTGTATCTTCTTGGGTTGGTTTCGCCTCAACATTATATTTTGAACCATATCCTATGTCTTGTGAGTTCTCCATTACATGGTGTTTACATTAAAGAAACCATGTGCATGCATGCCCCACATTTTATTGGAATAAGGCTCACAGACTGATGAATTTAAATTAAACAAATTTAAATGAAACCATACACACATACAAAGGGTCTTTGGTCTATCTCATGATCGTCCATCACATCCAATGACATTTATGCATATTTATAATTAAAATTCTTTTAATCATTCTATTATTTAAGATTAGTCACGCTTGAATTCAATTAATTATGATCTTATAATTAATCAATTATTTATCTTAAATTCCATTCTAAATTTCCATGAGATGTTTCTCATCCAGATTCTTTGAACAGGTTTTTGTAATTTTGGATGAAACCTAGTGAAATTCAATTTATGGAAAGTACAAGGCATGTAGGATATATTACATGACGTCTATTTTTTCACCCATTATCCAAAGTACACACCGGGGGCTTTGGAATATTTTCTATACATTGAAAATTTTGGAGTACATGATGTGTAGATTAATCTAACATGACATTTACTTACTTGTTACACAGTTACCGTGTAACACCCCGAGCTTCCACGATACGCTTCTCTTTCAATAATGTAATAGCTTGCGTTGTACGCAAGTTCGAGATTCTAACACACCGCGACTAATCAAAGTAGCCGTTATGAATAGTAATAACCACTTTTTAAATTTATAGAAATTTTCTATTTCAAAATGGACTTCATTTTTGTATTCGTAATATAGAAATTATCCTATGTTGATTTTTTTGTAATTTTCTGAGAACTTCCAATTTTTTTATGAATAGTGAACAATACTTAAAACAACTTTTTTAATCAAAATAATTTATAGGGATAAGTTATTCTATTGAGTGGTTTTAAAGTATAATTAGAATATATTTTTACCATTTTATCCAATAGTGTTCATTAGAATTAATCTAACATTGAAATTGGGCCTGAACAATTGTCAATCATTTGATATAAATTGTTTCTTAAAAACACGCTATTTGTTGTGACAATGGAAATTAATTATAAAATTAATTAATGCAACTTATATGTTTGGAGTTTTATAAAATAGACATCATTTTTGAAATTGGAATAACAAATTTATCTTAGGGTGAATTTTTGGGATTTTTCTGAAAAACTTCAATTTTTAAGGAATAGTGAAACCATTAAGTGGTACTTATAAAAACTGATTTTTCGTTTAAATGATATTTTACCACTTCTGTGTTTTGAATTTCAAAAATCAGACATATATGGTTGTCATTAAGAAGTAAAATGTGGTTCAATGAGATTAAAATAATTTTTGGTGAATAGTAACTTTTAAGTTCTTAATCGCGATTAGAGGTAATTAGTGTAGTTTAAGGTAAAAATAATGTTTTAATAATATGAGATGAGCTTGACACATGTCCAACCCTAATTTTATGTGTCATGTCCGACCAAGACAATCCATGGGTCAACTTGGGGACCCGATGGAGCCACTTTAGTTGAAAATGACATACATACCTTTTATTTAATGTTAAAGTAAAAAATGACACAAACATGAAATGTTTTACTAAAACAATTTTTACATGGGGTTATACAAGTCATAATTTTGACTATAAATAGTCATTGGAAAGCTAAAAAGATTTCCTACATCATTGTATTTTTTATAATTTTTAGACTTTAAATAAATTAAATTATTTATGACATCATGATGATGTAGTGATGACCTCATTATTCAATGATTTAAATAAAATGGAAAGATAATGTAATATCTAAGACCTAAACTTGTCCAAAACCTATTGGATGGGTGGATATCGAACCCTTATCACCTTATCCTTGAATTATATCAATGTGGGACCTCTTAAATCCGAATACCATTTTAAAATAAAGTGACTTTTCTTTACTTTCCAAGAGTGCCCCTCCCCTCCTCTTATAAAATGCCCCCACCTCTACCACCTCATTCACACATTCAATCCATTTGGCTCGGCCAACCTCGGCCCAAATACTCTCCCGAATTACCTCCCTTACTCCTAGAAGCCTCACCTTGGGAAGATGTCTTCCCAAGGAAGCCTTTGGCTCAAATAAAAAAGAGTTACCCGATTTTAAGGAGGTTAAAGAACAGTCGAGTCAAGATAGGATGCAAGGTAAGGGAACTTCTTAACCCAATTCCCATTCATTGGGTTAATCTCCTACTCTCAAATTATGTCATGATATTTTTATGTCCTATCTTTTATTTCTACTTTATTTATGTGTACATATAGTGAATACACATAATAGATATATTTTATTTAAAAATGATCTTTTTAAGGGACTTCGTCTCAATCTCCTTTCATTGAGGCATATTTTGTTTTATACACAAATTTCATCTATATGGTGTATAAACCACTTTGAATTTTAAGTTTATTCAAAAGGTTTTCTTTTATAATTATGTGGTTTTAAAATGATTTCAAAAAAGTAATATTTCTCTCCAATATATGAAAATTTAGTGAAAATGTATACGTATTTAAGGCAAGCTTAAATTTTTTTTTTCAGAAAACCCGACTCTCGAGTGTGGTAGACAGGAAGGGATTGGGCGTGGACCCATTATGGCCTGTAATTAGTCGAGCAGTCTCAGAATTAGTTATTTTGTTTTCAGAAGCTTGCATAATGTTTTCAGAAAAACACTGGAGTATATTTGAGCTATTTTAATCATAAGTATCTTCTAAAAAAATTGCATCGGTAGGTCTCATGAGGAAAACTAGTGTCTTGGCTCGAGGCCTTGACAAAATATTATTGGTGGTCTTGGCACGAGGCCTTGGCTACGTGGTTATGATAGTCTGGAATTATGCATTCCATCATTATGAATTTGGTTATTGATATTTCATGTGATTATTCGACTAGTATAATATCCATGTGAGTAAGTAAATGGAATTATTTCAATTTACTTTTGCCATATTATGCTAAAGTTTAAGTTTAAAAGGCTTTTGTTTTAGTTATACATTTACTTAAATGTTAATGTTTATTTATGAAATCTTCTGCTATATTGTTATCCTTACTGAGCATCTGAGCTCACCCCTTTCAATGTTTTAATATTTTCCAGGATGTGAAGAAGTATTTTATGAATGACCTTTAGGGATAGTCCGAAGAGGATTGAAGTGTGGACTATGGAGACTTTGTTATTGTAGTTTTTCACTTTACGATGTAATGTAACCTTTATGAATGTCTCTAGTGATTCCAAGGCTACTAAACTAATCAGTCTTTCGAGACTTGGTCCTTTGTGATCATGCCAATATTACGAAGTAATTCACCTACTATGGGTAGCTAGGGTCGGGGCGTTACAGTTGGTATCAGAGGTAGTTTAGTACTAAACTTGGAAGCTAGATTTAGATAAACTCTGATTAGAGAACATAGCCCAAAGATAGACTTTGAGGATTAGTATAGAAGAAATTCCTAGAATTTTGGTATTATATAGATTTTGTGAGTTTTCATAGCAATACATCCCTGTCTGGATACAAGCAGGTAGAGGTGGCTCTGGCACAGATATACCTAGGGGTAAAACCCAAAAACACTACTTTGAGCTAGACTCGAACGGGTACTGGTGCATGAAAACGGGCCTTGCTGCACTCTTGGTCACGACACTCTAGGGGGATATTCTTAGGATAATTTCATTTTCTTTACAAACCACTATGAAGGGTTATGAGTATATACTTCCTAAAAGAAAACATTTTTATGGAATATATCCATAAATAGTTTAATTTATGTTAAGTATTTTATAAGTATGGAATTATGTATTTTGATTCATAAACTAATCTAGTTTATGCCATTGTATAGAAATGGCGCCTAGTGGAAGGAATGGAAACCGTATCAATGCACGCACTCCGTGTAGGGATTCCCCTCCTACTTAAGATAATTATTGTGGATCTAGAGATACAACTGGTGTTGATCAACTTATTACCATACAGGGATAACTCACTCAAGTTATGAATAATAACATTACTCGTATAGATCACCCTGATCCACAACGTGGAGGATCAATGTTAGACCTCTTCATGAGGCAACAACCGCCAACATTTAATGGGGGTGCAAATCCATTAGTAGCTGAGCAATGGATAAACTCCTTAGAGAAAATATTCCATGCCTTGGGGAGTAGCGAAAGGGAGAAGGTTGTCATGGCAGTCTACCGCCTCACTGGAGATGCCGATCAATGGTGGTCATTGATTCAAAATACAAAGGAAGATGAAGATTTATCAAGTATGGAATGGAAGGAGTTTAAGGAAATATTCTTAGAAAAATACCTTCCTCGTGACCATCGAGCAGATATTGAAATGCAATTTTTGAGTCTGAGACAAAAGGAGGATGAGAATGTCGCAAAGTATGAGGATAACTTTACAAGGTTAGTGAGGCATGCTGCAGATTATATACGTAACCCAAGAAGTAATATTGATCATTTCTTTGATGGGTTAAAACAATTTCTTCGTCGAGCATTAGTCTCACAAACCTTCTCGTCATACGAAGATATTGTCTCGTGTTCTATCATGACAGAAAAGGACTTCTCTAAGTCTTATGACAACAAAGTAAACCAAGAGAATAATAGAACGGTGGAACAAGAGACAGGTAAAGGGAAAAAGGGAAAGAAGGATTTTCCATTATGCGATAATTGTGGGAAGAATCCCCCTGGTAGTTGCCTAAAAGGAATGGGAGTTTGTTATAAATGTGGAAAAAAAGGTCATCAGGTGCGTGATTACAAGGGAAAGAAAAAGGCTATCAATGATGAATGCTAAAATTGTAGGGAAATGGGGCATTATGAAAATGAATGTCTTAAGCGTCAGGAAAACATACCTCAGAAAAGACCAAGGGATCAAGGCCAAGCTTATGCTGTTACTACAGATGAAGTTGAATAATTATTGTATATGTGTTTTTGGACTCAAGAACTAGATTATGGTTATAAGAATAATGTGATATATATAAGGATTGTACTGCAGTATATGTTTTTTTCATTAAGGATTTAATATGATGAAGGTAATCATATTTTTAGTATGTGACAATAAGAGAAACTTTACTTTGTTTGGGGAATCTGAGGTTACAATTGATTTTGGAATTTAGAGACCTTTTAGAGAAAGTCTGGACGGAGGTATTTTGGATAACTATAAAGGTTGGAATGGATTAAGCTATTCTTTGGATAGTATTGTTTAAGGTTAAAACATTTCTGAAGATTATTTTTGAAATATTATAATACTATAGCTTTAGGAAAAGGACAACCTGTAGGGTGGGGCATAACCCGTCGCGTCGGACAAAGCTGCAGGAATCGAACCCACAACCATAGTGCGACAGGCCATTATTTCCTACCACTAGCCTACAGGAAGTCCCTGGTTATTACAAAATATTTTTCCTAATCTAAATGGTATGTGGTAATATTTTGAACCTTATACAATAAGGATAAATACAATATTTTTGAGTTCTATTACCTTTTAGAGTGAAAGATGGGTTTGTGGTAAAAATTTATTAAAGAATGAAAGTCTACATGACAGGTATGTATATTCCCTTACGTTCTTAGTAAATCTTCTAAATAAATTCCTCAACATTATAAAAGGTAACTTAAAACAAAAACGTTGCCGATTAACTTTTCCAACTGGGGAATCGATGATCGTTTAACCAATCACATGTTTGTGATTTTCTTATAGTTAACTTTCTCCTAATCCTGTTTTCTACAACTCTCCATCAGACCTTGATGGTTTGTTTCTCCTCCATATCCATATTTTCATATAATCCTAGAATGGGCTATCTCAGGTGACCTTTGTACTTATCTTGCTTTCTTTTAATGTTATATTTTTATTATCCTTATTTCCGATGTGGGTTTTCTACAAAGGTATTTTCTATTTTCAACCTTTTATTTTCCATGAAAAATTTCAAATTGCGAGGACGCAATTTATTGAAGTAGGGGAGAATGTAACACCCCGAGCTTCCATGATACACGTCTCTTTCAATAATGCAATAGCATGTGTTGTACGCAAGTTCGAGATTCTAACACATCGCGACTAATCAAAGTAGCCGTTATGAATAGTAATAACCACTTTTTTTAAATTTATATAAATTTTATATTTCAAAATGGACTTCATTTTTGTATTTTTAATATCGAAATTATCCTATGTTGAATTTTTTGTAATTTTCTGAGAACTTCCAATTTTTTTATGAATAGTGAAAAATACTTAAAACAAATTTTTTAATAAAAATAATTTATAGGGATAAGTTATAATATTGAGTGGTTTTAAAGTATAATTAGAATATATTTTTACCATTTTATTCAATGGTGTTCATTAGAATTAATTTACCATTGAAATTGGGCATGAACAATTGTCAATCTTTTGATATAAATTGTTTCTTAAAAACACGCTATTTGTTGTGACAACGGGAATTAATTATAAAATTAATTAATGCAACTTATATGTTTGTAATTTTATAAAATAGACATCATTTTTGAAATCGGAATATCAAATATATCTTAGGGTGAATTTTTGGGATTTTTCTGAAAAACTTCAATTTTTGATGAATAGTGAAACCACTAAGTGGTACTTATAAAAACTGATTTTTCGTTTAAATGATATTTTACCACTTCTGTGTTTTGAATTTCAAAAATCCGACATACATGGTTGTAACGCCCCGACCCCAGCTACCTAGAGTCGGTGCATTACTTCGTAACATTGGCGTGATCACAAGAAAGATCAAATCTCGAAAGACCGATTGGTTTAGTAGCCTTGGAAACACTAGATATATTCATAAGTTTTACATTACATCATAAAATGAAAAACTACTACAATAACATAATGTCTCCATAATCCACACTCATAACCCCACATAATATCCCTGCAGGTCATTCATAATTTACTTCTTCACTTCCTGGGAAAAATAAAACATAGAAAAGGGGTGAGCTCAAATGCCCAGTAAGGATAACAATATAGCGGAAACTTTCATAAATAAGAATAAATATTTAAGGCAATGCATTACTAAAACAAAATCCTTTTAAACTTGAACTTCAACATAGTATGGCAAAATTAAAATGAAATAATGCCATTTACTTATTCACATGGATATTCTACTAATCGAATAATCACATGCAAAAATCAATAACCACTTTCATAATGTTGGAATGCATAATGATAAACTTTAATTACTTTTCAAGGCCTCGTCCCAAGACCTTGGGGCTAACTGTAACCGGAACCCAACCCGGAGTGCCTCTAATAACCGGACACCAACCCGAAGTGCCTCTAATAACCGGACACCAACCCGGAGTGCCTCTAATAACCGGATACCAACCCGGAGGGCTTACTTTTACCAGTCCCTAACCTGGAGGGCTTACTTTTACCAGTCCCCAACCTGGAGGGCTTACTTTTACCAGTCCCCAACCTGGAGGGCTTACTTTAACCAGTCCCCAACCTGGAACATACTTGTCCAACACATTCATATGAAGTAAAGATTGAAATATAACATAAAAATTCTTATTGGAACTAGCATACAAAATGTCAATACTTTCACCATAAACTATGAATGGTATAAAAATATCACATCCACAATCAAACATATCACAAAACCTTCAAAACAATATAGAAGTTTTGTATCATAATAAATCAACTTCAAATAATCTTAAAACCCATCAAAGGATGTTGACATAGATGAAATCAAAATACTTTTTAAAGAAATATCTCCTTTTATTTTGAAATCATTTAAGATCCATATAAAATCAAACATTTTCTTTGAAAATAATCTTATAAGCTTTTAAGGGAAGCTTTGACGATTTTATAACGGCGGAAAATAACCGCACCCGCCGTATAAGTTAAAAAAACATTCTTATCTTAATTCTGTCGAAAAGGTTAAAAAGCACCTTGTTTGGAAAACGACGGAAAGATTCCCTTATAAACCTCTTATAAAAAGTCAAACAAGGGTATAAATGACTTTAACCCATATTCTTTTAAATATTAAAAATGTTTTGAAATACATTTTGAAGAAACATGGATGTGGATGATAACGAGATCCCAGTAGATTATTACGTATAAACAACCTCAGATAATGAAGAGATTGTGAAATAACCCTTACCAGTTTGGTAACTTATGAAACATACAAACCATGAAAGAGGTATCATACAATTAATATGTAAGTACACATAAATTAGAGTGTATTACACAAAGAATATAATTATGGGCAGTACATACACCACACAAAAGGTAATGGTGGCAATATGGCATGAATCTCATGAGAATAAGGAGTGAGATGAAAACCCCTTACCACGTTAATAAACTGAGTCGTATGGCCAAAAGTTAATAACCACTAAATGATTTACAGAATAACATGAATATAAATAGAATCATGATAATATATATCAAATGGCAGTACACAATACACCACTTTCAATAATTTAGTGGCGAACAATGGAAATCTCACGGAATTGAAAGTGAGATAAGAAAATCCCTTACCTTGTACTTTTCCTTGGTTGGGGTAGGTTAACCTCCTGTATAATGGTGAAATAGTTGTTATTAAATTATACAAGAATCATATATATTAATATGATATCATATATGATCTTTTAACATTGATTTGTTAATAATATCTTAGAATTATCGTTGTTTCGGGAGTTAACTTACTCATTTTCTTTTATATGTTTTGTTACATAAGCCATGGTTGTTGTATCTTATTCATATCCAGAATGATATCCAGTCCATAAACATCATTTTTAAATCATCAAATGATAATTATACTTGAATGGATATGATGGAGAATGAATCTCATCGCGTTCGTGGAGACGGTAGTCCGTACGTACGCACGAGCGACAATATCATTCTTTTGATATTAAAATAATATATAAATGGATGGTATATCATATATACAGAATAATTAACATGTTATATTTATTATTTACATGAGTTACACATCATTATTATACCCATCCAAATAATATTATATTGAATAACAATTACACCACGACGTGGAGACGGTAAGCCGTACGTACGCACGTATGGTGACATGTTATTCAAAGGGTGGATAGAATACTGAATATGATTGTACCATATTTATAATAACATCACAGTATATGTGAGATACTGGAGTTATTATTTTAGAATGGTAAGAACAAAGGAAGAAGAAGTGGAAGAAGAAATGAACTTGGAGAAGGGTGGTGAAATCATTACCTCTTCTTCGGGTTCTTCCTTTTGATTTGATAAAAAGGGCTCCTTAGGTTGGCTTTTTGATCAAACTAAGGCATCTAGGTTGTAGTGAGGGATGTTGGGAGAGTATTTGGGCAGAGTTTGTCCGAACCAAAAGGCTTTTAAGGTGTGAAGAAATGAGAAGGAGGAGTGCCCTTTTATAAGAGGGGTGAGGGGCACCTTTGGAAAAGCTAGAAATATTAATTTATAATAAATTCATATTCGGTTTCTAATGGCTCCAAAGTTGATTATTCAAAGGTTAAGGTGGGGATAGGTCGAAAACCACTCAACCAATAGAATTTAGACAGGTTTGGGTACTTATATTAACCTTATCTTTAAGTATTAACTCTAAGTTAATTAGTTTCACTTTTACAATGTTTCTTTGTATTTTTATATAATATGGTTAATAAACTTACTATATACATCCAAACGACCCCCAAGTGGTCCATTAATGATGAAAATATCATGATATAAGTCTCTTGGCCGAACCTTAGATTTTTAGTAATTTAATATCAATTAATAATATAATATTTGTTTTAAGAACTCTTTTATGTCAATTTTGACACTATTCAATAGTTGATTTTTGTGAAACTCATAACAGATTGATTACTTCGAAAAAAGTAAATTAAATCAATCCTAATATATCATATTATCCTATAAAATTAGTTTAATTCATTAAAAGTTTCATATTATATTTTTTTGGGTATTTATAATATCAATTATTTTTATTTTTCACTATTATAGTAATTACTGAATCATCATTGTGTCATAAATAAAATAAATTATTTAATGTCTAAAAATTATAAATAAAATATCATTATGTAGGAAATATTTTTATCTTTCTAATTAATATTTATAATCTATAATCCAACTTATATAACCCTATGTAACAATTGTTTTGCTAAAAGATATATGCTTGTGTCATTTTTGTATTCATTTTGACTTAATTAAAATAAAGTGTCATTATCACTTACAAGTGGATCCATGGGGTCCCAAAATCGACCCAAAGATGCCCATGGTCGACCATGTAACAACCAATAGGGTTAAGACACGTTTTAGGGTAATTTAGTATTATTATAATATTATTTTTTTAACCCTTATTTACCGGATTTACCCTTAACCATGGTAAATAAAATATTTACCGCAGTAATTATTCAAAATGTCTAAAAATAAAAGTTACCTATTTACACAATTTGAACATCCTGATTCCAAATATGGAATCCATTTTCCTAAATTCTAAACACAGAAGTGGCAGAAATTAATTTAAAATTAATTCCCGCTGTCAAAACAAAAAGCGTGTTTTTAAGAGATAATAACTATCAAAAGATTGACACTTGTTTATGTTCGGTTTAATTGTAAAATTATGTCCAATGACCAACATTATATTAAATGGTAAAAATATATTCTAAATATACTTTAAAACCACTAAAATTCATAATTTATCACTATTAATTATTTTGATTAAAAAAGTTGTTTTTAATTAAAATTTAGTAATTTTCACTATTCATCAAAATATGAAAGTTATCCGAAATGTACCAAAATTTCACCTTAGGCTAAATTCGATATTCCGAATCCAAAGATGAAGTCCATTTTAAAATATAAAATATATATAATTTTAAAAAGTAGGTATTACTATTCATAACGGCTAGTTTGATTGGTTGTGGTGTGTGTTAAAACTCAAGGTTGCGTACAACACACGCTACTGTATTATTCAAAGAAAGTGTACCGTGGAAGCTTGGGATGTTTCATTTTAAATTTTTGATGTCCCCATTTAGTCAAAAAGTTTAAAATATTGTATTTAAAAAGGGTTCACTATTAAAAGTTGATAAAAGTGCAATACTGAAAATGAATTTGTTCTTGCATTATATCTAAGAAACTCATAATATGGATTCTAAAATTATAAGGATTATATAAAGTTTAAAATTTAGATAATACTATTCATAACCTCTTTTGAATGGGTTTTTTTTGTAAGTCATGGTGTGATTGAACTCAGTGTTGCGTGTAGTACAAGTTATTGAATTATTTTGAAGAAATAACACACTATGAAATCTTGGGGTGTTACGTTCTCCCCTCCTTCAATAAATTGCGTCCTCGCAATTTGAAATTGTTCTTCGAAAATAAAAGGTTGAAAATAGAAAATATATTTGTGGGAAAACCCACATCGGAAATTGGGTTACTAAAATTTAGTCTTAATATGAGGAAAAGAGAAATGAAAGGGTCACCACCAAATTATGATCTTGATTAGGAGAACATTGGTGGAAATTAGAGACATATAATTGGAGGAAAAACGTAAATATTTATAGGTAGTGATTGAGGTCATCAATCACAAAAAGTATAAAATTGAGGTCCTTAAACTCATCAATCTATGATTATTTGAAGTACCATCTGTTCAACAAAATATAGGGTATTGGGATAACACATTTTTGACGTTTCAAAATATCTTAGTTGAAATCCCACATCGAAAAATGAATTAATGAGGCCTCTATTTAAAATAAAGAGTGGAAAGTATGAAGATTACCAAAAATAACACATACTAGGGTTCCATGTAGGAAAATATGGATATGGAGGAGAAATCTAACCATCAATTATCTGATGGAGAGTGGTAGAGAACATGGCTATGAAAAGGCCAACAATCCCAAAGCCATAAATTAGTGATGATTTAAGGTACCATCTAGGGAAACATTTTTGTTCTAAGTTCCTTTTATTAATGTTGAGGAATTTATTTATGAGATTGGCTAAGATTATAAGGAGATATACTTACTTTATAATCAGAGTTTTATCCATTAATAAGTTTCTACCACAAACTCATCTTTCACTCTAAAAGATAATAGAATGTAATTTTTTATTTATTTATACTATTCGTACAAGGTTCCAAAATAAATGAATTTATAATTCATCTACCAGATCTTTAAAAAAAACAACATTATTTAATCCAGGACATCTCATGGGCCAGTGGTAGGTGATACACTCTTGTCGCCCTTCAGTTGCGGGTTCAAGTCTCGCAGCCTTGCCGGACGCGACGGGTTGCCGCCCGACCTCTGGGTTGTCCTTTTATGGCAATCCAAAATAATCCAAACTAGAACTATCCAAAATACTTCTGTCTAAACTCACAGTCCAACATTTATAAGGAAGGTAAACATGATATAGATCCTTTTTACCCCGTAATAGAATATGAATACCTTCATCATGTATTACCATATTCCTTATTGATTACATTCATGCTCCCTTATTCCATATAGAATGCTGGATATACTTCATTAATCCAAAAATGTTTTAAACCCCAACAATGATGGAATATACAAATCATTAATCAGTTCCAAGGTAGTCAAGAATATGCAATATAATTTATCCAAAACAATCACATATTATTCCAAAATCACTACCTCAGTATCAGAACTATATTATGATTTATCATTCTCTCAACCATATATTTTCCAAAAATTTATCCTGCTATTGAGTCACTTTTCTTTGTTCCACACAATCTCAAGTCCTTAATGAAATAGTACTGCAGTACAATCCTTATATACTCCATAATTATTATAACAAGTACATTGTTGATACAATACTCAATTGACATAATCAACATAAGAACTCTAATCATTCCTCTTCATCTGTGGTAGTATCATAACTTGATTATTATCCAATAACATCATTTGTGGCATAGTTTGATGACTGGGACATAGGTTCGCGTAGTGTCCAAACTCCTTGCAAATGAAGCATTGTACATTTGAAACCATTTTCTTACCCTTGCAGTCACGTACTTTGTGCCCTTTTCCTTCACACTTATAACAAACTCCCATTCCTTTCAGGCAAGTTCCAGGGTGTTTCTTTCCACAGTTACCACATATGGGAAAATTCTTCTTTTCCCTCTTCCCTTTATCCATCTTTTTCTCTTCTATCCTTTTCTTCTCTTGCTTCCCTTCAAATCCATAGGACTCAGTAAACTCTTTACTTATCTTATCACTACATGATATTATTTCTTCATATGATGATAATACATGGGAGACCATTTCTCTTATAAATTCTAGCTTAAGACCATGAAAGATATGATCCTTCCTTCTCTTTGGATCATGTGCATTTCCAGAGTTCTCATTCCTTCTACTGGGCGCCATTTCTAAACAATGGCATAAACTAGATCAGTTTATGAATCAAAATACATAATCCCATACTTATAAAACACTTAACATAAATTGAACTATTTATGGATATAATCCATAATCATAAGAATGTTTTCTTTGAGTAAGTATATACTCATAATCCCTTCAAAATGATTTGTAAAGAAAATAAGAGTTATCCTAAGCATATCCCCCGGGAGTGTCGTAACCAAGAGTGCAGCAAGGCCCGTTGTCGTGCACCAGTTCCCGTTCGAGTCTAGCTCAAAGCGGTGTTTTCGGGTTTTACCCTTAGGTACATCTGTGCCAGAGCCGCCTCTACCTGCTCGTATCCAGACAGAGATGTATTGCTCGGAAAACTCACAAAATCTCTACAATACCAAAATTCTAGGAAGTTCTTCTATACTAATCCTCAAAGTTCATCTTAGGTCTACGTGCTCTAATCAGAGTTTATCTAAATCTAGCTTCCAAGGTTTGTACTAAACTTCCTCTGATACCAACTGTAACGCCCCGACCCCAGCTACCCAGAGTCGGTGCATTACTTCGTAACATTGGCGTGATCACAAGAAAGATCAAATCTCGAAAGACCGATTGGTTTAGTAGCCTTGGAAACACTAGATATATTCATAAGTTTTACATTACATCATAAAATGAAAAACTACTACAATAACATAATGTCTCCATAATCCACACTCATAACCCCACATAATATCCCTGCAGGTCATTCATAATTTACTTCTTCACTTCCTGGGAAAAATAAAACATAGAAAAGGGGTGAGCTCAAATGCCCAGTAAGGATAACAATATAGCGGAAACTTTCATAAATAAGAATAAACATTTAAGGCAATGCATTACTAAAACAAAATCCTTTTAAACTTGAACTTCAACATAGTATGGCAAAAGTAAAATAAAATAATGCCATTTACTTATTCACATGGATATTCTACTAATCGAATAATCACATGTAAAAATCAATAACCACTTTCATAATGTTGGAATGCATAATGATAAACTTTAATTACTTTTCAAGGCCTCATCCCAAGACCTTGGGGCTAACTGTAACCGGAACCCAACCCGGAGTGCCTCTAATAACCGGACACCAACCCGGAGGGCTTAATTTTACCAGTCCCTAACCTGGAGGGCTTACTTTTACCAGTCCCCAACCTGGAGGGCTTACTTTTACCAGTCCCCAACCTGGAGGGCTTACTTTAACCAGTCCCCAACCTGGAACATACTTGTCCAACACATTCATATGAAGTAAAGATTGAAATATAACATAAACATTCTTATTGGAACTAGCATACGAAATGTCAATACTTTCACCATAAACTATGAATGGTATAAAAATAGCACATCCACAGTCAAACATATCACAAAACCTTCAAAACAATATAGAAGTTTTGTATCATAATAAATCAACTTCAAATAATCTTAAAACCCATCAAAGGATGTTGACATAGATGAAATCAAAATTCTTTTTAAAGAAATATCTCCTTTTATTTTGAAATCATTTAAGATCCATATAAAATCAAACATTTTCTTTGAAAATAATATTATAAGCTTTTAAGGGAAGCTTTGACGATTTTATAACGGCGGAAAATAACCGCACCCACCGTATAAGTTAAAAAAACATTCTTATCTTAATTCTGTCGAAAAGGTTAAAAAGCACCTTGTTTGGAAAACGACGGAAAGATTCCCTTATAAACCTCTTATAAAAAGTCAAACAAGGGTATAAATGACTTTAACCCATATTCTTTTAAATATTAAAAATGTTTTGAAATACATTTTGAAGAAACATGGATGTGGATGATAACGAGATCCCAGTAGATTATTACGTATAAACAACCTCAGATAATGAAGAGATTGTGAAATAACCCTTACCAGTTTGGTAACTTATGAAACATACAAACCATGAAAGAGGTATCATACAATTAATATGTAAGTACACATAAATTAGAGTGTATTACACAAAGAATATAATTATGGGCAGTACATACACCACACAAAAGGTAATGGTGGCAATATGGCATGAATCTCATGAGAATAAGGAGTGAGATGAAAACCCCTTACCACGTTAATCAACTGAGTCGTATGGCCAAAAGTTAATAACCACTAAATGATTTACAGAATAACATGAATATAAATAGAATCATGATAATATATATCAAATGGCAGTACACAATACACCACTTTCAATAATTTAGTGGCGAACAATGGAAATCTCAGGGAATTGAAAGTGAGATAAGAAAATCCCTTACCTTGTACTTTTCCTTGGTTGGGGTAGGTTAACCTCCTGTATAATGGTGAAATAGTTGTTATTAAATTATACAAGAATCATATATATTAATATGATATCATATATGATCTTTTAACATTGATTTGTTAATAATATCTTAGAATTATCGTTGTTTCGGGAGTTAACTTACTCATTTTCTTTTATATGTTTTGTTACATAAGCCATGGTTGTTGTATCTTATTCATATCCAGAATGATATCCAGTCCTTAAACATCATTTTTAAATCATCAAATGATAATTATACTTGAATGGATACGATGGAGAATGAATCTCATCGCGTTCGTGGAGACGGTAGTCCGTACGTACGCACGAGCGACAATATCATTCTTTTGATATTAAAATAATATATAAATGGATGGTATATCATATATAAAGAATCATTAACATGTTATATTTATTATTTACAAGAGTTACACATCATTATTATACCCATACAAATAATATTATATTGAATAACAATTACACCACGACGTGGAGACGGTAAGCCGTACGTACGCACGTATGGTGACATGTTATTCAAAGGGTGGATAGAATAATGAATATGATTGTACCATATTTATAATAACATCACAGTATATGTGAGATACTGGAGTTATTATTTTAGAATGGTAAGAACAAAGGAAGAAGAAGTGGAAGAAGAAATGAACTTGGAGAAGGGTGGTGAAATCATCACCTCTTCTTCGGGTTCTTCCTTTTGATTTGATCAAAAGGGCTCCTTAGGTTGGCTTTCTGATCAAACTAAGGCCTCTAGGTTGTAGTGAGGGATGTTGGGAGAGTATTTGGGCAGAGTTTGGCCGAACCAAAAGGCTTTTAAGGTGTGAATAAATGAGAAGGAGGAGTGCCCTTTTATAAGAGGGGTGAGGGGCACCTTTGGAAAAGCTAGAAATATTAATTTATAATAAATTCATATTCGGTTTCTAATGGCTCCAAAGTTTATTATTCAAAGGTTAAGGTGGGGATAGGTCTAAAATCACTCAACCAATAGAATTTAGACAGGTTTGGGTACTTATATTAACCTTATCTTTAAGTATTAACTCTAAGTTAATTAGTTTCACTTTTACAATGTCTCTTTGTATTTTTATATAATATGGTTAATAAACTTACTATATACATCCAAGCGACCCCCAAGTGGTCCATTAATGATGAAACTATCATGATATAAGTCTCTTGGCCGAACCTTAGATTTTTAGGAATTTAATATCAATTAATAGTATAATATTTGTTTTAAGAACTCTTTTATGTCAATTTTGACACTATTCAATAGTTGATTTTTGTGAAACTCATAACAGATTGATTACTTCGAACAAAGTCAATTAAATCAATACTAATATATCATATTATCCTATAAAATTAGTTTAATTCATTAAAAGTTTCATATTATATTTTTTTTGGGTATTTATAATATCAATTATTTTTATTTTTCACTATTATAGTAATTACTGCATCATCATTGTGTCATAAATAAAATAAATTATTTAATGTCTAAAAATTATAAATAAAATATCATTATGTAGGAAATCTTTTTATCTTTCTAATTAATATTTATAATCTATAATCCAACTTATATAACCCTATGTAACAATTGTTTTTCTAAAAGATATATGCTTGTGTCATTTTTGTATTCATTTTGACTTAATTAAAATAAAGTGTCATTATCACTTACAAGTGGATCCATGGGGTCCCAAAATCGACCCAAATATGCCCATGGTCGACCATGTAACAACCAATAGGGTTAAGACACGTTTTAGGGTAATTTAGTATTATTATAATATTATTGTTTTAACCCTTATTTACCGGATTTACCCTTAACCATGGTAAATAAAATATTTACCGCAGTAATTATTCAAAATGTATAAAAATAAAAGTTACCTATTTACACAATTTGAACATCCTGATTCCAAATATGGAATCCATTTTCCTAAATTCTAAACACAGAAGTGGCAGAAATTAATTTAAAATTAATTCCCGCTGTCAAAACAAAAAGCGTGTTTTTAAGAGATAATAACTATCAAAAGATTGACACTTGTTTATGTTCGGTTTAATTGTAAAATTATGTCCAATGACCAAAATTATATTAAATGGTAAAAATATATTCTAAATATACTTTAAAACCACTAAACTTCATAATTTATCACTATTAATTATTTTGATTAAAAAAGTTGTTTTTAATTAAAATTTAGTAATTTTCACTATTCATCAAAATATGAAAGTTATCCGAAATGTACCAAAATTTCACCTTAGGATAAATTCGATATTCCGAATCCAAAGATGAAGTCCATTTTAAAATATAAAATATATATAATTTTAAAAAGTAGGTATTACTATTCATAACGGCTAGTTTGATTGATGGTGTGTGTTAAAACTCAAGGTTGCGTACAACACACGCTACTGTATTATTCAAAGAAAGTGTACCGTGGAAGCTTGGGATGTTTCATTTTAAATTTTTGATGTCCCCATTTAGTCAAAAAGTTTAAAATATTGTATTTAAAAAGGGTTCACTATTAAAAGTTGATAAAAGTGCAATACTGAAAATGAATTTGTTCTTGCATTATATCTAAGAAACTCATAATATGGATTCTAAAATTATAAGGATTATATAAAGTTTAAAATTTAGATAATACTATTCATAACCTCTTTTGAATGGCTTTTTTTTTGTAAGTCATGGTGTGATTGAACTCAGTGTTGCGTGTAGTGCAAGTTATTGAATTATTTTGAAGAAATAACACACTATGAAATCTTGGGGTGTTACAATGGTTGTCATTAAGAAGTAAAATGTTGTCCAATGAGATTAAAATAATTTTTGGTGAATAGTAACTTTTAAGTTCTTAATCACGATTAGAGGTAATTAGTGTAGTTTAAGGTAAAAATAATGTTTTAATAATATGAGATGAGATTGACACATGTCCTACCCTCATTGGATGTTCCATGCCCGACCAAGACAATCCATGGGTCAACATGGGGACCCCATGGAGCCACTTTTGTTTAAAATGACATAAATACCTTTTATTTAATGTTAAAGTAAAAAATGACAGAAACATGAAATGTTTTACTAAAACAATTTTTACATGGGGTTATACAAGTCATATTATTTACTATAAATAGTCATTAGAAAGATAAAATGATTTCCTACATCATAGTATTTTTTTATAATTTTTAGACATTAAATAAATTAAATTATTTATGACATCATGATGATGGAGCGATGACCTCATTATTCAACGATTTAAATAAAATGGAAAGATAATGTAATATCTAAGACCTAAACATGTCCAAAACCTATTGGATGGGTGGATTTCGAACTCTTATCACCTTATCCTTGAATTATATCAATGTGGGACCTCTTAAATCCGAATACCATTTTAAAATAAAGTGACTTTTCTTTACTTTCCAAGAGTGCCCCTCCTCTCCTCTTATAAAAGGCCCCCACCTCTACCACCTCATTCACACATTCAATCCATTTGGCTCGGCCAACCTCTACCCAAATACTCTCCCAACTTCCCTCCCTTACTCCTAGAAGCCTCACCTTGGGTAGAAGTCTTCCCAAGGATGCCTTTGGCTCAAATCAAAAAGATTTACCCGATTTTAAGGAGGTTAAAGAACGGTCGAGTCAAGACAGGACGCAAGGTAAGGGAACTTCCTAACCCAATTCCCATTCTTTGGGTTAATCTCCTGCTATCAAATTATGTCATGATATTTTTATGTCATTTCTTGTATTTTTACTTTATTTATGTGTACATATAGTGAATACACATAATAGATAAATTTTATTTAAAAATGATCTTTTTAAGGGACTTCGTCTCAATTTCCTTTCATTGAGGCATATTTTGTTTTATACACAAATTTCTTCTATATGGTGTATAAACCCCATTGACTTTTAAGTTTATTAAAAAGGTTTTCTTTTATAATTATGTGGTTTTTAAATGATTTCAAAAAAGAGATATTTCTCACCAATATATGGAAATCCAGTGAAAATGTATACGTATTTAACGCAAGCTTAATTTTTTTTCCAGAAAACCCGACTCTCGAGTGTGGTAGATAAGAAGGGATTGGGCGTGGACCCATCATGGCTTGTAATTAGTCGAGCAGTCTCAGAATTAGTTATTTTGTTTTCAGAAGCTTGGATAATGTTTTTAGAAAAACACTGGAGTATATTTGAGCTATTTTAATCATAAGTATCTTCTAAAAAAATTGCATCGGTAGGTCTCATGAGACAAACTAGTGTCTTGGCACGAGGACTTGACAAAATCTTATTGGTGGTCTTGGCACGAGGCCTTGGCTATGTGGTTATGACAGTCTGGCATTATGAATTCCATCATTATGAAAGTGGTTATTGATATTTCATGTGATTATTCGACTAGTAGAATATCCATGTGAGTAAGTAAATGGAATTATTTCAGTTTACTTTTGCCATATTATGCTAAAGTTCAAGTTTAAAAGGCTTTTGTTTTAGTTATACATTGCCTTAAATGTTAATGTTTATTTATGAAAGCTTCTGCTATATTGTTATCCTTACTGAGCATCTGAGCTCACCCCTTTCAATGTTTTAATATTTTCCAGGATGTGAAGAAGTATTTTATGAATGACCTGCAGGGATAGTCCGAAGAGGATAAAAGTGTGGACTATGGAGACTTTGTTATTGTAGTTTTTCACTTTATGATGTAATGTTACCTTTATGAATGTATCTAGTGATTCCAAGGCTACTAAACTAATCGGTCTTTCGAGACTTGATCTTTTGTGATCATGCCAATGTTATGAAGTAATGCACCGACTCTGGGTAGCTGGGGTCGGGGTGTTACATACCGGGCTGACAATCCTATGTACGCAGAACAAGGCTTCTCCTTGTACACGGTTTCACCTAGGCCGAATCATACTACATGGTGTGCTGATTAAACAAACACGTCGTGTATTCCAGTTTCCACGTGCCATTCAATTCTGGTCAACATGGTGTAATAAAACTCGGGTATACTAAAATTCACATGGCGTGGTTTTGGAGACCAGTACCGGTTTGTTGAACCTAAGTACACGGTGTGTAGTTTTCACTACACGTCGTGTATTCTTGTGTTGTAAAAAGAAAAAGAGAGGCTCCTTTGAATGAGTTACTCATTTATAATTTAATAAAAATTAAAATTAAAAGGTTGTTTCTGTGATATGAATCGATAAACAAAGGAGGAAGAACAGATCTCATTCATTCAGTTTTATAGATAGATTTATCTTGAATCGAATCAAATATACATGCATAAATTATCAACGAAAATTAAATAAACATAATCAACGTTGTGACTCCCTTTGATACCACTTGAAGGTCCTAGGCATAGAGGAAGATCATTGGTGGATGTGCCCACATGATTTTTTTTCATTAGATACAATCAATCTGAGATCAATACAATGATAAACACCAGTCTCCATGAATCAAATCAAAGAAATAGAAAAAGAGGGAGAATGGTCTCGGAACCAAAAAGGAAAGATCATCACATGTTGATTATAATTAATTTAGTTAATTAACAAGAAGTACCTCTTATGGAATTCTTCCTTTTTTTGATATTTCTGATCACGTTCCAATGTGATTCGTCATTGCATCACAGAAGCCAAGTGTAGACATCCTCTAGTGGTGATCCACACGTGCACCACATATCTCTGGATGTTTCCAAAGGAATCTTCGAGTTCTAGTGTGGAGAAACCTTTTCCTGCGTTGTATTCCTTAGATTGCCTTGATCCAATGGAGGTGGATATATCTCATTCATGAGAGTGTTCTTGGAGGATGGATTTATTTTGGTCTTGAGAGAATTCTCTAGAATTATTCTTCACAACAATTCTTAGGAAAAGAGTTGGGGTTGTGAGGATATTTATAATCGGGTTTGAGTTTGTAGAGTTATGATAATAAATAAGCAGGTTATGCATTTTATTTATTTCATTAACTCTTATTTAAAACCCCAATGTCAACTAATTATTTCATTGACATCAACCCATGCTGATTATAATAAATATCATTTAATAAAACAATATTATATCCTCAAAATCCTAACTGGAAAACTATATGGCATGTAATCATTAGTAGACAGCATGTGCTTGTGTTTAATAAAACTACAAGGCTTTTAATCATTAATAAATGACATGTACATATTTTTCATTCCCTTTCCAAAATTAAAACTACATGGCGTTTAGTCATTAATACACGGTGTGTACTTGTTTTCCATGAAAATTACACGGCTTGTAATCATTAATAGACAACATGTATATTGTGTTTTCATTTTATTCTTCCTCTATCCTTTAAACAATTTATTTTCTATTGTATAATTATTAAACCACATACGGGAATAATCATTATTATTTTTGGGATACTTGGATATACTTAGTGTGTGACCATCTAGGCCTCTTTCTCGTTGGCATTAGGCAGGCTTGCCTAAAGTCCAAGATTAGTGTCTAGAAATGGGTCAAGGCACCAAAGAGAATGAAGTTGACTCTACATTGATGTGTCACCTCATATGAATTCTTACTATTTAATTTAATCCCTTTTTCTCAATATCTCATCAAGAATGTTTCATGGTAGTGTCATAAACCTATATGCTTGATCTATCATTCTTTGACTTCCAGAAATAAACTTGTCGTGACACCATGGCAATGGAATTTGTTCGACAGTTCTATTTCAATCAAAGGGCCTGAGATATAAAATTCCATAAATATGGAAGGGACAAATCCTTCCTCAACATATCCATTAAAAACATGTCATTTTTGATTCACCCAACGTACCCTACTTCCCGCCATCTATCTTCATGATGGTTTTCATCAGAAAATCTAAGCGTTTGAGTCATGACATGAGTTAATGATAATCTTTCAGTCTAAGGACCATTAAACACGCTCATAGATAGAAATGCCTGATGACACCAAAACATGATGAAAAATGAACAATATATAATAAGTGTAAATTCATGTAATCAATGTATAAAACAGTTGGTTCCCATGACACCAACCCTTACATTAACCCCTAGTGAACTATAATTATTCATTAACCGTGATGTTTTTCTCTCATTTTTAAATTCATTTTGAGAAAAAATAATTTTTTCCTCATAAAGAAATATCGAAATAACAATTCGAAAAATGGAATCTATTTCTCCGTGTTCATTTCATATAATTGTAAAAGTATAATTTTAAAATAATCCTCCAAAATGCGAGGAGAATTTGTTTTCTAGAAAAAAATATTTTCTATTGTATATATATTGGTTCCCCCATATTGAACATTAAATTATTACTAATGAATTTATATGTAATAGTAATAATATAAATGAACTAATGTTACTTTTAAAACCATTTTAAATAAAAATGTAACATATTATATTTTATAAATTTAAATATATGTATTTAAAATATTAGTATTATTCAATATTCATCAAAAAACAATTATTTCAAGAAATAATAAAAAAAATTAATCTATGATAATTTCAAAATGATGAATTAAAAAATAAATTTACTTTTTTCTAATATATTTTCTAATACTAGAATAAATAAATATGTTTATTTTTTCGAGAATGTAATTAAAATAATTTTTAAGAGGAAAATGTATTATGAAGCATATAATGACATTATAGAAAACTGAATAGTTATTTATAAATATTTTTTATTTACTACTCCTATTTATTAATTTATTTTTTTTAAAAAATTATTTATTATTATTCATATTACAAATAAAAAATATATGTTATAAAGATATATTATATCATTGTTCATTTAGAATCGGGGTTTTGTGGTCGGTGTATATGTCACATCTCTCTCCATAAAGGTAGTGCCGCCATATTTTCAAGGAAAAAATCACGGCTGTCAACTCTAGATCATGTGTCGGGTAGTTCTGCTCATCGATCTTCAATTGTCATGAGGCATAGGCTATCACATTATCATTTTTCATGAGTACACAACCCAAGCCTTTCTTTTAAGCATCAATGTATATCACAAAACTTTCTCCACTTTTCAGTAGTGTGAGTACAGGTGCAGTGATCAACCTTATCATTAGCTCCATGAAGCTTCCCTCACATTCTTCCATCCAGACATACTTTACCCCTTTCCTTGTTAACATAGTTAGCGGGCTTGACAATAGTGAGAAGTTTCTCAAAAAACGTCGGTAGTACGCAGCTAATCCAAGAAAACTACGGATTTATTTGATAGTAGAGGGCCTAGGCCATTCCCCAGTCGCCTTTTTCTTTGAAGGATCCATAGAAATTCCCTCACCTGTGATCACATGTACCAAGAATGTGACTTGATTCATCCAAAAGTCACACTTGCTGATCTTGGTGTACAACTTCTCCTTTCTTAATGTTTCCAACACAAGTCTTATATGTTCTTCATGTTCCTCCTTGATCTTGGATTAGATGAGAATATCATCGATAAACACTACCACAATGTCGAGTTAATGTCTAAAGACTCTATTCAATAAATCCATGATGATTTCAGGGGAATTAGTATGTCCTAAGGGCATCACCAAAAACTCATAGTGCCCATACCTTGTACGAAAGGCATTCTTCTGAATATCTTCCTTCTTCACCTTTACTTGATGATATCAATAATGAAGATTCACCTTTGAGAAGTATTGAGATCCTCTTAACTGGTCGAACAAGGCATCAATCCTTGGGAGAGGATCCTTGTTCTTTATGGTGATCTTGTTGAGTTCCCGATAATCGATACTCAGCCGCATTGTTCCATCCTTCTACTTCACAAAGAGCACTGGTGCACCACAAGGTGATGCACTAGGGCGTATGACCCCTTTGTCCAGATGCTCTTGCATCTACTTCTTTAACTCCTCCAGTTCGATAAGAGCCATCCTATAGGGTCAAATCGATATAGGAGTAGCTCCGTGTGTGAGTTCAATTGAGAACTCTACCTCACGATCCGGGGGATTTCCGGGTAACTATTCGGAAATAGATCACCATATTCCCTCACAATGGGCATTTCTTCAAGGTTGGAACCTTAATTCAACTCAACCATTTGGGTGAGGTATGCATCTTCATAGGGAATAAACACCAACACCATTGAAGGATTTTTCAAAGGAGATTCATGATGTTCCTTGAATTTGTATAGGTGCATTGGATGGTTCAGAATATGAAAAGATATATCCTTTTACCGACAGTTGATATGTGCTCTATATAACTAGATCCAGTCCATTCCAATTATAGCGTCGAATTACACCAAGGGATGTATTATGAGATTTTCCGGAATAATATTCCCACATACATCAATAGGAGAAGAGTCAAACACTTGGGTTTCAATGATCGCACCACTTGGTGTTTTTACAGATATATCTACTTCAAGGTTTTGGGGCATTGAATTTATAGTTCTAAAAATCATGCAATATATAATGGAATTCGTAGAACCATAATCAAATAAGACTTTTTACATTCTTGAGTGAGTAGGAAGTGTACCTTGTACGACTTCATTATCATGCTCTACCTCTTCAGTAGTGATGGCATAAGCCTTCCCTTGTTCCTTTGGCTTTGGAGGCTAATGACGCTGATTACCCTCGAGAGCTCGAGGTTTAGTGCACTGGTTTGCATAGTTCCCTAGCTCCTTACAGTTGTATCATTGAACCATGAGTGGTTCTCTCTTTTAATGGGCTACATTCTCCATCCTTTTCATGTCTTTTCGACATTATTGATCATGGTGTCCTTCTTTCCCACACTTGAAGCATTTCCCCATCCCTTTGAGGTTGTTCCCATAGTGCAACATCCAACATTTTTGGCATGTGGGTCATTGATTTTTCTTCCCACCTTTGTCATTAGATCCACCAGCTTGAAAATACATCTTTCTTTTCTTATCACCATAGCCATGGGACCATTCTCCAAACTCCATCTCCACTTTGAGATCTCACCGAACAACTTCTTCATGACTCCCAAAGTCTCAAATTGCAAGAGCCTTTCAAAGGTGTTGTTTTAATCCACTAAAGAATCTATCAATTTTTCTATCATTGTTGATAACAAAACCCGAAGCATACCTTGAGAGCCTTGTAAAATTCTCTTCATCGGTTGTGATAGATTCTCCTTCTTTTTGGTTGAGCTCTAGGAATTATCTCTTCATCTTCGTGCGAAGAGTTCGTGGGAAATAATTTTTAAGAAACATTATCTTAAACTCTTCCCATTCCATCTCTTCAATTTCCTCCCTTGGCTTGGTGTTCTTAATCAAAGCCCACTATTGATCGGCTTCTCCATATAGACGATAAATATCAAGAGTCACCTTCTCCATCTTAGAACAGTGAAGCACATAAAAGATCTTCTCCATGGAGTTGGCCCACTATTCTGTAACTAGTGGATCGGAAGATCCACAGAACGTCAGTGGTCGTTGCTGCATAAAACATTTTATAGCTTGTTTCTCCCTCTTTGGTGAAGGAGGATGTTCCCCATTATTATGGTTATTATTCATAACCTGAGATAATTGGGTAAGAATCGCAATGAAGTTTTTAACTCCACCTCCCAAATAATTGGGAATGTCATTCGGGAAATCATTGCATTGGCCCTTGCATGAGTTGTTGGCCTGATTTCTCATGGTTCACACCATTTTCTAAAATAGAAATGGTTAGAACAAAAAATAAGTAAACAAGTCATGAATAACTTATTCATCTAAAAAATTGATTCCAATACCATAACAAATTGGATCCCTAGGTAAATACTCTTGTGTGCGTATTTGTACTTAATCTCATACTTGAGATTTTCTATAGGGTTCACTAATCCTAATTCCCAAATTAACTAAACCTTGCCTCTGATACCAACTATAGCATCCCGACCTTTTCACACATTACTATTAAATCATTTCAATGATAAAGAACATTGTTGGCGCCAAAAATGTGGCCCGAAAGGAAGGAACGAAAAAGACAGCCGGCGCGCTGCCTCGCGAAGCACAGCCGCGAAGCACAACCGCGAAGCCCCGCCGCGAAGCGCCCCAACCATGGCGGCCCCGCGAAGCTCCGGAGGCGGTAATCCTCCGCGAACCCGTTTGACGTTCGCGAGCCGCCGCGAAGCTCCGGAGGCGGTAATCCTCCGCGAACCCGTTTGACGTTCGCGAGCCGCCGCGAAGCACCGGAGGCGGCGCGCGAGCCCTGCTTCGCGGCGCCCCTTCCCTATAAATACTCGACTCCCCCTAAGTCCCGACGGACGGACAACCCGACCCTTCGGCTTCTCCTCTCCCGAATCGCGAAGCACGCTTTGCCCCGGGAATCATGAGCTCCGCGAGGTATTTCTACTTCGCGAGACGACTCTGATTTGTTTCGTTTTGAGCCCCTCTTCCGAGAGGGATGCCCTTCTCGAAGCTCAAGGGCGTTTGCAAAGGAAGGGGATTCCCAAGGGAACTCGGGCAGCCGCGGAGCACTTGTGCTTCGCAAAACACCCAACCCATACGAGTAATCCCTATGCTAAGGCAGGATCGCTCCACTTTGCGAAGTACACTGCTTGGCAGGACCCTGCTTCGCGAACCACTCCTTCTTCACGAGGCAGTGCTCCGCGAACACTGTTCTACTTCGCGAAGCACCTCCCACTCCCACCTATGCCCCATGCTAAGGCCAAGGCACCCCACTTCGCGAAGCACACTCCTTTGCTTAGCGATTCCTCTTTCCGTGCGACCCTCCAGGTTTGCACGATGTGATTTCAAAGTCCCATGGACAACACCTCCCGTAGCGTTGCTTCGCCTAATGCTTCTTCGCATAGGCACGCTAACGGCTATTGCTTCTTCGCATAGCCACGCTAACGTGGACCCCTTGATGGTTCGCCCCACTACCCCCCTTTACCATGGCCTTACCGACACCTTCCCTTCCCCAAGGACCAGAGGGTACCGGTTATGTAAGCCCTAGGGGTGTGGAGTGAACCCACCTCGTCCGAGCTGTAGGACGTTAAACTGCTAAGCACCACGTCCTCAACACATGACATTAAACTGTGACCCAACCTCGTCTCACTCACGAAGGGTCCCCCCAGCTCGAACATTCATTACACCACTCATCTCCACGGGAATGGAACTCTTCCGCACATGGAATGAGATCCTCCTTGTCGGAGTGGTGTATGTTCGCAGGGGAAGGGCTGCCTCAGAGCATAAGCCCCTAACCTTTGGTACGGATGATTGCACCCGTGCATCTCTGTACTTACCCACTACCAAGGTCAGTGGAGGACGTGATAGGGAACGAGGCACCCCCCTCTGGGCCTCCATCCTGGAGTAAGTCCCAACACCATGGGCCGCTCAACGTGTAAGCCCCTCTTCGCTTCTCATGGACGCACCCTTCGCGACGTGATCGTCAGGTCCTTGCAACCTCTTGTTTCTCACACCGAGCATGACTCACGTGGGCTTAGAGTGAGCACCGACCCTGACAAACCCCTTCTGAACTACGAGGTCTTTGATCCATGTCAAGGCATGGTACGTAGGAAGCGTCTACGAGGTTCAAGCCCACCCGTCTTTCACGTCGAGTTTCACCCCCGTCCAGCACGACGTTAAACTGCAATTCCGGTCCAGTGGTAAGCCATTGCGACCCAACCCACCTGAACTACGAGGTCTTTGATCCATGTCAAGGCATGGTACGTAGGAATACTCCACGAGGTTCAAGCCCACCCGTCGCTCATTCACGTCGTGTCCCATCCCTGTCCAGTGGTAAGCCATTGCGACCCCCCATCCGAACTACGAGGTCTTTGATCCATGACAAGGCATGGTATGTAGGAAGCCTCTACGAGGTTCAAGCCCACCAATAGTGGACTAAGGTCTACTTTCACGTCGGTTTACCAACGAAACCCATCTGAACTACGAGGTCTTTGATCCATGTCAAGGCATGGTACGTAGGAAGCCACCACGAGGTTCAAGCCCACCCGTCGTTCATTCACGTCGGGGTTCACTATCGTCCCGCATGACGTTAAACTGTATTCTCTGAACTACGAGGTCTTTGATCCATGTCAAGGCATGGTACGTAGGAAGCCTTTCTAAGGTTCAAGCCCATACGTCACTCATGTCGGGTTTCCCCCCGTCCAGCATGACGTTAAACTGCACACTCCCGTCCAACATGACGTTAAACTGCACACTCACGTCCAGCATGACGCTAAAACTGTAATTCCCGTCCGACGGCAAGCCGTTGTGACCACCTGAACTACGAGGTCTTTGATCCGTGTCAAGGTATGGTACGTAGGAAGCCTCCACGAGGTTCAAGCCCACCCATAGTGGACCAAGGTCTACTTTCACGTCGGTTCACCGGCGAAACCCCTTTTGAACTACGAGGTCTTTGATCCATGTCAAGGCATGGTACGTAGGAAGCCTCCACGAGGTTCAAGCCCACCCATCACCCAATTCACGTCGTGTTCTACCTACGTCCAGCATGACGTTAAACTACAATCTGGTCTCCAGTGGTAAGCCATTGCGACCCAACCATTTGAACTACGAGGAATTTGATCCATGTCAAGTCATGGTACGTAGGAATCCTCCCAGAGGTTCAAGCCCAACTCCCCTCGGACCAAGGTCCAGCTTCACGTCGGTTTACCGGCTCCATCCCGAACTACGCGGACTTTGATTCCCTGCCACGGGGATACGTAGGAAGCCTCTTCAAGGCTCAAGCCCAACTTCACTGTCGCCCCCTGCGATGGTCCCATTTCATTCTCATCCGTCTCCGCTAGACGTTAAACTCGCGGCATACCCTGTGTTGAACACGGGAAGCTGAGGAAAACCTCAGATACGTGTCTATGACATGTAATTCCCCACGCTCGATGTGGTATGCCTCGGGCTTCCACGCCCTCGAGAAGCCTTGTGGTCAAGGATAGCAGACAGACATGCCAGGTACCCCAGCATCCAGACACGCTACTGATGCCTCAACGTGACTACTCCCCTGACCGAAGGTTACTGCCCTGACTGGACCCTTTGGAATGTCCCGACAGAAGCAGTGTAATTAACCGGTGTCCATGGAAACATGGAACTGGGAAGAGTTTCACGAACTACGTATTAAATCTATGAGGGAGACCCGGACTAGGTGACGAGTTCTGAGGAGGAATCCACAGAAGGAAGAACCGACATCCCATCATCCCGTTTCGATCAAGGAGTAAACGTCCCTGAATAAGGAGAGAATGCCGCCCGCCTTTGGAAAGCGGGAATGCGGGGCAACAAAGCCGCGCGTCCCCCCTGGCGGACGGATGTGCGCGCGCCCCGGTGAAAGCATCGGAAACAGAAATGGTGAACCCGGCGTGAATTTCTTCTCCTCAGCATGGGTATTAGTAGCGTTCGAGACACCAGTAGATTGACGTGTCACCGGATCCAGATATCCGTTGCCTGGTCCCGCCGCGCAAATGGCGGGCCTGTCGTGAAACTCACCGGGAGTCGGGGTAGTAGAATGTGGGGCACTCCGCTCTGCAGCGTGTTGGCGTGGATCCTTCTCAGAGACATGGAGGATGGAAGAACGTTGGGGCACTGGCTGTCAATCCTTTTCCTCTCAGTACTGATGAGTTGATCCCTTCGTTTGCCAGGAACCAGGTTGCTATTTCAGAGATGCGGTCACCATCCGCTCCTCGCCCGCGCAGGGGCAGGGGCAACACCACTACGGCCACTCCACATGGCGCCACTACCGCCACGACGGCTGCCACGTCACGGGATGCGGGACGTCCACGTCCCCTTTCCCCATCAGAGGTCATCCAACGAAGGGTGATCAACAGCCTCGTGCGCAGGTATGAGGAACAAGGGGTCATCCCGACCAAGGATATGGCCTGCTTGGACCTGGAAGCCTCCAGGCCCCGCCATCAACGCCGCCCTAACCGGCCGCGCAGGGAGCCCCTGCTCCCCACCCAGACGTTCAACCGTTTCGGGAGCCTATCTCCGGAACGCCTTGACGACTCTTCGCCTTACGCTGAAGAGGCAGCCGCTGTCCGGCTCAGTCCGCTCAGGGTCCCGACCCGGGACCCCCAGGCGAGAGCTCCCGTCCGGCCACGTCAGCACTGCCGTCCGGCCTCGCAGGAAGAGCAGGCAGACTACGTCCATGCACCACCTGCACCGGCCCGCCTGACCCGATGTCAGCGCCGGGCCCGGGCTGAGGACGCTCGCCTAGGCGCGTCCACGTCGACAGCTACAGTGGCCCGAGCCACCGCCGACGTACATTATGAAGCCCCCGCGCACATTGAGCAGGGGAACCCCTTCGCCCAACCAAGATTGAGACCCCAACCGCCCCATGGGCAGACTGGGTTGACTCTTCGGGTTGCAGTCCCCAGTGATGATCGCCGTGAGCTAACCCGTGGTGATGCCACCCCGTACGGAGGTCCTCCCCGTACCACTACTCCACAGAGCGTGGGCCTTCCCCGCTCCGAGGTTCGTCATGGAGGCATGCCTCGTGCTGCCCCCATCCTGCAGGAGGACCTGCCCCGTGGCAGTGATGCTCAGCGCGGAAATATTTCCCGCGCCCGCTGTACAGGGTATGGAGTCCATCCTTCTGAAGGCACCGTCCATCCGGTCCTTCTTCGACGTGGGGGTCCCCCCTACGTCGTCTCTGCGACTGGCGAAGGTCATCCTCGCCCCAGCAATTCAAGGAGTGAAGGTCAGCCTCGCTCCACTCGCATCGACCATGGAGGCCTTCCCCATGCTCCTGCCAGTTCCAACAGAGGCCCCGCCCACATGGGTACTGTTCATGGAGGTCCTCCCCATGTACCCTTTGACATTTTCCCTGGTGCCCCTCGCACCCCGGCTGTCTCGAGTGGGGGCCCTCTCCGCCACGGCGCCAGCGCCGCCCCAAGGCTGCCTGATAGGGGTCAACCATGTCCCGAAAAGCCACCCAGGGGCAGAAGAGCGGGTCGCCGCCGCCACAAGAAGAATCCTGGGAAGGCCCAGTGGGAGATCAAACCCGCCCGCTTCTCCGATTCGGAAGCGGAATGCGATTCAGCGATGGAACCTTCTCCCAGCTCCTCCGTATCAAGGACTGGGGCAGGAACCAGGCGCGTCAGCCTCGTTCTCCCAGAATTTGAGGTCCACCGGATTCCCGTCTCTCTCCGCAGGTACATCCAGGAGGAAGAAATCCTGGGAATTCCGCAGGTTTCGACCGCGCAGTCACCGCCATCGTCACCCGAAGCGCCCTCTACCTCTACTCGGGATCACGAGGAGCTGTTTTGGGGGTCAACGGTGGTAGAGCCACGACATGACCGGACACCGGTAATGGCGATTCCCGTACCCGAAGCAATGGCTGTTAGCCCGTCCTATCGTGACATTGTGGTCAGGTCACCTCGCTCTTCAGAGGAAGGCCCAGAATTCGGTGGCCAGTCTGCTCGCTCGCCGTATTCTCCACCGCCGAGTTTTCTATCCCAGAGGTCCACCTCGGTACCGCTACCGGTCCCTCAACCGCCCCCGGTTGATGAGTGGGGTAATGTAGGGCCGAACCCCGAGGACGAACCCAGGAGCTTTTGGAGTATTCTTGCAGCGGACTACTTCCCAGAGAAGTTCTGGCCCACGGCGGCGCTGAATTTCTGCATACCCGAGTCGCTTACCCCTGAAGAAGTGGGATGCTTTTGTCGAACCCTCTGGGCAACGCACTTCCGCCTCTGTTTTGAACGGGTGGTGTACCCCAGAAGTCGAGAGCACTTCGAAGAAATCGGCGAGCAGTGCCGCCTGATCGATGCGGCCGCACTTCTTGCAGCCCAGCACCCTGAGTCGCCAGGCCACCAGAGCGCCCTTCAACGAAAATGCGTTCAAAGTCTTAAATCACTCCGCAAGATCGTCAGGGAAGCCACCCCCCATGTGCAAGTCCGTGGCTGGGGACACTATGCTGCCCTTCTGTTCGATCCTATTCGACGACAACCCGATTCGCTATGCGACATCGAGGACACGCCCTCGAGAGGAATCGCGGTCCACATGGCCGACGTTGTGGATAAGGAAGATGAGATTGAGTTCCTTGATGGAGATTTACCATCCGAGGGCGTACCGCCACTACTCGACCCATCAGGGAGAGTTACCCGTCATCAGAGGAACCTGCTAGGCCTCCCAGTACCCACCGAGTCGCTGGCACTCGGTCGAAGCACTGGCAAGGGTAAGGAGCACGTCGGAATAGTCAAGCACTCCGACCCATCCGCCTCTGTGCAGAAAACAGACGAGGATCCTGAGAAGGCCACGTTGCGCCAGCAGCTCACTGAGTAGAAGAGGCTGGTTGACGAACTATTGGCTGAACGCGTCGCAGAGCGGCGACCCGACTATGGTAATCCCAGGCCGGGGCAGCAGGGGCAGGAAACTTTCCCCCCGGTGAGATGCCTCTGGGCAACCATGATCATTCTACTGCCGCGGACAGGGCGGAAGCCGGAACATACGGCAAGAGGGCGCGATACGTCTCGCCAAACCCCCCTGAGCGACGGGGCAATCTGAAGAATCCAACCCGGGTTCCCCCAGTCGCCCAGCAGGTCGTCCAGCCAGTTGACCCGTGAGCGGCTGAAGCCGTCTACCGTGTTGAAGAACCTGGCAATGCGCTTGTGGTTAGAGATCCCCGTCAAGACAGGGACCCCCACCCGGAGGACCTTATTGCGGCACTCACAGCCCGCCTCGAGGCGTTGGAAACACGGCAGGTGGCGGTCCCACCGGATGGCAAGCCTTATCCCGCGTGGGTGGATGATATGCCCGCGCCTCCGGGTTTTGGGAACCCCACATTCTCGCCTTTTAATGGGACAGGGGACCCACCCCAGCACTTGGCTCATTTCTCTTCCAGGTGTGGCCCCATGCTGGGGACCCCGACTCAGCAAGAAGCCGCTAAGCTCCGATGTTTTGTACATATATTGGAAGGTCCAGCATTCGCCTGGTACAGCCAGCTCCCTATCGGATCAGTGACCGGTTGGGAGGATCTTTGCCGGCAGTTCTTATACCAGTTCAGCTCCACCACGCGAAAGACCAGCATTGCGTACCTCTTCAAGTGCAAACAGAGGACTGATGAGCGGGTTGCAGACTTCATCGCCTGGTGGAAAGGACTTACGTATTCCCTTGATATGCCACTGACTCAGGAGCAATTACTGACGATGTGTGTGGGAAACGTCAAGACAGAGCTGGTACCCTCCTTGATTACCCAGAACTACCCTGGAGGGTTCAGAGATTTCTCGGATAAGGCCCAGCGCCTCGAGGAGGCCCTGCAACAGGCTAGTCAGGCATGTTTGCTGCCCCCTATGATCCCAGCCAGGAGGGCCGCCAGGGCTGAACCCACCGCGGTGGCTCAAATAGAAGCCCCGAGGCAGCTGGAATTGCTACCGGAGGCACCACCCCCGCAACCCTGCAGAGGTCCTCCACCTCAAGCACAGGCTCCTGCCCAGCAGCGACCGCCTCAGAACCGACAGGTTCCCCCGCGCAATGCGCCACCGCCACCTAGGCGAGACAACCAGGCGCCGCCTCCTCGGCAGGCCCCTCCGGTCCCTCGACAGGACCAGGCCCCCAGGGCTCCTTTCCCGGAAAGAAAGTACCATACCTATTCGTTCAACGAAAATCAGGTCCCTGGCTACTTCCGAAGTGCTCTAGAGCAAGGGATTGTGCGTCTGCCTGAGTGCAGGAGGCCGGCAGAGGCGCATCTCGCCGATCACCCCAACTACTGCCCTTATCATCGGATCCTGGGGCACACCCTCAAGCGATGCTATGTGTTTAAAGACTGGCTTCAGGACCAGGTCAACAACAACATAGTCAAGTTGGGCCCAGTGCCAGCGCAAGTGGCAGGCGTTTTTGCGGGATCAGAAATCGGCAGCGACAACGAAGGTGAGTGGAAGCAGGTCCCTAGCCGCGGGTCCCAGAAATACGACAACTGGATGGCTCGAAAGACCGTTGTCCGTGCCCAGGGTATCATCCGGGCATACCTGAAGCAGTCGGAACCTTCAGAAGAAGTAGCCGGTGCCTCAGCATCGTCTTCACAGTCGACCTCTGCCCAAAAGGGCAAGCAGCGGCGACGCAAGAAGAAGCAACGTGCACCGCCAGTGCCATCGTCATCCCGCACTCTTGGCGACTTTATGCCTCCTGAAATGGGCATTCCTCCCAGAATCCGCCCAGTGGTGGATGACTCTTCGAGCGACAGTCAAGGGTACGCTTCGGTTAACACCGTGGAGCTGGTAAAGCCCTATATGACCCCCGACGAGGGGGAACCCCAGGCAGACCGCCCCAATGTTTCCAGCCGACGTCAACGTCAGTGGAATCGCAATCGCGCCAGTCACCGAGGCATGTCAGCAGGCACTTGTGACCAAGCCGTGCACGCTACCGAGACCAGGCAGCAGGCTCAGCGCAGATCTCAGCACGCGTAGACCCATCCAACACCCTCGGCTCTACCTCCACCGTCGTTCGTGTTGCTGGATCGGGGAGAGCCGCCTCGTTCGTATCACAGCCAGTCTCGACCGGCGACTGGCCAGCCTCCGCTGTCCGATCTTAGCCCGGCGACTACTCTCCAGGCTTCTACTAGTAGGCAGCAGGATGTACCCAGTGCTAGCCGACCGCCAGTTCAACCGGCAGGACCCGCTATGCCTCCAAATGCCGAAAAACCCCCTGTAAGCAGAGGTTCTTGTTTGGCACGCAAGTATGATGTCCTAAAGCACCTGGCCGGCATTCCGGCGAGGCTTTCCATCTTCAAGGCCCTTCTCCTGTCATCTGAAATGCGCGAGGCACTTGCCGAGGCCCTAAGGAGCCCCCTCCAGTTTGAGACGGAAGTGGCAGCTGCGGATGCCTTCCATACCGAGACGATTGAAAACGCCGAATGTCAGGCGGTTATCTCGTTCTCCGGCGAAGATGAAGACCCCCCTATACAGGGGCACATTCTCCCACTGTATATCACTGGCCACTTCAACGGTGTGGAAGTCCGCTGATGCCTCGTTGATACGGGTTCTGGGATCAACCTAATTCCGACCCGGACGCTGTGAAAGCTGGGTCTGTCCGAAGGTGATTTGACTCCCTCTGACCTCAGGATCCAGGGGTACGACAGGACAGAGCAAACCCCGGTCGACAAGATCCGCCTGAAGACCCAGTTCGGTGGCTTAATTGCAAGCACCGAGTTCATGCTTGTTTCTCAGGACACCGCCTACAACGCATTGATGGGTAGGCCATGGCTCCATCTGCATGCAGCGGTCCCCTCGTCGTATCACCAGTGCCTTAAGTACTCGCTCAACGGTCGAGTAGGCGTGCTCAAAGGAGACGCTTCCCCTTTCACTTCTTGTGAGGCCCGCTATCTGGATGCGGGTTATTACAAAAGTAAGGGCAAGAAAATCCTGGTAAGTGAGGATGAGCCCGCCCCGATCACAAGTGTTCCCTGGGCAAGCATGGACGACGCCTACATCCTTCTTATCCACCGGTTGGAGGCCACGACCCCCGACATGGGACAATGTTTCGTTGTTTCGGGTACGCAAGGAAGGCATGTTCCCGTGTCCAAGCGATGGCGGAAAATCACCTCGTACTCCTACATCAACCAGTCTCGGGTCATCCCGGAACCTCCTACCCCTGTACGGTACCGGGACGTCAAGCTCATGACAACGGCGGTGCGCCATACGTGTCTATTCCGCCGGGCTGGAATTAACCGACTCAGGCTGACACGTCACCACTGCTTTGATATCATCAAGCGTGGCCCCTTGGGCCGAAGGCCAGATGGGATCATATCAAATGCATTCATTGCTATGGTCTCAACGACAAGTGAGTCTCCTGATGTGATGACCGCTGCTGCCCAAGCCGGCACCAGCTGCCCCTCGGGTTTTGAGAGCCCAGAAGTATCTTCCGTTGCGGGAAGTCCCCCCGCGGCTGGGGAGGAAGACTTGGAGGATGCTCCCCCAGCCTTTGAAGAAGGCGTCTCTACCACGGTTGATGAACTGGTACAGGTGAACCTTGGTAGCGAGGTAGATCCAAGACCCACATTGATCAGTGCGTCCATGTCCCTCGAGGAGCGGCAGCAGTATGTAGACTTCCTCAAACAGCACCGCGATGTGTTTGCTTGGAGTTACGATGAGATGCCAGGGCTAGATCCCCAAGTGGTCGTCCACCGCCTGGGCCTCCCAGCAAAACATCATGGGTTCAAGCAGCCTCCCAGGAAAATGCACCCATCCCATGGCGCTAGGGTTGAGGCCGAAGTTGATAAGCTTATCAAAGCCAACTTCATTAAGGAGGTCCAGTACCCCAAATGGCTCGCCAACATTGTGCCGGTCAGGAAGAAGAATGGAAAGATCAGAGTCTGCATCGACTTCCGCGATCTCAATCGCCACTGCCCAAAGGATGACTTCCCACTCCCAGTGACGGAGCTGTTGATTGACGCCACGACCGGGTTCCAAGCCCTCTCTTTCATGGATGGGTATTCCAGGTATAACCAGATCCGGATGGCCCCCGAAGACGAGGAGTCCACTGCCTTCAGGGCTCCCCAGGGTACCTCTGTCTACCAGGTAATGCCATTCGGTTTGAAAAATGCAGGTGCCACTTATCAGAGGGCCATGCATCGCATATTCAAACCGATCCTCGGGACATTGGTGGAATGCTACGTGGATGACCTTGTAGTCAAATCACGCCAGCGCCAGGACCATCTCAAAGACCTTGAGAAAGTGTTCGGTTTCCTCCGTTCCCATCACCTGAAGATGAACCCGCTGAAGTGTGCCTTCGGAGTCACCTCCGGGAAGTTTCTGGGCTTCGTTGTCAGATACCGAGGTATCGAGATCGACCCAGAGAAGATCAAGGCCATCAGCCAAATGCCTCCCCTGAGCAACATTCGGGAGCTTCGAGGCCTGCAAGGCCACTTAGCCTATATACGCCGATTCATTGCGAATTTGGCCGGCAAGTGTAAGCCCTTTTCCCGGCTCATGAAGAAAGACACTGCCTACGAATGGGATGAGGAGTGTCGGGCCGCCTTCGAGGAAATCAAGCAGTATCTTCTCCAACCTCCAGTCTTGATGCCACCCGTCTCTAGAAAGCCGCTGGTCCTTTACGTGACCGCCCTGGAGAGATCCCTCGGCGCGCTGCTCGCCCAGAACAATAACGAGGGCACTGAGAACAGTCTCTACTATCTCAGTCGCATGCTTCTCGATACGGAGGTCAGATATTCCCTTATCGAAAAGAGCTGCCTTGCGCTCGTCTTCGCCGTGCAGAAGTTGCGACACTACCTGCAACACCACGAGGTACAATTGATCTCTCGGGTAGATCCGCTGAAGTACATCCTGAACCGCCCCATGCTGACTGGCCGACTAGCACGGTGGGCGGTGATTCTCCAGCAGTTTGATATCAGGTTTATACCTCAGAAGGCCATTAAGGTACAGGCATTGGCAGACTTTTTAGATGCTCATCCAACCTCCGCGGATCAATCCCTGGACCTGGATTTTCCCGACGAGACGATCCTCTCAGTCGATCATGCTGCCCCATGTTGGCAAATGCATTTCGACGGCGCCTCCCGGAGCCCCACCGGTAGAAGGCTCAACGACCCCAAGCTCAACAGAGTGGGTCTGGGTATTGTTTTCATTACCCCGGCGCAAGCCATCCTGCCGTACTCGTTCCTGTTGTCAGAAGGTTGTACGAACAACGAGGCAGAGTACCAAGCTCTCATCACCGGCCTCGAGTTGGCCCTTGAGATCCATGTTCCCCATCTACATGTGAAGGGAGATTCTGAGCTGGTGATCAAACAGGTTAATGGCGACTACGTCGTCAGGAAGCCAGAGCTTGCACCGTTGCTGGAATACACCCTCCTCCTAATGGCCCAGTTCTCTCCTCGGCCAGAGGTTACCCATGTCCCACGGTCGCAGAACGGCCAAGCGGACGCCCTGGCTGGCTTAGCCGCATCGCTCGCAGAACCCGAGCAAGATGATTTGGTCATACACGTGGCCCACCAGAGAGTCATTGCTCCCGTCACCCAAGAGGACCGTGATAGCCTGCGGGTAAGTCATCTCACTGCCAGACCCTCCATATTGGGAGTCCCGGGTTCGTCAAACGCAGTGGTTGAAACCACCCCCAACTGGAGAGCACCTTTTGTCGAGTATCTCCAAAATGGTCAGCTCCCGGACGACCGGGCCGAACGCGAGCGAATCCGATGCCGCGCGCTGCAATTTACCCTCCAGAGCGGCCCCAGTCTTGAGCAGATCCTCTATAAGCGGAGTTTCGATGGTGTCCTCCTCCGTTGCATCCAAGGAGTAGAGATACCCCAAGTTATGCAAGAGGTTCACGCCAGTTCCTGTGGCGCCCATCAAGCTGGGCCAAAGCTGTCCCAACAAATCTGGAGGTTAGGGTACTTCTGGCCCTCCATGATCCACGATTGTATTGGATACGCCAAGAGATGCCACGCGTGCCAAGTACACGCCAACTTCTTGCATCGGCCGCCAGAACCCCTCCACCCCACCATGTACTCTTGGCCATTTGCGGTATGGGGACTTGATGTAGTGGGACCGTATCCGCCGACAACAGCCCGCCAGTGTAGGTTTATCCTGACTGCTACAGATTTCTTCTCCAAGTGGGCAGAAGCAGTTCCTCTCAAAGAAGTCAAGGCCCGTTCCATCGTTGACTTTGTGAGCTCCAACATTATCCACCGGTTTGGAGTCCCTCACGCCATCCTCACCGATAACGGCACCAACTTCCGAGCAGCTGAATTGAAGAAATTGTATGCTAAGTACGACATCCGGTCAAACCATACCTCCCGCTACCACGCGCAGGCGAATGGACAGATCGAGGCGTTCAACAAGACCCTCTCTAACATTCTGCAGAAGATGGTTGGTCAGAACAAGAAGAGTTGTCCGGACAAGCTCCCCAACGCCCTCTGGGCTTACCGGACGACGACTCGCAACCCTACCCAGGTGACCCCATATTCCCTGGTGTATGGAGCTGAGGCCGTCCTACCCATTGAGATCCAGCTGCCGTCGCTGCGCACTGCAGTTTATGATCACCAGACATCAGATGAGGTAGCCGAGATCCGTCTAGCTGAGTTAGAGGCACTGGACGATAACCGGCTCCATGCCCTGCACAACTTGGAAAGGCATCAGGACAAGATAGCGAGAGCTTTTGACAAGAAGGTTCGTCTCCGCTCTTTTCTACAGGGTGACCGGGTACTGGCCCTTCGAGTGCCAATGATCCCCGGTAGGAAACCACCCAAGTTAGAACCCAAATGGGAAGGGCCTTATATCATCCATAAGGTTTACCCCAACGGAGCATACTCCTTGGTGACCACAGATGGAGAGCGTGTAACTCCTCCCACCAATGCCAAATTCCTCAAGCGATACTTTGCCTAGGGAAAAAAAGTGGTCTTTCACGACCCTAAACTGTGAGAGGGTCCCGCACGACATTAAACTGCAGTGGTCCTGCACGACCCTAAACTGCGAGAGGGTCCTGCACGACCCTAAACTGCGACTTCGTCCCGCATGACGTTAAACTGCATGTCGAGAACTACGTATGGCTTGATTCCCATCTTCATGGGATACGTAGGAACGCTCGGACGCCTCGTCTTGAGCCCAACCCCAAGCTTTTCTCTTCCGCTATTCCCCCTGGGGATAGTCTCCTTGGAGGATCTTTGTGTAGTAGGGAGTAGGCTTTATTGGCCCCGCTCATGCAACCCCACTCGCGCAAAGATTGTAAAGGTCACACCATGCACCCACTCCCGTTCTTCTACCCTCCCACGTCCTCACCGCATGACGCTAAACTGCATGGCCTTCAAGAACTATGTATGACTTGATTCTCATCCTTATGAGATACGTAGGAACGCTCGGACATTTCGTCCGTTGGCCCAGCCCAAAAGCCAAAATCTTCCCCTCGGGTCAAGACATGGCAGGGTGCACACCTTTGCCCCGACCCACGTCGAGCAAGCCTCGACCCGGCTGCACATTCCCCTAGAGGTGTTTGCCCCTTTCGTGGATGAATGCAACTGATCTTCACCCACTCCTTGACTGGGATTTCATCACCTTTTCACACCCGGAGGGTCCCCCGATAACGGCCAGGATACAACGCCCAAGGGCTCTCCTACCGATACGGGCCAACGCCCCCGAGGGTTTTCTTAAGCAACAAGTCGATACGAGTCCCGCGTTGCGAATTTGGTCAGCGGTCGACGCTCATTTGTTGCCCCCATGCGGGTCACCATAGGAATGCTGTGTTTCGAACATGGTCAACAGTGTCCTGGATCTTCGGGTCCACCCCGAGATGCCCCAGGCATCAAGAACAGTGATCCCCCCTGCCCCATCCCAAGGTGACAAACTTCCCCCAGGTTGTGCTAGCGATCCGAGCCATGACCCAGGATTCCTCATAAGGGTGTATGGTGTGATGTAGGACTACGTCCTCATTCACGTCGGGATCATGTACCGTGCCGTGCAACTTCCCTTACGAGGCCCAGCCTCAGGCCCTTTGGCCTCCTTGGGCCCCTAGCCCCCCGTCCTCATGTAAGACGTTAAACTACAAACCAGTCAGGCCTTCTTGACCGAGGCTCAGCCCCAGGCCCCTTGGCCTTTCTGGGCCGCGGCCCAGGACCTATCTTATAGGATCGTATGGTGTGACGCAGGACTACGTCTTTATTCACGACGGCTTCTTTACCATGCCATACACCTCCCTTTTTTAGGGGTATATTACTCCCCTCCTCGTCCAGTATGACGTTAAACTGCATTTCAAGAACTACGTGTGGCTTGATTCCCATCTTAATGGGATACGTAGGACCACCTGAACGTCTAGTCTTCAGGTCCAGCCCCATCTCTCGGGAATCCTCATCCCATCTTGGCCCCTTTTCCCATCCTTCCTCCATGAGGGGATCATATGGTGCGGTGTGGGATTATGTCCTCATTCACGACGGTCTCGTGATGACCACGCCATGCTCCCACCCCCCTACTGAGCTGTTTCGTCGATCCCTTTTTTCGGCGGTTCACCAATGTACTTAAGAGTACTCTGGTTCATTACCTGGAATGCCAAGCTTTACTCGGACACGTCCGCACCCGCTTTCCAGGCTTTGTGTATCCCCGCATCAGGGCTTTCACTATCTTTCACACCCGGAGGGACCCCCAAGAATGGCCTGGATACAATGCCCAAGGGCTCTCCTACCGATACGGGCCAACGCCCCCCAAGGTTTCGGACAACAAATCGATAAAATCCCGCGTTGCGAATATGGTCAGCGGTCGATGCTCGTTTGTTGTTCCCACCCCAGGCTAACGCGATACAGACGCTGTGTTTCCGTTATGGATAACAGTTTTCCTCTGTCATCACGCCAACCCATTAATCCCAAATGCTGGGTACACAATTCACACCATTCATCACTTCATCATGTCCAAGTAGAGTCTCGGGACTCTTGGTACTTTTCCCCTGTGCACGTCTGCGCATTCGAGGAACAAGCTACATCAAAGGTGTCCTTCGAAACTCTCTGCTGACTCCCCTTTGACGGACGCCCCAAGTATTGCGATGAGGATACCCCCCTTGTTTCCCACACCGAGTTTATATCACGTGGGCTTAGGGATTGGGTTGACATCTGTGCTTACTCGGGAGGTGTCACCACCCATGGTCCGAGCTCTAAGACCATAAACTAAGACTCTCATATGGAACTACGTTCAAGACCCCTTGTCTTCGGACCCAGCTTGAGTTCAGCAAATTTACCTCTCTGATCCTCCCTTCAGGACCCTGATCACAGGACTGCGTGGCGCAGTGTAGGACTACGTCCTCCTTCACGTCGGGTATGCAATAGCTGCACCACGCACACCCCCATTCTGAGGTTCAGTCCTCCTGTTCCCTGTCCCGCATGACGTTAAAAGGCACCCTTTAGAACTACGTATGGCTTGATTCCCATCCTAATGGGATACGTAGGACCACATGAATGTCTAAGATTCGGGTCCAGCCCCACCTATGGGAGATCTCCTGATTTCCCGGTCACCTAGGCCACTTGGTCCATCCCTCTCCAGCGGGGGGGCGGGGGGGGGGGGGGGTGTAGGTATGATACAAGGTTTTGGGCACCATGCCCCCTTCCCCTGGGAACTTGCCATCTCTCGATCACCCTCAAGGTTGAGTCCCTTGGCTCCCCGCAGTGGTTCACCCATGTATTAAGAGCACTCTAGTCTAGGACCAAGAGTGTCAGATTCAACTTGATCAAGTTCCTTCCACTTGTCAAGATTTGTTTTCCCCTCTATTCAGACTTCCATCATCTTTCACACCCGGAGGGACCCCCAAGAATGGCCTGGATACTACGCCCAAGGGCTCTCCTACCGATACGGGCCAACGCCCTCCAGGGTTTCGGACAAAAAATAGATAAAATCCCGCGTTGCGAATATTGTCAGCGGTCGATGCTCGTTTTGTTAGTCCTCATTTCAGGTTAACGCGACAGGATGCTGTGTTGCGAACATGGTCAGCAGTAATCCTCTGTCGTCACGCCAGCCCCTTCAGTCCTTGAATGTTGGTTGCATGATTCACATCATTTTCCACCCCATCATGTCCAGGTGGAATCTCGACACTTTTGGCACTATCCCTCAGTGCACCTTTGCATGCTAGGGGGACAAAGCTGCAATCTGGCATCCTTTGGGACTCCCATGGTCCGAGATCTAAGACCATAAACTAAGACCCATTCGGGACTACGTTCAAATTCCCATCCTCATGGGATACGTAGGACCGCCCAGACGCCCTGTCTCTGGGTACAACCCATTCAGGAAGCCGGTCTCTCTCCCTGTTTCACCTTCGGATGGCGTACAATCTGATGTGGGATCATGTCTCTGTCAATTGTGTTTTATAACACTGCGCACATTTCCCGCCTAGTATCGTCCCTGCTACGTCTGTGCTACATGACGATAAAATGAATGCTTGGTCCTATCATACGACCCTAAACTGTGACTTTATCGTCCTGGCCGCACGACGAAAAACGGCACCGCATTGTGGTGACCTCGCTGTAGAGGACATCACGTTGGGTATTGGTCATGTGCCATGCCATTTGTCGACGCCCATCACGGCTTGATTCTTGTGGCGACATCACGACCTACTGTTCTAGGCCTGTTGCTTCACAAAAAAAACCATTTACCTTAAAGAACAAACAAGATACATCAAATTCCGCTTCTTTAGTGTCAGGGCCACATCCGCACTCCCCTTTTCCCCTGGCACTGGTACCTTACCGTGCCACCTTCCAGAACTACGTATGGCTTGATTCTCATCCTTATGAGATACGTAGGAGCTCCCGGGTACTTCCCTGCGGGCCCAGCCTAACCCTTGTGTTCGGTCCCTCGACTCGAGCATTTCCTCGGATAACGCATGGTAAGCAGGACTATGTCCTCATTCACGTCAGATTTTGATTTCATGCGTCCCCTGATCCCTTTTCCCATCCATGGTCCGAATTCTATGACCCTAAACTAAGATCTCCACAAGGGAAAGGACTCTTCTCCCTCTCTCTAATACGTTTCGTTGACGTATTCAGATGTGTTTTGACAAAAAGCCCGAAGCATGGGATTTTCACAGGGACATTCCCCTCATCTCATGATCAAGATTCGTGAGCTCGCTATTTGGATCCTCATCCTCTTCCACATCCAAAAGGACCCTCGGACGACGTGGATACTAAGCTTAAGGGCTCTCCATGAATGTTGGACCTAAGGGCCCTTCAATCGTTTCGGGCCAACGTCCCCACGGATCTCTGACAACATTTGTGACATGGTCCCGTGTTTCGAACATGGTCAACGGTCGACCCTCATTTTTTGTCCTCATTTCAGGTTAACGCGACAGGATGCTGTGTTGCGAACATGGTCAGCAGTAATCCTCCATCGTCACGCCACCATCATTGTGATCTGAATCTCGAGCACCATGATTCACACATTTCTACTCCCTCATGTTCAAGTGGAACTCCATCATACTCGGCTCTTTCTCTTCGCGCATCTAGGTGTGCTAAATGATCGTGTTAGTGTCATTGGGCCGGTAGTCACCGAGTGCCCCTTTGCCCTAACCTGCCCCTTTTGTGTCGGGAAATTCCCACCACTACTGCTTGTTTCCCGCACCGAGCACGACTCACGCGGGCTTAGTAAGTTTTGGCAGGATGTGTACCAACACGGTTAGGCTGCTCCTCATCCTGCATGACGTTAAACTGCGCTTTCAAGAACTACGTGCGGCTTGATTCCCATCATCACGTGGGATACGTAGAGACACCTAGGCATTTCACCTAGGGTTCAACCCCTGGAATCACGAAATCTTGTTCCTCCCCATTTCCAGCCCTCGCCAGAGGCCCTGTCTGGAAGAAGGAATGATCCATGATCAGGCCAATGCGCCCAATTTGGCGTACTCCCTCCACGGTGGTTCAACTACCAAGGTGTTGGATTCTGTTTGAACAAACCACCACTCCATGTTCCACGCTTTGCGTGTCCCTTATTCGGACCCTCGTCCTCTTTCATGTCTGAAGGAACCCCCTAACGACCTGGTCTTATGCCGCATAGGCTCACCTACCATCCTGGGCCAACGTTCCGGAAGACTGGTCATGTCTGGAAGGACCCCCTAACAGTTTGGATGTCTGACCTATGGTCCACCAACTGTCCTGGGCCAACGTCCTGAAAGATTGATCAACAACAAATTCATAAAATCCCGCGTTGCGAATACGGTCAGCGGTCGATGCGCATTTGTTGTCCCCATTTCAGGCTAACGCAGTAAGGATACCGTCTGTCTGCCACGGTTAGCGGTTGTCCTTTATTGTCACGTCATCCCCACAGTGTTCCGAATTTGGGCATCGTGATTCACATTTCCCATTTTCATCTGTTTGAACCGATTTCAGCGCCCCTGGCGTTGCCCCGTTCGTGCATAAGAGCACGTTGAAGAAACAGTAGTTCGGCTATCCTGGAATTTCCTCCTCCGATCAAGCCTTCCCCACCTTTCAGAAATCTGGACTGGCTTGAGGAATTGTCGTCAAACGTCCCGCAAACATTGTAGGGATGTAACAAGGCGATTCAACAGTGGAAATCGTGCGTGCTACGGAACTCAAAACAAAGGAGAAAGAAAGAGTTGAAGCACAAAAGTGTTAATAAAAGCTTCTTTCGTGTTTGTTACAATACTCGGGGGTCGAATTCCCCCATGGACGGGTTGACCTCGTCAAAGGAGCGTTGCAGCTCCGCCACCCGTTGACTTGCGGCATCCAAAGCCTGTTGCCGCTGATTCAACTCCCGCTCCTCTTCAGCAGCGGCGGGGCGTAATTCGTCAACCCTGGCCCTGGCCCTTTCTACCTCGGCCCGAACGGCAGCCATCCTTGCAGAGGTCTGCCCCATGTGCTACTCAGCCTCTGCCAGCTGGGTCTTCAATCGTGAGACCAGCTCAGACTGCGCATCGAGAGTGGCTGAAAGCTCGTTGGCCCGGATCTGCATCTGTTGGACCTCGCCTTCAGCCTCCTGGAGCTTCCTAATGTTGGTCGCCTTCCTCCGCTGCCATCCCACGCTCAGCCCATGATCATGCTCCCGGATCTTCTCATCCATGAGGTCTCGGATGAGCGCGTGAGGGCGTTGGGCATCCACTCCACCGGCACACAGTTCTCGCAACCGCGAGCAGAGCCTATCCATTTCGGCCAGCCATTGCGCTTGGGGAGTGTCCCTGATAAAGCGCGTGATCAGCTTCCACGACCGGCGACGGACTATGCTGCTGTCTTCCTCATCAGAGGTCGTTTCGTCCCAATCCGTGCGGTCGGCAGGCTCGTACACAGGATATGCCTGCAGGAATTCCTCAGCAGGATCTGCATCTGGTGTTGAGTCTGGTACGACACCTGACGCCGGCGCAGGCACGACAGGACTGGGACCGACCGGTTGATCCTCTTCCTCAGAATCCACCTCGATGACTTCAGGTATGGCCCTGCTGGTGGTCCCGCCAGTGATGGTGTGCGCCGCAGCTTGAGGAGGTGAAGGGACTATCGTCACCATCACCGGCATGCCCCTGGGAGGGACGCCGCTAGACATCCCAACCAGCCTAGCTGCAGCATCCCACACCAGTCGGAGAACTGTATGACAGAAAGAGACATAAACGTTAGTTGTCCTAGCCCACATGTGACAACGAGGAGACCGGTGGAGGAGACTTATGAAGATCGACTTCCGAGCGCTGCTCCTGGGCCGGTACTGATGGGACTCCGAGACGAAGCCCCCTGTATACTGTTGGAAGGCCTGGAGAGTCCAGAGGAGCCACCTCAGACCCCCTGGTCCCACCAGATGCAAAACTAGACGCAGCCATAGGCGCGGGTTCCGAAGGTCCCGCGACATCACCCGCCAAGGAGCGAGAATGAGGCCTACGAACAAGTTCCTCCTGCATGGCTCTAACATTGGTGAGAAGTCCATAGGGATTCAAGAACAGATCGTAAGAAGAGAAGTTCGGAATGCTACCTTGAGAGCCTCCGCGAAGTCGTCGGATTCTGAGCTTCGGTCTCCGACCTCGCCCTCCTCCAACGGGCTCCCTCCTCCAGCCTCGTCCCCCTGAGAAGAGTCCCCTGATTCCTCCGGCAAGGGGAAGCGCTCCCTCAGATCGACAACCGATAACTATGGGGGCACCGTCTGATTCAACAGTACTCTCACCCGATCTGTCATTGGGCGAGGAACACCGCTGGAGTGGACGTAATCCTCCAGCTCGTTCAAGTATTGCTCCGCCTCCACCGGAGACACCATGAATCCAGCCCGAACTGGGCCTATGCCCGGCAGTTTCATCCCGAGGTGATTCAGGTGGGCCCACATCTCGGGTGGGCTGAGGAATTGCCGGTTGACATCCCAAATGTCCCAAGCTTCCGGAAAGACGACATCTTCTGCCATGTCGATGTGACGCAGCCACTTCCCCGGAGCCTGAGCGGATATCTGACGGAATCCCCTCGGTGGCCGCCCCTCCGGATGACCCTGCTCTCCCGGAACCACCGGATCCGCCGCTGCTGCCATACCCTCGGCCGGTGCGGGTCTCTCTACCATGGCAGCCCCACTGCCGTGGGCGGCCCTAGCTGCCCTCCGACCCCGACCTCGAGATAAAGGAGGCCCACCGTCACCAACCCGGATCGTTGGCTGCTTCAGCATCTCCCCGGGGTAAGCGGCCTCCCAGCTGATGGCGTACTCCTTCACTAAGCCAAAGGCGGCGGTGGGTGGAGGCAATGCGATCTGCATCTTTCCATCCTCACGTGTGAACATGAGCCACAGCTGCCTCATCACACACGGGTGCTCCTCATGACGCACCTCCCAGTATACCTACGGGGTCAGCCGCTGGAGGCACCGGAACTGTCTCGCAAAACGATACGGGGTGTACGGTTCACAGATTGGCTCACGGTCTATCCAAGCCACCAAAACTCCACCTCGGAAGGCCAGGAGGTAAGCCCGATGTTCTTCCGTCCCCCGTCCATTATCAGTAAGCCTCCCCGTCGGTAGTGGGAAGGGATGAAAGTTGAACTCGTCCGCCCTCCACACCCTATTCAGCACCATCGGAATGGCCAGTTTGAATGGGAAGCTCCCAACTGCGTTCAGAATGGAGGGGCGAAAGTCTGATCCCGGCGGCGAAATGGGGTTTGGATACTCGTAAATCCCCCTGATATGCGCCGCGATCCACCCATACAGGAGGTGGAAGGGCCCGCATATTCTTGGCGGCTTCTTGCCCTAGCTAATACGCTGCAGCATTCTGTATAGTTTGGCGAGCATCGGGATCCCCAGGTTAATCTGCTGCCCCATGGCCAACATCGATGCCATGATGAACGAGCTGGGCCGTACCCCCATGCTTGTATCTCTCACCGGTAGAATCCACCCACAGATGAGAGCCGCGATGAATGCCGCCAGCCTGACTATTGGCTGTTGTTCAGTGCTAACACTGAAACCCCAGGTCTTCCATTGGCTGTCCTCCAAAACCCACCAATTCGAGTGTCCCTTGCCCCGCTGGGCTGCCCTCGGACAAGTTCGAGGCCTTGGAGGGAACTCTCGATCTTCTGGGAAGTTCAGGAAGCGTTTGAACCATCTTCTGAAGTGGACATCCCTCACTGCTTCCTTGTCCTCTCCAGGGACAAGCGCCATCAGCGCTGACGCCAGCCGTGGCATTTGCTCAGCATCTCCCCACACGCTGGCAACGGGGAGGAACTCGTCATACATGGCCCCCAAGATCGGGACCCCAGAAACCTGATAGACATCCCACATGCTGATGCCCACCTCCCCGTGATGCAGGTGAAAAGTGTTGGTTCTGGACGACTATCTACTCAACAGTTCCGACATCAGTTGCTTTGGTTGGTAAATGTGGAACTGGGAGGCCCATGCCGCCTCATACAATCCCACTCTCCTCAGCTCGGCCTCGAACTCCTCGCAGGAGGCGCCTACCCAGTAGGCCCATGCCCAGTCATCGGTAAAGTTGCCGCCCTGGCGCAGGTCCCACTCATCGGACCATCCCTTCTTCGGATCCTGCAGAGCCGCCTTCAGCATGGTGCGGTAGAGAGGAGGGGACGTCTCCGGTTGCAGTGGCCTCCCGTCAATGTCGTTCACATGATTGTAGAGGCAATCAGTGGTGACGGGTGTGAAATCCTCCTGTGCATGACCATCGGCCGCCCTGAACCATTGGTGCTGGCATGGTGTGCTCCTGAACCAGCAAGATGGTTCATCCCTTCTTGCCTCAGGGATGAAGACGTCATCCCTCAGCCCGAAGCCGTACAACGGCAGTTTCTTGCACTGCGGGTACTCCCTCTGACCTTCCGACAGCAGGTCTGTCAAGGAAGTGTGGTCCGAGTGGCTCCGAACCATTTCCCCCAAGCCTGGACGGTTGGCCATCTCATCTCGACGAGCAGCATCTGCGAGGACCCCCAAGACAGCTTCTTGATGGGCCATTTTAACTCTGGCCCTCAGAAAAGGATTCTTCCGGATGGATCGCGAAGCTCGATCGTGAAGATCGATCGCGAAGCCGGACCGCGAAGGTCGGTCGCAAGATCAAACCGCGAAGTCCGGCCAAGGCAGACAAGCAAAGGTTCGCTTGGCGCGGACACGGAGTCGGAGACCCGCGGTTCGCCGCGAAGCTCGATTCGTGGAGGGCTGTCGCGGAGTACGCGGAGCTTCGCAAAATCGAGAGCGCACAAAAATACAAGGCACGTGAAGACAAAAGAGGGCGGACCCCCTATTTATAGGCGAAGACCCCGGAGCATCGCGGCGCGCCTCACCCGCGCGGAGCATCACGGCGCGTCCGGATCCGCGGCCCCGGCGAGCAGCGCGGGCCCCCCCTCCGCGATGCTGCATCGCGAACCACCGACAATTTTGGCGATTTTCCCTCAGAATTCGACCCTTCACCCTCCGCGGCTCCAAGTCTGAGGGGGGGCATTTGTTGGCGCCAAAAATGTGGCCCGAAAGGAAGGAACGAAAAAGACAGCCGGCGCGCTGCCTCGCGAAGCACAGCCGCGAAGCACAGCCGCGAAGCCCCGCCGCGAAGCGCCCCAACCATGGCGGCCCCGCGAAGATCCGGAGGCAGTAATCCTCCGCGAACCCGTTTGACGTTCGCGAGCCGCCGCGAAGCTCCGAAGGCGGTAATCCTCTGCGAACCCGTTTGACGTTCGCGAGCCGCCGCGAAGCACAGGTGGCGGCGCGCGAGCCTTGCTTCGCGGCGCCCCTTCCCTATAAATACTCGACTCCCCCTGAGTCCCGACGGACGGACAACCCAACCCTTCGGCTTCTCCTCTCCCGAATCACGAAGCACGCTTTGCCCCGGGAATCATGAGCTCCGCGAGGTATTTCTAGACGACTCTGATTTGTTTCATTTTGATCCCCTCTTCCGAGAGGGATGCCCTTCACGAAGCTCAAGGGCGTTTGCAAAGGAAGGGGATTCCCAAGGGAACCCGGGCAGCCGCGGAGCACTTGTGCTTCGCGAAAAACCCAACCCATACGAGTAATCCCTATGCTAAGGCAGGATCGCTCCACTTCGCGAAGTACACTGCTTGGCAGAACCCTGCTTCGCGAACCACTCCTTCTTCGCGAGGCAGTGCTCCGCGAACACTGTTCTACTTCGCGAAGCACTTCCAACTCCCACCTATGCCCCATGCTAAGGCCGAGGCACCCCACTTCGCGAAGCACACTCCTCTTCTTAGCGATTCCTCTTTCCGTGCGACCCTCCAGGTTTGCACGATGTGATTTCAAAGTCCCATGGACAACACCTCCTGTAGCGTTGCTTCGCCTAATGCTTCTTCGCATTGGCACGCTAACAGCTATTCCTTCTTCGCATAGCCACGCTAACGTGGACCCCTCGATGGTTCGCCCCACTACCCCCCTTTACCATGGACTTACCGACACCTTCCCTTCCCCAAGGACCAGAGGGTACCGGTTATGTAAGCCCTAGGGGTGTGGAGTGAACCCACCTCGTCCGAGCTGCAGGACGTTAAACTGCCAAGCACCACGTCCTCAACACATGACGTTAAACTGTGACCCAACCTCGTCTCACTCACGAAGGGTCCCCCCAGCTCGAACATTCATTACACCACTCGTCTCCACGGGAATGGAACTCTTCCGCACATGGAATGAGATCCTCCTTGTCGGAGTGGTGTATGTTCGCAGGGGAAGGGCTGCCTCAGAGCATAAGCCCCTAACCTTTGGTACAGATGATTGCACCCGTGCATCTCTGTACTTCCCCACTACCAAGGTCAGTGGAGGACGTGATAGGGAACGAGGCACCCCCCTCCGGGCCTCCATCCTGGAGTAAGTCCCAACACCATGGGCCGCTCAACGTGTAAGCCCCTCTTCGCTTCTCACGGACGCACCCTTCGCGACGTGATCGTCAGGTCCTTGCAACCTCTTGTTTCTCACACCGAGCATGACTCACGTGGGCTTAGAGTGAGCACCGACCCTGGCAAACCCCTTCTGAAATACGAGGTCTTTGATCCATGTCAAGGCATGGTACGTAGGAAGCCTCTACGAGGTTAAAGCCCACCCGTCTTTCACGTCGGGTTTCACCACCGTCCAACACGACGTTAAACTGCAATTTCGGTCCAGTGGTAAGCCATTGCGACCCAAACCACCTGAACTACGAGGTCTTTGATCTATGTCAAGGAATGGTACGTAGGAAGCCTCCACGAGGTTCAAGCCCACCCGTCGCTCATTCACGTCGGGTCCCATCCCGGTCCAGTGGTAAGCCATTGCGACCCCCCCATCCGAACTATGAGGTCTTTGATCCATGACAAGGCATGGTATGTAGGAAGCCTCTACGAGGTTCAATCCCACCAATAGTGGACTAAGGTCTACTTTCACGTCGGTTTACCGATGAAAACCATCTGAACTACGAGGTCTTTGATCCATGTCAAGGCATGGTACGTAGGAAGCCTCCACGAGGTTCAATCCCACCCGTCGTTCATTCACGTCGGGGTTCACTATAGTCCCGCATGACGTTAAACTGTATTCTCCGAACTACGAGGTCTTTGATCCATGTCAAGGCATGGTACGTAGGAATCCTTTCTGAGGTTCAAGCCCATCCGTCACTCACGTCGGGTTTCACCCCATCCTGCATGGCGTTAAACTGCACACTCCCGTCCAGCATGACGTTAAACTGCACACTCACGTCCAGCATGATGCTAAAACTGTAATTACCATCTGACGGCAAGCCGTTGTGACCACCTGAACTATGAGGTCTTTGATCCGTGTCAAGGCATGGTACGTAGGAAGCCTCCACGAGGTTCAAGCCCACCCATAGTGGACCAAGGTCTACTTTCACGTCGGTTCACCGGTGAAACCCCTTTTGAACTACGAGGCCTTTGATCCATGTCAAGGCATGGTACGTAGGAAGCCTCCACGAGGTTCAAGCCCACCCATCACCCAATTCACGTCGTGTTCTACCTACGTCCAGCATGACGTTAAACTACAATCTGGTCTCCAGTGGTAAGCCATTGCGACCCAACCATTTGAACTACAAGGACTTTGATCCATGTCAAGGCATGGTACGTAGGAATCCTCCCAGAGGTTCAAGCCCAACTACCCTCGGACCAAGGTCCAGCTTCACGTCGGTTTACCGGCACCATCCCGAACTACGCGGACTTTGATTACCTGCCACGGGGATACGTAGGAAGCCTCTTCAAGGCTCAAGCCCAACTTCACTGTCGCCCCCCCTGCGATGGTCCCATTTCATTCTCATCCGTCTCTGCTAGACGTTAAACTCGCGGCATACCCTGTGTTGAACACGGGAAGCTGAGGAAAACCTCAGATACGTGTCTATGACATGTAATTCCCCACGCTCGATGTGGGATGCCTCGGGCTTCCACGCCCTCGAGAAGCCTTGTGGTCAAGGATAGCAGACAGACATGCCAGGTACCCCAGCATCCAGACACGCTACTGATGCCTCAACGTGACTACTCCCCTGACCGAAGGTTACTGACCTGACTGGACCCTTTGGAATGTCCCGACAGAAGCAGTGTAATTAACCAGCGTCCATGGAAACAAGGCACTGGGAAGAGTTTCACGAACTACGTATTAAATCTATGAGGGAGACCCGGACTAGGTGACGAGTTCTGAGGAGGAATCCACAGAAGGAAGAACCGACATCCCATCATCCCGTTTCGATCAAGGAGCAGACGTCCCTGAATAAGGAGCGAATGCCGCCCGCCTTTGGAAAGCGGGAATGCGGGGCAACAAAGCCGCGCGTCCCCCCTGGCGGACGGATGTGTGCGCGCCCCGGCGAAAGCGTCGGAAACAAACATTATAGTATTACATTTAGAGGATCTAGAGGTTTAGTGTCTCGGGAAAACTAGGACGACACATAACAAATACTACATCAAGTATAAACATTTATTTAATTTCTTCTTCTCTAGATTCTTATTGGCACTTGTCCTCTCCTTAGTACATGTAGCCACCTGAGGATATACATCAAAAGGGGAAATCTAGAAGCCCAGTAAGAAGATAAATAAGAACAATATAGCATGGTGTGAGCATAGTCATAACATAGGAAAAAGATCATGAACATGAGAGGAGCATAAATAAAAGACTTGAAATGTGGCAATGCATAAAAATGAAACGTCATGTCTTAGTGGTTAAATACCACACGTACATGTGAACCACACTAGCATCTTGTTAAAAAATCATTACACATTTACTCATCAGGTTCATCACTTTACCCAATGCATTGGAGTGCTGTATAATTCTAGGCGCACCCGTCACATTTAAACATTCATATTGCGCTATATAATTCCCGGCACACCTGTCACATCATAACATTATCATTTATCATGCTTGCCAAAATGAACATAAAACATAAATTAACATAATTAACCCATGAAAAGCAATTAGTTTCATCTCATAATAACATATTCATAAGCTTTGGGTTCCCAAAAGAAAGAGGGAATAACATACTTGTTACAAGAACCGTTTACTTTGATTGAGAATTAAAAGGTGTGTTCTTAAAAGAAGAGTTCTTTTGGAAAACATTTTGTTGGACATAAAAACCAGTGAAAAACATGTATATCCAAGAAAAGTAATGGAAATGATGAAAAAATTATCTTTGATGAGTAACCACATCAAAAATGGAGTGAAAGTGGGAGAACCTGAAGGAAGAAAATTAGGTTCGGGATTTCCCCTTACCTTGTACCCGAATGCTTCCTTCTCTTTAATGTCCTGTATAATTACATTATATTAATAAATTAGTAATCCAGAACCATGTGAACATTAATAGGGTTCATTATGGTTTCATTATGTCATATTATGTTCCTTTGGATGACTTATAGAGTTTAAAAACATTGTTCGGGGATGTTCGATTTTATGGTTTTTCTTGGGTGGTTCACTTGTATTCTTAAATTGATGATTGGGTAGAACATGAGTAAACATCCAGAAATGATATTACATTTCATAATGATATTACAAGAGTTTTAATTATCTTATAATTAATTATATTTGATTCATGTGGATGAATCATTAGATACAAATTAAGTGATGGTTATTTGGGTCAATTTGGGCGGTTTTTGGATCACAGCGAAATTGTTTTTACTTATCACATAGTAATATGGCAATAGGATATTTACAGAACTTTAAATAGAATATAATAAATATAACATATTCTAGTTCAACCATAAAAAAGATTTCATGAGCAGATCTGAATGTAGAAATGGAAGAAGAAGGCATGTTGTTCTTGAAGGTGATACATTAACACCTCACGAACAACGTTCTCTTTAATAAAATAAAAGGAAGAGGGAAAGGGGGTTGGATGATATAATATCCAATTAGAATCATAAAATTACAGTGTATGTATAATACTAGAGTTACAACACAATTTGGATGAATATAGGTGGGGAGAGATCAAGAAATAAACTTGATCTTGAAAGGGAATTAAATGAGAAGAGGGAGGGAAATTACCTCTTAAATCCTTCTATTGAGAACCTCCTTAAGGGCCTAAGTTTGGTCTTTTGATGAGACCAGAAGCTCTTGGATGTGGGGGAGGGGCTAGTATAGATGATTGGGAAGAGCATAGAAAATTCTTGAAGCTTGAGAGGTGTGGTTTGGAAAGAGGAAGGGGAGGACTTATTTATACATAAGGAGGGAGGCGTTTTTAGTATAAAATATTAAATAAAATAATATTTCAAAAGTTTGACTTGTAATAGTAGTTTTGTTACATCCTAAATCACATATTAATATAATAAGATTCTTTTTAGGCTTTAATTCTTCTTTATAATTAGAATTCATTAATTTATTAAAAGGAAAGTAAAAGAAAGAGAAAAAGACACTTTAAGAAATCACCTTTTAACTTTAGGCTTTGGAAAGTTGTTTTTAGGATTGAGAATTGGATTTATTTTATTTTAAGAAACCATTTATGAATTTTAATATAATTTGGCCGAAAATAAAGTTCTAGAATGTTTATGTCATCATTACATCATTAATGATGCAATTTAGTATACACCGATTATGCGAAAAACTGTATTTTTTTACTATTCACCCGAAAATTGAAGTATTTCAGAAAAAAACCAAAACATTTACCCCTATAATTTTTCAACGTGTAGAATCCAAAAATGAATTCAATTTTTCAAAAATAATTTTTTAAATATTATTAATTTAATATTTAAATAAAATCACAATTAACTTAAAAAACAGCTTTTAAGATTAAAACTAATTTTATAGTGCTTCTAAAAATTACGTAGGGTCTTATAAAATTATCCAAAAACTATAATACATTGATTAAATAATTTTTGAATACATTATATGGAAATAAATATTCTTTTAAATTAATTAATTAATTATAATTAATTATATATGATTTAGAAAATACCAAAATGTTTACTAAGGTCAAATTGTCACTTTCTAAGATGTCTAAATTTTATTTAGTTATTCATAGGTAATGTTACTCTTATGTTGGATGGTTTACTATTCATAAGGGTAAACATACTATTCATAAAGGTATGTTACTATTCATAAGGGTTTGTTACTATTCACCAAAAATTATTTTAGTTTCATTAGACTCCAAAAATCATCTTGAACTCAATCGTGTAAGTCATATTTTCAAATTTCATAACACATATGTGACCAACTTATATTTAATGGTCACTTATCACTTATTAGTTCATTATGTTGTGATTTCATGTTAATTTATGACATATTTATAAGAAGGGAATTTCCATTGAAAAACTTTGGGTCGTTACAAAGATCCTCATGAATGGACCAGCTGACTGAGGTAGTGGAACCACCCTAGCGTAGAGTGTCTATGAAAACAGGATGTCGTATGTTGTCCATGGTGTATTAGAACTGCCTCACTGATGCAGGCTGGGCCTCTGAAATAAATCGGGACACAAAGAGGCCCGGGCTAGGGGAGAGCAGCCCACCGATACGGACCATTCCGGATGGGAAACCGGGCCCCTATGGTGCACAACTGGTCAAAACCAGTCTGACTAAGTTGGATCAGACCTGTTTAGAACCAAATCATTGGGCGACCTGGAAGACTGGATCCATGGCCGAATCAGGATGGGTCCTACAAGGACCAATGGACCTGGCCACTAGGTGAGGCCAGATTGGGTCGACCAGACCCAACTAGGTCAGGTTGGTTAATCAGTAACAAGTAAGGTCATGCAGGCCCCCTAAGCCAAGTTGGACGTTTTAGCCTGACTGTGTCGGACCGTGCACAGACACAACTTGAAAATGTTTAGTAAAATGCTAATGAAATTCAAATCAGGTTTCTGATTGACATTCCACATATGGTTTTCAGACCCATGCGAAGAAAAATTTCGTTGAGTACACTATAACTGAGTTTTTTTGTAGTCGAAATATGGATGATATCTTGAGAAGTAGAATCTCCCAGAGCAAAGTTCACTAGGGAGAGGGAATCCAATAGCTGGCTATGATAAGAAATATTTGACAACTAGATCCTTGGGGGACTAGTAGTAGAGTGGACCTCAATGGTCCAGGAGCCGAGTAGACCTCAGTGTCTAGCAGACGAGTAGACCACAGTGGTCCAACAACAGAGCGGACCTTGGTGGTTTAGTAGCCAAGAGTACCTCAATGGTCCAGCAAACTAGTAGACCTCAGGGGTCCAGCAGATGAGCAGAACTGAGTTGTCTAGTAGATGAGCGATCCACATTGGTTGTGTAGACGAGAGGACCTTAGTGGTCTAGCAGACGTGTGAACCTCATTGGTTGAGAAGCCGAGCAGAACGCAGTGGTCCTACAACCTAATGGAACTCAGTGGTCCAGTAGAGGAGCCGACCTCTGTAGCTCATCAGGGATGCATCCCTCATAAGTAGAAGATGAGTCATATTTTCAACTGAAAATCATACTTTTTATACATTGAGTTATTCCGTGCATGAGATGTCTTTGATTTGTGGTCTTGAGGTTTTATCTTTTTGTGTGGTCTTCATTTATGGCCATATATTTGTGGTTTGGGATCCCTACTGAGTATTGTTTTACTCACCCCTATATGGGATTTTCGAACAGATGTCATGTCTTGTGTAGGTTATCGATGTTTCTATGGTGACATTGGTGTTCTGGGGCTAGTTGGTGCCTAGTGAGATGGGACAGACGAGACAAATGAGACATAATTCTACGGAAAAAAATAACTACCCTCCACATAACCTTTAAGTAGGGTTTAAGTAGACATACCTAGGAATATATACATTCCTTTGTGGTTTTGGGCTTGTATTTTGGCCCCTTTATACTTTAAGATTACATTTTACTCTCAGTAGTTGTCTTAGTGACAGTTGGGACATACTTTGTGTTTACATTACATAGTTTGTGATTTGTGCATGTATACTTGAATAAAGGAAAATTTGTCCCCTTTTTGGTTTATTCCTACTCAGTGCTAGTCTCCATCCCCTAGCCTATGGAAGGTGGGATTGGGGTAGTCACATCATGGGCCCTCGGGGTTGGGTTGTGAAAAGGTGGTATCAGAGGGAGGTTGGTTCTACAATAATATCTGAGAGTCTATAAATCATGATGGGGAAATAATGATAAGTGTTTCTTTTTCAACTTTTACACCATGGAGTTCAGTGTTGGTGTGGCTGCAGACATATCCATACATTAGGACTCAGAATTCTTCTTTTTCAACTTGACACACGAAAACACTTGTTGCAAGAGTATTTTAGTGTTTTATCAGGATCTTTTTTTTAGAGTCATATCAAATGGTATAATCTATTGGCAGGGGATCATCATGATCTTTTTTAGGATGCCTCCATACAGACAACTAACCGAGATTCCAATTCCTGATAATGAGGATGGTCCACAAAGCATTGAGGCTTCTATATAGGGATTTTTTCCCAAGACAATAACATTGGGTAGTGTCCCAAGGATACCATCACCCGTTGGTCAGTAGTTACTATGAGAGCTATTGGTAGATGATGCATATAGGATCATTTCCATAAATGAGTTCCAAAGATAGAGACCTCCCAGGTTCATTAGAGAGATAGATCCTCAGGTCGCTGAGGATTGGCGGGAGGTAGTGACGCTAGTATTCCACTCAGTGAGGATTCCACTTGACCACATGGTGGTTCTAGCTTCTAGCCTTCTACAGGGATCAATGGGGAGATGGTGGAGTTTGACCACACATACCCATGAAGAAGAAACCATCACCTTGTTTAACTTCATGTGACTTTCCATATATATTTCTTTCATAAAAACTTGCACTATGTGAACATACACAAGCTTCTTCACTTACAACAACACAACCTAATAGTGGGAGATTACTCTGCAATGTTCACAGTCCTCTCTCGTTACTCAATTAATATGGTGTGAGGCCCATTCTTTAGGGCCTGAACCATTGAGAAGGGAATCCAATGGGTGATCATGGAATTGATGATTTCCCTCATCATCCCTACATAGGCTGTGGTGTTAGAGTGAGATCTACTAGTAGATACCTTCCTCGATGAGCAGGCACCGATGGTGAGAGCTACCATCTATTGAAGGGTGGTCGAGTCATCCGTGGTGGGTATCTAATAGATGATGATGATGCAAGAATGGGATAGACCATTCATAGGATGACCCTATGTCTCATGGTCGTTAGTAAGAGGATTTTAGGGTAGAGGGAGTCATCAGGTGTGCAATGTATGCTACACAAGCAGAGAGCAGGGGCCATGGCTCAGGATTTCCCAACTCTCTGCACAGAGGAATGATAGACAGTCAAGGGACTGCTGAGATAGCGGTATAGATATAAATAGTTCATTTCACTAGGTGGTTGATGTGTTATAGGAGTGGTATGAGAGCAATGAGTTGGTAATTGGTACGATTTATTACCACCACCACCCCCGGGTGGTTAGCCATGGGCTCCGAGAGTAGGTGGACAAGGGCGGGCTCAGCTTCAGTCAGTCAAGGCCTACATTCCTGAAGTCCCAGAGATGATATTAGGTATGATATCTATCTTCTCCACTTTATATATAGTTTTTATAGACACAGGTTCCAGTCACACTTTACTTACCACTGACCTTGTTCGGAGCTCGAAGATTCCGATCATGAATTTGGATGGATCCTTTCTATTAGAGACTCCAATAGTAAGGTATCTTTTCATCATACACTGGTGCCATTAATGTGATCATACTCTTAGAGGTGAGAGCATCTTCGAGGATCTCCTAGTAGAAATGTCAAATCCTTTCAATTTCATTCTAGGTATGGACTAGTTATCTAGAGTGCAGACTCAGATCAACTCTTTTAGGCAAAGTGTGTAGTGTGTCTGTAAAGATGGGACCAATTTACCTTTCATATGTTTAAAGGGAGATCATATAGTGTGGGATGGACTCACACATAGGAGGGTGTATCTAATCAAATATATTATGTCTATCATAACCCTTATATTTTCGGATGAGATGAGTCGACAGTTTTATATAGTAGTGGGTGAGTACTAGGACGTCCTTCTAGGGTATGTTATCAAACTACTTCATCATATAGAGGTATAATTATGCATTGATTTGTACCCCAAGATGTCACTAATATCTACACCTTCATATTGGATGGCTCCCACAGAGCTTCAGGAGATGAAGGCACAGTTTGAGGACATGAAGAGGAAATGGTTCATATGGCCTTGTGTTTCACCATGGGCATCCCTAGTGTTATTTTCCATGAAGGTAGATGGAAGATTGAGGTTATGTGTAGTATTACAGTGCTTGAACCAGGTGACTAAGAAGAAAAAGTATCCTCTACTGAGTACTGATGTCATCTTCGATTATCTAAAGGGATCAAGATGGTTCTCAATGATAGGACTCGGATCAGGAAATCACTAGCATCGAGTATGATTTGTGTACATCTTGAAGACTGCTTTCATATGTAACTACGATCACCTAGAATACTTAGTAATGATATTTTTCATAATGAACACCCCAAAATTGTTCATGGGAGTCATGAATAGGATCTTCTGGCCTTACATTTCCCGATTTGTAGTGGTCTTCATTGATGACATGTTAGTGTATTCAACATCTGAGGAGGAGCACATGATACACATGAAGATGGTTCTAGACACACTTTGAGAGCCCCATATTTATAAAAAGATCAGGAAGTATTAGTTCTGGATATGAAAGGAACACTTCATGGGACTTTTTATCTTAGATGATGGAGTTGTGGTGGATCAAGTGAAGATTGTGGAAGTGCTTTCTTGGAAGCAACCCAAAATCTTTACTAAAGTGCATAGTTTTTTTGGTTATTTAGGTACTATCAAAGGTATAAATGCAACATATTCAGAGTAGAAGAATCCTTGTAGTCATTAACTAAGAAGGGAAACCCTAAATGATGATATATGGATTTCTGGTAAGCCTTCAGAAGCTGAGGTAGAGTTTGACAAGTGCTACTTTATTGAGGTTTCCAGTGGAGGGCACCGACTACATGGTGTTCTATAAAGCATTAGGAACCATGCAAGGTTGCATCCTGATGCATGGGAAACTAGTTATTGATTATGGATCATTAAATTTTAGACCATATGAGAATATTAATGTGACTCAAGACCTTGAGTTGGAAGTGGTAGTGGTCACACTGAAGATGTGGCAACACCGCCTTACGGGAAAATGATTCATTGTCTACTCTAGGAACATGAATATAAAGTATATCTTTTCTCGGATGGATATGAACCTGGGATTTTGGCATTGGCATGAGATCCTCTAGTACCATGACATTGAGATAGCCTATAAACTTGTAATAGGGAACGTGGTGGGAGATTCTCTCATCAATAGATAGAGTTCATAACCATTGAATGAGTCCTCACAATTGTTGGCATCACATCAGATTTCATTGAGGATATAGATGAGGAATCATAACTTTAGTAGATGGTAGTTTCCCCTCCACTCTTACTATGGGTCAGGGAGGTGGAACACTAAGATTTAACATGAAAGACTACATGGGTCTAGATGTCCCCATGGAATGCCCATGACAGATATTCTAAAGTTGGGGAGCCCTTCATTCTTTTTAGAGGATGCACTATAGTACCAGGGGAGATGAGGGAGGAGGTGTTATGGGAGTTCCATAAATCCCATTGATAGTACATATAGTTGTTTATATGATGTACCAGGACCTCCAACGTCAATACTGGATACCGGGGATGAAGAAGCATGTGGAATAGTTTGTCTAGCGATGCCTCACTTATCTACAAGTGAAGGTTGGGCACCTGGTTCCAGAAGGTTTGGCACAAACCCTCGAAGTACCTGAGTGGAAGTGGGTTGCGATATCAATGGAATAAATAATTAAAATAACATATATGCCTTGGGGAAATGATTCTATCCTTGTGATCATATACCGAATCACCTAGTCATCCTACTTTCTACCCATTCGAGAGCAGGGTTCAATAGAGAGCATGGGATGCCTCTACGTGCATGAGATAGTTAGACTCCACAGAGTCCCATCTTAAATTGTCATAGATAATGATGCACTATTTACATCCCAGTTTTGGAAGGAATTATTAGAGGCATTTGGTACTTAGATTGAATTCTAAATAGTCTATCACCCAAAGATAGATGTTCAGATAGAGCAGATCATACAGACCATGTAGAACAAGCCTCAAGTTTGTGTTTTTGATATTGGTCCCAATTGGGAGGACCGCTTACCACTGGTGTAGTTTGTGTACAATTACATTTACCAATCCACTATTAGTATGAAACCATTCATGGAACTATACATATGAACATGCGGGTCACTGTTATGCTGGACAGACATAGAGGAGTCATCACACATGTGTCCAGAGATGGTATAGGCTACCACTGAGAAGGTGCAGTTCATCTGAGAGTGGATGAACACTACAGAGAGCCGACAGAATTCCTATACTGATAGGTGATAGAGGCCTTTGAAATTTGAACATGGGGGATAAGTATTCCTATGGTTATCTCCTCAATAAGGGATACATATATTTGGATGGGGGTGGAAAGTTATCTCTGATGTTCATCAGACATTCCCTGATACAGCATAGAGTGGGAGAGGTAGTGTACCTTTTGGATCTATAGCTATAATTAGAGAGGGCGAAAGACATCTTCCATGTATCCCGACTTATTATATATGTGCACAATCTATCTCAAATCATCAGCCATAGTGATCTGGAGTTTGACAAAAAGGAGGAATTAATAGAGTACCCAGTGGAGATTGAGGATTGATAGGAGATGATCTTTTATAGATGATAGATTCCTCTAGTGCATGTTTGTAGGAAACATGTGATTCTATAAGGAATGAAGTGGGTGTGAGAGGCTCAAATTTGTGCTAAGTTCCCCCATTTATTTAATTATCCCTTATTCTAGATTATATGGAAATAAATCCCCAATAGGTGTAGTAATGTAATACACTAAAATTCCATGTAATTTTTTTGAAATTTAAATGGTATATTTTTGAGACTAGGCTTTGAGGAAACACTTAATTCCAAGTCCCAGAGTGGCCAGAACAAATTTTTGAACTCTTTTTAATGTTTATTATATAATAATGTGAGCGGGGTGCAGACGTTGAATCCCACTAATGAACCACATTAATGGAGGAGGGTGGAAATGCTGCAACATTCATGCTTCTTCCATATTTAATTAAACAAGTAATTTATGGTTGACGAACAGAACTAGAATTCATATGATGAATGACGATGGAATAATCTCCAATGATGAATTCTGGTGAATTGGATGATGTCATAGATAACCATGGTGAGAAGATTCAGGACTGGATATTGACAGATGATGATGAACGATCGAACTTGATCAATCTCCTTGTATAGTTAGGGTTTTGATGCTTTTCTGTGGGAATTGTTGTGCCCATTAATTCTTTGACATGGTGAACACAGCTTTACTCACTAAAAATTTTACTCATGGATCGATCATTCATCTGGGATGGTTAATGATGTGGGATAGATAAGATATTTATCTTATTTATTATCCTTCTCTATTTTCTTTCTTCCTTATCCTTCTAACATGAATGCATCTGGTTCAACAAGAACAATGACCCAGATTATTATTTGGGTGTTCTTATGTGTGACTCATTTCCCTCTCTTATTCTTATGTTCTTCATGTTCTTCATGGAATATGTAATTTGGTGGTGATGGTATTTGCGGTCTATATGGGACCACAATGGTGCATCTGCACATCGACACGTGGCAGGAGGTTGCGAGAGATGGCGGCATCAGGTGGGAATGGCCATGTCCGTGTGGGCCATGACATCAGCTAGAGGATGTAGAATATGTTCACAGAGGTAGTAGGAGGCCATAAAGGTAGTAAAAATCCATGACTCATAGTCACGGCAGTGGCACTAGGCTGAGACACCCAAGCCACGGCGGTAGGCAGCATGCTGGAATCTAGAGGACACGGACACCCGACAACATTTGGGGTGACATGAGACATAAAGCCATGGTACATAGACAGTAGTTGGGGACCCATGAATTTCATATGGTCATGAGAATGATTGGTCTTCATGAGCGGACCAGCTAGCCGAGGATGCGACACCACCTCGACGATGCGTGTTTGTGTGAACCGAAAGCCACATGGAATCTGAGCTGTAATAGAATTGGACTGCCGATGTGGGTGAGTTAGTTGAAATAAATTGGTCCACTAGGCTGCCCGGGTAGGATAAGAACCAAAATGTCGATGAGGACTGATCCAGATGGGAAACCGGGCCCCTAGGCGGCCCAGCTGGTCAAAAACATGTCCCACTAAGTCGGACCAGACTAGTGGAGAACCAGGTCATTTGGAGACCCAGCGGACTAGATCCACATCCAAACATGGCTTAATCCAGTAAGGCCTAATGGGAATGGCCACTGGGCCATGCCAGAACAGGTTGTCCCAGACCCAACCGGGTCAGTTGAGGTTTTCAAAATTAGGTTTGGTCAATTGGGACCCCCAGGATAGGTTTGTCGAGACAGTCCGACCAAGTCAGACTAGGCCCAAATGCAACCAGACCAAGATTACTAAACCAACACTATCATTCTGGATGGGCGTCTGATTGACATACCACTTACGAAAATGGGAACCTTGTGAGGAGATAGTCTGTTATTTATACATTATGTGAGTTTTCATGGAAGTTGAAATAAGTATAATGGATTAATGATTAGAAACTACTTGAGTCAAGTGAACTAGAAGCAAGAATCTTCTCCCGGATGTGACCCAAATTATATGATGAGAGGGACTTTTGTGGCCCGGTAGAAGAGTGGAACTCAGTGGTCATGTAGCTGAGTAGACCTCATTGGAGCATCTGAGGAGAAAAAAACAGTGGTCGAGTAGATGACCAGACCTCAGTGGTCTGGCAGAAGAGCGGACCTCAGTGGTATAGAAGTCAAGCAGACCTCAGTGGTCCAATAGCCGAGAAGACCTCAGTGGTCCAGAAAATGAGCTCACCTCAGTGGTCAAACAAACGAGAAATCCTCCTGGGTCATGCAAATGATCAGACCTATGTGGCCCAACCGACGAGCAGAACGTAGTGGTCCAACAGCTAAGCGGACCTCAGTGGTCGAGTAGCTGATCAGACCTCAGAGTCCCAATTACTGACAATACCTTAGTGTTTTATCAAGGATGATTGCATCACTAGTGAAAGATGATTTAGCTTTATGACTAAATATATTAAATTCTATACTTTGAGTTATAACTGGTTTTAGCAGTCTTTTCTTTGTGGTCATGTTGTTTGGCCTTACATTGTTGACTTTCCATTATGGTTTGGGGTCCGAATTTAGTATTGTGTTACTAACCGATACATTGGCTTCTCCCATATATGCCGTGTCTAATGAAGGGTATTGACACATCAACATAGAACATGGTGGTATGGTACCAGGTGGTGGTAGTGAGATGAGACATACGGGATGTAATTCTACAGCTACAAATATTTTCCCTCCAGCTACCCTTTTGGTAGGGTTTGAGATGATGAACCTTGGTATCAATACATTCCTTTGTCATTTTGGGATTATATTCAGGCCCCATTTTACTTTGAATTTGCATTGTACTCTTAGTAGTTGTCTCAGTGATAGTTGTGTCTTAAATTGTGATTAGTTTCCGTAGTTTTTTATTTGTGTGGGTGTATAGGATTAATGGAAAACTCCATCCCTTTTGGAAGATGCCTACTTGGTGATATTCTCTAGCCTGTGTCCAATAGAAGGAGGTAATGTGGTAGTCACATCATGGGCTCTGGGGGACGGGTAGTGATAGTATCATAATGAAATATCTAAAATAGTGAACAAAAATAATTAAAGCTTTTTTAAATAGATGAAAATAACATTATAATAAATTTAGATAATTTCCATGAAAAAAATGTAAATATCCATTACATTCTCTTAACCATTGTTTTTAACAAAATGTTTTATAATACAATGGGTATAGGGATTACATTTAGAAACCCATTAAATCATAGAATAGATTCATCCTAATGAAAAGTAGATATAATAGTTGGAAAATGCACGCATGTGGAATGAATTAAAAATGATGATTCTTTTTACACTTTTATAAAGAATGTCAATTCTACAAAAAAATGACTCATGTGAAAAATGATAAAACAATCATTTTTATACTTTTGTTAATAAATTTCAACATAATTGAAATGACCATAAGAAATCATTTAATTGTGAATAATAACATTCATAATAAAAAATAAATAATATGAAAATAGAGGAAAAATAAACCTAATTGAAAAAGAAGAGATAATGTTTATATCCATTATAGGAAAATTTTTGGGGGAATTGTGAACCCATGATAGGTGAAATGGTAAGATGAAATGAAACCCCCAAAAAATCTAGAGGAGAATAAAATATGTGATGTTTTAAATATAAATCACACAAAATATTCGTATATGGGAATTTTTTCATAAAAAATTTCAGATTAAAAGTGACATGCGAAAGAAAAACACTTACCTTTACTCTAAACTACCATGAGAGTTTGTTAGCATATATGATGAATTCTCTCCCTCTCAAAAAGTCTTACATATAAATGAAGGATTTTGGTTTCATTCGTGGAAGTAGATTCTAATAAACATATAAAATATATTTGGGATATAAAAAATGGATAGAGATTAATGTTTAACTATAGTATAAGAGTGGTTTGGGAGGGGTGATGAAGAGGTCATTTTGTTATTATGTTTGGGTGAATTTTTGAAATTTCGCATTACATTATGGTAAAAGATATTCATTTTAAGTGTATAGTGGTCCAATAAGTGATAAAAATATTTTATTCACATAATTACACCTATTAACCAAATATAATTTATTTTCAATATATTTTATAAATTATTTTTATCATATAATATATTTTTTCGTTTCTATTGTTAACTGAACACATGAACTATTCACATGGTTAAGTTATTATTATATCTAAAAACGAAATTGACCTTCTTACCTATTTTCAAAGTAATATTAAAAATTTAAACACTCAATAATCTAATTAAATATCTAAATAACATAAAATTAATTTATTAATGAAAATATAATATCGAAATAAAAAAATTAATGAAAAATAAATTTTAAAATAGTATATGTTTCTAATGATGTTTTCTATTAATTAAAAATGAAATAGGTGTTATTCTACTTTTTATATATAGAATATTTACATTAGTTCAAACATATAAAATTTATTAATTTAATTTTCAAAATATAATAAATATTATATGTAGTTCCTAAAATGTATCACTTTTCATCATTAAAATATTTAACCACATTTCCATAAAATTGAATTTTTTCCTCAAAATATTGAAGTTTATCAATCCATAGGTTTTAAATTATTTCTTTGAATTTTATATTTCATTACAATAATCATTATTAATATTTATAATAATTACAATATTATGTAATTTATAAAAATATATTTTTATAATAAAATATTTGAATTAATTATTATTTTTTCATTGTTTATTATTTGTGAATAATATTTTTTTAATTATATTTGAAATAAATAATAAATAGTAAAATTCCTATCCAATCCATCCATACCCAATGACCTTATATCCAATGATGATATTTATAATGGCCATAATTCCAACATCAATATATCCAATAACCACATATATAACAACTATATTTAATTACAATATATATATCAGAATTAAACACTAAAACCATTCAACCTATTTATTTACTTTTCACTCAATGTGTTAATTACATTATTAATATTTTTCTTTCTTTTCAATTTTATTATTAGGGGTATGATTTTATTTCAAATCATGAGAATAAATAAATCATATTAGTAGTCTTATTGTTTACTTTTGAATTTATTCTTATTTTAGTGTTCTTAATGATATTTTATATTTTATTCTAATAATATCATTCAATTTGTCATTAAATATAATATTTTATCTTAATAAAATATATTTCAGTTTATTCTACTTTGATGTTTTATTTGAAATGAAGCATAGAACATTATATTTATTTAAATAGAAATATATGATAAAACTATGGGATGTTTTATTTTAACCTCATTCAAATAATTTCAACCTTGAAAATTTGTTACATTGATAGAAACAAATTAGGGTACGTTTTCCGCATTACATCATTTGGTTTCTATGGATATTTTTCATATTTATAATTTATCTGGAGAACTATAACTAGATGATTGGTCCTTTTTCAATGTAGTTTATATATATGATTAATGATTATTAATTTTTTCTCGCATAATAGAGATAATGAAAAAAATGGTATAACCTATGAGTTTAGTATATATGAAGTTTCATGTATATACATTCCCAATAGTGATACATAGTAGTTTTCATGCACATGGGAGAGGTCTGGTGGATGTGTAAGATTATAAGATATTATCCCCTTGTGATCCAAAATATAAAAAGTACCAATGTTTCTAGGGCTCAATATTTTTGTATTATATGACACCATAACCCATTACCATAGTGGTATTCAAAATAATAATGTATCTCTGGCCTAAACCTATGAATATCTTTTAGTATTATCAATTTAACTCTTCTGTTAACTTTACATAGTTTAAATGATCCACCAAACAGATTCAATCACATATGAACTCTCATGACCAAGATCTACTCCCAGTATCATACACTCTTCGACATCATCACAAAATTTTAGTGTTCTAATCATCTTCCAATAATAACCTTCAAATCGTGTCATTGAATGAAAAAGTGAGAATATTGTTATATAAAATATTTACCAAAGGATTGTAACATCCTTATATAATTCAAAAGGTATTCCTTGTCCTTTTCTGTTTTATTTCTTTTTTTAGTAGAATAATTGTTTTCTACTATCTGCTAGGAAATTACATCACGTGTAATGGTATTACATGTTTTTATTTATTTCCAAGTTAATTCCATGAATTTTTTTTGGCCATCTAAGGTTATATGTCGTGTACATTGAATTCATGATGTTTATGGAAAAAATCATCTGTTTATAAAAAGTAAACACTTTTCTAGGTATTTTCATCCTTTATGAATTACACAAAATATAATAGGATTAAATTAAATTTAATTTCTATGAGTATTGTTTTTTAATGTGTTACTCTTCATATTTTATTTATTCAACCTACATCCCTCCCTCTTGGGACATAGAGAGTTCCCTAGATGATTCTGACTCATCCAAACACTATTCCATCATAGATCAGAGCTGTTTTTACCTCATTATATCTTCTATAATAAGTGGATCTCCTCTTTAATAGTTTTTTATCAATAATTACTTTCTCCTTAGAGAGTGAGGGATTATCAAGTATTGGATAGATCTAAAATCTATTTGATTTAATATTGATTCAAGGTTTTATTCATTGATCTCTAACACCATTATTCTTCGTTAGAGGATCTTGTTGTTGGTGTCAATTCATGACCATTGAATAATAGTGGGTGGTTTCATATTTATTTTCCCTAAAATTTAAACATTAAACCGATTTACAAAATTTAATTGAGTATTTATTTGATTTAAAGACAAATTATTGTGATGATTTGATTAATGATTTTAAAGGGATATGAAAATTGATAAAAACCCCGATACCATTGAAATGAAAATTGTGGGGTACATTTGAGGAAAAGGATTTATCATATTAGAAATATTTTTAATGGAGTTTATTTGATTATGATTTTGATAAATTTTCATGAGTTGAAAGATGTTTTGAAATGTCTTGAAATGATGAAATTTAATGATTTGGTTTTGAAATTAGAAGGATTGAATAAAATTGAAATTATGAAATTATGTATAAAAGTGTTTTAAAACACACTAATTGTAAATTTTTTTTATTTAAATTTCCCATAAGTGGGAGAGGATTTACATTTATAAAAAATGGTAGAGGATGTAATTTTTCCTTATATGGGAGTGGATGTAATTTTCCCTTGATTTGCGGTGAATTTAAATTTCACTTAAGTGTGAGAGAATGTAATTTTCCATTAAGTTATTGGGGATTTGTTTTATTTGTTAAACATTCTATTGACTTATAGAACACTTTTATTAATTATAGATGATTTATTTAAACTATTTTATATAAAAATTTAATTAAATCATATTTGAAATTAGTTTGATATAAGTACCATCTATTTAAAAGAAACCATGTTTTTTAAAATATGAAAATTATATCCACTGCATAGTTTTATTTAAATTGATATAATTTCTACATTATTGTTTTCCCATTTTAATAGAACACATAGTGAGACCAAACTAAGGTTTATATATCATATTGTACCTTTTCTTTCTGGATTTTTTAGATTTTCTTATTCTAGGTATGACTAAAGGGAAACCAACACTTATTAGGGGAGGAATTTCTTGATCATTTCGGATTATAGTGATGGAGGTGACCAATGGATATGTCATCCACTTGTTTCATAGGATTTTAGGGTTTAATGGAACTATATTTTTAATAATTTTATTATATAATTCTTAGGGTTTTTAATCCAATTTTGTTTCTAGTACATTCTCTATTTGGAGTGTTGAGCATAAAGAAATGTAACTCATTTATCTTTCATTATTTTGTGGATAATTTTTTCCATCTTGATCTTGTATCTTTATAAGTGCTAGTCTCCAACCCATGGGGATGTGGAATTCCATTTGGGTCTTGGAAAGGCTGGATAAGTTTTCAGGGTACTAGGTTATCGGGGATGGGTCATGAGAAATTGGTATCAAAGGGTGCAGTTTAAACATAATTTCTTGATGTCAATATAGAGTTTGGGATATCTTTTTGGGAATTGGGAAGTATTTATGACTGAGTTTCTATCCATATTTCAACATAACAGGATTTTATGTCACCATATGTTGTTTGGGAAAGGCATCAGGGGTAATTATTTGATCTTATTTAAGTGTTTTTCCATATTTTTATTAGGTTGCGATGAAATCAAAATCATGAACTCATATCTGATGTGACTAATATTTTCATTTTCTTAATTGAGTTTTTTATTTTATACTTTATGATATCTTCAATGATATTTTCAGATTTTTATTAGCGTCTTTAATATGAGAAGATGGTGGAATAAGATCTAAAATAAGGATTATGGTGAGCCACAACAAAAATATCCTCCCATGGACCAGAATTTTGTTGTGATTATTTTGGATTTCTACCAAGATTTGGTAGAGTAACCTTCACCTATTACCATGGAGTATCACATTTTGAAACAACATAGGGATGAATTTTAAAATAATTGTCAATAATTCCTTATCCAGAATCCACTAGTGTTCTATGTCTCTAATGATCCTAAATCGAATGAGGACCGGTTAAGTAAGGTAGAAATTTTGTTTGATTTCTTGAAAACTCTTGATTCGATTAAGGTTTAATGTTCCATATTCATGGTAGATAATCCAATAATAATATTGTGGGATTCAATATTAATAGTGAATAATCATGAGGTATTAGAATGAATGGACATTAGGCTTGTCTTTAATAATCGATTCTATCAATAATATACAGTAATTTCAAAGTCTATGGATTTTTTCAATCTTGAAAAGGTTAACCAGACCATGATGAAGTATGAAAACTGAATTCCCAATCCTTTTTAGTTTACACCGAAGATTATATTAAATGAGAATATGTTTAATCAGTGGTAGAATATGGGTATCCAACTTTATATCCATTATCTAGTATTCTTGTTGAAGATCATTTATTTTGTTGATGTAATGGATATGGTGTTGATTGTTGAACATGACCTGCCATGTAATTCAGGGTTTATTGCAGTTCATTTTCCTCCTAGTACAAGTTCAACGCCTCCCTATTAAAAAAATATGTGTGATGATTCTCATAGTGATTCCCAATAGTAGGCACCCTCTAGACCTCCTATAGAGACCGGAGGAAGACCTTTGACTTGCTTCTAGTGTGCCAACGGGAATCTACAACACCAATTTCTTTTCTTGTTTTAATTTTTTTCCATTATATTTATTTTAGTTATGTTTCAATGTAATTTTAATTTATTTAGTTTATATAAAACATAATTAATTCCTGGTTTTAATTTTTATGTCTTTCTCCACACATTCACCTTCTTTTAATCTCTATTTTCTAATATTTTTCATATGAATTTTCACATTTTCCACAGATAATAGAGGTGTATTTTTCTATTTATTATGTTTTAAGTACTCATCCAATCTCTCAAAACTATTTTATTCTTTATTAAAATAATAATACAAGTAAAGATTAAATTTAGGGGGCTAATAAGATATATAGTCATGGGCATCAAAAATAACATTGTCAACACCACATGGTGGATGGAAAGTAGCACTAGAGAACTCCATAAGGGGTGATATGGAAGAGAATGCCTTTATAAACCCCATTGTGTTTCCATGGGTGGTTAATTTTCTCTTTGATAAGAATGCTTGGGGAATATTTCACCTATGTGTTAATTACATGAAACTTAATCGAGTTATGGGAAATAAAAAGTATTAGTTTCCTCAAATAGATAATTTGTTTGGCAAGTTTAAAGGGTAAATGTGGTAATAAAATATTTTCCTTTTTTTTTGTGATCACTATTTGTGAAAAAAAAGAATATGGAATTCATAAAACATCTATACAGAGTAGTTGTGGCCATTATGACTATCTTTTCATGTCATTCGGTCTATCCAATTCTCCTATAGTCTTTATTGATGTGATGAATATGAATATCCATGACTATCTTGATATATTTGTGGTGTTATTTATGGATGACATAAAAGATTAATCTCAGTTAAAGAAGGATCTTGTTCATCATATGTAAGTAGTTTTATAAATTTGGAATAACTGCTAACTCTATTCCATTATTTCAAAATTTTATTTCTACATTTTGGAAGTGAATTTTCTGGGACACATTACCTCGAATCATGGAATCATAGTTGAACCTGAGATAGTGAAAGATGTTATGACATAGGAATAAACATGTAATGTTATAGAGATAATATATTCTTGGTTCTTGTAGGGTATTATCATAGTTTTATAATGGATTTCTAAAACATGGCTTCTCTAAATACCACTCATATTTAGAATAGGGTAAACATTCTTTAGAATGATATATTTTAGAATTACATAATTGAGATGAAATTTATATTGACTTTGTGGTCATATTAACTCTTAATAAGTCATGTAGGGATGTGTGGAATTTTTTATGTTGTAGGTTTGGGTTTTTACTATGCTCTTGTATAGGGTTATAATGTGTTATCCTATCGTTGTCGATATCATTTTTCACATGGGAATAAATATTTGATCCATGACCTTGAACTTGTAGCCATGATATAAGGGAATAAGAGTTGGAATAATTGACTTTTTGGACCATGCTATACCATCTATTTTTACCCTAATATATTTAGTTGTATCTAATCCTAAAAATATTTTCATATCCACCTGAGGAAATTTTTGGATTACCTGCAATATTTTGATTTCGACATCACCTATACTCTAGAGGAAGGGAATTTCATTTACAATTATTTGGGCAAGAAACATTTGAAAAAGGATGTGAAATAATATTTATATGAGTGTAAATTTATGTCTCTTTTTACACAGTTTCATTTAGGATTCTAGGAGGAAGATTCCATAGTTGTCTTGGAAAATATTTGGTTGGCCTCCTCTATTTCTAAGATGAATCTTTAGGAACAAAATCTGGAAGATGGATTTTGTACCACTACGGTCTCTCGTATTTGTAAGGAGGCCATTTATAAGTTATTTTTCACCATTTAGGGTATTCTGTGTTTCTATAATAAGTATTTTGTACCTTTTCTATTATGGAAACCCATGATGGGGGGATTTTTATAGTTCCCATTATGTTGTGTACCTAAGAACCATGAAGTTGTCCTATGATATTTGACCTTAATTCTGGTCTGTAGGTATGAGATGAGACATCACTAACCTTTTTTATCATTTTTATACCTATTAGTAGATCATTTTAAAGCACTGTATACCTTTAGGTTTTCATCAACCACTTCCAGTGCCAACTTGGAAGTGGGATGATATTTTAATAGACTTTGTGGTAGGGTTGCAACATAGCCCTAGAAAAAAAATCATATTGGTTGTGATCAATCGGCTGACCAACTCGAATCACTTTAAACCCATTCATGATACAGCCAAAGTTTTCGTGTTATGAAATATATATGTGAAAGTGATTATAAATTTTCATGGAGTTACATCTACTATAGTCTCTAATAAAGATACTTTTTTTACATATTATTTTTTAAAGTCCTTCAAGAGGTGACAAGATCTTAGATTTTATTGAGTATGATATACAATATGAATATAGATGTTTATATAGATAGGGATAGAAAAATTCTTGATGACATTATTTTTTCTTGTTTCCTATTTTTTTTTGGATCTTGGGATGACCATTTAGGACTGGTTGAGTTTTCTTATAAAAATGTTTACCTTCCCATAAATAGAATAAATCCTTTTGAGGCCTTAAATGGAATCCTATGTAAATATTCATTTTTTTGGTTAAATTATGGGGAGAAATCCTTAGTTAGACTATGGTTTTTATATGAGATTATTTTGGGGATTTGTTTGATTTTTTATAGAAAGATGACGATACATAGTTGATACAAATCTTATGTTGAACATCATTGAAGATCAGTTGATTGATTTGTTGGTGATGGGTTATTCTTGATACTTTCAGGTTAGTTAATTCACTAATGGTATAGGATGCAATGGAATCTTTCTCCTCAATGTTTGGAAAGATTTAGGTCACTGATTATGTGGGGAATGTTGTTTACAATTTAGCGCGACAGTTATAGTTTATGTTGGTAAATAATGTTTTCCATGTATTAATGAATCATAAGAATCTTTTTAACCCATATCATGTTCTGATATGGGATTATATTTATATATATCATTATTTAACTATCACTAAGAATCCATTAATGATTGTTGAATTTGAAAAAAAATGTACTTTATGGGAAGATGATACCTTTGTTCTGTGTGCTATGATAGCATGATTTGGATTCTCATGAAATGTTGGAGTCTAAGGAACTGTTGAAAGAGTAGTGGCCTCATCACCTTGATATGGAATCATTTTGAAAGGATTTAAAGTGACAAAAATGTTTTATTAGTGGGGTGGTTGGAAAATACTCTTACCTTACATATGTTATTACTTGTACATTGGTTTTGGGTTTTGAGTTTTTCATTAGAATCTGGGTTTTCTGTTATCTAATGTGAAATTACCCACCATGTAATGGGATTACACTGTGTTTATTTTTTTCCATGGTATAAGTCATGAATATGTTTCTAGGAATGAATGGTTATATTCTATGTACATGAAATTCATAGTGATTGAGGGATAAATTTTATTTTAATAAAATGGCTATGATTTTTTCAATGTTTTCATATTTATAGATTACTCAATATGTAATCATTTTACTTTCCATTTAATTATCATGAGTTCTAGTTTTATGTGTTCTGCTCATCTTATTTTCTTTTTGTTGGACATTTATCCAAACCTCTCATGAAAAAACCCCTCCATACGAAATGTTGGATACTTTAACCCCCTTTCATCATTGATCGAAGTGGTGTTGACCTTGTTCGATCTTCTTTGGGAAAGTAGATCTCCTAATTAATAGTTTCATATGATGTATCTCTCATTAATCTATATAATCTTATGGATCATCGCATATTGGATGGAACTAAACTCTATTTTATTGGATCTGGATTCTAGGATTAATTACATGAGCTCCATTAGATTCTTTCTGTAATATCCCAGGAAAATAAAGAATATGAAATTTTTATATTTACTAATATTTCTAAATTAAATATAAATTTTACATTAAAGGGTATGATATGTTTGATGGATTACTTGACATGCAATAATGGGTTTCTCTAAAATCTTATGGTGCACACAATGTTGAGTCATATAGAAAATATTAATATAATATTATTATTTTAAATTGTAGTTAACGCCTAGCCGTTGTACTGGTGGGATTGAACATATGTAAATAAAATATTATTATACATGTTTTTTAAATGTCTTTACATTATATAATATATTTTAGAGGCTTAAAATAAGAATGAATCTGATTTGAAGAATGAAATACCATAATATTCTATAAAAGGTCGTTTTACTTCCTTTTGATGGGGAACTTGTTTAAATTCATGTTTTTTCACTTTTATATAATATATTTGTCAAACAAATATTCTTTTGTAGAATCAGGACATCAAAAATTTAAATTGTTTTAACTTTTTTTATTTTTCATTATAATGTTTATTTTTAAATGATTAGTGAAAAATACTGAATTTTAATTCAAAACTACCATTAAATATAATTTATTTATATAGTTAGATTGGTCTAATTTTTATTTTTAATTTATAATTGGATTATATTTTTACTATTTAATCCAATGATGGTAATTAGATGTAATTTAAATTTGAAATCAGATATAAACACATTTCAATCATATGGTTGTTTTTACTTCTTAAAAACACGCTTTTTGGTTTTGACAACGATAATTAATTTTAAATTAATTTCTATAACATAGGTATTTTGAATTATTAAAAATGGATTCCATATTTTGAATCATGTTGTAAAATTTTTTTATATAGGTAACTTTTATTTTTAGACATTATTAATAGTAACTTCAGTACATATTTTATTTACCTTGGTTAATGGGTAAATCTGGTAAATAAGGGTAAAAAATAATATTATAATTATATTAAATTACCCATACAATTGTACTACCCCGATTGGATGATATTTCTCCGACCAAGGCTATCCTTGAGTTGATTTTAGGACACCATGGAGCCAATTGTGTTTGAAAATGATATTTAATTACTTTTTATTTAAAGTTAAAGAAAATATGACATAAACATATATATTTTACTAAAAAAAATTATACGGGGTTATATAAGTAATATATTTGAATATAAATATTCATTAGAAAGAGAAAGAGATTTCCTAAATCATTGTATTTTATTTATTATTTTTATTGATTAAATAAATAAATTTAATTATGACACAATGATGATGCCATGATTTCTTCATTAATAATGAATCAATTAAATTATATTAAAAATGTTAAAATAAATGTAATTTAGTTATTTTTATGTCATTCATTAATTTTATAGATGATAGTTACATGTTATATTTGTATTAGTGATATTTGTTGGAATATATCACGTTTTTATGGATTTTTAATTTAAGTCATGATATTAATAGTTACAAAATTGACATAATTCATATTTTAAAATATATAATATTTTATTTAATATTATAAAATAAAAAACTATATACTATTGGGAAAAATAGTGATCATAAGTCTAAAATTATATTAATTACTCTTTAATTGGATATTTTTCATGTTTTTGTAACTGTTTTGATTCTCAATGTGTTAAATTATTTATTAAACATTAAGAGTAAAAAATAGACAAATAAAAATGATAAGGATTAAAAATTATCCAAAACCTGTAAAATTATTATTAGATGATTTTATTTAAAAAAATAGTCATATTATATTCTAATTTAATTATTTTTTTACCTTTTGATACTTAAAAACATTTTATAATAAAATAATACTTTCAAACATTCCTAAATATTACCTCCTCATTATTATAAATGTCCACCACCCCTAATAAATTACATAAACCTTTCAAGACCCTTGGCTTATCCAAACTCTTATCCTAGAAGGTCCCAACAACCCCCTATTCCTACTATAATATTTAGTTTAGGACTTTGAAAATTCAATAAAGTATTTTATCCTAATCAAAGGGAGATACACATTTTAATAGGTAGCGTCTTCTCTAAATTCCTTTTCCATCATTCTACATATTCAGTCCCAATTCTATTATTTTTTCTTTGATTATATAAAAACAACAGTTTTCTAAATATACTAGGTTTTTGTTATGATAAGGATTCAAACTACACTTACAAACACCTCAATCTAATTAATTTAGAACTTACTATTTCTGTGGACAACGTACTAGGTCCTCATGAAACGATGATTGTTGGATTTTTCTGTACCACCTCTCATGGTGGCCATTTTTATGGTACTATATTTTAATGTGATATATATTATATTTATATTTTCTATATTTTTCATTATTTTTCATTTATATCATACTTTTATTGTTTCCATAATGGGTAAATATGATATTTTCATTTGATGAAGTGCGGACTACCGCCCCCTCAAAGTGAGATGACTTATTCATGACATACATGTAGATTATAAAAAATGGTGTTAATGAATTTATGTAACGTATATAAAATATGATAATATACTATAAATATAATATACTTATGTATAATTTGGTATTCATTCCTTTAAAAAAAGAAAAAAAAGAAATTGAATGTAGTGTTCCTGTGTATGTACGTCTTATCATCTCCATGGATGGTACATTTCATTTTCATATATCTAAATGATATGAAATATTCTAAATAAATATATAATTAATATATATTATATATATTATATCTAAATCATGAATATAATTTTGGAGATAATTTACTTTTGACCACATGGAGAATTTGTAATTATAACAAGTTCATTTTGACTCAAGTACCGAACATCGACAAAAGAGAAAATATAAACATGAATAATTACATGATAGTTATACTAGGATAATAAGTGAAATAAAATGAATAATAAAATATAAAAATCTTCTGAATAATGTATAATTAACTTAATTTTATTATTTAGGGAGATAAAGAACAAACAAGAAAATTCAAACATAAGGTAAGGGACTTCATATCAACCTACATTCATTGAGGCATACATCAATTTATACACGACATTATTTTATATACTGTATAATAAACCCCTTTTATTTTTTACATTAATTAAAAATGAAACAATTTTAATAAAGCTTTTTACTAAATGACACATAAAATATTTCTTTTACATATATACGATGACAATGACCTTACCACCACCATGAGCATTATTTGATATTTTGATTCCTTAACAAGTCGTAATGTTTTTAAAAGGAAAATAAATACCCTATACTAATTTTATGTATTTTGGTATGGTTTTGAGAATTTATTGATTATGTCAATATAGTGAAATGTTGTATTGTTATTTCAATGGGTAAATTTTATCTTATCTTTATGCTTGTTCATGTGTTATGAATATGTTATGGTTCATTGGAATTTTTTAAGCATATGGGTGGTTCTGTAATAATCCTTGGGTGGGTGAGCCCAAGATAGATCTCCAATGCATTTGGTAATGTGATATTAGCAAAAATTTAATATTTCTCTTATGATATTTAGTGAATATACATTGATGTGTATTCCAAACGTAACTCCCTATGTAGTAGTGAAAGCTACAATGTATGAATGATATGGATGCAACAAGTTAACTTTTTGATTTATGTTTTCTATGTGTTATTCATAAATCAAATGATTTCATTATGTATGTTAAAGAGATTATGTTTGGTAGGTGTTGATGTATTAATGTTTTCTTTCTTTACTTTATAACCCTTTTTGATATTTTTATTCTCATCCCATGTTTTTTAAATGTTTTTAAAATAGTATAAGGAATGGTAATAGAATGGAAGAATTGATGATGATTTATATCGTGAAAAGAATTCTAGTTTTCTTTTAAGTGTTTTTATTTTATGAAAAAATGGATACTGAGTACAACTGATTAATTTGTAATATTTGATATGTAATTTAATATTTATGGCCTAATTCTTTAAAACTCTAAACCTGTAATGATCATCAATGTTAATTCATGATTTAACACAAGATTAAGTAATGTTTTAGGATTGGGCCTTATTTTTGGTACCAAAGGTCAGTTTAAACAAATTTAAGAATTAGGATATAGTTGAATTAATTACCATAAATTAAATTATGGTAAGATTGAAATGATAAAGAATTTATAGATTAACATTTTTCTTTTCCTAAGATATTTCTTTGTTCAGAAAGGTTTTCCTTAGAGGAAACATGGAAGATAAGATGGGACGACATCAGGAGAAAAAAACCTTCTAAATCACCAACCTGAGAGTGTTGAAATCAAAACTAAATAGTTCATTCTAGTGAAAACACAATTGACTCAAGGATATAAATGGTGGAAGTATACATGCATGGGATCAACTAGATAAACCCCAGAAGAAAATGTTTATAGTGGAGTATTTCATGAGGTAACATCCCCCATAATTCAGAGAATCATCTGACCTTATGCTAGTTTTGGGGTGGATTAAAGCACTAGAAAATATTTTTTATGTCATGGGGTGTTCCGAACATAAAATGGTTAGTATTATTGTTTACCATTTTGAAGGTGAAGCCGATCACTGGTGGTTGATTATTAAAAATATCAGGGGTAGTGAGGAGATTGATTCTCTTTATTGGGATGAATTCTAAGGTATTTTTCTTGATAAATATTTTCCTAATGCGGTTTCACTTAGTATGGATAAACATTTATTTGAATTGAGGTATGAGGATGACTAAATGGATACATATTAAGTAATATTAAATCGATTGGAATGGTATTCTCAAAAAAATATACAGGATCTTGACAGTAAAATCATTCATTTTTACTCAGGATTAAATCCAAAGTATCGAAGGTAATTATCTTCTCGTGAGTTCAAAAGTTATGAAGAACTTGTTCGATGTTAGGAGAAGGTGGAAACAGATTTTTTTGATGATCATGTGTTCTTTGAAAAAAACATAATAATAGGCCGAGGTGGGAGATTAAATGGAAGAACTTTTCAAAAAAGTCTTATGGTTAGAAGCTTAAGTTTAAGGTTTGTGAAATTTGTTGTAAAAAGAACACTGCAGAATACCTTTTGAATTCTGGTAAGTTCTTATGATGTGGTAAAATGGGACATAAGGATCCTAATTGCACTGAAAATGATTAGGGTAATGGTAAAAAATCTGATTTATAGTCATTAAAATGTTTTAATTTCAATGAAAAGTGTAAATATTCGAATGAGTGTCCAATGAAGAACTCAACAAAAGGAAAATAGCTAGACTACAAGTAGAAATGATTGCTGAAATCCTTTTCAACTACTTCAACAAATTTTGGGAAATCGAAAGAATTAGTCATATATATTGTGTGTGTTTTTTCATATTATGCCAATGTTCTGTTTGATTTAGGGTCTACAAATTTGTTCATTTTACAGAAATTTTCTAGTATATTAGGAATTCCATATTAAGATATGAATCCTTAACCATTGGTAAAAACACATAGATGAAATGTTAAGAGAAAGTGAAATTATAAGAACCTTCTTGTCCTTGTGTGTAGATAGAATCTACCCACAACCCTTATTGTTATTTCTCTAGTATAGTTTGATGTAATTTAGGATATGGACATACTTTCAACATATCATGTAAAGATTGATATCATATAAAAAGTGGTTTCTCTTCAGAAATAATTTCAATTTTTTTTAAAATAATGAACCCTTACATTAGATAGAAAATCAAGAAGCTATGAAACTAGTAAAATATGGAAATGAATGTTACCATACACATATTGTTTAAAACAAAGAAACTTTTAAAATTTATGATGTACCAGTGTTAAATAAGTTTCTTGATGTTTTTTCTAATGAATTTTATTGTATAATACAGGATTGGGAAGTTGAATTTACTTTTTCCTTAGTTCCTAATGCTAAGACAATTTCATAATCATCATCATGAATGGATCAAATTGAACTTCTAAAGTTAAAGAAGAAATTGGAGGAGTTATTAGATAAATTTTTCATTTGACCTAGAACATCACCATGGGGTTCTCATGTCTTGTTTTTTAAAAAGAATGTTGGTTCAATGAGACTTTTCATTAATTATAGATCCGTGAATAATATCACTATTAATAACAAGTATCATTTTCCTCATATAGATTATTTGATTGATTTTCTGTAGGAGTTTGGTATTTTTTAAAGATGGACATGAGGTTGGGGTACCATTAGTTGGAAGTAAAAGAAGCAAACATTCCAAAGACAATATTTCATAACAGATATGGAAATTATGAATTTGTAGTTATACCTTTTAGGTTACCCAATGCACCTGCTGTATTCATGGATCTTATTAATAAATTTTTATGTGTGTTCTTGGATATGTTTTTGGTTGTATTTATTTTTGATATTTTGTTTTTTTCTAAAAGAAAAGAGGAGCATGGAATTCATTGGAGGGTTTTCTTGAAAACAGTAAAAGAAAATAAATTTTATGGAAATTCAGAAAGTGTAAGTTTTTGTTATAAAAATTTTTATTCCACGGTCACATTGTTTCAAAAATGGTATAAATGTCCATACTGATAAAAAAATTGTTGAAAAATGGCCAAGATCCACAAATAGTACTAAGATCCATAGTTTTCATGGTCTAGCAGGTTATTACCCATGGTTTGTTGAAATGTTTTTGTGGTTATCTAGCCCACTGACTATGTTAACTCGAAAGGGTGTTAAGTTCATTTGGATAAAAGAATGTGATTATTTTTTTTAGGAATTGAAAAGAAAATTGGTTAACTCTTGAGTATTAGCACTTTCTTACATAAATTATGAGTTTTTTATCTACATTAATGCTTTGTTTAAAGGACTAGGTGGGGTCCTAAAGAAGAATTATCAGGTAATTGCTTATTCCTTAGTTCATTTGAAACCTCATCGGGTGATTACACTAAACATGATTTGGAATTAGTTGTTTTTGTTTTTGTTTTAAAAATTTGGATGCATCATATGTGTGGAGTAAATGGGTAATATATACTGACTAGAAATTTTCGAAATATATATTCACTCAGAAATAATTGAACATGAGATAGAAGAGATGATTGGAATTAATCAAGGATTATGATTTCAAAATTAATTACCATCCAGGAAATGAAAATAAATTGGCTGATGCATTGAGTTGAAAATGTAATGCTACATTAACCATGTAGTGTTTTGGAACAAGATATTTTGATTAACGAGTTGATGAACATTGGCATAGATGTTGTTGGTGCAAGAAATCCCTCTATTTTGTTTCAGTTTTCAGTACAATCATCCTAAGAAGACAAAACAATGAAAGTACAAAAAGAATAATGTAAGTTGTAGAAAAAGGTATAATTGGTTCATAAAGGTTAGTTACCTAAGCTTAACATTGATAGACACTATGTTTTGAGTTTTGGGAAGATATTATGCATCCTTCGTGTTTAAAAGTTAAACAAAGAGTTGTTATGTGAAGCTCATAGTTCTCTATTTTCAGTTCATCCTAGTAGTACTAAGATGTAGAGTGATATTTGGGAGTATTATTGATGGAATGGAATGACAAAAAAATATTTATGACTTTACCCTGAGATGTTTGACTTGTCAATAACATAAAGTAGAGCGGCAGTTACAAAATGGGATGCTTCTACTTTTACTGGTGACATAGTGGAAATGGGATAATCTATCTATAGACATCATTATGGGATTATCGAAGACATATCAAGGTAATAATGCAATCTGGGATCTTATTGAACGATTGACTAAATCTTCTCATTTTCATCCAATTTGAGATACTCGGTCTCAGGATCATCTTTCTCGATTGTATATTAAAGAGATAGTCTGGTAACATGGAGTTCCCCTCTCCATTGTTTTTTATCATGATCCAAGGATCACTTATAACATTGGGAAAGGTCTTCATAGGTCATTGGGTACTCAATTAAATTTTAGTAAAGCTTTTCATCCACAATCAGATGGGCAGTCAGAACGAACAATTCAGAAATTGTAAGCTATGCTATATGTTTGCTTAATGGATTACAAAGGATATTAGGACAAACAACATTATAAAGTTGAGTTTTCTAATAATAATAATTTTCTTTCCAGTATGCATATGGTAATATTTGAGGAAATATATGGAAAGTGTTGTCGAACTACAACTTTTTGGGATGAAGTCGTTGAAAGGATGTTAATGGGTTAAGAATTGGTAGAAGAGATGGCAGAAAAAGTTAAGTTGATTTAGAAGCACATGAGAACAGCTTAGAGTAGGCATAAATGTTATGTGGATAACCAGAGGAAATATCATTATTTTAAGGAATGTGATCATGTCTTTTTTAATGTTTCTATATGGAAAAGTGGGATGCATTTTGTTAATAAGGGAGAGATGAGACCGAAGTTCATTGGACCCAACGAAATCCTAGAAAAAGTTTGATCAGTTCCCTACAGAGCAGAGTTGCCTCCATTTTTATCTCAGGTACATAGTTTTTTTCATGTTTCAATGTTAAGAAAGTATATGCCAGATCCATATCATGTGTTGAGTCCAGAAGTAGTTCAGTTGGAAGACAATCATTTTTATGAGGATCAACCGGTCCAAATTCTTGAATGGAGAGAGATAGTGTTTCATAATATGGAAATTCACCTGGTAAAGGTTTTATGGATAACCCATATGGTTGAAGAGACAATATTAGAATCTAAAAATTCTATGAGGTATAAATACCCTCAATTATTGGAAATGAATAAAATTGTGAGGATGGAGTTTCTAAAATGGGGGAATGATGTAACATCCTAGGTAAATGAGGAATATGAAATTTTCATATTTATTAATAATTTTGAATCAAATATTAATTTTACATTATAGGTGATTCTATGTGGAGTATCTGACACATAACAATGTGTTTCTTTGAAATCATATGTTTCACACAATGATGAGTCATTCTGAAAAAAAATATATAATATTATTATTTTAAATGGTATTTAACGCCTAGACATTGTATTGGTGGGAATGAATAAAACTAACTAAAATATGATTTTACATGTTTTTAAATATCTTTACAATTATCCAATAAATTTTAGAGGCTTAAAATAATAATGAATCATATTTTAATCATGAAACACCTTAATATACTTTAAAATGTCATTTTACCACCTTTTGATGGAGAAGCCTTTTTAAATATAGGTTTTTTAACATTATATTTTGTATTTAAAAATATAAAATTTTTCTTTAGAAGTGGGAAATCAGAATTTTCTTTGGATTAAATTTTGGCATTTTTCTGATAATGTTTATTTTTTAATGAATAGCGAAAAATACTATATTTTAATTAAAAACTATCTTTCAATCTATTTTTTTATTGTTATATTTTTATTTATATTGGTTTTAATGTTTAATAGGATTATATATTTACCATTTAATCCAATTTTGGTTATTGGATGTAATTTAACTTTGGAATTGGACATAAAAACATGTGAGCCTTTTGGTTGTTTTTACTTCTTAAAAAACACATTTTTTGGTTTTCACCACGGGAATTAATTTTTAATTAAGTTATTAAACATCAGTGTTTTGAATTTGGAAATATGGATACAATATTTAGAATTATTACTTTCAATTTGTGTAAATAGGTAACTTTTATCTTTATACATTATGAATAATAACTCTAGAAAATATTTTATTTATCATGGTTGAAGTGTCAATCTAGTAAATAAGGGTAAAAAATAATATAATAATATTATTAAATTACCCTTACACTTTTGAAAACCTTATTGGATGAGATATGTCCGACCATGAGAATCTATGGGTCATATTAAGACCCCATTAATCCACATGTGTTTGAAAATGACATTTAATTACTTTTATTTTAATGTTAAGGAAAATATAACAAAAACATATATATTTTACTAAAACAATTTTTTATGGGGTTATATAAGATATCTATTCGACTATAAATAGTAATTAGAAATCTAAAATGATTTCCTAAATTATGGTATTTTATTTATAAATTTTAGATATTAAATAAATAAATTTAATTTTAAAATTATTATACTGTAGTGATTTCCTCATTAATAAAAGATTATAATAAATGATATTAAAAAAGTTAAAATAAATGTAACAGGGTTATTTTTATATAATAAAAGAATTTTATGGATGGTAGTTAAATGTTATATTTGTTTTAATAATGTTTTTTTGAATCAATTAGGTTTTTATTGGTTTTTAAAAATGTCATCATATAAATAGTGTCAAAATTGACATAATTAATATTTTAAAATATAAAATATTTTATATTTTATTATAATTTTCTAAAAAATAAGGTTCATCTAAATAGTGATCATAAGTCTAAAATTTTATTAATGACTTGTTAATTGGATATTTTTCTGATTTGGTCACCATGTGGATTCTCAATATGTTAAATGCTTGAAAAAACAATAAGAGTAAAAAGGCTAAAATAAAAAATATAAGTATTAAAAAATATCCAAAACCTACAAAATTCTTATTGAATGATTTTATTTCAAAAAATAGTCATCTAATATTATAATTTTATGAGTTTTGAATATTATTAAATTGAAAAATATTTTATATTAAAATAATGCATTCAAACATTCCAATATAGCCCCTCCTCACTCTTATAAAATGCCTCCACCTCTAACCAATTTCACACACCTCTCAGCCCCATTAGATCATCCAAACTCTACTCTAATAAGCTCCAAGAATCCCCCTCTACTTATGATATGAATTTCCCTAGGTAGAAGAAAATTTATGAAATCCTTTTAATATAAATAAAAGAGAGTTGCTTATTTTAAGAGGCAATGTCTTCTCTAAATTTCATTTCCATCATTAAAATTCATCACTCACAATTATATTTTTTTTTGATTAAATAACAACACCATTAAACTCAATATACTAGGTTTTTTTTATGATAATCATTCAAACTACACTTGAACACACCTCAAACTAATGTATTTAGAATATATTGTTTCTATGGACAGGGAACTACGACCTACCGAAATGAAAAGTGTTCGATTTTTATGTAACACCTCTCATGGTGGATATTATATTGGAACTGTATTTATATTTTATAGATATTATATTTATATTGTCTCTATGTTTCAGTTTTTTTCATTTATAGGATACCTTTATTGTTTCCAGAATAGGTAAATATGATAATTTCATTTGAGGAAGTGTGGACTACCGCCCCCACAAAGTGATATGGCTCATTCATGCCATACAAGGAGAATATAAAAGATGGTTTTAATGAACATATGTAACATATATAAAATATGATATGATAATATAATTATAATATACCTATGTATCATTTGGTTTTCCATCTATTAAAAAATGAATAAAGGAAATGATAGTAGCGTTCATGCATACGTACGACTTACCGTATCTATGCACGGTGAATTTAATTTTCATATATCCAAATGATATGGACTATTATAAATACATATATACTGTTTATATATATGATTTATATGATATCTAAATCATGAATATCATTATGGATATAATTAACCTTTGGACACATGGATAATTTGTATTTATAACAAGTGCATTTTGACTCAAGTACAAAACATCAACAAAAAGGCTGATATGAACATGATAAATTAAATGATTATTATAGAAATTTAATAAGTGATATAAAAGGAATAATAAAATTTAAAAAGGATCTAAATCTAGTATATAATTAACTTGTGTTTATTATTCGAGGAGATAATGAATGAACAAGACAAGTCAAACACAAGGTAAGGATCTTTGTTTCAATTTCCTTTCATTGAGAAATACATAGATTTATACAAGACCTTATTTTATACATTGTATAATAAACGTCTTTGACTTTTACTCTTATTCAAAAGGAATATTTTTTTATGATGTATTTTACTAAATGTAAAAAATAATTTTTCTTTAAAACGTACATGATGATAATGACCTTTCCATCATTGTGCACATTATTTGATATTTGGCTTCCTTAACAAGTCGTAATGTTTTTTAAAAGAAAATAAATACCAAATACCATTTTTACATATTTTGGTATGTTTTTGAGAATGTATTGACTATGTCAGTGTATTGAAATTTTATATTTTTATTGCAATGTCAAAATATTATATTTCCATTATGCTTGTTCATGTGTTATGATTCTATTATGGTTTTTGAGAATTGATTATGTATATGGGTGGTTCCATAATAAACCTAGGGTGGGTGAGCATGTGATGGCTCCCAAATGAATTGGGAAACATGATGGAGGAAAACATTAATGTTTCTACTAATCGATATAAGGAATATGCTGTAATGGAACTTCCAAACGCAACTCTCTACATAGTTGTGAAAGCTACAACGTAAGTATGATATGGATGCCACAAGTTACCTTTATTATTTATTATTTATTTATGTTATTCATAAATCTTATGATTTCAAGAGGTATGTTAAAGGGAATATGTTTTTCATGTATTAATAAACTAATGTTTTCTTTCATTACTTTATAACCCTTACTAAGCTTTTTAAGCTCATCCCTTGTTTTTTGATATGTTTTTTCACATGGAATAAGGAATGGTAAGAGAAAGGTAGAATCCATGAAGATTTATATCAAGAAAAGAATTCATGTTTTCTATAAAATGTATTTTTTTATGAAAAAAAGGATATTGAGTAGAAGTGTCTACTTTGTGATATTTGATATGTAATGGAATAGTTATGGACATATTTTCAAAACTATAAACCTGAAATGATTCTCAATGTTAATTATTGATTTAACTCAAAATTAAGTATTTATTTAAGTCTTGGCCTTATACGTTCATAATTGTTGGATCTCATTTCATGAGTTGATTCATGATCGTTGATTAATAGTAGGTTATTCAGAAATTATTTTTCTCTTATATTAAAACCTATAATTTATTTACCAAATTTAAATTATATTTTAATTGATTTAAAGCAATGAATTATAATTATTTGAATCCTTAATTAAAACGGATATAGAAATCGATAAAACCACAATTTCAATTGAAATGTAATTGGTTATCCAATTTATGAAAAAAAATGATTGTTTTTTTGGAAATCAATTCGATGTAAATGATTTGATGTTGATCTAGGGAAAAATGATTAAATTGTAAGACGATTTGAAATGGTATGAATTGATAAAAGCTGGTGATTTGGTTTTTGAAATGTAAAGTCATGTAGAAAATTGGAATTGGGAAATTATATTTTAATGAGTTTAAAAACAATTTATTTCCAATTTGTTTGATTTAATTTTTTGTTATGATAGGGATGATATAATTTTCCCTATTAGTTGGAGTGGATTTATTTTTCCCTAAAGTTGGAGTGGATATAATTTTCCCTTATGTGGGTGTGAATTTAATTTGATCTTATGTGGGAGACAGTTTAATTTTATATTATATGTGTGTGTTGTTGTTTGATTTGTTATATATTTCATTGATTAATGGAACTATTTAATTCATTCAGCTGATTTATATAAACTATTTTATAAAAAAAATTCATTTATAATGATTTGAAATGTTTTGGATATACCTAATATATATTTTAATGTAATAATATTTTTTTAAAATATTAAAATAAAATTGCATTCCTGGTTTTATTTAAATTGATATCATATCTAATTTATAGTTTTTGGTATTGATTATGTAACACATGGTGAGACCCTATGGGGTTTTATTGCTCACACCCTACCTTTACTTTTGGGTGTTTGTAGATGTTTGTATTCCATTTATGAGGAAAGGGACGTCACAACATAGAGGAATTTTATGTTCTTGATCCTTTGGGCTTGGAGAGATTGTTATGCCCAGTGGGGGCATCATCTACTCGTTTTATTGAATGAATGAGTTTAATTATAAAATATTCTTAGTAATTTGATGATGTACTACTTGGTGTTTTGTTAATCATATTGGGTTTCTATTATTTTTTCTCATTAGTGTGTTGATCATACTGCTTGTATCAATTTTATCTTCTTCTATTTTATGGAACATTTAGTCCCACATTACTATGTATGCTTCCAGGGGCTAGTCACAATCCCTTAGGGATTGGGTACTCCCTTCAGGCCATGTCAAGGAGGGATCAGTTATCATGGTAATAGGGTATCTGGTCTAGTTTATGACATGATTTAGATCCTAACACCCATTAAAAAAATTAATATGATATCATCATATTGTATATATTTTTATTGTTCCATTCATATATACCACTGTTATTGGGATGTTGTGTACTGTTTAAGCATGAATCTATATCCATTTCTTATTGAATACTTCCCAAAAAATTGAAGTAAACCATAAATCTAGATTTTATAAAATAGAATGTGGTACACCATGTAGCCTTATTAATTCCTTTATATACATCCTAAAATTATTATCAAGAATAAAATATGCTCGAATTCCAATGAAATATGTTATCTTCATAAGTACTTAAAGGACAACATAAATGGAATTATGGACTTTAGATGTCATGAGATGTACTTTGATGAAATCGATTGTGATACTCACCCATTTTCATATTGATATGGTTAATGGTTACATCATACCATAATACGTTTAACATTCTCTCTAACATTATGGAATTCCAATCAAGTGGGTATATGTTCAACATTATCCATTTTCATGATGTCACACAAAAAATACTCTATCATATATTTAAAAATTATTTTAATTCTAGATTTGATATATAATGACATTTTATGTATATTATCCAATAAATCCTTCATCAATTATGGGTTGAAAGGGACAAAAATTCAATTATAATTTCTTACAAGTCTATCTTTTTTAATGTTAAACTCTTGATTATTCTACACCTTCTTTTATTACTTAATTTCCTCCTTTTTACCACATGATCATTGTGTGGGAGGATGTTTGGGCATTAATTTGTGGGAGATAAGATTTATCCTATTACCTTCTTTATATGAAGGTCCATCCATTGACAATAAATGAGTATTGGGTCTCATACAATACTTATCATGGAAGTAGTAGAATTATTCAACCTCCTCGGACCATAGAACACCTAGTTTTCCATATTATGGTGGTAATTTGTAGAGTAATAAAATTCCTTGATTAATTAAAAACACCTCCATTAGAATATTTTCAAATATATATATTTTCATATATACTTTAAAATTTAATTATCTGTATATATTTCACACTTTTTACCATAGATATAGTGAATCTATAGAGTAAATAAAAATATTTACACTACTAGATCCAAATAATGTTTAGGTTAATTATCTCATAAAAATTTAATTGACTTTAGTAATAAGCCACCACCATGTCATTTTCCAAGAAACACATCTCAATACTTCCCTTGCTGAATCAATTTATCTCAAAATCCCTTCTCTACGGTATGGTAGTTTGATTATAGGTTCCATTATCTATCATATATTATTCTACTTGAATGTTTATTCACATTAACATACCTTGATTTATTTAACACCCTTCCATGTTAAAATGGTCATTGGATTTGACATTTATGAAATATTTCTCAAATGAATCAATAGTGTTAACATAATCATTGAAACTATAGATATCTATTATAGAGGATAGTATGGACCATTTATCAAGAACATATATTGGTAAATGATCCATATATATAATAATTATTGTGATTACATGATCCATGAGTGATACATTTTGTATCCCTATTAGAGAGATTACAAACTATGTATACAATTTATTCATTCTAATGCTTTTTAGAATAGTCATAATAATGATATTAATATTCTTCTTTTTTAAGAATATATATTAATATAATATATATAATCATCTATAAATTCATAGGGGTAATATATAATGAATTTATTCGTCAAATCCATAAATATAACTAGAGAATTTATATATCATAAAGTCATAACTATGGATTGATAGTGTTTATATCATCTGTGGAAGGGTGTATTTGGTTTATCCACCATTCTATCCCTTTATTGGTGATATAATATAACAATTATAATCTTAAGGATGTACTTATAACCTTATTATTCATCATAAAAGTAATCAATATTTTGTATAGAAAACACTTTATTTTTTGTGATCTTATTATTTTCCTTAAATTCAATACAGAGTCACATTGCTATATCTTTCATTTTAATAAAATTGTCTAGTTCACCACATGGTGAAGAATGAATTTGTGTAAAAACCATATTTATATATTCCCTTTGAGTTTATTTTTAATTCAACAAATTTAATTAGGGAAAATATATAATGTGAATTTCCAAATGTCAAAACCTTGAGTATTGGTTTCTAATGAAACTCAAACACATGATCTGGGTGAAGTCTAGTAGATTATTCTATTAATACATAAACATATTATTAAAAAATATACATATTTTATAATTTTATTTTTTCTAAAACCATTTATGTTAAATTCCAACATAAATAGGTATTATGAACCATATAATGGAATTATTTTCTTATGAATTTCATAGTATTCTTGAGATAGATAAATAGTCATGTATTATTTTGGGATATAAAATCTGAATTTCATATCCTGAAAACTAATATATGATATATATAGAGAAAAAAATTTATTCCCAAAGTAAATTCAAATTCAACAAAAGGGAGACTATATTTTTTTAGTAAACCCATTCGAACAATCATTAATTTCTGAGTAGTTGTAGACATATGGTGAAATAATCTTTCCACATTATGTTTTCACTGAGAGTTCAAAATTTATTATTTTAGGTGGTGAGTCAATTATCTTGTAAAAAATTTAAAATATAAATGATTTGGTCAAACAATAATGAAATAATATTTTTTTAGTGGATGAGAATTTTTTCCATTTGCCTCCCCAATTTTTTGATTATGTCTTTTATCCGATACTAAATACAAAATGGTCATCATGAGAATTGAGAAATAATAACTTGAGTAAGTGATCATATCATAAGGAAATTAATCCTAAGATATCCTAAATTATTAAACCACCATTTGAAAATATAATATTTTAGTTTCATCACACCTCACATTTGTTTCCATGTTGATTTTATAAAGTACAATTATCTGATTTTTTATTACATAATCCCCAAAAATAACCAAACCTCAATCTAATACTAAATAAAAGTCCTTAGTCCTACACTTCCAAACCATGTGAAAAAATAAAAACCTTTTACATATTATTTGATACCATGCGATATGATCTTTTCCTAAGTCAAATTTCTTTTACATTGTTTGCATAATTTAATCATATAGTCTCAAGCATTTACACAATCCCAAAATCTAAATTTTTATTGTATTTAGAGATTATAAATAACAGAAATGTATTTTATAATAATAAAAACATTTCTAGATAGCCACACAATAAATGATATCTGTAAAAAAATATCACATGTCATCATATTATTTGTATGAAGGGGAATGGAAACACATGGAAGGGGTAATATAAGATTCTCATTATGGAAAAAATGAGATAACAACTAAAGATTACATGTGATCATAATATGAACCCACATGTATTAGAATAAAATCATGGATTTTGAATATAACATATGGAAATAATCCTCAATAAAATATATATCCAAAATCATAAATTTGGAAATAAATATTTAGTAAGGAAATATTAATCATTGGAGTTTGGAAACAAGAGTTAATAATAATTAATCATGAAATAGGTTTGAATAAAAACCTAATAATTTGGTGTGAATATTAGCATAGAACATGGGATATGGTTAACCAATTTTAAATTAATTGCATTATCAACTAATAAATTTACCAGACCATAATATAGCAGGATTGATATAATAACAAATTATCATTCTAAGGATTATAATAACACCTATGTACCAAAACCTTGGGGTATGGGAATAACAAACCATATAAAAAATCTATTTCATATGAAATTTAAATTCAAAACAATAAAATAGAGGGATATAATAGAACAACATATAACATAATGATAAACCAAGCATATGTATCCCAATGTAACATTAAATAATTAATTGTTTCATTATATCAAATTATCTTATATGAACGATATGACTTTGTAAATGAATTCCAAAAAACACGACTGTTAGACATATAAAGGAAAAAACATGGATTGAATCATTAAATAATAACCTAAATAGTGAATAAAAAGAATTAAATGATATTAATATAGATGAAAAAACACTTCAAAAGGGTATTAGAAAGTTTTGTTAAAAAGTATAAATAAATATCATTTAACTAATTATAAATTTTATTTAAAATAATATATTTTATAAAAAATTATGGATAGGAATTGATTTTGGGAAACCATGAAATTAGTGAAAGGATGGTTAAAAAAGAAATATGTATATAAAATTTGGAAAATAGAATCATGTGGAAGGGGTTGAAAAGGTATATTTTTCACTCTTTTTTAAACCAATGTAAAATCACTAGGAAATGAATCATGTCGGAAATTTTAAATAGACTAGTACCAAACTTGTCCTATGAATTACAAAGATAATAAAAAAATACATTATGTAATAATTATAGTACAGATAATTACATTTATAAAATAAAATAATGTATATGAAAGTGGAATAAAAAGGCAGTTGATTGGAAAATAAGAGATAAGGCATATCCCTCTTTTATGAACCCATTCATTTGAATTGTGATCCCAAAGAGGTGAAATAATAAGAAGACACGAAGAAAAATAAATTTAAATAAAATATATGGTTTTTAGAGAGAAATAACATTTAATTTATCCTAATGATAATATATTCATAAAAATATCATATTCATTAGGAGATCTGAATGAAGCACCATTAACATTACTCCTCACTTTCATGAAAGAGATTAAACCACATTGATGAATTATCTCTTTCTCAAAACGATTTCCTTCGAAATATAAAAATTATGATTCATTCAAGTATGGAATAAACCAAAAAAATGATAATTTCTAAGGATAGGGATAATTCATAGATATTTAATAGTGAAAAGGAAAGGTGTGGTCTAAAAGGTAGGTGAAGGCGCAATTTTTTAGTTTTTAGTATTGTTTTTCCAATTTCTCATTATTTAATGTTAAATTAATTTCATATTAAAGAGCATTGTGGGATAATAAGTCTACAACCACAAGGAGGATTGATATTCCATCTATAATACACTTTTATTTTCATATTTATATGTTTTATACCTATTTTTAAAAATATAATTTATTTTATAGTTTTTATTGTTTTCTGACATCATTCACTACCCACCTCAATATATTTTTTATGCATAAATATTAAATTGAAATTTTTTCATAATTTATAAATGATGAATACATATTAAAAATTAATTATTATAGTTCAATTTCTTGATATGATAAATTTATCATTTATAATATAATATAATAAAGAATTAAAAAAATGTATAGAAAATTGAATATTTAAATATTAAATTTATTTAATATTAGTTTATTTAATATACGAATTCAATAATTTTAAGTCTATTTATCTAAAAATTTAACAATTATATTAAATTCATCATCTAAAATTGTGCAAATTAATTTAAAAAATATGACACATGAAAATATTTATTTGAAAGATATCTTTCTTAATATAAAATTATTTTAATACCATTAATATAAATTTAATTACCTATCTTTGAATAATTAATTTTATCAATCCTTAATTAAAATAATATTTCATTTAATTTTATAAATATATAAAATCGCTCATTAATAATAATAATTATTATAATAATATGTAACACAAAAAAATAAATTTTGATAATAAAATATTTTAATTAAACGTTATATTTGAGTTTAATTATTTATTATTTTTGAATTATATTATATTCGATTTGTTACTAATAATAACACATCTTCAAAAAACCAATTGGATACAACCATAAACAACAACCATATATCGAACAACCATATTTGTAATTACCATATTTCCAACAACTATATATCCAATGAAAACATGAATATATATAATGGTAATATTTAACTCTTATTTATACCCTTTCATTCAACCCTAAAATATTACATATTATTCATTTTTTATCTCATTATGTCTATTATATTTCTTTTATATTTCTTTTATCTATAGTTATAATCAGGGGTATAATATCTATAGAGAATCATACGGATAATCATTTTGTGTTTTTATTATTTTTTTATTTTTCATGGATTTATTCCTCTTTAATTTTTCTAACTGAATATTCATATAGTGTTCTCAAAATGTATTAATTTTTTTCCTTCAATGTAACATATTATATTAATTAAACATATTATAGATTTTTCTAATTCCATTTTAATTTCAAATAACATATTCAACGCAATATTTATTTAATTATAAATATATGAAAAAATAATAGGATGTTAGAGGAATTGGTTTTACAGGGATAGATATATTTCCTAGAAGATTCAATGATGGATTTTACACAATCTTAATTGATGATACCTCCTTATATAAACCATGGGGATCCAATCAATTCCTCTATAGATTTGACACAAACATTACAAACGGAATGGGTAAATGTCAATAGTTAAAAAAATTCTAATCCCATCAATCAATATTTATTTTTCAATTATATATAATTTAGATTCTCTCATACATTTCATGTATTGATTATATCCATTTTGGAACATATTTGAATGATAAAACATAATTTTTGAATACCTTTTTAATCATTGGATTGTGTGGTTTTTATATAATAGGCCTCACAACATTATGAAATGCCACTGTCATATATCATCATAGGATAAAACAGTGATAACAAAATATCACCATATTTTTCAAAATTATAATCCCAATACTATTATACACGGTTATGATATTTTGTACTATATTATATCTCAATATCACACATGGATATATTATCATATATGCTTATGGATTTATTTAAGGGTATCACATATGGATAAGGGAAATGATTTCCCATTGGTATATAATGAAGAATAAAAAAGTATTTCATATATAAATCTAATGCAGCATGTCTATATTGAGGTCTGGTCATTCCAAATGGAAAATATAATTTTAAACATGAACCAAAATTAAAATGAAAAAAACACTAAAAATAATATCTAATTTCATATTAAGACAAACATAATCCATTCCATAATTATTTATATAATATAAATATAATTTTAAATAATTATTGGTATATACATGAGACTCATCATAAATAAAATAAAATAATAATATAGTTTATCATGTTACATAGTCAAACTTGAATGTCAAGACATCCAAAGATCCATATTTGATAAAATTCTATAATTCCAATAAAAAAATATATCATTTCAAACATATAAGACAATATAGAAGAATAATATGTATGTACACCTATTATGCATATAAAATAAATAATCAAAAATACCAATAGGATACCTCTAGGTATTGTATACAATTCCTTTTATATAAAACTTGATAAAATTCTCCTTAGAAATTGAAAAAATAAAAATATATTATTTTTAGTATAGGTTAATAGAATTAAATATATAACACTTTATCTTTATTTATTAAAAAAATATTTTATAAAGGAATAATCATAAAAATATAACAATTAATAAAAATATAATAATAATTACTCATTAATACTTAAATTATCCATCAGCAAGAGTCATGGAATAAATACCTTGGCCTTAAAGGGAAAATTTAGTGGAAACCCACTTTTTTAGGATATTATGGGATATTAACAATAAAAAAACCGTATTTTATCTTACTAGAATCACCTTATTGCGACACCAATAATCATAGAATGATTTGTACTAGAGAATACTTTCTAGAGAAATATCTTATATAGTATGTCACTCTTCTAGTGAACTTCCTCTTAGTTACCCAAGAAATCAAAAAAAAAAAAATTTCTAAATAAAAATATCATATAAGGAAATAGAGAGTTTATAAAACTTTTATCTCAATAATCATACATGTTCCATTTACACCATGAGATGTTATTTCAAAAATAATATTATTATCAATTGTGTGCACCACATGAAATAGCGAAAAAATGTATTTTGATATAAAACTAAAATAATATTATTTAACTTTAGATTTTAAAACCAACAAATTGGTTTGATGGGTATGAACTGGAGTTCCAAAATTATGAGATTTATGTAGGGAATTTTTATTTATAAAAAAGTACTAATTAGTTCCAAGTAGATAAAAACTCAATTTTAAATAAGATCATATAAGATTAATTGAGATATTTTTCACAAAACATATTTGTATACGTAATGAATTTTTTATAAATGTAAATTTTGTTAATCAGTATAGACTAATGACATTAATTAAATTAATAGATCATATATTTTATAAAATATTATTCATATAGATTTTCTTATTTAATAATAAATGAGTATAAATTCATTTTACACATAAAAAATACATTTTCATAAAAAATGATATATGTTATAAATTTTCTATAGATATTATAATTAATTTTTTTCTCTGTTAGATGATAATTTATTGAAAATATAACTCATTTTTTAAACAATTATTTCAAAAAATAGTATTTTTTTCATTAAATATTGAATTTGGGCTGAATAGTAAAAAACATATAATTTTCCAAAAAAACATTCATTTCTTCAGTATTAATAAATATATTTAAATGTTACATTTGGTTGTGTAAAATTTATAATATCATATATGAATAAATTTATTAAAAATAATTCAATTATATTCATGAGAATTAAAATTATATATGATTTTCATATAATTTTTTTTTCTTATAACAAGTATTTTAAACAAATCATTTCATATCAGACACTTATATTATAATTAATTGTCACCACATATATAAATTAAATATTTTAAAATGGGGTCCATATTTATAATTTTTATATTCAGATTAATTAATAGTGTTCATTTTTCACTAGTCATAATGAATAGTATCCACATTAAATATTTCTTATCACAGTAAAGGGTAAAATGGGTAATATGTGGATAGAACTATCGAATATGATCTAAAAATAACCCTCCGTGTGAATTTATTTATTTAAATGATTTTAATTCAACCAAAACCATCTAATCATTAATAATATGAAATATTGGATCCTCTTTCATTACATTACCTCCTTTATATTATTTTATTATAAGTTTAATTACAAATTGTCTCTCTCTCTCTCTCTCTCATTTCATATGTTTTCATGAAATATACAAAGATAAAAAAAATATATGAATTAATATAGATCTTGAATTATATTATTAAAATTATATATTAATTCCATTAATTTATTTCTAAATTATAGTTATGGTATAATTACCGTTATCATTTACAGAAATCCAATGCATCGATTCAGAAAGCATTTGAAAATGAAGGTACATAATTTAAAAAGCATTAAAACAAATATATTTTGGATGATTTATGGTGTTTCATTGAATTATTGGATCGATATACAATTTTTCATATATCAGAATTGTTGATATATTCGTTATTCAATAAATAAGATCCACTCCATTTTTTATGTTTTTCAATTTTCTAATCTGTATATAAATGAATGATTTGATGGAAAAAATAGGTAATTTAATCCACTAAAGAGATGAGTTAATCATCATTTTTTAATCTAATAATTAAAGAATAAATTTTATAACAAATAAAAAATTATATTTAATGTTTTTATATTATAATTATATTATTATCTTGAAAAATTCAAAACCAAATTTAATAATTAGTCATGAAAATTATTTTAAATGGTATTTAATGTCTAAAAAAGTATTTTTCAATAATCATATAATTATAAATATACTTTTATAACTCAACTAGATAGGAATTTTTTAAGGATATCATAATTTTTTTAGTTATATTCCACATGGTATTTTTAAAATGAATTCCTTGACCATGTAGGAATGAAAAATATATTACTATAGTTAATGATAAAATCGTTAATGAGGTGGTCAAAACAAAATGACAAGTTTTAAAATGATAATTAAATTTTTATATATGTTGTTGGTTTAACATATTTTAAAACTATCATCCATTTTGATTTTATGTCACTTTGGATCAATTTTATACATGTTAGGGACATATTATATTTTAATACTTTGTGTATTATGTAGATTTCCACCCAACTCACTTATAAAAGGGATCCTAATATCCTCTTTAAATTACACCTCTTTAGCTATTAATCAAGACCAATATTACACAAATCCCTTACTAATATTTATACCCACTTCAATAAGTTACCACTATTAGTAAAATACCATCCTATAAGTCTTGAGGTTGATTCAAAATGAGGTATTCCATAGAGGAGGGATAACTCTTAAAAGAGGGTTTTTGTGTTTATTTCTTCTTCCACCTAATTCAAATAATCTACTTCCATGTTTATATGATGACATAAGTATATTAAACACACACACACACACAGATATATATATATATATATTATGATGATTTCATAACCATTTTATATCTCTTTTTCCATCCTATGTGAAATAAAAGTATTCCTCTTGTGTATGTGTGGTCTACCATCTCCACAAAGAATCTTGTTACATTTTTAATAACAACATATAAAGTATACTTATTATGATGGATTTAATGAAAAAATATGATATTCATGGAAAAAATATAATTCCTATAATATTATATAATACTAAATTTCATAACATTCTATGTGTCAACAAATGATAATGTCTCCCGTGTGTACATGTGGATAACCACTTTCACGAACGGATATGATTCTTCTTTAATGTCCACCAATAATTAATATTAAAAAATATATATTTAATGTAAAAAAACATAATTATTTAATGATTAATTTTTATAATATGTTTAAAAAATTATTACATTTACCATGGTCATCTAATCGAATTTGTTTTGGGATAATCAACTGAAAATATTCAAAACATCTAACATGAACATAACATATTCAATAACTATATAAAAAATAATAATAAATTAAATAAAATATATAATAAATATGGGATAAAATTATAATATGTTTTTATTAATGTATAAAATGAAAATATTTTTATTATTTAGAAATTAGAGAATATACTAAACGAATTTGAACATCAGTTTAGGGATATCTAATATGCAATTTATATCTTCGAGATTTATAACATTTTCAACGTGGGTTTTTTATGTTATAAATACTATAATATGAATAAATTTTATCACTCATTTATCAAAATTAAAAATATTTTAAAATACTTTTATATTCACCAACATCATGCTAATTAATATTTAAATGTTACCAATGTTGTATGGGATTTCCTTTAATAAATTATTTTAAAATATTATTACAAAATCATTTACTTTTTTACCATGTTACTTAAAATATATCAATAATGTTCTCAAATCATTTTCATGGAGAAATTTTAACAATCATTAACATTAGAAATGGTTATAAAAATAATTATTTCAAATGTTACCAGAATATGTCACTTTAGACTCTTTGGAAAAGTGTAAAATAATATTTTTTTAACACATAAAACACAAATGGATTTTTCCACCATTATGAAATTTTTTTAAATTATTCAATTATAATATTATAGGGTTTTTCATTTAGTATACTTATCCCACTATTTTGAGAATTTAATGTTTAAAAATATTCTTGAGAACACAATATTTCATCTCCGTTTTTTGATAAATTTGAATGTTGTTTTTTCTTATGGGATGAATTCTGATTTTTATTTTTTTTAAGTTTAAATTTTCTACTTATAAAATGTTTTAATTTCAATGTAAGGGGAAAATTTCATCATATTAATTATTTTATTTAAAATAGGGCATGCAATTTTTTATTAATGAATAATGGAATTAGGAGTGAACCCAAACACTTATGGGACTATGTTTATTATGTAACTGGTGGGTTTGTTTGAGCCCCCCAATTAATTAGTTATAGTGAAAAAGATATCTAATTAATTTCACTCTAATGACAATATATATGGATTTTATTAGCCCTGTGAAGTGATATAGTTATCTATTTCACGTTACACTTAAGAGATTATATAAAATTTTAATTACTCCAATGAAGTGACAAAGCAATCTAACCTATGTTACTTCTATGAGAATGTTGCAATTGTCTTTTTTTTTAATTCAATCCAAAAATTATGATTTCTAAAGTTTTCTAATTTTTTTAACTACTTTTTAAATGCATTTTTTAGAAATGTTTTTGATTTCAAACATGAAAAATGAAATTATGATATAATTGAAACATTATGTACTTATAACTGTAAAATTATTGTTTTTATTGAAAATATTTCATTAATAATTATTTTCCATTTTTTGGCTTCTTATAAAAGATTTTATCAAAACATTTGGATTTATTGATTAATTCATTAGTATGTAAATGATTATTTTAGTCTCCAAGGTTTTTTATGTAGAAATTAAAATATTATTATGTGTTATAATGAATTAAAATTTAATTAAAAAGTTTAATTTATTTTTGTAACATCCCAGGAAAATAAAGAATAAATCATTTTTATTTTTATTAATATTTACAAATTAAATATTAATTTTACTTTAAAGGGGTTGTTATGTTCGATAGCGTACCTGAACGCAACAAAGAGTTTCATTGAAATCTTACGTTGCACACTAGTAATAAAATAATATTTTTTTAAATGGTAGTTATCACATGGCCATTGTATTGGCGGGAATGGATAGAAATAACTAAAATATGATTATATATGTTTTTTAAATGTTTTTACATTTATGAAATAAAAGATAAAGGCTTAAAATACGGAAAGAATTCAATTTTAGACATATATACCCTAATTTTCACTAAAGGTTTTCTTATCACCTTTTGATGGCGAACCACCATTAAATATAGTTTTGGTCACTTTTATACATTATATGGGACCAAATAAAACTATTCTTTAGAATCGGGACATCAAAATTTACTTTGTGTAAATTTTTGGTATTTTTCCGATAAAGTTCATTTTTTAATGAACAGTGAAAAATGTTGTATATTAAATCAAAACCCCTTTTTTAATGTAATTTATTTATATGATTATATTATTGTTTGAATTTTTTTTAATGTTAAATTAGAATATATTTTTACCATTTAATCCAATAGTGGTTGTTGGAATTAATTTCACTTTGAAATCGGACTTAAACTAGTGTCAATCTTTTGATACTTATTGTTTCATAAATACACGCTATTTGCTCTGATAGTGGGAATTAATTATTAAATTAATTAATGCAACTTATATGTTTTGAACTTTGTAAAATATACTTCATTTTTGAATTCATAATATCAAATATTGCTTAGGGTGAATTTTTTGTATTTTTATGAAAAACTTCAATTTTTGATGAATAGTGAAACCACTAAGTGGTACTTAAAAAAAACTAATTTTTTGTTTAAATGAAATTTTACCACCTCTGTGATTTGAATTTAAAAAATCCAACATACATGGTTGTCATTAATAAGTAAAACGTGGTTCAATGGGATTAAAATAATTTTTTGGGGAATAGTAACTTTTAAGTTTTTAATTGCGATTAGATGTAATTAGTGTAGTTTAAGGTAAAAATAATGTTTTAATAATATTAAATGAACATGACACATGTCCTACCCTTATTGGATGTGTCATGGCCGACCAAGACAATCCAAGGGTCATCTTGGGGACCCCATGGAGCCACCTTGGTATGAAAATGACATTAATAACTTTTTATTTAATGTTAAAGTAAAAATTTCATAATCATGAGTTATTTTACTAAAAAAATTTTAAAGTGGGGTTATACAAGTCATATTTTTTACTATAAATATTAATTAGAAATATAAAAATATTTCCTACATCATGGAATTTTTTTATAATTTTTATACATTAGATAAATTAAATTATTTATGACATCATGATGATGGAGTGATTACCTCATTATTTAACGATTTAAATAAAATGAAAAGATAATTTAAAATCTAAGACCTACAAATGTAAAAAACCTGTTGGATGATTATATTTCCAACTCCTATCACATTATCATAGAAATATATAATTATGTGACCTTTTAAATCCGAAAATCATTTTATGATAAAGTAACATTTTATAACTTTCCAAGAGTGCCCCTCCTCTCCTCTTATAAAAGGCCCCCACCTCTACCACCTTATCCACAGTTACAAAGCCTTTTTCTCAGCCAACCACTTCCCATTTTGTCTCTCCACATCCCTCTCTAACTCCTAGAAGCCTTACTATGGGTATAAGCCTTCCCAAGGAAGCCTCTGAGCTCAAATCAAAAAGAGTTACCCGTTTTTTAGGTAATGTCTTCACTTGTGTTAGTTTATTTTATTTTTATTCTCCAACCCCATAAACTCATTTTATTCATTTTTTGTAACAAATACAGTATCTTCAATATAATAGGATTTTTTTATATGATGAATTCGAGATACACTTACACACACCGAAATCTAATGGTTAAATAACATACTGTTTCTGTGGATGGTGAATTTCTGCCTCACGAAACGATGATTGTTCAACACTCATATAACACCTTCAAAGGTGGCCATTAAGATGTCACTATATTTATATATGATATATGATATGTTTATTTTTTCCTTATTCTTTTGTATATTTCATTTATGGCATACCTTTATGGATTCCATTATGGGTATACGTGATATCTTCATTTTAGGAAGTGCGGACTACCGCCCCCTCAAAGTGATTTGATTTGTTAATGCCATATGTGGGGCGTATAAAGGATGAATTTAGAGTTATTATATATGATGTTATACTGGAATTATAATTTAATTTTATATCATTATTATTTATTTCCATTAAAGTATGAGATAGAAATGAAAGTAGCGTTCATGCGTACGTATGACTTATCGTCTCAATGAATGGTGAATTTCATTTCTTATCCTCAAATGTAATGTACTATTATACGTACATATATATAATGGATATATATGATGTATGTTACATCTAAAAGATGAATATAATTCTGGAATTAAAATATACATACCTCTCATTTAGTTTTAATTCCATTAATATGACATAGAAATGAAAGTAGCGTTCATGCGTACGTAAGGCTTACTGTCTCCATGAAGGATGCATTTCATTTCTTACCTCTAAATGATTATGTAATATTATAAATACATGTATCTTCTGGATATATATTATATATATGATATCAAAATCATGAATATCATTCGGGATATAATGAACCTCTGACCACATGAACAACATGTAATTGTAAGAAGTCCACTTTCGACTTAAGAACCAAATATCGACAAAACAAACATTATTAACTTAAATGATTAAATAATGTTTATAACATGGTAATAAGTGATATAAAAGTAATAATTACCTTGAAAAAGGTTCCTAAGAATGTATAAATTAACTCAAGTTTACTATTCAGGACCTTAAAGAATGATCGAGTCAAGTCAGACCCGAGGTAAGGGACTTCGTCTCAATCTCCTTTCATTGAGGCATATTTCGTTTTATACACAACTATCATTTATACAGTGTATAAACCCCTTTTACTTTTACTTTTATAAAAAAGGAATCTTTTTCTACGAAGCGTTTTACAAAATGACAAAAAGGAGTTTTTCTTTTATCGTACACAGTGACAACGACCTTTTCCGCCACCGCGAGTATTATGTGGTCTTTGGCTTCCTCAACAAGCCGTAATGTTTTTAAAAAGAAATAAATACCATATAATATTTTATGTATTTTGGTATTAAAATGGTTTTTATAATGGATTTTTAATGTAAATATATTTATGTGATATATTGTGATGAAAATGTGTAAATGTTTTCTTTCCATTATATTTGTTTTATGTATTATGATTTTATAAAGGTACATGGACATTTGATGGGTTGTTACGTGATAAACCATATGATGGGTGGTGCCATGAATACCAGGATGGGTGGTTACGTTATAACCTCCAATGCATTGGGTATGGAATTCGGTCGTATGGCTATTCCATTAAGTGATATGTGTGGAAGTCGACCGTATGGTTATTCAATTTACATATGTTTATGTCACAAGTTACCTTTATATGTTATGTGATCTATATATGGGTTTTATGGTAATCGTTTGGTTACAAAAGGGTAAGTAATGATCTTTTATTCAGTGAATAGTTTTTACTACTTCATAAAGGTGAAAAGTATTACTTTGATAAAGTATACATGGTTTACCTGTTGTTTTGATAAACTAACAGTTTTCATTCTTTGTGTATCCCTTTATGAGCTTTTTATGCTCACCCCAAGTTTTTTTGAAATGTTTTTCACATAACTTAATGTGGAATAGTGTCATGGATGGGATCAAGGGAAAGTCATGCTATATAAAACATAGAACTAGACATGTTTATTTTTAAGAGTTTTTTATTCTATGGAAACATAAGATAAGTGTCTACTTTGTAATCTTTTAAGATGCAATAGTTATGTCCTAATTCTCTAAAACTCTAAACCTGAAAAGATCCTCAATGTGAATTATTCATTTAATTCAATATTAAGTAAGGTTTAAGGTCGAGGCCTTATAGTTGGTATCAGAGTTCGGTTTAGACAATATTAGGAGTTAGAAAATTGTTTAATTATAAATTAATTTATGGTATGATTGAAATGATATAGAATTTACATATTACCATGTTGATTCACCTAAGGTATTTTAGTGTAGAGAATGGTTTTTCTTAGAGGAAACAGATAATCTTTTTTGGGAAGGCATACTGAGGGAAATGACATTCCAAATCTGCATACTGAGATGGTCAGAATCAGAATTGAGCAGTTTACTACAGTAATGGCTCAATTGAATCAGGTTACTACCGAAGGAGTTGAAAAGAAGATTGGTAAATGCTCAAGTTTTGGCACTTCCTTCTAGGAATGGTGAGTTTGTTATATACAGTGATGCTTCATGGAAGGGACTTGGTTGTGTCCTTATGCAGAATGATCAGGTAATTGCATATTCTTCACGTCAGTTGAAAACTCATGAGGTAAATTACCCTACACATGACTTGGAATTAGCTGCTGTTGTTTTTGCTCTAAAAATTTGGATGCATCATTTGTATGGAGTAAAGTGTGAAATATATGCTGATCACAAAAGTTTAAAGTATATATTCACTCATAATGAATTTAACATGAGACAGAGGAGATGGCTGGAATTAATCAAGGATTATGATCGTACAATTCATTACCATCCGGGAAAATAAAATAAAGTGGTCGATGCTTTGAGTCGAATAAGTAATGCTTCATTAACCATGGTACGTTTGGATGGAGATCCTTTGGTTTTTGATTTGATTAACTTTGGCATAGAAGTTGTTGGTGTAGGAAGTACTTCTATTTTGTTTCAGGTATCAGTGAGATCATCCCTATCAGACAGAATTAAGCATGCACAGAGGGAAGACAATGAGTTACAGAAAAAGATAGAACTGGTTCAGAAGGGTAGGTTTCCTGAATTCAATATTGATAATGATTGTGTTTTGAGGTTTGGGAAATGATTATATGTGCCTGGTGATTCACAATTGAAGAATGAGTTGTTATGTGAGGCTCATAGCTCCCTGTTTTCAGTTCATCCTAATAGTACTAAGATGTACAGAGATCTGCGGGAGTATTACTAGTGGGATGGAATGAAAAGAGATATTGATGATTTTACTGTGAAGTGTTTGACTTGTCAGCAGGTTAAAGCAGAGCGGAAGTTACCGAAAGGGATGCTTCAGCCTTTACCAGTGCCAGAGTGGAAATGGGAAAACATATCCATGGACTTTTTTTTGGGATTACCGAAGACATCTCGAGGTAATAATGCAATATAGGTTATTATTGATCGATGAACTAAATCTGTTTATTTCCTTACCATACGAGATACTTTTTTCCCTAGATCAACTTTCCCGTTTGTATCTTAAAGAGATAGTCAGGTTACATGGAGTTCCTCTCTCAATTGTGTCTGATCATGATCCCATGATTACTTCTAACTTTTGGAAAGGCCTTCAGAAGTCGTTGGGTACTAAATTAAATTTTAGTTCAGCTTTTCATCTGCAATCAGATGGGCAGTCAGAACGAACAAATCAGACCTTGGAGGATATGCTACGAGCTTGTTCTATGGATTATTAGGGAAGTTGGGACCAAAATCTTTCTTTGGATGAGTTTTCATATAATAACAGTTTTCATTCTAGTATACAGATGGCACCGTTTGAGGCATTATATGGGGAGCGGTGTCGAACTCCAGCTTTTTGGGATGAAGTGGGTGAAAGGAAGTTGATGGGACCAGAATTGGTAGAAGAGATGGAAGAAAAAGATCAGTTGACTCAGAAACACATGAGAACAGCTCAGAGCAGACAGGAAAGTTATGTGGATAACAGAAGGAAGGATCATTCTTTCGAGGTAGGTGATCATGTTTTTCTCAAGGTTTCTCCATGGAAAAGTGTGATGCGATTTGGTAAGAAAGGAAAGGAAAGTCCAATGATCATTGGACCATATGAAATTCTGGAGAGAGTTGGATCAGTTGCATACATAGTGGCATTACCTCCGAGTTTATCTAAGGTACACAGTGTTTTTCATGTTTCGATGTTGAGAAAGTATATGCCAGATCCATCCCATGTTTTGAGCCCGAAGATAGTTCAGTTGGAAGAGAATCTCTCTTATAAAGAGCAACCAGTACAGATTCTTGACCGAAGAGAGTAGGTGTTGCAAAATAAGGTAATTCACCAGGTAAAGGTTTTGTGGAAAAACCATACGGTTGAAGAGGCAACGTGGGAATCTGAAAATGCTATGAGGGATAAATACACCCACTTATTTTGATAAGTCAATAAAATTGCGAGGACGCAATTTCCAAAAGGGGGGAAGGATGTAACATCCCAGGTAAATAAAGAATAAATCATTTTCATATGTATTATTATTTACGAATTAAATATTAATTTTACTTTAAAGGGGTTTCTATGTTCGATAGCGTACCTGATACGCAACAAAGAGTTTCCTTGAAATATTACGTGTAATAAAACAATATTATTTTAAATGGTAGTTAACACATAGTCTTTGTATTGGAGGGAATGGATAGAAATAACTAATATATTATTATATATATTTTTTAAATGTTTTTACATTTATCCAATAAAATATAAAGGCTTAAAATACAGAAAGAATTCAATTTTAGGCATATATACCCTAATTTTCACTAAAGGTTAACTTATCGCCATTTGATGGAGAACCGTCATTAAATATAGTTTTGGTAACTTTTATACATTATATTGGACCAAATAAAACTCTTCTTTAGAATCGGGACATCAAAATTTACTTTGTGTAAATTTTTGGTATTTTTCCGATAAAGTTCATTTTTAATGCATAGTGAAAAATGTTGTATTTTAATTCAAAAGTTCTTTTTAATGTAATTTATTTATATGATTGTATTATCGTTTGAATTGGTTTTAATGTGAAATTAGAATATATTTTTTCCATTTAATCCAATAGTGGTCATTGGAATTAATTTCACTTTGAAATCGGACTTAAATTAATGTCAATCTTTTGATACTTATTGTTTCATAAAAACACGCTATTTGCTCTGACAGCGGGAATTAATTATTAAATTAATTAATTCAACTTATATGTTTAGAATTTTGTAAAATAGAATTCATTTTTGAATTCAGAATATCAAATATATCTTAGGGTGAATTTTTGATATTTTTCTAAAAAATATCAAATTTTGATGAATAGTGAAACCACTAAGTGGTACTAAAAAAACTGATTTTTCATATAAATGAAATTTTACCACCTCTGTGTTTTGAATTTCAAAAATCCGACGTACATTTTTTCCATTAAGAAGTAAAATGTGATTCAATGGAATTAAAATAATTTTTTGGTGAATAGTAACTTTTACTTTTTTAATCGCGATTAGAGGTTATTAGTATAGTTTAAGGTAAAAATAATGTTTTAATAATATTAAATGAACTTAACACATGTCCTACCATTATTGGATATGTCATGGCCGACCAAGACAATCCATGGGTGAACTTGGGGACCCCATGGAGCCACTTTGGAGACACTAATAACTTTTTATTTAAGGTTAAAGTAAAAATGTCGCAAACATGAGTTGTTTTACTAAAACAATTTTTAAGTGGGGTTATACAAGTCATAATTTTTACTATAAATAATCATTATAAATATAAATAGATTTACTACATCATGATTTTTTTTTTGAAATTTTTAGACATTAAATAAATTAAATTATTTATGACATCATGATGATGCAGCGATTACCTCATTATTTAACGATTTAAATAAAATGAAAAGATAATGTAAAATCTAAGACCTACACATGTCAAAAAACTATTGGATGAGAATATTTATAACTCCTATAACCTTATCCTCGAAATATATAATTTTAGGACCTTTTAAATCTGAAAAGCATTTTATGATAAAGTAACATTTTATAACATTCCAAGAGTGCCCCTCCTCTCCTCTTATAAAAGGCCCCCACCCCTACCACCATACCCACACTTCCAAAGCCTTTGTCAAAGCCAACCCGTGCCAATTTTGTCTCTCCACATCCCTCTATAACTCTTAAAAGCCTAACTTTGGGCATACGTCTTCCCATGGAAGCCTTTGAGCTCATATAAAAAAGAGTTACCCGTTTTTAAGGTAATGTCTTCACTTGTGTTATTTTGTTTTATTTTGCTTCTCCAACCCCCTAAACTCATTTTATTAATTTCTTATGTAACAACTCCAGTATCTTCAATTTACTAGGATTCTGTTATAAGAAGAATTCGAGCTACACTTACACACACCTACATCTAATGGTTAAAGAACATATTGTTTCTGTGGATGGCGAATTTCTGCCTCACAAAATGATGATTGTTCAACACTCATATAACACCTTCAAAGGTGGCCATTAAGATGTCACTATATTTATATATGATATATAATGTGTTTATGTTTTCCTTAAGATTCGGTATTTTTCCTTTATTTCATACCTTTATGGAATCCATTATGGGTATACGCGATATCTTCATTTTAGGAAGTGCGGACTACCACCCCCTCAAAGTGATTTGATTCGTTAATTCCATATGTGAGACGTATAAAGGATGTATTTAAAGTTATTATATATGATTTTATACTGTAATTATAATATACCTTTATATCATTATTATTTATTTCCATTAAAGTATGAGATAGAAATGAATGTAGTGTTCATGCGTACGTACGGCTTACCTTCTCCATGAACGGTGCATTTCATTTCTTATCCCCAAATGTTATGTAATATTAAAAGTACATATATATAATGGATATATATGATGTATGTTACATATAAATGATGAATATAATTCTGTAATTAAATATACATACCTCTCATTTAGTTTTAATTCCATTAATATGACATAGAAATGAAAGTAGCGTTTATGCGTACGTACGACTTACCGTCTCCATGAACGGTGCACTTCATTTCTTACCTCTAAATGATTATGTAATATTATAAATACATTTATATTCTGGATATATATGATATATATGATATCCAAATCATGAATATCATTCTGGATATAATGAACCTCTGACCACACGAACAACATGTAATTGTAAGAAGTTCACTTTCGACTTAAGAACCAAATATTGACAAAACAAACATTATTAACATAAATGATTACATAATGTTTATAACATGGTAATAAGTGATATAAATGTAATAATGAACTCGAAAATGGTTCTTAAGAAAGTAGAAATAAACTCAAGTTTATTATTCCGGACGTTAAAGAACGATCGAGTCAAGTCGGACCCGAGGTAAGGGACTTCGTCTCAATCTCCTTTCATTGAGGCATATTTCGTTTTATAAACAACTATCATTTATACGGTGTATAAACCCATTTTACTTTTACTTTTATACAAATGGTATCTTTTTTTACGAATCAATTTACAAAACGAAAAAAATGAGTGTTTCTTTTACCGTACGTCGTGACAACGACCTTTTCCGCTGCCGTGAGTATTATTTGGTCTTTGGCTTCCTCAACATGTCGTAATGTTTTTAAAATGAAATAAATACCATATAATATTTTATGTATTTTGGTATTGAAAATGGTTTTAATAATGGATTTGTTATGTCAATATATTTTTGTTATATATTGTGATAAAAGTGTGTAAATGTTTTCTCTCCATTATATTTGTTTTATGTCTTATGATTTTATAATGGTACATGGACATTTGACGGGTGGTTACGTGATAAACCATATGATGGGTGGTTATGTTATAACCTCTAATTCATTGGGTATGTAAGTCGGTCGTATGACTATTCCACTAAGTGATATGTTTCGATGTCGACGGTATGGTTATTCCATTTAAGTATGTTTATGTCCCAAGTTACCTTTATATGTTATGTGATATATATATGGGTTTTATGGTAATCTTTTGGTTTCAAAAGGGTAAGTAATGATCTTTTATTCTGTGAAGAGTTTTTACTACTTCATAAAGGTGAAAATTTTTACTTTGATAAAGTATACATGGTTTACCTGTTGTTTTGATAAACTAACAGTTTTCATTCCTTGTGTATCCCTTGCTGAGCTTTTTATGCACACCCCAAGTTTTTTTGAATTGTTTTTTACAGGACTTAATGTGGAATTGGGTCAAGGATGGGATCAATGGAAAGTCATGCTATATAAAACATGGAACTAGACATGTTTCTTTTGAAGAGTTTTTATTCTATGGAAACTTAGTAGAAGTGTCTACAATGTAATCTTTTGAGAAGTAATTGTTATGTACTAATTATCTAAAACTCTAAACCTGAAAAGATCCTTAATGTGAATTATTCATTTAATTCAATATTAAGTAAGGTTTAATGCCGGTGCCTTATAATTTTTATATCCCTTAATAATATTTTTATGTTCATCCAAGGTTTTCAAAAAAAATTCACAAACTCAAAAGATGAGTATGAACTATTATAAACTCTAGCTTCGAATAACGGTAAATTTACGTGAATGATATAGGTGTATCATAAATGAAATATGATTTTTAACTTATGTATCCAATTTTTATAGAAAATGTGAACATTTTTTAGAAGTTTCAACTTTTTTATATGGTTTTGATATGTAATAGTTTCTTTTATTTCTATAAATCTAATAAAATAAGTTATAAAAAACATTTATTTCTGTTAAAATAATGTTTTAAATCATTTTATTATGTTATATTTATTCTATGGATTAAAAAAATTTGTAACATATGAAAGTATTAGAGAACATTTCAAGTTAGGATGATTCAAATGATGAGATTTTAAAATTTTTGAGACCATAATAGGTAAATATGTATAAGTATTATATTATTATTAAAGGAAAATATTATCCTTTTTAGGTTTTATGTGAGGGATTTTAAAATGAATAAGGTTATTTTGGGAGAAATTTATGGGAAAACCACTATTTGGTTATGTCTGCGTTTTATTTTTAATGTTATTTTGAAAATAATTATTTTTTAATTTCAGGACATTTTTTTGATGGTATTGATAACCTAAAGGCTTAATACATTATATAATCAGGAGTTTATTGTGGTTAATTGGGAAAACGGGTTGAATCATATTGGGAAGTTAGAAATTTCAATTTAGTTGGTCATGGATTGAAAAAGATTTGATGGCTATGTGATAAAGGATATTTTTAGAATATCAATATATTATGAATATAATATGAATAAGATAAATACATTATTATTGGTTGATATTATATTTTATTTGAAGAATAATTTTTTTGTTAACTTTTAGAAGCATACATGATTTTGTTGTAGTGATTTATATTATTTTGATAATATTGAATTATTTTTCTAGAATATAAGATTATGGAATATACACTTTTTATGCGACATTAGGATTTATTGGATTTATTTTTAGATAAATGTATTCCTAATCTTCGATGAATATTTCATCAAATCATTCTAAATTTTAGGTTTCATTTTTGTATTGGAATTTTTGAAGAGTTTTAATGATAGTTATTTAAGGAATGTCTTAAGATCAGCATTGGTTTTTATCTTTAGTCTATCGAGATTAATTTATTTCTTATTTATATGATGATTTGTAAATATTTTTTATTATTTTAAATTCAAGTAAACCCTTTTAGTTATTTAATGGAAAAAATATAGGGAAATGAATTTTCATCCTTTTTTTATTCTTGATATATGGTAGATGTTGGGTATAGTGATTCATGAATGAAAATTCATCTTTACTATCAATTTCAGGGACTAAGAGTTTAGATAGATGTTGAAACTGATAAATGTAAAAATTAATGATGCAATTTTCCCTCTATAGTATAATGAAATCAAGTACATTTATTTTCATAAATTCATTATCTTGTTGGTAAATATTTTCTTAAATATAAGAAAAATTATAGTGAATATGACACTCAATTATCAAGGTACCCAACCATAAAATCATCTGAATGTGTTAATATTTTATAGTAACATTTATTTATAGTTTAAGTTATTTATATAGAAAGTAGATATCCCAATAATCATAATTAATTACCATTTTAAGATAATATTATTTTGAATTAATCATATTACAATTATGAGGTTCAAATTTATTTAAGGGGAAGAATATAACGTTAGCAATATGAATTTTCCATGTATTATTTTTGGATATTGTATGGATTATTTTTTAGAATAGGTTCTAAGACAATGTTTGATTTGGAGGTCTGGAATTCTAGGAATAATGTTTACAGATATATTAAGTAGCACATACCCACTGTTTTCCAAAAAATATGGAATATATACTGAACGGGGGGTGGGGTAGGATAATAAATTTTAAGGCACCCTTGAGTTAAAAATGTGGGTTTTATATAAGGAATAACATAATCTTTTTTAGTGTAGGGTGAATGTAAAAAAAATTGTGTTCATAAAATGAATAAATTATTTAATTTTTTTTATTTTATTCATTGAAGAAGCAACCTTGATCATCCATTAGAAAATATTGTTATAATGAAATTAAAAGCTTAGATTTATAACTATGTGATTTTTTGGAGAGAATTGGAAATCCATTGAAGGATGATCTATTGAACAATAATAACTGGATCGAAGATCATGAATTTGTGTGCAATAGAATCTGACGATCTCACCAACAATAATAACAAATCTTCATTCTTCATCACTAATCAATCTAAATTGAGGTGGGTAGTTTTTTATTATATTTATCAACATTTTATGATTCCTACGGTTAAATTTAATCAATCAACTGATGAATTTCTTTATGGATCATGTGTATTGTGGATATAGGTAAGATTTATTTTGGAAATGGCGGAATTTCATTGTAATTAATTATTTATCTCTTCATTGATCATTCTAATTGAAATGAATTGAAGAAAACATGAAAATTTTATTAGGATAATTCCTTCTATTAGTGATTATTAGTTTTTCCACATTTCTTCTTTTATCATAGGAAAATCTCTAGGATCACAGATCGATAAATACCTAAGAAATAAAACATTTTACACTTGTTTCTTAGAGAAATGACTCGATATCGAAGATATATGATTGTTATGAAATGAAGATTTTGAGATAATGGATGTGGTAGTGGATAATATGGATTTGGGATACCCTATTTTTTTCTTCAGTGTGTGATGATGAATGAAGTGCAGGGTAATTTTACAAACTGATTCAATGGTTAGATCCTGTTGTTCGATGACGATTGGTCCAACTGACAATGCATTCATTTTTTCGATAAGGTGGGTTGAAGGATAAATGGTTGGAGGAGAGGGAGAAGATACAATATGTTGATATGTATTTTTTTGAAAATTATGAAACATATGTAAAGTATTCTGGGATGAAACGACTTATGGGAACCCATGTGTAGATGCTTTGGTTTCTAAGATGAATTCAAATTTCACACAGCCTGGGAATCTATCACACAACACATTCCAAGACCTAGAATCTCATAATATAACTCAAATGGTACATGGAAATGTAAAAGGGAACATGGGAAACTACATGTTGTGTACACCCACATAGACACAACCAGAGCATGTGTACAGATGAAGTGTCATGTATGTGGACACGATCAAAAGTACACATGTACAAACATGCCATATACATTGAAATTAAATTCCACTAGCCTTGAAACACATAATCATTATACTAGTAGTACACTCAATATAATCTGTCACAATTTCTATATATCATGTATCTTCTTCATCTTGGAAAAGATTCATTAGGTCTCATTCTCTATATCCATTTTCGAATGGTTTTTATGGAATCATGTTCTATATAGATGAAAGTAATCCCTTCAGTAAGAAATCATGGATATCTGAATTGGAATACTTCCATAATACCTATAGTGGGATCCTCTATCATATTATTTCCCTAGGTAGAGTTCTTGGTATCATCTTGAACAACGCATCACAGGTGTCAATCCTATACTAAGTGGGATACTACAGATTGAGTGGTCAGTGTACCCCATTCCATTTTGTGTTATGCTATTCTATTTATTATTCTCTCTGGACAGCTATTTTATAATTTTGATTCTGGGCCCTGATGAGTATTACATCATATATGGACATTATTAGTGCTATCTAACTTGTGGTGTCTGTTTTCTCAAGAATGTTCTATATGTATCTTTTGAGAAAAACATCTATACTAGAATTTGGATTTTGAATTTAACTTGAGTCTATGTGTCTTTTCTGACTATATATGTATATTCTTGTAATATTTGATTTATACATATATCTATGTAGATATTTATATTATTCATGTTGTAATATACTTTTTGTTTTTAGGGTTTCCTACTGGGTATTCTTATACTCAACCCTATGTAGGCTTTTCCAACATGTGGCATGTCTTCTGTAGATTATTTTCCTTTTGATAGTGTAAAAGTGGGTCCATGATATGAAGTTATTTGTGATCCAGAGAGACCTTGCTGTGTTTCTATTATTATCTGGATAGCACTCCCCATCTTTACATTCATGTTGGACATGATTTCAAACTGTTTTTGTTGTGATTGTATTTGGACCTATATACATCCCATTACTTGTTTTCATACATTTTTTTTGGATTTTGATGTATGAATGTATGTTTTATCATTTGTGTTAAATTACATCATTGTATGGTCATGGAGATGTGTCTGTATGTATAAGTACATTACACTATGTCCAGTGTTGGTGCCGTATCCATCCTATCCATACACCAGGACTTTAATCATCGTATATTACACTCAGTACATGAATACACTGGTTTTATGGGAAATAATTTTACATTCATCATATAGGAATGGTTTTTGGTTTATCATATCATTCTTGAGTCATCACTCTAGATGTACACATTGATCGGGGTATATCTTACCTATTTTAGGATTCCACTATTACACATGTCTGCTAGTATTCAGCATCAAGATCATGAGGATTATCTTCTATGTGATGATACATTGATATAGGGACCATTTTCATAGTTGATACCTCCAGCTGTCACATCATCTATACCATCACCTAATGAGCATAAAATGGAACCTTCCATGTCGAAAGATGCGATGTATATACAGAGCACACATCAAGAGATTCAATGATAGAGACCCCTTAGGATTCATGGTGAGCTCGATCAACAAGTGTTTATAGATAGTCTTGTGTATTGTATGTGAGTTTTCCATCCATTACTGACATATGTAGATCATATGGTTGTTCTAGAGGGGATCCTTCTCTATGGATCTACAATAATATTGCACAGTTTACTAAACATTTCATATGATGAGGAGACACTTTCATGGTCTGATATTTTTATACTTTTCATAGAGGCATTCCATATATTGATTTTGAGGGTTTTACACATACAATATATTTTACAATAATAGAAGGGTTGCACAACAGTGGATGATTATTAATCGTGGTTCACTAACCTCTCTAGGTACTTGATGTATATAGTTCATGGTAAGTTCTTTCATTCTTGGAACATCGAGAGAGGACTGCATAAAGGCATCTAATCCATTTTTATTCATCTATACCTTCTTAACAATTTTGTGTTTCAAGAGTGATGTTTGGTGGTTGATTTTATCTTGGAAGAGAATACGCTGACATTGGTTGTTGATAGTGGACACACTAGAGCTAAGAGATTGGCGGTATGAAACTGATGTTAGTGTTAAGGACCTAGAAGTGTGATGTCTTTTAGGAGGATTTCCTATGATATATTTCTTATGTTTCATGTCATATTGGATGGGTCTAGTCATTCAATGGATAGTTTGTGTTACATAGGTGATGGAGGTGGACATATTGTAAAAGATTGTATGACCTGCCATTTGGATAAAAGATATACCAAGGAAGGGACACCTATGAAGATACAGAGGTAGTAGTAGATTGGTTTGTAGATAGGTGGATGTGGAAGTGGTGGTGGGAGAGATAAAAGAGGTGGTAGATTCTCTGACTTGTTTCCACCACCTCCCCCAGTTGATACACGCCAGGTTCAACAAGCTGTAGGAGAGGGGGGAAGTTAAGGTGGTTGAGAGATATTACTGAGTACCTCTAGGGATGATATGATGTATGACTATGTCTTTTTTACCTTTTATTAAGTACTTTTTGGAATATTTGATAATCATTATTTTTTCACACTTATCATGATCAAAGACCTATTGTTTGAGGTTAAGACCTAGGATTGGACCTTACACTTGGATACTCTTATTAGATATGACATAGCGATCACACACTTGTGATGATACTGTGACATGAATCTTATAGGAAGGAGATGTTATTGTGATCTATTTTTAGCAATGATAAGGCCTTATGGTATCTTCTTATTTATGGATTGGTCATCTGTATTTCATGCCTAGATAAACTATTTTGGGTGGGGGATGTGGTGTTTCTGCAGTGATGGGGCTAGGTTTTCTTTTTTTTTTTGAAAATAAATCCAAGGATGTTTTGGATGGGCTAATTCAAAGGAGGCTATCGCTGATTAATTATCAGTTAGTTATAATGACCCTCGATGTAGTGGATGTTATGAAATTCTTATTCCTTATAGCGGTGGTGGTGTATAAGGACACCTTTCTTTGGGGCATTCTAGACTTAACTTCCTACCAAGAGATAGTCATATTCCTTGATCTACACAAATAGAGGACCCAAATATTTATTATATCATATTATATGGATCCTATAAAGCTTTAAATTCTAAGGGATTAGTTGTAGGACCTATAGAAGAAGGACCTTATAATACCCAATGTTTCACCTTGGGTATCCCTAGTCTTATTCTCCATGAAGAAGGGTAAGAGCATGATGATGTGTATGGATTAAATTATCCAAAACCAGAAGACCATGATGAAAAAATATCCACTATTGGGGATTGATGACCTCTTTGATCAGTTAAGAGGGTCACTTTGGATCTCTATGATTGACCTCAAATCATGCTATAACCAGTTTCGAGTACAATAGGAGGATATTCCAAAGAAGGAATATAGATGTTTCTATAATCATTATGTGTACTTGTGGATTAACTTTGGAATAAAAAACTCTCTTTTAGTGTTAAAGGGCATCATGAAAATGATATTTCATCCCTTATTAGACAGGTTCATGTTATCTTCATTGATAATATCCTAGTGTACTTGGTATCCGAGGAGGAGCACACGAGACACAAGAAGTCGGTTCTATATGTACTTTTTAATGACTAGTTTTTTGGGTACCTCATGAAGTGATAGTACTGAATTCAGTAGGTATCCTTATGTGACATGTTTCCTCAAAAAATGGTATAGTGGTCAACCCATAGAAGGTTGAGGTAGTGTTAGCTTTGGATCCACCCGTGAACATGACATATCTGTGGAGATTCATTGGATTTGAAGGATATTATATGATATTCATAAATTATTTCTCCAACATATCATATACCATGATTGATTTGACCCAAAAGGGGAAGCCTTTATTGTGCACGAATATGTTCCAGCTAGAATTTCTAGATCATAGGCAATGATTAAAGAACTATCCCTTCTTGATATTACCAGAGGATGGTGTCGAGTATGTCATGTTCCTTGATTAATAAGGAATCTATATTTGTTGTCTTATAATATAGTGGTAGGTGTTGATTGCATATGGTTCACGTTAGGTGATACCACAAGATCATAACTACTCAATAAATGATATTGAGTTAGCAGTGGTAGTATTTACACTAAATGTGTGACGACTCAACCTAAGGGGTGAGTGGTTTATTATCTATTATGAAAACAAAAATAGTATCATGTATATCTTATCTCAGAAGGTTCTTAATATTAGATATAGGTGATTACTAGGGTTACTCCATGATTATGCTTTCATGATTGTATATAATTTTATGAAGGGGAACATGGTAGCAGATGTTCTTAGCAGGAGGTCTTTTTTGCAGCTGATGTGTGAGGCATCATAGAAGTTGTCTTCATTGTAGTAGTCCTTTGTGTATAGAGATAGAAATTCTTACCTCTAGTAAATGGTTTTTACCCATCCTCTTTTACAATGATTTGAGGATGAAAATCTTCAGGATGATGACTAAGAAACACTACTTAATGAGATATTTACATGAAATTATCTTGGTGGTTTACTTGGATGGTGGCGAGCATGTATTTCTTTTTAGAGGGCCCATAATGGTTACAATTATAGCCTGGGATCATGTTCTAGGAGATTTTCATGCATATCATTTTAAGATACATATTGGTTTCAAATGTATATACTAGGACCTCTGATGTTAGTTTTGGTGTATAGGGATAAAGAATGGAGTTGCATAGGTTGTCTCTTGATGTCTTACTTCTTAGGAAGTGAAGTCTTGGCACTAATATCAAGCATGTTTAACTCAACCCCTTGTAGTGATATAGTGTATGTGGGATGGTATGTCCATTTAATTCAAGATATACATAACATATATGCCCATGGGAAATAATTCATTCTAGGTGAACATAGACAAACTCACAAAATCGGCCAACTTCCTAGCTATTTGAGAGCATAGCTTATTAATGAGAATGGGAAGCCTCAACATTAAAGAGATTTCCTGAATCTATGGAGTTCCCTAAATAATAATTTCATACATTGATGCTCACTACACATATTAGTTATGGAAGGGGTTACGTGATGTTTTGGGACATAGTTGTGTTTTTGAATGACTTTTCACACCCATAATGATGCACATACAGAGTAGACCATTCCAGTTATATAGGAAAATCTGAAAGCATTCATATTGGAAGTTTTCTATAGTTTTTTGGATAACCTATCATTATTGTATTTTTTCACAATATAAAATACCATTCCATAGTCAGTTTGGAACCATTCAAGGCACTTCAGAGAAACCCTATAGGCTGATAATTTTTTATCGACCCTAGAGAGTCCGTATTTATCATCCTAGACTTGGTTCGACCTACTATAGTGAAGGTGAAGATCATTTTGGAGTGGGTTTAAGACTTCATAGATCTATAATAAGTTCTATAATGTCTGACTATGGGGGAATTTTGGGTTTTAGGAGGGAGACAATGTGTTCTTAAAAGTTTCAAATTGATAATAATTACATATATTTTCCATGGGCTACAAGATGTCTCAGAGATTCATCATCACTATTCAAATATTGGGTATTATTGGTGAGGTTGTGTACCCATCATCTATATTTTGGAAGGTATGCCAGGTACACAATATGTTCCATGTGTCAGAGTTGAGGTGGTACATGCACGATCCATCTCACATTATCTACTGGGGTGAGCTAGACAACAAGGATGGAGAAACCTCTACTGAGTAGACGACATAGATCATGGATTAGTAGAAGAATATCCTTAATGGGTGATCTGTTACATTAGTATGGGTCTAGTCACAACATGATAATCTTTAAGAGATAACCAAATAGGTAGATGCTGAAATTCATGCTCAGAACCCACATCTCTTTGTATAGTCTTTTGTTTTGGAATTTTGGGATGTTGAACCCCAAAGGTGGGGAGATTGTATAATCTTGTATTTTCCATGAATTATCTTTTACTATTGTCTTCATTATTTTCCAGGCCATGTTGCAGAGATGATATGTTTTTCTATTTCCCTCTGTCCATAGACAAAAATAGTTGAAAAATAATAAATATATGAAATAGAACGCACATAGGGTTTTTCAAAAAAGGTGGTATAACACTCAAATTGGTTCCTAGATTAGAAATACTATAGAACCATTTATTTATGAATAAAGTTTTTAATATAATAATGACATAACCTTTTTTGGTGTGGCGTGTTTGTGAAAAGGTCAGTATGAGTGTAAAATGAAAAAAATATATTATTTTATTTTATCTTTTGATGTAGTGACCAAGAACCTCATTTCAAATGCACTATTATATACAAATTAATGGGTATCTTCATAACCATTCAATTTCTAGGAGATTGTTGGAGAGTCGTTAGAGGAGGATCCATTGATGAATGATTTCTAGATCGATTGTAGAAAATTTGTGTGGTGAAAAATTATAGGATGCCACCAACGATGATGGTTCGGCTTTGTTCTTCACTTGTGATCTATCCATATCATGGTAGAATGTACTTTTTCTTTTATATACCCCATTTTAAAATTCCTATGATGGACTCAAATCTATCAACTAACAAATTGATGTGTGAATCATGTGTATTTTATGTATGTGATAGACTTAACTGGGAATTGGGGTTTTTTATTTGTGAATATTTATTTATTTATTTATTCATCATTTTAAGATGAATGAATTGAAACTAACAAAAAAATTTCCTGAGATTCATTCCTCATATATTTTGTTGTTCATTTCTTCCCCATTTCATCAATCATTTATGGACAATCAATTGGCCCACAGTTTAAAAAATAAAATAGAAATAGAACTTTTCACACCTGTTCTGGGCACAATGACTTCATATCATGTATCCCATCTCATTGAGACATGGGTATTGTTTAAGGATGTATGTAGAAGTAGATCAGATGGATTTTGGATACCAATTTTCTGTTATTTATTGTGAGGAAATGGATGATGTGAGACGGTGTTTTTTGAAAACAAAATCAATGTCTGAATCCCATTTTTTATTATAAAAATTTCATTTAACTACATATTCACAATTTTGATCTAGTTGGGTGGTTGGATTGATGTTTGTAGTAGTGGGATAAGATGCATGGTTAATCTCTAGATTTATATAAAATTCCAAAACACACTACATGTATTCTTGGATTACATCGTGTGTGGGTCCCCATGTATAAAAGACAGGGTTTCTGTAGAGATGTTAAATATCACACGGTGTCTGACTCCATTACATGTTATGTTCCTTGACCTATAAGCTTGGAATTTACCTCATATGGTACACTGACATGACCATGAGTATACGGGAATGAACATGTCATGTACTTCAACATAGACATATTCAAGGAAGGTGTAGATGGGAGGTTCCATTAACCTAGACACAGTTATAATTACATAGGAACTGACATGCAATATACATTGAAATGGAAATAGTAATAGGTCGTGATGCATAATAAATACAACAAGCCAAAGGTAAAAACCATGTACTACTAGTATGTGACATGTACTCCATCAAATATGTCATGGATACACTTTCCTCATTACCATGGACATGTTTTTAGAGTGTGTTCCTTATATCTATTTCCATAATTCATAGTTTGGAATAACATCCTACATATAAGATAGTGATTCCTTCATCAGAACATCATAGATTGAGTTTTTGGAATCCTTTTGAGAGGCCTCCAGTGATATACTCTATTATCTGAATTCCCATGGATGAGTTCTTTGTATCATTGGGACCAAAACTACATGGGAATTAGTCATATACATTAGGGTTATTTCAGGTTGAGTTGATTCTATAAACTATATAATTGGGGTTATCTTCATCTTTTTATAATTATCTTCGAACATCCAGTGTATTCTACTTATGGATGGACCCAATGAGAAATACATCTCATATATATTCCTTTAGTGATATCTGACTTGTGGAGTGTGTTATCCTGGAAGAGTGCTTTGTGGAATTTTCAAGTAGAATCCCTAGACCAAAATGTTAGTTATGTCTTTACCATGATACTTTGTATATTTGTTGATTATAACTGGATATTCTTGTTATATGTGTTATAGGTATATACATACGTAGAGATAACTATTATTATTTTTATTACAAGATTTGTTTTTTAGGGTTTCCTACTATATATTTTTATACTCACCCCATCATGGGATATTCCAGCATGTGTCACGACCTGTGGAGATGATTGAACTTATGAAGAAGTTATAGAGGGACTAGGACCAGTAGATGATTATTGAGCCAGAATGAATGATATGTGTTCCTCCAGTTACTTTGATAATAGTTCCCATCTTCAATATAATGTTATAAATTTTTTCATACTCTTTTATGGTGGGATTTTATTTGGAAATATTTAGTTTTCAATACTTTTGTGCAACCTCTGGCTGTTAGATTTAGATGCATGCATGCAGGTTTAATTAGTTTTTTTATTTTAGTTTTATATGGATTTGGATATGTGTGTATGTGAATGGTTACATTAGGCAAATATATCCTATGTTAGTCATATGACTACTCGTTGCTAGTCACTAGCCCCTGGAATATTGGATTTGACAATGGGAAGTCATAGAACATACCCATTTAAAATGAGTCATGATAATAACACCATGAGATTTTAGTTTAAATATAATATTTTTCTCAACTATGTCTACCATACACAATACTGAGCATCATTAGAACTATGATATATAATTAAAATATTGTTATTTAAATAATAAAATTATAACCGATCCATTTTTTAGTGAATATGAATATGGGTAACCACATTATGAAAAAAAATTGGGATGATTTATTAATGTAATTTATTTTAATGGAATGTTTTTTAAAATTATGAAGTATCTTATATTCTTTTCAACCTTGGAGGTGTGTCTAATGATTAAAAGGGAATTAATGTTGTTTTTATAGATTATGGAGGATTAGTGTGATGCACATTTGCTGAAATAGGACTATCTAAAAGACAGTGGGGAGCACCGGTCAGCCAATGGTGTCAGAAACATGACCTTTACGTATATATACCCAACCAACTGGCTAGTGGGAATCCACTAGTACTTTGGGTAGAAAAAATGGTCCAAAATTAATATTTTTTTAGATGTTTTTCCAAAACTAAATTTCCAGTCTTATAGTCACCATATTCTAACTTTAATTTGACTGGAACCACCTGTAGATATCTCCCTTTGTGTTTCAAGAGTTCTCTTCATCTCTTCCGGGGATCTTATTGATTACATTGATCTGATTGATTACTTCAAGGTAATATTTGTCTATTAAAATCCTGATTTTATTTATTTATCTATAATTTATCATAGATTAAATCCATGTTTTCATGTTCTACAAATATCCACCAAGATCTAATGAAAAATTAAAAATGGATTGATTGATCAGTGTTGGGTCACATGAATACGTTATCTCACAATGATCAGTCCCAGATCGTCCATTACCAACGAAATGATTTTGGAAGGATGAGGTTGATTAAACCTCTAGAATGATCTCTTCATTTAATCTGGATATTAGAGGAATTTTTAAGATGGGATGGATCTTATTTTAGTGAACAATGGTACAATGGTGTGGTATGAGTTTCATTCTTTGAGGGATCTTGAAAATTTGCATCAATGCATTAAAGGTTAGATATCCCTACAATCATGGGCCTTTTAAGGAGGTTTTTTAATTCATGGTTTATGTGTATATGACTAATGTAAATACCATTTCATGATATGGTATACTGGAATGCATGGGTATCCAATGATACCATCTTAATGTAAATATGATTGGTTCCATTCATTGTCACATCTTATATGTTGTTATATCATAGCAATGTAATTTTTAATATTTTATGATTTTTCCTCTCTATGTTGTTCCTTAATTTTATAATGTTCTATTTTTATTGAGTATTTGATATGATATTATTGTTCTTTTTAATATTATTCATTGAATATGTAATATTTCATAGAATATGGAATATTTATTATGATATTTTGTTCCCTTTATGTCTTTCATTACATGTACATTTTTATATATCTTGTGGTGTCTCTGATTTAATGTTCTAGATGATTGGTGGTCTGGAAGGACTTAGTTATTCCTTTATAGGGGAGCATGGATGACATGACTCATTGGGTTTTAATTTTAATATAGAATGGTTTTTCTTTGATCATTACATGTGTTTGGCCAGGGGTAGGATAATTACATATTCCATTGAAAGATGATCTATAGTCCCACATGATCTCCCAATGGGGAATCTCCCTGATTATGTGTATAGTTCCATTGATTTGGGTGTGTGAAGAATGTATGACCTTGAAGGAATGAAGGAATCCATGAGTCATAGGTTTGAATTTCCCTTTAAATGTGGGTGTGGAGTTGTCCCATAATGTAAAATCAAGTATTCTCCTTAATTTTGTATAAAATCACATAGAATGAAATATGTCATGTGATGAAAAATTGTGAAATTCTACTAGAATGGTTTAATTGTTGATACGATAAGTGTCCAATAATTCTAGTTTAGCACATAATCACTCAGTATATGATTGGTTGTATGATCCTATGTATATTTGACATTCCATCTTAACATTCACCGCTATATAAATTTTAACATGTGTTAAGGATTCATCTGTGGTGTCCAACAGGGTTTATATTCACATCCTGTATAGGAATCTCAATGCGAATGTAAATAGAATTATTAATGATTTAGAGAAGGGAATGGATCCAAATTTTTGTATTTATTGAAATTTTAGATTAATTATTCATGTAGTAATGGGATAGACTTCATGTAGCTAACAAATCTTCTTCTATTTGTTTATTTATGTTGAACTATATTACTTATTGACCTAAAAAATTTAGGACATGTTTTGTCAGAAATTATATTACCATAGATAAATATTTTATATCATTTTTTATGAAATATTACACGATAATATTTTATTGATTTTTTATATGATGTTATATTTTATTTCTGGTTATGGTTACAGGGGAATATTCTCCCCATAATATCTCCATACCATCACATCTAGTTTTCAGACTCCTGTATATGGGGAGGCATGCATGAGTACATGTGGATATACGACATTGTATATGTGATTCAGCTCAGGGTGTTACAAAATTTTATGAAATACATATCTCTTTTTAGTTAATTATTGGCTATTTTGGGACATTGTAGAATGGATGTAGGCTATATATAACTCAGGTGGGAAGTTACCATGTTCATAGCCAACTCATGTGTAAAGAACCAATGAGTTTTTTTAGTGGGACTATTATTACCATTATTGAGGGTTGGGTTCTTTTATATATCATAAATAGGTATTTTGGATCATATATCATCTATATACCTGTTTTTTCCTTCACATTAGTTATTTAATGAAATTCCTTGATTTCATTTTATTTGTTCTTTGATTTCTCCATATTATATGACATTCAAATATATATTTTTCTTGTATTAGTTTGCTAAACATGGGAATGATACTATGATTTATATACCTCTTTGTGAGTAACGTGAAGGTATAATGGCAAAGTCTTGAGACTTGTGTTGAAATGGATTTGAAAACATTTTGGGTTGGCATCTCCTATGATTGACCATCCCAAAGAAATTTTCTATGTGTTCTTTATAAACACATAGGTTATCCACATGAGAAATTTGGTATAGGAATATAAATACATATTTATAATTTGATAAAATAAATAACTCGTTTTATATAACATTAAAATATTTTCATAAATACTTTATTCCAAATAAATTTTCTCCCCATAAAACATTGTGTTACACACTATAGTGAGTTTAGAAAACCTACTATATAATATAAAAATAATATTAGCTCACTTACATTAGATTGGTTGGATTACAATATAAAAATAAATTATGAAAATTTATGGTTTACCAATTTATAAAATATAATCATTATATATCGATTAATTATAAATGGGAAAAACGATTTGAAAAAATAGAGATTTCTTTTGAAAAAAATATTTTTATATGTCCAATGTATTTTTATCCTAAAAAAATAAATTGATAACTATTTGATAATGATATTAATTAAATTTATATATTATATATTAAATAGATTATTTATAACTTATCTAATATATTTTATTATACATAGGATAATAATACATTTTTGGTGTATGCTTAGAAATAAATATTTTATAAATAGCATTTTTCATAAATTTCATTGCACATACCTTAAAATAAATTTATACCATTTATACATATTAAGTTATATATAATGAGTTATATTTTTAGGATAAGTATTCTGAAATTTGGTAAAAGTCCCCTTTTATTTCATTCTGATATGAATAGTAAATAGGGTAAAATTTATCACCACAGTAATGGGTAAATCGAGTTAAAATAGGATTAGACTAAGTTGTAAGGCTATAATTTTTCATCATAAATATTTTTATATGTACTAAATTTTACCCTTATCATCTTATTCTCAAAATTTTCTATTTTAATTGAAAAACATTCTACAAAAATGGCCTATATAGTATATAAATCTAGGATAGTTACAAAATGTCACTATCTTTGTTTTTGAAATCACTTACGTGACCACATATGAAAAAAAGTCTTCTTTTAAATGAGTATTAGTGTCGATATTGAGCATGCTAAAATTTAATTAATAATATAAATTTATTCCTAATTTTTATTAATTATATATATACCAGAATTTATTATGTGTCACTGATGTAGTATTCCATTATTTAATAAAAAACATAAAATAAATGATTTTAATCCATTTAATTTCTTATTATTCAAGTGATTTATTGATTCTAAAAAATTTATTGTTCTATACGACATATTAGGAGGTTTTAATGATTTATATTAATATTTTACCTTTTTATTAATTTATTTAAATTAAAATTATATTAATTATGTTAAAAATGTCATTACTAATATTATATAATAAATAATGTTTTATTAATTTGTATGAAATAAAAAAAATATATAATTTTCATATAAAATAATGGGATATGATTTTAATAAGCATCCATATTCCATTTTTGAGTCTTTTTTAGGTTTATAATTAAATTATTATCACTTAAAAAGTATAAAAGTTTAATATTATGGTAACTGTCAAATGGTTTATCGAGGGTTAAAGTTGAAAGATATGGGTAAAAGTATGATCTGAACATGTCCAAATTTTACTAATATAATGTATTTAATCTCAAAATCATCATACAATATAATATAATATTTTATTATCCATATTTTACTTCACAACTACTTTATATTAATTTAATATTTTAAGAAATCCCAATAGTGCCCCTTGCCATAATTATAAAAGAGATCATATCCATTCTATTCATCACAAAAAAATTGATCCTTATATCTCATCCAATATATTTAATTATCACTAATAAACTCATTTATCCACATTAAATGTGTTTTGGTATTCCAAATAAACCAAACTATATCCTTTTACAGGATATCAAAAGGATAAAGATCTAAGAAGACATTATTTCCTTAGTCGGTATCATTATTTTAATTTTTTTATCTCCCCTAAATATGTCAAATTTTACACAAAAAAAATAAATTAATAAAACTAAATAAAATTATATTATATTATTGTTATTGAAACACAATTATACTTCATCTTCCCCGTCCAATGGGAATTGAAAGTGTTGCACGTGTTTGTGTACGACTTGTCGTCACCACATAACAATATAATTAATTTTTAATCACTATATCTTATGGATATATATTGTAATAGGTTTAATATTTATGGAAAAAATATACATATGGAATGATAATATCATTCAAATCCTCTTACCATTGAATCCATTTGGAAATGATAACATCACTCTTACGTACATGAGGACTACCACTTCCACAAAGCAATGAAATTTGTTTTTCATTTATATTTTAAATTCATGGTAATTAATGATGAATTATTTGAATATACATGATAAATATGAAATAAAAATTACCTTATATTTCTGAATTAGTATTTACATTTCTTTCATTCAATCCATTGAATAATGAAAAACATCATGTATGTGTACATATGACATACTCTCTCCGTGAACAATATAATTCATTTTTATATCCCTAACCATTATGGAAGGATATATATATATATAAGTAATATATATGATATGTATATTAGGATTAAAATTTATATATGATTGAACGATGATCATTTCAGAAGAGCCAAAACTACCATGCCAATGCTTACATGAAAAAATCGAGGCAATTATCACCAAGAATAGTGATCTTAATAAATAATTATTAATAAATGGTAGTTAAATGTTTAATATTAAATAATGTATCATTTTATATCCATGATTATGGTTATGTAATAATATTTATAATAAATATATATTTATTATATTTCAGTTTTAAAAATGTATGAATGAAGTCGAACTTGTAGTAAGAGGTTTTATGTTATAATATATTTGTTTATTGGAATTGTTCAGAATTATGCTATGATGATGAAATATTATAATAAACCTCTAACAATACTAATTAATTTTCTTCCCATTAAATTATTTACTAAAAATACATTTTATTACTCTAATTTTCCTCATCTTTTAATCAATATACCAAAATTATATTTTTAATGAAAATCAAATTCATTTCTCTATTAGGTTGAAAACACATTTTCCTCTCTGTCCATGTATTCTAAAAACAAATAATTCTATCACAACAAATTGTATTATTTTTTAATGTTATTTTTACTGATTTTTAACATTTTTTTAAAAAAATTGAATGGAATGTTCTTATCATTTTCCAAACAAGGGACTTTGGGAAATTTCTGAAAAAAGATCTATAAAGAATGATTTTTAGATTATACGTCATGAAATAATTTTTCTAATGTAAATCCTGGTCAATTTTTTGAATAATAATTTATAATATTCCTTGTTTAATTTGGAAAAAATTTGTTTCCATAATATTTTTTAATCTATTTATTTGAATTATGTGGTTTAAAAATGGAAATTTTGTCTTCCCATGAATGTTTTAATGAAATTTTCATACATCAAAGATGAAAACCATCAATGTTTATTATTATTAAAAGAGAATATAAACAATATATAACATCTGTATTATTTATTTAGATGGTTAAAGTGTATGATTTCACGATGTTTATGAATCACATTCCTTTTCAATGGGTTATTCAGTGATGAAATGTATATGAAACCTATTTCTTTTCATGTGTTTTGATATGAAGAATTTTTTGGGATCTTATATAAAAAATATATGTGATTTCTTTATGTAATGTGTGGGACCTATATCTATAACAAATTTATTGTTAAATTAATGATATATCATGTTATAAATTGGACTAGATAGGTGACTTGACCATGTTCAATAGGTGCACTGTCCACTATGATATTATTTGAAGTAAAATAGGACTAATAAGAACAAATGTGGAGATAGATCATTAATCTATCATTGTCTTCATAAAATACTTGAATAGAATCGAAATATTTGTCTATACTTATTTTCATTCAACAATTTCATGTATTATGATTCAATTATTCTCTCATCGCTCATGTTATTTGATTCCATTACGTTTCCTATGTTATAAATAGCCAGGATTTATGACATGAATCAAGATTATGATATATGATTTTTAGGGTATGGTTTTAATACATTATGATCACGTTATTATAATATTTTTATCAATTAATTATTATCTTATTATTTATATATCACATATTTACACTTAATTGACATCATAGATAAACCATTATTATGTTTCCTTTCCCAGTTTATGAATAATGGTTTTATGTATGTTGTGTCTCTGAAAGGTGATAGTTATAATGATCTATGTAGGATATAATTTTTAACAATTATGAACAATTGATTTTTTTATATGTTTCCAAAGATACTCTACTTATATGATTCTCACATGGAACGTTATGTTATATAATGAATATTCGTCTAAATATATGTAATATCTATATAAGAAATGGTCAGGTCATTATAGTTGGTATTATATAAAATTTTATTTAACTTATATAAATTTTGATGAGATAAATTTTGCGAGAATCATATGGATAATTATATGTATAGAATAAAATCATAATTTTTTTGGTAATGATCGTAAAAGATATTGGTTAAACATATGTTTTCATAGAAGAATGTGTCATTATTTAGACATACTATTAATTATAATTAATGAATATGTGTTTTCATATAGTGATTATTATTTCTCATACCATTATTTTGGTTTTAGATAGTGGATGAATCCTGAATAAATCATGTTAATGCTAAATGTGATGGAAAATTAAATGATTGTCCTCCTGAGAAACTGATTTTTTTTGGATCTAGAGTGAAAAAAACCCATTATATGGTCACTTGAAACTCTCATGTTATGAATCATATTGATATTAAAAATGGGAGTTGGACGAAAAAATGTAATTCCATGTCATTTATGGTGTAATATCAACCTTGTTTTATTTGGACAGCTAGTATGCTAGTCACTGAGAAGTGGATCCATACCACTAAAAATATTTTTTTTATTATCTTGGGTTTGGAATATTGGAATGTTATTCAGGATCATTATCATTTAGAAGGTTAATTTCATCAATATTGAAATCTTTTCAAGAATATAAAGCAATATGATGAAATTGGATCTATTGAGTTTCATGGTTTTAAGATATTATTTATCAGTTATAATTATTCATATATTATTCATACGAAAATAGATAATTACTTCCTTGACTTGAAATAGATGGATGATGAATCTATTGGTACCAATGGAAAAAAAATTATATGACTTGTGAGATACGCTTCTGGTGTTATCATTCAAATTGAATATAAGTTTTATTGATTCTTCAGTGGCTTAAAAACTAGTCTCCAATGGTTTTTATCCATAAAGTACATCAATATATATGTAAAAATAATTTTATTTTAAATCATGGTGGAGATGGATATTGGATTTACCCATCAGTTTCATGGTATTAATGAGAAAAAAATAATGGGATTCAATGGAAAATTTGAAACCTATGGTGAGAAGAATATGACAAATCTTTTATACATAAAATGTTGAAGGAAACATGGGATGAATTGTCATAGATGGAATGCTAAATTTTATAACTATGTAATGAAATTTTATCAGAAAATATTATACTATTGTAATGTAAATAGGTTATATAATTTTGTGAATATAGATAATGCACCATGTAGTTCACCACTAAAACTCTAGCATTTTAAATGCAAAGAGTATGTTCATTATACTAACTAGGGACCAAATCTGATTGTTAATGATGATGAATGATTTAAAATACCTCTTAAACCCTTATAAAATGGGAAATATCACAAAATCACTATTTTTGATGAGGGGTATGATAAATATGTGGTTAAATGTACACTTACCATACACGCTAGATCTATTTGGGTATTATGTTAAAATGGATCCAACCATTTTTGTATATATGGATACTTTTCCAAGGGTATCATAACAGAACCTCAAAAATTTAATTTTGAGTTGGCAGTAAAAGCCACTAATGGTATAGGGATTACATTCCAATTATAGGATTCTTCACAATTTTAATTTTTTTCTATTTGTTTCCTGAAAATATTTTCATTATTCAACTAGTTGAATTCAATGTTATTTTTGGAATGTATTGGATTTCTTACATAAATTTAGAAATTATTACCAATGAAGGGAAGTTACATTTTATATTCTAAACCATAATATGATCTTATATCAATGTAATGATAAAAATATACTATTTATGGAAATTACATCCATCATATAGGTTAGGATTCCTACTCAAAAGTGGATTTTATCTCAAATAGTTGGGAAGAAACTCAAAATTGATGATTTTACAACTATGATTTTTTATATTATTTAATAATTTAGTATTCTTCCACCGGATCATGAACATGTTTTTTATATTTAGGAACATACCTAGTGCTAAAAATTTTCCAAGACATTGTATAGACAGGACTCAATTGAGTTTCATAAATTGAAAATCTGGTCTAGTAGAATCATTATATGGTATTCTTTCTACAAATCCCATAACCTTGGGGTAAATGTTTTTTTCAATAAGAAATGTAGATTAATGTGAATCTGTATTGATTTTCAATAACTTATTAGGAACACTACCAAGAAATATTATCAGCAACCCCTTATTGATGTCTCATTTGATCAAATAAGTGGAGAAAAATACTATTCCATGATTGATCTTATTTATAAATATCATTAACTAGGGGTAGAAAAAGTTGATATAAACAAGTTATCATTTGATATAGGGTTTGGAATCTATGAATTTTTATTAATTTCATTTGGTCTTACTAATATCCCCTATATCATAATAGATTTAATGAATAGAGTATTTAGAGATACCATGACCAACATGCCATTGTAATAGTATATGAATTTCATATAAATCAAAATAATAATAATAATAATGTGTGTGAATTTAACTTAACGGTTTTTCTTAAGACCCTATGGAAGGATATTATTAATGGAAAACTTACACTATGTGAATTTTGTCTTCGAATAGTTTCATTCTAGGGTCTTACAATCTTCTGTGTGGGTATATTAGTTTACCCATTATAAAATGAATTAATAGAAAATAGTCCTACTAAATGTGATTAGGTTAAATTGTTTTCTTAGTATGGATTTATATAATCAGCACATTGTTAGAATTTTTCATGAATATCAAATCCTCTCACCATGTTAACTCGGGAGGGATCCAAGATCCTTTGGACGGATGAATGTGGGAAATTGTTTAAGGAACATGAGGGAAGGATAGTTAGTAACCCTAATCTTATAGTACCATTCATTGGATAAGGGTGTTTAATCTATAGTGATGCATAAAATAATGGACTAGGATGGATACTCATTCAGAATTATATGGTTATATATTATGTATCACGACAATCAATGGTCGGTGAAATTTTTTTCCAAACTCATTATTTAGAGTATGTTGTGATAATTTTTTCATGGGTGATATGGATTCATTATCCATATTGAAGAATTTTTGACAAATACAATAATCAAAAGAGTATAAAGTATATTGTCACTCAAAAAGAGATGAACGTGCATGAAACAAGATGGTTGGATCTGATTAAAAATTACGATTTATCAATTCATTACTAGTGTGGGGAAGTGTAAAAGGTCAAATATTTCCATTGTCTAAATGATCATAGTATATTATCTTTGATGAAGACCAAAATAGATATGATATTTATGTACATGAATAATATCGATCATGAAATCATAAAAGAAGAGAAGAAATATTATATTTCTCAAATGAATATTCAACCATATATGCAAGTGAGTATTAAAGAGGCATAGAAGGAAGATATAGAGATGAAAATTTATGAGATAAATATTATGAAGTTATACCTTGACTGTAATGGAATAATAAGGTTTCTGGACTTTTTATATTTCCCTCTACTTCCATATTTGAATTAGGATATTTTGGATGAATCTCATAGATCTTTATTCTCTATTTACTATGGATGTAAAAAGATGTATACAGATTTGAAATAGTATTTCTAGTCTGATGGTATGAAGAGATTTATTGCAAAATATGTTTCTTGGTGTTTGGTATTTTTACAAGTTAAATATGAGATTAAAAATATTAATGGTAATTTATGACCACTACCAATGCTAGAATAGAAATGGGAAAATATCATCATGTATTTTTTTCATTACACTCTCCAAAAAAACCAAAGGGAAAATGATATATGGATTGTATTCAATCACCTTATGAATTTAGTAGACATTATTGACATTAGATAATATTTATATATTTATAAAATTACTTACATATACATTAATGAAGAGTTATGAATTAATGGTGTTACACTATCAAATGTATATGATCTAGATCGAAGGATGTCCTCACCATTTTGGAGATGTCTTCAACATGATATGGATATAGAGTTATGTTTCATTATTTATTATTATCCTATGAAATATAGTAATTATGAGTGGTAAATTTTAAATCACGAATAAAGTATTTGAGGATTCTATATTTATCAAAAATTTTGTGGGAATCAACTCCTTCCATTGGTGTAATTTTCATAAAATTATAGTTTCCACTCCTTTATTGAGATGGATTTTTATGAATCCCTAGGTGTAGGATATGAGAAAATCTTACATTATGGAATGATTATCTACATATAAAACTATTGGGAGCTTATCTAGCTAATGAAATAGTTCATAATATTATATTAATTAAATGTCACATAAGAGAATCTCAGAATCGATAATATGGTTATTCTAATAAGTGTTGGATTGGTCTTAAGTTTGAGGTTGGTAATATGGTATACCTATGAAAATATTTATGGAAGAGGGTGATGATATTTTTAATGTAAGGAAAGCTATGACCTAGGTATATTGGTTTTTTTAATATTATGGACCATACCAGGATCATGGCTTATAGATTTTAACTCCTATAGAATCACTCTTTAGATCATAATGTGTTACATGTATATATCCCGAGAAAGTACATACCTGATCCTTCACTTATACTGAACTAAAATGATATACCACTATAGAAATATCATTATTATGGGAAAAAATTGGTGGATACTCTAGGTCATATATAGAAATATCTACGAAACAATACACTCACATGGTCTTTATTTTTTGGGTTAATCAACCTATTTGATGAAGCTATATGGGAATGTAGTGATATGATGAGGCATTTGTACCCTCAATTTTTTATATCATAGTAATGAAATATTAATGTAGAAATTATTTTATTGTGGGTAGATAATAATATCCATATATTTTAAGAAATTATTCTTTAAAAGTAAATTTAGTTTCATATATAGCTTGTGTCATACGAAAAAATGTGTTTAGATGTACTATGATATATTATTTAAATATTATAATCACCTAGCTGTTAGATTTGTGATATTATATTAGAATAAATTAATTATAAAAACATAATTCATACAAATGTATTAATTGGAATTAGTATGTAACAGCCCGAGATTTTATGAAAAATATTCTTTTTTATTTTACTAATGTCTTGTGTTATACGCTACACCAAAAAGAGCTTGCACAACACGCATCCTTGACTTGCCTTGCATTACACGCAATCACAACCTTCCTCGATAGCGTGTGTGGTACGTAATCCTGAGTTTCACGAAACAATGATATGCTATTAAAATATTATTAAAACTAGCCGTTATGAATAGTAATAACCACTTTTTGAAATCCAGTAAATCTTATTTTTCAAAATGAACTTTATTTTTGGATTCGGAGTATCGAATTTATCCTAAGGTGAAATTTTGGTACTTTTCGGATAACTTTCATATTCTGATGAATAGTGAAAATTACTAAAATATAATTAAAAACAACTTTTTTAATCGAAATAATTAATAGTGATAAATCATTAATTTGAGTGGTTTTAAAGTATATTTAGAATATATTTTTACAATTTAATACAATGTTGGTCATTGGATGTAATTTCACATTTAAACTAGACATAAACAAGTGTCAATCTTTTGATAGATATTGTTTCTTAAAAACACGCTATTTGTTTTAACAGCGGGATTTAATTATAAAATTAATTAATGCAAATTTTATGTTATGAATTTGGTAAAATAGACTTCATTTTTGAATTCAGAATATGAAATATAGCTTGGGATGAAATTTTGGCATTGTTCTGAAAAACATCAATTTTTGATGAATAATGAAACTACTAAGTGGTAGGTTAAAAACTGAATTTTGCATAAAACTTAATTTTACCGCTTCTGTGAATGGAATTTCGAAAATCCGAGAGACACGGTTAATATCAAGGACTAAAATGTGGTTCAATGAGATGAAAATAATTTTTTGGTGAATAGTAACTTTTTACTTTTTTTACCACGGTTAATAGTAAATAGGGTAACTAAGGGTAAATATGATATTAATATTACCCTAACACATGTCCTAATTCTATTGGACAAGTGTAATTCGACCAAAAACAAACTTAGGAATAAAATATGACCATTTAGGCCCACTTGGATTAGATTAGGACATTTATTATTAATTTATTTAAAGAAGGGTTAAAATAGTTAAAATCAAAGTTTAATAAGTAAATCATTTTTAATATGGGGTTATACATAAGATAAATTCGATTGTAAATATTAATTAGAAAGCTAAAAATATTTCCTACATAATGGTATTTTATTTGTAATTTTTAAAAATCAAATAATTTAATTTATTTATGACACAAAGATGATGCAGTAATTATCTTATTAATGAAATATTGACATAATTGATAATATAAATACCAAAATAAATGTAATTCAAAACTTTTTATGAATTCCACTAATTTTATAGGTTACTATGATATATTAATGTTGATTTAATCAACTTGTATCGAACATTTAATTCTGTTATGACTTTCACAAAAATCATATATCAAATAGTGTCAAAATTGACACAAAATAGTTTTTAAATCAAATATTATATTATTAATTGTTATTTTATTCCTAAAAAACTAAGGTTCGGCCAAATGACTTAGATAAGGATATATTTATTAATAATATACAATTTTGGGTTCGTTTGGCATGTTATAGTAAGTGTATTAACCATATAGTGAAAGAAAACAAAAAGACACGGTAAAAGTTAAATTATTTATCTTAGAGTTAAATCTAATTGATAAGGTTAAAATAATATCCTAAACTTGTCTAAATTCTATTGGTTGATAGGATTTCGACCCATCCCCACTTTAGCTTCGAAATAAGACCCTTTGGAACCATTATAAACCGATTTTGACTTTAATATAAAATAATATTTTGAGATATTCCTAAGGTGCCCCTCTCCTCCCTTATAAAAGGACACCTCCTCCCCCTCCTCCTCACACCAATTTGAGCATTCAAGCTCGGCCAACACCTGACAAAATCTCTTCTCCACTTCCCTAGCAACATCCTAGAGGTTCTGGTCTTCCTCAAAGACCAATTTTAGTTCCCTAAGAGGAGGTCTCCAAAAGGTGCTTCAAAGAAGAGGTAATTACCGTTACCAATTCTTTCATCTTTATTTATTCTTCCACTTCTTCTTCTTAGGTTGTTTCATTATGAAGTAATAACATCAGTATCACTCATATACTGATATGTTATTATAAGTATGAAACAACCCTATTTCACCATCTATCCATCCTACGGAAAAAGAAATCACCGCGCGTGCGTACGTACGGAATACCGTCTCCACGCCGTGGTGTAATCTATTTTCCACCACCACCTTACATGGATGGGTATAATGGTGTAAAGAATAACTATACATTCTTATTACAACATCATATTGATTCTGATATATTGTATAATCCACTCCAATTCAATTCAATATTTATGGAAATGATATCATCGCTCGTGCGTACGTACGGACTACCGTCTCCACGACGCGATGAGATTCATTCTCCATGTTAACCATCTAAGAATGATTATAAAATATATATAAGAAATAAAAATGAAATATATGATATTGTAATGCTACTAGATTTATATATATATATATATGTATGTCATCTACTTACTTCCATTTCAAGACAATAAGGAATGGAAAACAACGTTCATGCGTACGTACGGACTACCGTCTCCATGAACGGTGTTTTTCATTTTATTTATCTACCTATTATATATATATATATATACTGAATATATATGATATATAAATCATATTTTATATTCTGGAAGTAAGTAAATCATGATATAAGTAATAATGATGTCAAGAACAACAAGTCAAAACACCTACGATAAATGAAACAATTTTACCCAAAACGCTTCTTTAACATGGAATTTACAAAAGAACGGGTAATATAATGTCATAAGTGAACCATATATGATATCATAACAATGAATATGATTCTGTAATAAGTCAATAACATGATTTAAATCATTATACAGGAGGTTCGGACACTTACAAAGCAAGTCGGACGTAAGGTAAGGGAAATATCACAATCTCACTTTTATCCGAGATTGTTTTTACTTTGGTAATTACTGGGGTGTATTTTATCATCCACATCCATGTTGCCTCAATATGTAATATTATTTCCATCCTTCTACAATAGTTTATATCCAATTTTACCCTTTGGTGAGTTTTTAGTAAAAGATATGAAAGGAATCTTTTGTCGTTTTTCGTACGAGGTACTTTTTGACTTTTCCGACAAAAGTACGAAGAATGTTTTTTTAACTTATACGGCATGAATGGATTTTTAAAACATTGTTTCCAAGAATCTTCCTTTACAAGTTTTCAAGTTTATTTTTAATCAACTTCTTTTATTTTAAAGTTGTATGACATGTTATGAAAGGAAAAATGTTTTTGAAGAAGAAAGGATATTTTCCTCAAGAATGGAGTTCAAGTGTTTTATCAAAATTATTTTCCATCTAAGATAATAAAGGGTTATGTTTTATCCCTATTATTAAATTGATTTGTTCATGTTGTGATGGAATTATTTTTATGAATTCCTTTATCTTATATGAATTGATTTATGATGTCATGATGTTTCAAGAATCCCATTTTTGTTACATGTGTTATGCGATGATGTATGTTTTATGATTATGTGGCACACATAAGAAAGGATTCATTATAAGATGGGTGGGACCTATATCTCCCTCCAATGCATTGGGTAATGATTTTATATCTCATGAGATAGACATGGCTGGAATGGTAGGTTATACCGGTTCAGTGAAACAGGACTGAAACGAGGATTACTCGATTCAGAAAGGGACTTTGTCCACTAAGATAGTCTTGGCAATGAGTCTTGACTAACAAGAAATGATTCTCTATGATTATGTGTGTATGCCACAATGAGTAATGTTTTAAGTTATGGTTTCATTTTCACTACTATGATTTATCCCATGTTATGAAATTATGCTCTCTTTTGCAGGTTAAGATTTCCAAAAAATGTTATGTTCTTATGAAAATTATGTGATTGATATTTCTATTGTTTACCCTTACTGAGCATTTGAGCTCACCCTTTTATGTTTTCTTTTCCCCAGGATATAAAGAAAGGTTTTAGGTAAAAAAAAAGGGAAGATCTTTGTGGGAGATTTTGAAGATCTTTCACCAGGATTAGAAGATTACGTTCCGAGTTTCCAAAGACACTAAACTATTACGATCCTTGTGTGTGTATTTTTGTTATGTATTAAGTATTCCGCAAATGTAATGTAATGTCAATGTACGATAAGCTTCGGGTCTCTACAGTTGGTATCAGAGGAAAGGTTTAGTCAACCTTTGGAAACTAGGACGCGAAAACATTAGTGAGATCCCTAGAGATATTTCTAAGGTATGTCTAGGGATGCCCCTAAGGATAAGTATACGTATAGGATATAGTCCTAGAACTATGGTAACGATATTAGATTAAACCAAAGATGTTAGATATTTAAGTTACTCCCCCTTTATTATGATTTTTGCCTCTCACACTATTCTTTTTTGGGTTTTAGAATATGGCTGGAAACAAGATGATTCACGATAATGGAGGATATGATGGACAATGGAATGATATTCTTCATGAGCAACCAAATGAAATGGGATTTGGATGCCCAAACATCATTATTATGCCGAATCAGCAATCTCACAACATGATCAATAAAGTAAAATTTGGTAAGTTTCCTGACTCGACTAATAAGAGAAAGATGGAGTTCCATGATGATCATAGAGGAAAGAATGTTCAATTTCCCCTATGTAAATCATGTGGGAAGAGGCATCAAGGAGAATGTTTCAAGGGAACTGGAAGATGCTTTGGGTGTGGAAAAGAAGGACACAAAGCAAGTAAGTGCAAAGGAAAAGGGTCGGTTAACACCATGGATGAGGATAATGGTATTGCTATGACATCAAAAATGGTTAAGTGTTTTAAATGTGGAATGTATGGGCATTATGAAAACAAATGCCCTAAGGGAAAAACTCATGAAGAGAATCAGTATGGTCATATGGGTAGTATTTATGTGGATGATGATGAAGAGACTACAAATGATATGTGAGATGAAATAATTGTTGAAGCTCGGTCAATGGTTTAAGAAGGTAGTGGAATGATTACATGTTTATCAAGTGTAATGTTGTACTATAGAATAAAAAGACATCTAAGGATTGTTACACTATTGTCTTTCCTTAAGTTTTGAAAGTTTATGGTATGAGTAACAATGAAAGGTTATTCATATTTTTTTTGGAAAGTGGATGATATGCGCATAATGAAGTGATAAAGAGAAAATGAAATGTTTGACAGTATTCATGAGCTCATGATTGATATAAGAACTAAGTGATATCATGGTTTGAGTATATAGAATTTTGAGGATTTTGGTATATGGAAAGTGTTAACTTTTAACTTCACTCACTAAGGTATTCAAGAGAATACACGATTAAGGACTTTGAATGTTTGGAATGTGACCAACAAGACATATCTTATGTGGGGATCAACGACAGTATTAAATATCTGGTAATCGTTGTCACTATATTATGAGAGTGGACTGAAGTATTATGTATAAGCCTAAAGTTTAGACTGGATTATGTTGGACATAAGTTAGTATTGTTTAAGGATAGAAGATTTTCGATATTATTGATGGGATGTTATAGTGACGTAGTTTTAGAAAAAGGACAACCTGCAGGACGGGCGACAGCCCATCGCTTCGGACAAGGCTGTAGGAATCGAACCCACAACCGAAGTGCAACTGGCCTTTATCGCCTACCACTGTTCTACAGGAAGTCCCTGTTTAGTATAAACTAGTTTTATTATATTAAGCAGTATGATATATGAAGTATAAGTCCATTTTAGGAACTATATATGATTAATCTCACTATAGAATGACTTATGTATAATTAATAACTTTTGCTTACCTTTTGTTTGAGACAGATGGAATGACCCGTCATTCTATCACATGATCTGCTAACACTTCACGAATAACAAATTCAACTTCATTTATTTAAGATATGAAGTGGAAATTGTTCAAGGCACGAACAACAGTGATATTGTATCAAAATAAAGTAAGTATTTATTCTAATTCAAATTTTCAACTTTAGGGAAATGATCTTCAAAACCAAAAATGTTGTCCTAGTGATCTTATACCTGATGAATCAGATGGTACCTTATATCATCACAAATCTATGGATTTGTGATTACTGGCTTTTCCATAGCCATGTTCTCTACCACACTCCATCAGAACATGATGGTTAGATTTGTCTTCCATATCCATATTTTCACCTATGTGGAAACCCAGTGATTAGTTTATTTGGGTAATCGTTACATTTCATACTTTAGTTTTTAAAGCCATGTTTTGGTATTCCCTTTTACGATGTGGGTTTCTATTAAAGAAACTTTCGAATAGTAAACCATTTATAACCCCGACGAATTTCGAGGGCGAAATTCATTTTAAGGGGGGTAGAATGTAACAGCCCGAGATTTTATGAAAAATATTCTTTTTTATTTTACTAATGTCTTGTGTTATACGCTACACCAAAAAGAGCTTGCACAACACGCATCCTTGACTTGCCTTGCATTACACGCAATCGCAACCTTCCTCGATAGCGTGTGTGGTACGTAATCCTGAGTTTCACGAAACAATGATATGCTATTAAAATATTATTAAAACTAGCCGTTATGAATAGTAATAACCACTTTTTGAAATCCAGTAAATCTTATTTTTCAAAATGAACTTTATTTTTGGATTCGGAGTATCGAATTTATCCTAAGGTGAAATTTTGGTACTTTTCGGATAACTTTCATATTCTGATGAATAGTGAAAATTACTAAATTATAATTAAAAACAACTTTTTTAATCGAAATAATTAATAGTGATAAATCATTAATTTGAGTGGTTTTAAAGTATATTTAGAATATATTTTTACAATTTAATACAATGTTGGTCATTGGATGTAATTTCACATTTAAACTAGACATAAACAAGTGTCAATCTTTTGATAGATATTGTTTCTTAAAAACACGCTATTTGTTTTAACAGCGGGATTTAATTATAAAATTAATTAATGCAACTTTTATGTTATGAATTTGGTAAAATAGACTTCATTTTTGAATTCGGAATATGAAATATAGCTTGGGATGAAATTTTGGCATTGTTCTTAAAAACATCAATTTTTGATGAATAATGAAACTACTAAGTGGTAGGTTAAAAACTGAATTTTGCATAAAACTTAATTTTACCGCTTCTGTGAATGGAATTTCGAAAATCCGAGAGACACGGTTAATATCAAGGACTAAAATGTGGTTCAATGAGATGAAAATTTTTTTTTGGTGAATAGTAACTTTTTACTTTTTTTACCACGGTTAATAGTAAATAGGGTAACTAAGGGTAAATATGATATTAATATTACCCTAACAGATGTCCTAATTCTATTGGACAAGTGTAATTCGACCAAAAACAAACTTAGGAATAAAATATGACCATTTAGGCCCACTTGGATTAGATTAGGACATTTATTATTAATTTATTTAAAGAAGGGTTAAAATAGTTAAAATCAAAGTTTAATAAGTAAATCATTTTTAATATGGGGTTATACATAAGATAAATTCGATTGTAAATATTAATTAGAAAGCTAAAAAGATTTCCTACATAATGGTATTTTATTTGTAATTTTTAAAAATCAAATAATTTAATTTATTTATGACACAAAGATGATGCAGTAATTATCTTATTAATGAAATATTGACATAATTGATAATATAAATAGCAAAATAAATGTAATTCAAGACTTTTTATGAATTCCACTAATTTTATAGGTTACTATGATATATTAATGTTGATTTAATCAACTTGTATCGAACATTTAATTCTGTTATGACTTTCACAAAAATCATATATCAAATAGTGTCAAAATTGACACAAAATAGTTTTTAAATCAAATATTATATTATTAATTGTTATTTTATTCCTAAAAAACTAAGGTTCGGCCAAATGACTTAGATAAGGATATATTTATTAATAATATACAATTTTGGGTTCGTTTGGCATGTTATAGTAAGTGTATTAACCATATAGTGAAAGAAAACAAAAAGACACGGTAAAAGTTAAAGTATTTATCTTAGAGTTAAATATAATTGATAAGGTTAAAATAATATCCTAAACTTGTCTAAATTCTATTGGTTGATAGGATTTCGACCCATCCCCACTTTAGCTTCGAAATAAGACCCTTTGGAACCATTATAAACCGATTTTGACTTTAATATAAAATAATATTTTGAGATATTCCTAAGGTGCCCCTCTCCTCCCTTATAAAAGGACACCTCCTCCCCCTCCTCCTCACACCAATTTGAGCATTCAAGCTCGGCCAAACCCTGCCAAAATCTCTTCTCCACTTCCCTAGCAACATCCTAGAGGTTCTGGTCTTCCTCAAAGACCAATTTTAGTTCCCTAAGAGGAGGTCTCCAAAAGGTGCTTCAAAGAAGAGGTAATTACCGTTACCAATTCTTTCATCTTTATTTCTTCTTCCACTTCTTCTTCTTAGGTTGTTTCATTATGAAGTAATAACATCAGTATCACTCATATACTGATATGTTATTATAAGTATGAAACAACCCTATTTCACCATCTATCCATCCTACGGAAAAAGAAATCACCGCGCGTGCCTACGTACGGAATACCGTCTCCACGCCGTGGTGTAATCTATTTTCCACCACCACCTTACATGGATGGGTATAATGGTGTAAAGAATAACTATACATTCTTATTAAAACATCATATTGATTCTGATATATTGTATAATCCACTCCAATTCAATTCAATATTTATGGAAATGATATCATCGCTCGTGCGTACGTACGGACTACCGTCTCCACGACGCGATGAGATTCATTCTCCATGTTAACCATCTAAGAATGATTATAAAGTATATATAAGAAATAAAAATTAAATATATGATATTTTAATGCTACTGGATTTATATATATATATATGTATGTCATCTACTTACTTCCATTTCAAGACAATAAGGAAAGGAAAACAACGTTCATGCGTACGTACGGACTACCGTCTCCATGAACGGTGTTTTTCATTTTATTTATCTACCTATTATATATATATATATACTGAATATATATGATATATAAATCATATTTTATATTCTGGAAGTAAGTAAATCATGATATAAGTAATAATGATGTCAAGAACAACAAGTCAAAACACCTACGATAAATGAAACAATTTTACCCAAAACGCTTCTTTAACATGGAATTTACAAAAGAACGGGTAATATAATGTCATAAGTGAACCATATATGATATCATAACAATGAATATGATTCTGTAATAAGTCAATAACATGATTTAAATCATTATACAGGAGGTTCGGACACTTACAAAGCAAGTCGGACCTAAGGTAAGGGAAATATCACAATCTCACTTTTATCCGAGATTGTTTTTACTTTGGTAATTACTGGGGTGTATTTTATCATCCACATCCATGTTCCCTCAATATGTAATATTATTTACATCCTTCTACAATAGTTTATATCCAATTTTACCCTTTGGTGAGTTTTTAATAAAATATATGAAAGGAATCTTTTGTCGTTTTTCGTACGAGGTACTTTTTGACTTTTCCGACAAAAGTACGAAGAATGTTTTTTTTAACTTATACGGCATGAATGAATTTTTAAAACATTGTTTCCAAGAAGCTTCCTTTACAAGTTTTCAAGTTTATTTTTAATCAACTTCTTTTATTTTAAAGTTGTATGACATGTTATGAAAGGAAAAATGTTTTTGAAGAAGAAAGGATATTTTCCTCAAGAATGGAGTTCAAGTGTTTTATCAAAATTATTTTCCATCTAAGATAATAAAGGGTTCTGTTTTATCCCTATTATTAAATTGATTTGTTCATGTTGTGATGGAATTATTTTTATGAATTCCTTTATCTTATATGAATTGATTTATGATGTCATGATGTTTCAAGAATCCCATTTTTGTTACATGTGTTATGCGATGATGTATGTTTTATGATTATGTGGCACACATAAGAAAGGATTCATTATAAGATGGGTGGGACCTATATCTCCCTCCAATGCATTGGGTAATGATTTTATATCTCATGAGATAGAAATGGCTGGAATGGTAGGTTATACCGGTTCAGTGAAACAGGACTGAAACGAGGATTACTCGATTCAGAAAGGGACTTTGTCCACTAAGATAGTCTTGGCAATGAGTCTTGACTAACAAGAAATGATTCTCTAGGATTATGTGTGTATGCCACAATGAGTAATGTTTTAAGTTATGGTTTCATTTTCACTACTATGATTTATCCCATGTTATGAAATTATGCTCTCTTTTGCAGGTTAAGATTTCCAAAAAATGTTATGTTCTTATGAAAATTATGTGATTGATATTTCTTTTGTTTACCCTTACTGAGCATTTGAGCTCACCCTTTTATGTTTTCTTTTCCCCAGGATATAAAGAAAGGTTTTAGGTAAAAAAAAAGGGAAGATCTTTGTGGGAGATTTTGAAGATCTTTCACCAGGATTAGAAGATTACGTTCCGAGTTTCCAAAGACACTAAACTATTACGATCCTTGTGTGTGTATTTTTGTTATGTATTAAGTATTCCGCAAATGTAATGTAATGTCAATGTACGATAAGCTTCGGGTCTCTACATAGTAGATAATAATTAATTACAAATCAAAATAAAAATTATTTCAAAACAAGAATATATTTTTCTGAAAAACTAAATTTTTGAGCACAATGTATTTTTCCCTAATAAATTATATTTAAAAATATTAGTGAATTATTTTAATTAAATAAATATATTATATATTCTATCAAATTTTTTAACATTCAAATAATATCTTTTATGACTATGGTACTAAATAGTCTTGTTTATTTCTGAAAATATATTTTCTTAAAAAACTAATTTTCATTGAATTGTGAAAAAGTACATTTAAATTAATTACTAAATTAATTGGTATTTAATTAGATAAAATTAATTAAATATTTATAATTATTAGGCTCAAAATTGGTAAACATATGCTTTTTATTTTTTGTCAATATGAATAGTAATCGTGGTAAACTTTATCATCTGAGAAATGGTAAATCAGATTAAACTTAGTTAAAAATAAGTGGTAGGAAAATAAATTATTGTAATAATTATTATAATATGAATGTAATTAAAAATTAAACACCATATTCTTGAATTAAATTATTTTAATGGAAACATTTCAATAAAAATTGACTTACATAATTTTTAAATCATTGAATGTTACAAAACATCACTCTCTTTAATTTCAATATCTCTTGTGTGTCTATAGAGGAACAATTATGTTATAAATAAATCATTGTGTATATTTTTATATTAATAAATTTATTTTCATGATAGAAATTTATTTTTGGTATTTTGTAATTATGTAATGATTTTAATTACTTATGAAACACTAATGCATTATTTCACCATGTAAAAATACATGTAATAAATGATTTTAGAAATGATAAAAGTTATATAACTTGAATGTGTTAATATTTCTTACAAATTTTATAGTTTTATAGAACATATTAGGGTTCTTTTAAATCATTATATTCTAATTGTCCATATTTTATTATGTATTTAAAAATAAATTAAATTATATTTTTAAAATGAAATTAATGATATTTTATAATAAATGATTTTTTATTAAATATTATAAATTTAATAAAAAACATGTATTGGAAAAAATTAATTTTATATGGTTTTAAACCTCATCCAATTTTCATTTATGTGACATTTTTAAATTTATAATAACATTATTAACCCTTAAATGGAAGAAAAAATTAATATTATGTGAATTTTACAAGGGGATAATAGATATGATAAAACAAAAATATAAGAGACCAAATGTGATCCAAACATATATAAAATTTATCTTATGATAGTATTAAAACTCATAATAATCTTATTTTCGAACCATATCATTTTTGTGCCATTTTGAAATTAAAATTAATTATTATGAATTTAATATTTTAAGAAATTACAAGAGTTCCACTCCACTCAATTATAAAAGGGAGCCCCTCCTTTTTCTTCAACACACCACATTCATCCTTGTATCATAACAAATTATAAAACATTTCTGTTATAAAATTAGATAGACATATTTTATTGGTTTTTTCATTGCAAAAATCTAACCATAGTGTCCATTATAGGTGATCCAAATGAGTCATTTCATTTAACATGTAATCACCATAACCTGTCACTTTTCTTAGTTTTTTATTTTCTCTAATTTAAATATTTTATACAATTCATAAAATAAAAATATATTTATCATAAATATAATGAAATTTTATTTTGATTATTATTACATAATTATACTCCCATGTTCCCATAAATTTGGAATTGAAACTATAGCTCAGGGGTACGTACGTCTCACCATCTTCACAGAGAAATACAATAAATTTTTCATCACCATCATTTATAGATGTATATTATGATTGGTTGATTTTTTAAATATAATATTTAAGGAAAAATTATACTTGTATAATGATAATATAATTTCTACCTTCTTACTATCCAATTATTTGGGAAACAATAATAACATTCATGCATACGTGTGGACTACCACCTCTATAAACCTATGTGAATCATTTTTCATTTTTATTTAAATTGGATGAAAATGATGATTAATTAGAAAAATTTATATTATATATATGATTTAATAATATTATAATAAATGTAAATTAATATTTACCACTATTTCATTCAGTCCATCAAAAAATTAAAATTGTGTTCATGTGTACGTACATCTTACAGACTCCGTGATCGGTGTTTTTCATTTTTATATCTCTAATGGTCATGGATGAAAATAAATAAATTAATAAATATATATGTATAATGGTTATATAAGATATTTTTACACTGAATAATATTTTAAAGTTGATGTAACTATGATAATTTTATGAGGTTAGAAACTACCAAACCAAGTCTTCCATGAAAAAATGAATCGATTATCTCCCGGAATTGTGATTATAATAAAGAATTGTTCATAAAATTATTATAAAATGATACAATTAAAGATTATATTATTTGATATATGTATGTATTAATGAGAAGAAATATTTATAATAAACCTATATTTATTATACAGGATTTTTGATAATTTTTGAAGGATGCTATATAAGAGGTCAGTGGTTTTATGTTATAATCTTTTTGTTTATTAGGATTATTTATTATTAGGTTCCAAGGAAGAAATATTATGATCAACCTATCAAGATACTCATAATTTTTTTTATAATCTTATATTATTTGAATATATATTTTTTACTATCATTTTCCTCAACTATTTTACTCTGGAGCATAAAAATAAGTTTTTATGGCCAATAGACATCATTTCCCTCTTCCATTAAAAATACTTTTTATTCCATATCCATGTTTTATATGTTCTTTTTATGATGGTTTTTTCAATACATATATAATTGTTTAAAATAATTTTGAACTTCATTTTACTGTATACAAAAAAATTGATGGAATCATCATGTCAACTTCCGAACAATATAATTTTTGACTTTTCTAATGAAATGTATGTAAGGAGTTTTTTTATCATATATGACATGAATGGAATAATATGACTTCATTGGCACTTATTGTTTTCAAAAATTCATTTCATTTTACCTTTGTTATATTCCAAGAAACTATTTCCTGCAATATTTTGTACATTTTTTTATTTTAAAATTTTATTTCAAAATGGAAATTTTATTTTCCTCAAGAATTTTTTAATGATATATTGATTAATCATTGAAAACAAAATTTAATGATTCTTATTCATTACTAGGAGTATTTTTAAAGGATTCGATAATTATTCTTTTTCTGGATGGTTTATGTTTATAATGGAATGATGTTTCTAAATCCCATTATTTTTCAATGGGTTATGCCATGATGAAATATTTATAAAACCCATTCCATTTCGTGGGTTTTAATATAATGAATGGTTTATAATCTTTCTAAACACATATTTATAATATTCATAATATGATGTTTGGGGCCTATATCTCTCTATAATCCATTCTGTAATGATTGATATCTAATGAGATAAATAATACTAGAATGGTGACTAAACCCAATTCAATAAGAAACATTATCCACTAAGATAGTTTTGGGAGTGAACATTCACTATTATGATGTTTTGTGGAGTAAATGTCATACATTATGAGGGTTCTGGAAAGGAACCTTAAGTTATAAGGAAATGTTTTTATTACTTTATGTATTCAAAATTTAACATTGTTTTGATTCTATTATTCTCTCATAGCTAATGTTCATGGATTTATTAATGAATAATATATTATAAATTTCTAATATTTATTCCATGGATCTAGGTTATGGTATATGATATTTTGGGTATTGTTTTTAAATGTTAAGATCATTTTAACATACCATTTTCCATATTTTATGCATATATAATCATTGATATCTCCCTTATTTACATTTACTGAGCATTAGATCTCACCATTTCTTATTTTTCCAATCCATGGTTTTGAAAAAACGTTTTATTTATGATATGTATAATAAGGGTGATTGTTATTAAGATCTAAGAGGGAGATGATGTAAAAAAACATATGAATTTTTTTAATTATTCCATGTTTCCAAAGATACTACACCTATGAATTTTGTAATGGGTCATTATCTTATGTAAAGAATATTCATCTATATAGATATAATATCATAGTATGAAAAGTTTGGGTTTCTATATAGACAAATTCTTGATGGGGTCTCCTGGGGAAGTATCCAGAATTCCCTACTATGGAGAACACACCAGTTCCAATACTTGCTATATAAAAGGATACAAATGTGGATGCTCATGAACCTCATATAGTGGTTTATCCAACTATTATTCCTTATCATAGATTCATTCCGACAAAACTAGCTTAGGTTAAAGGGGTACAATGGATTAAAATTGAATTTTCTCATGATTTCTAACTCTAGGATTTTCCTTCCATTTAGGTAACTGGTTTACCTCATAATGTTGATTAGAGGAAAGAAAATTATGAAGTGTATAATAGATCTAATAAAAAATCCAAGGGATTGGACGGTAAATATAGCTACATTTATATTTCAAGAAACATCCACTATATTGTGGAGTGTTATAGTATTGGTAATAAATAATGAAGGTCTTACTTTAGAAGAATTCAGGGGGATATTATTTTAGGATATCATTCCTAACATTATGATGTTAGATAGATCAAATGAGTTTAACGAGCTTCAGTAAAGCAAGAAGCATTTCTTTTTCTTAAGTGGACCATTTTACTGAGTTTCTATTCCTTACTCCTCATTTTGTTTGGAATGAGTTGTTGAAGGTCACGAAGTGTGAGTTGAAACATCTTTTATTAATTTAAAATCTTGTCAAGGACATTTATGTGATAACGTATGTGGAAGTACATCACCAGGGAATGACTTTTGTAAAGGGGATAATGGGGGATAGACGTACATGCTTTCATACATGTTACTATTCATTGATGACAAGACATATTGATGCTATAGAGACTTCCTCTTATGGTAGTAGTAATATATTGGTTGGGGAAGTCAGATAAAGAAACATTTTGGTGGAGAAATGATGGGACTCTTCAACTCCTTTGGTGCGAGGAGGTTCTTCAATGTTTTACAACTATAGATGAAAGGGTCATGTTAGTAACTTATTAATAAATCCATTAAGGTAATTCCAAAAATTTGGAATGATGATAAATCCAAAGCGTTTAGGTTCTAAGATGTCACATATAAATTCATAGAGGTCTGGTTGGGTTTCACATAGTGGAACATAGTAGTAGACCTTAGTACCACATACCCTGGTGATATAGACAAGTTATACACCATCATAATGAGGTCATTATCTAGAGGTATTTTGACATATTCAATGGAAGATGTTCCATCCATTGGTGGAATTGTACCTTCTATAGTATGTGGTGTGGTTTTGATTAGCTATAAATTTGTTAATAATTTTTTTGATTTAATTGATGACCATTATTTCATATCTTCTCATGCTATTGATGGACTTAATTTAGTAGATATATTAATTTAAGAGTTTCTCTCTCTTAACATTCCCTTGGGAATGATTTTAGACCCTATCCAATGATCTTCTAAGTGTTTAGTAGTTGTTAATATACATATCTGGGATTTTATGCTCTTTTAAAAACACGTTTAAATGTGATGTATAAAATAGACTAGTTGACCAATTATTGAGTTCATTTCAACTCTTACAAGTGACATGTATATTTCACGTACCTAGGATAGTGAGGTTTGGGTTACCTAGTGAGTGGCATGTTGAATTTGGTAGGATGGTACTATAACTAACTTTTATTGATGACAACATAAAACAAGTAGTAGGTTTTGATATTATAACAGAATCAATAGTGGAATTGTATATATCCCCTCAATTGGTGGATCATTATCAGGATGTTTTCAGAGATTAATTCTTAAAATATATTCCATACATAGAGTTTTAAATTTTGATTCATTTTATATAATGTTGAAACTGATGTCGAATCAAACTAATAATTTATTCAATTCTGATTTTGGTTAGTAGAAGGTGAAATATATGTATTTGGATGATAACTGATTTATCATGATGAGAACATCACCTTGGGGTGATCTATTATTTTTTAAGATAGAATATGGAATTGTAATCATCTATGTGGAATAATGTAATCTAAATGAGATAACGTTGAAGAATATATACCATTTAAACATGATTTATTATTTGTTTGATAAATTACAAAGAGGCTAGTAATTATACAATATTAATATTTATTATAGTAACCATCACCTCCATGTTAAATGATAATATTCACAAGATAGCTTTTAGGATTAGTTATAGACATTATGATCATCTTTTCATGCCGTTTGGGTTGAAAAATTCACTACTAGTGTTTATGGATTTCATGAATAGGATCTTACATCCATACCATGACTCATTCATCATTATATTGTTTGGATAATATTGTGATATATTCAAGTACCTTATATATGAATTCTATGAAACAAGAAATCATATTGAGTACTCATTGAGTGCATTGACTATATGAAAAACAATCAAATTTTCATTTCTGGATTCAGGTGGTGTAGTTCTTCGAGCTTTTTATTTTTTATGTTGGAATTTATTTGGGCCTAATGTAGTTATAAGTTGTGATTTCATGGGAATACCTAATAAATTTGTTTGAGAATATGATTTTCCATTGGATTTTTGGGTATTATCTACATTAAATATATGAATTCCACTCTTTAGAAGTGTTGATGAAAATTTGAAGAAAAGGAGGTGGGGGTATTTAATAGTGGTATAATCAGTGTGAAAAGGAAATTATAGAGCTAAATATGATATTTATTACATATCTAGTTTTTATTATTCCGGATCTTGGTATTGGATACTCAATGTATTATAGAACCTCAGGTGTCAGTTTATACTTTTAATAATGTATAGGGATTATGTAGTTTCATATAGATTATCTCAGACAATACCCCACAAATAGAATTACTTGACACATGACTTGGGGTTGTATGTTGTGGTCCATTCATGGATGTTTTTTCAATAATATCTCTTTTATGAAAATATTTTCATCTACATGGACCACATGATCTAGGGATACATCTTCACTCCATGAGATCTAAATATAATGAAATCAGTGCATTATCAATGTAATATCCCAAACTAAAAAAATAGATCTGACCAATATACTATGTCACCTCATGTGTGCCTCCCCATATTCAAGAGGATAACAAGTAGCACCGAGGGTTTGATTCCACTAATATGGAGACTATACCCTCATTATCATTTCAAATTATTGATTATAATCAATTAAAAACAAATAAATAATCATATTAAACATGAATAAATTAATAAACATTGCATACATTTCATAAAAATAAATGTGCTTCCCAATGTAAAAACCCTATCCAGTGTAATGAGAATCAAGTAAATAAAAAACAACTAAGGGATTTTTCATCTATCTGTCCTGATCCTCCAATAAATCCATACTTCTATACTTTCCCACCCACCATAGAGACTTTCCCCTACTCTAAATTCCTCAGGAATTCTACAGGCAGTCTAAAATGTTTGAGGAGGGTGTGAGTACAAGACTTAATAGGACACCACCAATGTGTCCTTCACTATTTTTCTTATGTATAAAATGTGTATTCCAAAATAATAATAGAATTCAAAACATCCTCGAAATATAATCTAAACCAATCGATCTTCCACTAACTAACCCACAACAAACCCCCATATGTATCTTATTCACCTACTTATTGTATAATATCAAAATAGTCATTGTTGTGTCACAAACATAGGATCCAACCATAATTTTCTCAATAGATGTACAGACACTAGGACTCTAGGTTAGACCAATCATGGTCATCATACCCTATTGGTATCACATATGTTGGGTAACATTCTCTAGCATGCCCCCACTATCATCTCACGGGACTAATAACTTAGGAATATCATGCCACTTGGATAGACCACAATAAACCATCATGCCCCACTATCTACACATGGGTCTGATCATTTTTTATCATTATTCCCCCTATTTAGAACACACATATCCAAAATTCTCCATCATTTATCTTAGTCTCGTCATCCAGTCACATGTATCAATTGAACACCCATTGCCTTTATGGAAATTGATCCATGATGTGTCCACTTATTATGTTGGTATTATTCATGGAACAAAACAAATAGCATAGAATAATAATAAAAATATCTTAAGTAAATAGTGGTATCATATCGAATAATCATAAGGAAATAGTTGTATCTTGTTAATAATTTATTATTAATAAATGGAATCATATCCACATGAGGAATAAGTAGAAATACAATAATACGTGTGATCACAATTCATCATGGAAACAAGCTACTCTACTACCACTCATGGAATCAAATATTTTATAAAGTCTCGTGAACACACACACCCACATTTAAAAACCATCATTTATAGTCCGCAGTAATACCAAAACAATAAATAAATCATGGAAACATGTGTAAATAAGTTCCCAAAAAGGTAAGAAACATCTTACCTCAAAGTCTTCAAGGTCAATGGAAAGGATAAACCAACCTGTTCCGTTTGAATGTTTGATTGGAAACATCAAAAATCACAAACACCACAACACATGAATTATTATCATAGTTTTCCACATGTCAATGCTCACAATTCTTCAAGGTCTAATAGAACAAAAAATTGACTATTTTTTTAAGAGAAAATAAAAAATTACAAGAGATTATAATTTCTCTCTCCTATATAATTTCCAAATTATCATTTTAATCTAACACATGTGCTCTCTATCTTCCCCTCAAGAATAATTATCTTTTGATAATATCTTATAAATCACCCTCTTATAATTATCTCTTGGTAATTTAATAAAAATTTAAATATATAATTATCTATTTATTGTTTATTAAAATTACACTTTTATAATTGTCCTTTGTTAATTTATTATAAATTTATAATTTATAATTACCTCTCAAAAATTTACTTTATCTTATTATTTTATAATTATCTTTGGATAAATTTTTTTTAAATTATACTTTCATCGTTAACTTCTGATAATTTATTTTAAATATCCTCTAAAAATTACATATTGATAAATTTTTATACATTATCCTTGATAATTGAATGTAATTATTGTTTTATAATTTCCTATAATCATTATTTGGTGATTCTGAAAAAATAATATTTTAAAAAAATATATAATTTTTTCTTGATATATAATTTTAATTATCATTTTTTAACATTCACAATAATCATTAAGTAATTTGATGAAATTATCTTTTGATAATTATTCATAATTATCATTTAATAGATTCACATAATTAATCTCTGATAGATTTTATATAATTAATCCTCTACTAATATCACAATTATTGTTTGATAGAAATTATCATTTTATAATATCATTAAATTTTAAATTGATAAATAATTTGATTTATTATTTTATTATTCAACAATTTTTTTCCAAAATATTTAAAATCAAGAACAAAATGGTTGGAAAAAGTAAAATTAAAAAAAAAGTAAAAACTCTCCTAGGAAGTGCATAAAGAGAATAGGAAGGACATCCCCACACCTGGTTTGGGGTAAAGGGATCTGAATATAATCATTTCATCTTTTTCAAAGACGTGAATGAGATATTGGGTGTCACTTTAAGGTGATAGTACAAAGAAACACTAAAACTAAAGGGCTTCTACTATTTAGAACCCTGAACTTTTTAAAAATTGACAATTTCAAATCCCAAAATTCAATACCCCTATTGAATCTGGGTTTCGACCGAAAACTAATTATGGAGTCACTAATTGTATAACATTAAGACTTATCAACTTTAAATGGTGAAAAACAGGTTAAAATACAAGCTTTTGAATCCAGCTGACATGAAAAATGGTGTTCATGTGCATTGAAGACAATGGGATAAAAAAATTAATATTTCAATAATAATAATAATAATAATAAGATAAAAGTTATCCTGATGTGTGATGTATCTAAACATCCATTATGTCTAAATATTATGTCATGACTAGGGTAAAACCCATATTCCTGACCTCATGGTGGTCTCATATTTCTCATATAATACACTAATTTGGATATACATTATTTATTTAAGGAAATATTAAATAAATTTCCCCCATGTGAGATTTTTCCAAACACCTCATGATAACAAATGTTATGTTTCACCTATGTAAATACCTTATTCCAAACCATACAAAAGTAACATATTTTAAAAATGAGACAAAATTTGGGTCCGATTTCATTATTTTATATAAATAATTTGTTTCTAATCTAGTATATTTAATTTTTTTCAGTATATCAATGTTGAGGTTCAACAGGACTCTAAATCTCACGCCGACTCACCGCATAACTATGAAAATAATACAGTGACTATTATAAAGTGATAATATCTATTTTACACTTATGTAAAGTCACATTGAAATAAATCATTTAAAAGGTGGTTATTTTATAAAATTTTAATTATCCACATTAAAAATTAAAAAATATATTAATAAATCAAGTTTGATTATCAATATAAAATGACTATATTAATATTCTACCCCTATATTGAATTTTTATGCCATAAAAGATACTCTAGTGGTATTTCTTGATCAAATCATGCCACTATGATCGAACATGAGACTCAGGATCCCAAATCACCTCCTAGATCCATCCATACTTCTACTAAACGAGGACAGTCAGTGCCATCTTCCCATATATAACCTCCTAAATCATGTCTTCATATGAACCTAATGATCCTCATAAGATGTGTCCAACTTAACTGAACTTCCTCATAGTTGATTACATGTATAATAGAATATACATCCAGTTTTAATACACATGTATGAGGTTGTTCATACATCAATCTGGTGGTGGATGACACAAAGGGTATGCCACTATCCCAATCCATTAGGTGATCTTGAATTGTCTAGAAAACCATGATTCTCACTTGTCTTTCTTCCCCAGACATCAGTAGCCTATCAAATGATTCATACTCAGCAAATACTCTTCACCAAGAGTGAACTCCAATGGTGCCCTCCAACTGATGTAACATGAAATTTCCTATATCAAAATGATTAATAATCTAGTATAAACTTTGGGAACTCTCTCAAATGTCTCCTAAACCAAAAAAGGCCCACAACCACAATAATAACTTCCTTATTCCTACAAATAACTTCACATCATGGTCTCCCATAAAGTCTCTAAATATGATACATTTGAAGATAATCTTAGAAACTATGGTTTTATGTCTACTCAAATAAAGATATATGATATCCCTATGATACATCATAATATTGAACATAATGTATATTCATATCCTCCAATATGAAAACCATCGGCTCAAATTATCTATATTTATGAGTATGATATGATATGATCAATCTCAACTAATACCCTAGGGAATTCATCAAGATTTACCAAAACCATGATGTTAAGTATTCAAATTTGACCAAGTTAATGCTCAAGGTTACTTCTTGTAACCATATGATCCCAGATAACATGGAGATTACCTTTCTCATCCACTAAGTGTGTCTCACTAATATATAAAAGTGGGATACTTTCCTCATCTGATTAACAATCACCCATATTTCATCACCACACCTCGGGGTCCTAGGTAACCCCATAACATGGACCATCATTACATATTCCCACTTCAACATGTGAACTAAAAGTGGTTGGTCAAACCAAATACTATTAGAGTGCTCGACCATCACTTTATGACTGATAAGGCATTGAGAGATAAACCTTGCAACATCTCTCTTCATAAATGACTACCAATACTATTTCAAACATTCGTGTTATGTATTCATAAAACTATGATGTACAATCCATGTCATGGATAGGAAAAATTCCATGAGATTCCCATTGATGTAATAATGGACCGCTACTCTCACATGTAACTTGATTATATTTTCATCTTACAAAGACCTTCTAGATATTGAAAAAACTACAACTAACTATTCTCTGATAACAACACACTCTAGGCCTGACTATTGACTACACTTCAACTATTCCAAAGTGAGGATGTGATCACTAAGGGGGAATAATTAATTAATCACTTATCTTTTGAAGAATCATCCTCAAGTCAACCACAATTCTCATTGTGTTCCACTAGTCTTCAACATCATGGGTAAGTGGTGACATACATGATGTCATGTAGCATCTAGCTTACACTCAGTGCATTAGGTTGGTATGTTAGAAACTTTTATCTAAGGTGAAACAATGATGTAAAAGTGAAATGAGGTGTCACCTAAACATTATATAATCATTCAACACTTAAACTAAATAGGATTGGCTATTTAGAACCCTAAATTGAGTAAATTATTGACAATTTAAATCCCCAAATAAAATACAGATATTTAAACTATGTTTGAACTGAAAATTGATGGTGTAATGATTAATTATACTATATTAATTATTTTCAAATTAAAAAATTCCAGAACAAATTGAATTCCACAATTTTAGATCCATCTCTCATCAAAAATATTGTCCATGATTGGTGAAGAAGATAGGATTAAAAAAATAATTTAGTAAATTAATAATTATTATAATGATAATAATAACAATATAAAAGGTACCCTAACATGTAGTGTTTCTAAACGTCCTGCATTCACCAAATTTTTATCACGCCAAGCATAAAACCCATATTTGATACCTAATTTTGGTATCATACTTCTCATGTGATACACCATTTCTGTATAATTTAATTATTACTAGTAAAATTTTAACAAAAATATTAAATAAATTACACATATGTGTGATTTTACAAAATACCAAATGTCGAAAAATATTAGCTCATGCCTTCAGTAAATCACACATTCCATACCTAATGACAGTCTCATAATTCTTATATGAGATAATTTTTTTGAAATATTTCATTATTTCATATATATAGTGTATGTGTGATAAAATATATAAAATAATTTTATAATATATATATCAAGGTTCTATGGGCCTCATAATCTCATGTCTACATAGTGCCTAACTCCAAAAGTATTTTACAGTTTATTCCAATGTGTTAATAGAGAATTTTCTATTACATGAAGTCACTAAAAAATAAATCATTTATAAGGTTGAATGTGTTGACAATTTACCCTTTCATATAAAATCACACATAAATTATTTAAAAATATATTTTTATTATCATTAAAAGTGAGGATATTAAAATCTACAAACATTGAACTTCAATATAGCCTATGATTTAGGGCATGTGAATTTATTTGGTGATTCTATTAATTGGAAATAATTGGAGATGAAGGAGCATGGAGGGATTACATTATAAGAGGAATGACATCAGATTAGTTTGATGGGTGAGTGTATAGTGGATTCATCTAAGGACAATGATATAAGATCGCCTCTTTTTTCAGGTATGTCTCCCCATTGGTTTTTCATTTTTCCTTGGTGTCTGAGTCTTGTTCATAGATAGAGAGTCATTGATGCAGAAAATGACATAATGTTCGTGGATTTATGTATTCTCTGATTAATGGAGCTGGGGTTTAAATGGGTTAATTGTTTAATGGGTTCTCAGTAATTTAAAATATTTAAAGGGGTTTTAGGTTGTTGAAAACGAGAATGGGATGAAAAATCAACTGGATAAAATTTATATGTTGTGAAAAGGGATTACACATCATGTAATTGTTCATGGAAATTAATAAAATAAATCATTGGTTACGGTTTTTTGGTTAATTCAATTAAAAACATTTACATGACATTTAATAATGTTACATGACGTGTAATTTCCAAACCTTTTGTTTTTAATATGATGTGTAGATTAATTATGATAAGTTTTGGCTACATCTCCTCTCATATCAACCCTAGTAAATTATCCATGAATGTTTTGAGTGATTGCCTCTATTATGGATGTTTCTTTTTTTCCATCAATCCTTGGTAAAATCCTTTGGTTATGTTTTTCCCTTCTTCCCTTCAGTTATCCAACCATTGCAATGAAATACATTGGTCAACAATGTTGTTTTTTTATCAAAAAAACTCTAATAAATCATTTTCACATTCTTCCTCCTTGGAATTAACTATTGGAAGCATTATTGGATAATTAGTTAAAGGTAGGGGGTCTAAATATAAACCCAAATAATTGAAAATTTCAGTTTTTATGCAATGACATGATTGTTCCATCATTTCATGTGTTCAAATTATTCCAATAATTAAAATGGGCTGTTCATTGGTTTACTTTGGTTCCAAATGGAATTGTTATTGGATAATCGTTAATGCATGTTTGGTATGGCATGTGACCAAGGGATATTTTTTATTACATAATCCCTATATTATAGCTTATTTCTTATTGATATAAAATTGTAATCAGATGTGAATTTAATTGAAAAGTAGATTATAAAAGAATTATGTTCATTCATATAATTAACCATTGAGATATAATATTTTATATTATGATATACATGTTTCATGGTAGGGATTGTGTTCCATGTTGAGATGATTATATGACAAACTAGGTCAAGGAACCTTCACAGGAATATGCGGTAACACTTATAGAGAGTATGATCGGCCCAGTCCCTTGATATAATAAATAGAATGATTTAACCCCAAAATGTGGTATTACATATATGGATTTGAACAAGAAATTTTGTAATTAAAATTCGTATTTGACCTATATATGGTGTAATACTTATAGGGATTTGACCCATAATTTTGTAATTCCTATAAGGCTTTAACCCAAATTTATTTTTTTGACTATACCATAGTTATATAGTGGTGGTTATCATGGTTATAAGACATGCATAAAGATATTATGGCATGTCATTGAAGCGGGTTTTTTACCTTGGTTTTATGATTGTGGTTTTTGTGGTCTTAAGACATTATCAGAGATATTCCGACATGATGTTCAAGAATGTTTGTGTTTTATATTATTAATTGAAGAATTAATTTATTCACATGATTATCACTTTAATGCATGAACTACCTCAAATATAGGTTTTGTTTAAACATTGTGGTGTCAAACTACTGAGCTGTAATCACATCCTATTTGGGATTAAGTTTGGCACCTAAACAGATTTCGTGGATGCTGGTTTGGAAAAGGGTAGAAGAACATATCTTTATTTCTTTTTTATTATTGGAATGGATTATGGATATTGGACTGGCATGAGGATCGGGTCCCATGACATGAGTATTTTATTTTAGTCTTCTAGTCATTTTCTGGTACTATTCTAGCATAACATTTAGTTACATTCCAGAAAGTCATTACATTATTCCATTTTTAGTTTTTGTATTGTTCATTATTCATTTATTGTTGTCATCCAATTTTTTTAAAATTTAATTATTTCTACTTTATTATGAATTATTTCGTTTAATTTGACATTTCATACCAGAGCATATAGTCTGCCCACTATACTGTGCATAACCCCACTACTAGTCGGAAGCCTCTCACGTATGGGGATGTGCTCTTGAGGTTCCATAACCAACCCTTTTCGGCAGCTTGAGAGAGTTCTAGATTGAAAAATATTGAAATGTGGTATCAGATAATCTCTTTTCTTTACTATTTCAATTTTATTTGTAGGAAGGGTAAAAGAATAATATGTTGTTTTTGGACATGGTAATGAGTTTGTGCATTAGAGTAGCTAACCCTTGTACTAGGTAAAATCTGAGTATCCAGGGATGGAAATGTTATTTGTGTTGTATTCTTGTTAGAGTTGATGTTTTTTCACATTGGGTCATTCACCTATTATGCAAGGTTATAGATTTATGATGTTATTGTTTCTTGATATTATTATTCATGGTCCAGTCTGGAATGAGATGATAATTCAAGCATTATAACAAACCCCTAGGGATATATTGATAGGCATTGTTCAGAATAAGTGAATATCGATTTTTCCATGTGATATAAACTTGCCTATTAAACTAAAATATGAGATATCTATTTCACTATATAAGTGAGTTGATTTTTCATTTTATGGTAAAATACCTATAAGATGAGTCTAGAGAGACCAAGAAATAGTGGTTCTTAGTTTTTGTCTCATGTCGGGATATATTTATTGAAAGAAAGTTATCTAAGATGTTTGTTTGTCTTGTAGAGAGAATTCATCCTCATTATCATTGAATTTAGCTTCAAGGGAGTTGAAAACTGCAGGCTCCTAATGCAGCTGAATATGAAATTCCTATAGTTCTATAAGAGTATATAGATGTTCATATTCATGAAAGTTTCATAAGGATCAAACAATCCAAGTAAAGGGATATTTTTATAGTATTCTGTCGATGTTTGATATTACAATATAGTTTCAACATCTGTATCCACATGTGTTTACAAGGGAAGGGGTATCATAGGCATCTGAGTTTTGGATTGAGTCTATCCAGAATATCTTTAAGCATCTCAAGACACTCACAAAGAGGAGGGTGAAGATTGCTTCATTTAAGTTTCTCCAACCTTCCAAGAATTGGATGGATATTTTGGACGAATTTGGGTTATAGGATGAAATATCTTGGAAAAATACTGAGATGAGCTTTTGATCCAATTCTATCCCGAACTCCTTAGAGATGAAAAATATCATGAGTTCATGCATATGATGATAGAGGGATTATCAGAGTCTGAATATTATGGATGTTCTAATGACTACAGTAATTATAGCCATCATTGGAAGCTGATGAGATCTTGAAGGTGGGAAATTTATAGGACCTTATTCATTTTGAGATCAGGTCATTGGTAAATTTTTTCCCTTTAATCAACTTTCAAGATTTGATTAATCAGTCACTCATCATAGAAGGGAATCTAAGAGTGGTACCGGGAAGCCACAAAATTGTTTTAATATGGATATAGAGAAGTTATTCCTCAAGTGATAATAATATTAGTTATGAAAGTTTCAATAAAAGTAATAATGGGAAGGGTAGTCAGGGTAGTGGATTACCATATCATCATCATGTTCTATTCCATTACTATTATTGGTGAATGTTTGGTAAGAGGAACTCGTATTATAGTTATGCCATATTCAAGTGTCATATCTGTAGTACAATTGTTCTTAATTGGAGAAAATATTAAAAAATTATATAGAAAACCAATGTAAGAGGATCAGGATATGCATCTAAATTGGGATGGGGATCAGCTACCCCTTAGTAGGATGGGATATGGTGTTCCATGAGCTATTCAATCTATGTTAGGGAACGTGGTTCCCTAGTGAATGACAAATAGTACCAGGAAATTTAAATATCATTGGTTATTTTAAATGAATCCTATGGAGTAGGGACAAGTAATTTGTATTTTATGCATACTACACTAGCTAATGTGGATATTAGACTAACTACCATCAAATATATGATTCTTGTATCATAATCGTTATCATTCGTTTTGTTTGATATAGGAGAATCTAATTTTTTATAACTTATCTTTATGAAAAAGGTTCGTAATTGGATTTAAAAATATTACATTATGTTTAAAAAATTGACACACTATTGGGAGTGTATTCCAAAAATATCAAATGTTTTAACAAGTTTTCTATAGTTATTGGTTGTTAATATTTATTTTTGGGAACTATTAATTCTAGAAATGATGGGATTCAACTTGTTTTTGTGTGTGGATTGGTTAGTTTTATAGCAATTTCATATCAACTGTTATAAAATGATAGATAATTTCATATTTCCTGATTGAATAAACTATTCTCACCAAGGTGAGTGTGATCTTCAAGTTGGTTAAGTGGGACCAATTCAATACAAAGAAGATTGACTCAGAGCTCATATTTTGAGTCAGTTTCTAGGTAATGGTGGAATGTATTATTAATAATTTAATCTAGTGGTATACATTTATCATAATATTTTCACTAACATGTTCTATGGAATACCTGATAAGAAATAAATTGAGTATACAAACGTGTTGGTTTTTAGAGAAGATCAATTTGTATCCTACCTTACTAAATGGAACCAGCAGAGGATAGAGAGTTTATGGTCTAGATGAAAGATATATAATTTGAAGTCTCCATGTGTCTGAGTACATCTCCTTATGTTTATCCTATTTTCTTCGCCATAATTTCATATGTATCATTTCTCTTTTGTGTATATTATATGAGGTTGAACCCGATTAAGGTCAAGAATGGGTATCCTCCTCCATTCATTGATGATCTTTTCAACAAGTTGATAGGTTCTATGATCTTCTCTAAGATTTTCTTGATATTAGGATGTCATCATTTAATGGTGGGACTACTGGAAATTCCTCAAACTTATTTCTGGATTAGGTGTTCATTTTTTTTAAATTTATGATGTCGTTTGGGATTACTAATGATTATGTGGCATTCACAACCACAATGAATAATATCATTCATATTTTCTGGATTGGTTTGTGGTGGTTTTCATAAACGATATATTTGTGTACTATAAATCAACATATGATCATTCCAAACATCTTGACATTCTACTGACTGCATTGGGAGAGCATTATCATTACACCAAGCTTACAAAATGATGTTTCTGGGTAAACGATGTTCACTTTCTGGCCCATGTCATTCTAGATGCAAGAGTGTCTATGAGTCTAAATAATGTCCCTACCGTGTTATATTTTCAATATCCCATGGACATCCATGAAATTCAAGGATTTCTGTGTTGATCATGTTATTACCAGTGTTTTATTCAATATTTATCTCATTAGGAAGCACCAATGTATGTGACGACTAAGAAAGGGGAGAATCTTCTTTGGTCTTATTTTTTTGAAAGATCTATTCACAAGATAAATTTGCGTCCAACCTCAGCACATATCTTCAAATTAACTATGTTGGGTAAAGCATATACTATGTATTATGACACATCCAATGATAGACTCAGAGAAATTACAATATTGGAGGATCGTGTGGTTTCTTTTGTCTCTAGGTAGCTAATCCTACTTAAGAGGAAATACCCATGTAATGATATATATTTAGAAGTAGTGGTATATTCCCTATTATGTTGAAGACACTATCACATTGGTAATAGGTTTTTTGTATATACGAATCACAAGATCCTCATGGACATATTTTCTTAGTGATACCTAAACCTTCAGCAGAGTAGGTGGGTTGATTATTAATAGTGTTTCGACATTGAATATGTTTTTCCACCAAGAAAAGGAAACATAACATTCATAAATTTTCTCTAAAAGACATTGATAGAGGTATTACGGGAGTCCTGTGACAAGTGGAGGATAATTTTCCTCTTTTTAGTCATGCCTTTAGATGTTTGGGAATCTATGGGACAAGTATATCTAACTTCGACATCTATTATATTGTTCTTTTGGATCATATTAAGATGGAGCAGTTTTCTGATCTTGAGGGAAAAATTATGACAGAAAAATTATATGGTGGGGAGACGCCATCAGGATGGTCTCTCAACAGTGTAAATTTTATTCTTTTCCAAGGCCATGTATGGTTTCCTATAGACATGTGCTGGGATCTGATGAGGGTGTTTCATTCTTCTAGATTTTTGGTACATCATTATTTAACAAAGATGTACCATGATCTCTATAAATAGTACTAGGGGTCTATAATGAGGAACAATTTGTCAAGAATCATTCGTAGATGCTTCAGTTTTTAGTAAGTGAAAGACAATGAATAATTGTTAGCTAGGATTTTTCACCATTTACCAATCCCAGAGTGGAAATGGGATGATGTCCAAATGCATTTTGTGACAAGATTACCTAGGATGACACATAAGAGTGAGATTTAATGAGTATTTTTGTTTTAAAAGACTAGAGTATTCCACTTCTTACCTGTAAGAAAAAAAATCATGGTTGAAGATATGGGAAATATTTGTTTGTGCGATGTATTTTGGTAGCACGATGTTCCGAGGAGTATCATTTCAGATAGATATCCTCATATCAAATCATGTTTATAGAACTATATTTATAAATACCTAGGATCATGAGTTCTTTTATGAACATCCTTTCATCCATAGAATGATGCTAAATCAACGAAGACAATTCATCTGATTTAGGAAATGCTATGAGCCTGTGTTTTTGATTTTGGTGTTTCATGGGAGAAACATATGGAACTCATGGTATTTGAATAAAATAATGGATATTATAAATTGATCTAAATGGAAACCTTTGAAGATTTTTATTTAAGGTCATTCTGTTCACCTCTTTGTTGTCATGAGGTAGGTGAGTTAGCACTTGTTGTCTTTAATCCTATGTATGACACATCTAAATAGGTTCATTTGATTAGAAAGTGGTTAGTGACCGTGAAAAGGAGAAAACAATCATATGTTTCCCATCATAGATGGAATCTAGATTTTTAGGTTAGTCATAATATTTTCCTTTAGGAGTCACATTTGTTGTGGAACATCATATCAGGAAACAGGTGAATCTAGAACCTAGGATTGTCAGGCCGTTTGAAATAGTTGAAAGGTTCGGTCCAGTGGCATGACATTTAGACCTTCCACAGATCTACAATTCCATGCACGATGTGTTCCATGTATCAAGACTATGAGGATATTTTCCCAACCAATCCCATGTGATGGATGTAGTAAACATTGATCTTTGTGTAGATGTTTCCTTTAAGGAGAATATGATTCATGTTACAGATCGTGTTGAGAAATATCATCAGAGTCATACTATATTGTTAGTTGGTGTGAAATGGAATCATGGTAGAGTTTATGAGGATACCTATAAGAGGGATATTTATATCCAAACATAGTTTCTACACATGTTTTTTGATTTCTCACAGTGACGCTTTGAGTAGCTCAAGGACGAGCTGTTATAAGCTAGGGAGGTTGCAATATCCTATCCTTTTTTTGGGTATGTCTCCCTCAATGTTTTTCATTTTTCCTTGGTGGTCAGGACTTGCTCGGAGAGGTAGGGCCCTTTTGTAGAAAATGATCCTATTTTTTTGGGCTATATGTTTTTTTAATATTAATGGAGTCCAGTTTTGAATTATTTCATTGTTTCTCAAGTTCTTCATATTTTTAAAAGATCTAAAGGGGGTTTGTGTTTTTAAAAAGGATAATGTGTTCAAAAATTAATTGTATAACATTTTCATTTCATGTAATTGTTTTACACATTGTGCAATTGTTTTGGGTTTTTATTAAATAAATATCAAGAATTTTTTTTTCATAGAATCCCATTAAAAACATTTACACAATGTGCAATCACATTATATACCATTTAATACCTGACAAGCTATTTTAAACATGTTGTGTGGTTGAATTATGATATGTTTCCATTGAAACTATTCTCCTCTCACCCATATGGAATTATCAAGGTGATTTTGGAGTTCCAACCTCCGTTTTATATGTTATTTTTATGTCTTCAATCCCTATTAAATTCCTTTATTTAGGTTTCTTTCTAGTTATATTTTTTTCTCCAACCTCCATGGTGAAATCCTTTTGCAGATTGTGTAGTTGGTTTTTATATTGATAAGTATTGATCTAGGAATCTATTTTAAATCATCTACACCATCATACTCAGGGTCATTTGGTCATTGGAAGAATTTTTGGGATCATCGATTAATGGTAGGGGGCCTAAATCGTAACCCTATGGTTTGATAATTTACATGTTTATTCAATATTGTGATTGCTCCATCATTTCATGTTCCCATATTTGTCAAATAATTTAATGGGATTATTCATTGATTTCCATTAGTTTTAAATAGATTTGTAATTGGTTAATGTATTAAAGTATGTTTATAAATACTTGTGACCTATGGTGATTTCTTGTTATAGAATCCATAAATTGTGACATATTTCATATTGATATAAATTTTTATGAAATTATAAATTCAATTGAAAAGTTGAAAATAAATAAATAATGGTATGTAACATAATTTACCATTGATATATATGAAATTATATTGTTATATCCATGATGTGTGATAGGGAATGTGTTCTATGATGAGATTCTTATATAACAGTCTATGCCCTGGCACTTGCACAAGTAAATGTTGTAATCCTTATAGAGAGTGGCCTTGCCCAATTCCCTCTCTATAATTATTATTGGTCTTTGAACTGTAAATTTTGAAATTTTTAGAGGGAATTAACCCATAAATCATGTATAATTATAGGGATTTGAACTAGAATTGTTGTAATGATTATATGGATTTGAGGAAGAATGTTGTAATGGTTATAGGTATTTCACTATGATTGATTTGTCTGACTAAATTATTTTTATATGATGTTGGTTGGAATGGTTGTAAAACATGCTTAGAAATATTATTTCATAGCTCTATGTACATTATTTTAACATTTTTATATGGTTATTTTTGGTGTGATCATAAAACCGTCTCATTGATATTCTGGAATGAAGCCGAAGAAGGTTTTTGTGGTATTTTATTAAATGTTAACTTAATAAATAAACAAGTTTATCACATAATTTCATGAATATCCCATAAAAAATGTTTTTTAGACATGGTGGTGTCTACCTACTCAGTTACACTCACACTCTATTTGAGTTGTAGTTTGACACCTGAGTAGATTTCATGGATGAAGGTTCCGACATGGGAAAATGAAATTATTGTTTATTTCTTGTTTTTTATTGGGATTTAATTTCGAGATGAGACCAAAATGGGATTGGGACCCATAACATTAGTATTTTATTTGATAATTCTTGTTTCTTTCTTCTATTGTTCTATCATGAAATTTAGAAAAATTCTCGTACAACATTACATCATTCATTAATTATTTATTTGATTAAACATTTTGATTTTACTTTTTTCTTTAGAGTTTTTTTACTCTGATTATATCATTTTTATAATGAATTATTTAAACTATTATGAAAATTCATATTTTAAAGGATAGTATCCCAACTATATTATTCACACCCCTGCTACTAGTTGGTAGAATCTGGAATATGGTGAGTTGGGATTGAGGATTCATAACCAAACCTTTTCGGACATGTGAGAGAGTTCTAGATTGGGTGACATTATACATGGAGTTATGACATGTGTTCCTTCAGTAAACTTGTCTTCTTTAATGTACTGGGTAACAACTATCACGAAGTAAGATCATGAGTGTGTATTCATGTTAGAGTTCTAATTGGGAAAGGATGTAGTCCTACAGTAGTCCTTGGATGATGATAATGTGACCAATGTTCATTGAAGGTTAGTAGTGATATAATTCTTCAGGTAGGATTTGATGGGATATTCACATGCTTCAATGTGGGTATTGTATCCAACGTTGATGATGATGTACAATTATATTCAATATTAGTTTTTGTGAAAATGTATGAAGAGGGTCATCATTTTTTTCATAATACCTTATAGTCTAGTGGTTAATGGGTAATCATAATCATCTGAGTGGGTTTCATCTTTCCCATCCAGTGTCTATGTTGAAGAGGGATGATGTGATAATATAATTTTTAATTTGGTTACCCAAAACCCTAAAAATTCATGATGTTGTTTGGGTGATTGTTGATCATTTGATACATGTATCCAATTTCATTCCAATTTTGGAGACACATTCATTGTATGAGTTGGGTAATTTGTATGTATGAGTTATTATATTCCTTATGGAGTTCCCTTGATAATTTTGTTAAACAAGGACCCACATTTTACAATATGGTGTTAGTAGGTCTTACATAAGGCTTTGGTACCCATATTAAATGTATTACAATGTATAATCTATACAGTGACGTACATTTATAGAGGATAATTAATATATTAGAGTTTATGATGTTTGTATTCATTTAGAAATTAGGTGGATATTGGGATAATAACAATGCCTTGATTGATTTCATGTATAAAAAAACTTCCACACTTCAATTCATATGAAACAATTTTTTGGTTGTTATTTACATCCTCTCACTCTCCTCTATATTGGAGTGAGGATGGTGGATTATTAGTTTTTGAGAGGATCTTAGTAGAAGGGACCTCCAAAAGAGTGTTTTTGATATGTACATAGTTAATCACTTCTCCGAGTAGAAAAAATTACATGTTATTAGAAGAGGATACCATAAGAGTACAATGGGGGAGGCAATGTTTTCTGGCAACTGACTCATCAATTAGGGCATCGACAGTAATGAAATCAAATAAATATAGCACCATGATTTGAAGGATTATTCATAATTATAAGTCGTATCATGATATTGGGAAACTTATTGGATATTTTTCCATGATATAGTGGTGTGAATAATGTGTTATATATGAATTATATTAAGAGTTGGATGCCTGATTTTATACATGTGATCAATTATGAGGATTCTGAGATGGATACTGACAGATCGTGCATGGTGCACCCAATGTAGGTCACTATCAAAGAGAGAAAGTGTTGCGAGGGAATACAATTCAATATTTCATAGTTCTATAGTAGAATGGTTATTTTCAATATGATTCCAAATACCATGATTGTAACATTCTAGAAAATTTTTCTAAGTTGTTTGATCTAGACTCTAAAAGAAACTTCTTAGAGATGAAATGTCATTAGAGGGGATAATTTTTACATCCATGACTTTCATGGTATATTTGAAATTAAGTTACTATGTGTGATTTCTGGTTTTCATAAATAGATTTATTTCCATTTGTTAATATTTTATTAAAGTCATCTTTTTATTGGATGCAGTACTATTGGGAACCATGGTGACTGAAATCGGGCCACCAACTGGTTAGTGAAGTGTATTAGTTAGCTTGTGGTGTAAATATTGGGACTTATATTTTTTTAGATCCCACTGTCCTACTGGTGGTATCCATAATGTACCATCCATAATTAAATTTTTTTCTACTCCCATAATTCATTCATTAGTCTAACCCTTAAACTAATTCAACCTTAATGTGACCAGATGCTTGTAGAGAGCTCATTATTTTTTCTCAAGGAATAATATTCCCCTCCTATTGGGTGCCTATGTAATATAATCATATAGCATTGTCAAAAAAGTTATGATTTTTTTAATAATCCCCATTATCCTAAATTATATGAAATTTATATTAGAAAAAATCCAAATTGGAAATATATTTTATTCTCTACCTATGTAAAATGAAGGATTCAGGAAATATTGACAAATCAGTGTTGAATCATCAAAATTAGTGAACTCTCTTTTAAATATCCTAGGTCCTCTAATGGTAGTAAATTTATTTCCATAATTTGATTTTGATTCCACCTCTTGGAATGATATCATCTTTGAATCATAATTTATAGACTCTTTAATTATGGACCATGTTTTGTTTTAGTGAACATTGGTTCAGTAGCCTGATTCAGGTTTCATTCCATGATGGATTATTAAAAATATCTTAAATGTGTTAAATTTTAGATAACCATAGAATCTTGGGATTTTATATAGAGTTGTTAGAAATTATTTTAATTTTTGTTTTTTCATTTTTTGGAGACCCTCACCTAGTATTGTATGTTGTCATGTGTGGGTAGAATGTGAAGAAATTTTTTTTGTATGGCTAGTGAGTTCCTTGCTATTTTCACCCTAAATGTGATCATTTTGAATTATTGTTTTATTTCATATGTCATGAAAATTAATTTCTATATTGTTCTTTTATGGTGTATTATTTCCTAGCCATGGAGTATTTCATATGATATTCTTTTTCGTTTCTATGTAATACAATTACTAAGAACTATTTTTTATCATGTTGAATATTTATTACGATATATTGTTTTGTGATATTTCATTACTTGAAAGAAAATATTTAAATATATAGTATAATATCCTTCTCTATGATCTATTTGATTGGTGGCCATGAAAAAATTATTTGATCTCCTCAAACAGGTGATTAGATGACATGAATCATAGGTCATGGATATAGGTGTAGCGTGGATAGTGCGAGAGCCTGGAATCTGACTAGAATATGGATGGATAATTCCATAAATAATTGAAATAAGATTTATATGTTATCATTATGTTCCAATGGGGAACATCCTTGTTTATGTGTAGAGTTCCATTGATTCTAGAGTAATGAGAGAGAATTTCATTTTAGTAAAGTAGGTTTCCATGAGTCATGGGTCAGACCTTCCCTTAAAACTGGGTAGGGATTGGTTCCTTTATGCTGTATTTTTTTCAATCATTAATGGAGGACAGATCCATAAAAATGGAATTATATCATGGGATAATCAGTAATGAAAATAATCTAGTGTGGCACCAAAATAGGTATAGTCAGGGTATGTGATATTTTAACAGAAAATCACTCAGTATATGAATAGTTATATGTATTTATGTGCATATTAATTTTTCATCATTACATAAATCACTATATACATGTGAACATGTGTTAAAGAGGCACTGATTGTGTCTTATTAGTTCTATACTCACTCCTTTCATGGGAATCTTAGTGTGTGTGTATAGACATCATAAATAAGGATTTAGAGAAGTGAAACAGACCAATAGTATAATGCTGAAGAGCATGTAGTTAAGAGATTGACATAATACTATGAAAGACTCTGAATGTATACGATGTCATATTATATTTATTTATTGCAGAAGTAATTTTTCACTTTCTATAATGGGGGTCTTTATCATTTGATATTTTATGAACAGACATGATATATATTATAGAATAATTTTTATTTTACTTTAAAAATATTTTTTATTTGTTTATGTATATGTCTATATTTTTTTTGAATGTCTATGATTACTGATTATAGAGCATCCCTAAGGCATATTCAGACCCTCATCACTAGTTGATAGCCTCTTGTGTGTCGGTAGGTGTAAATGTTGTCTTGTGGATGATTTTCTAGGACAAATTGATTTGGTTTTTGTTGTTATTTATTTCATTAATAAAAATGTACTTATTAATTTCATGGGAAAATTAACTCAATTTCCTATAAGAACACATAAAATTTAAGGAGGTTGTTTTTTGAAAACTGATTTATGTGTGTAATTTTTTTTATCAATGTATTTTAAGAAAACAACTTTAGATGAATACCATTAATTTAATTATTTCATCATTATAGAAAAAATATCATTTTCATAATAGTAGTTATTAGACAAATAATGTGTATAAATTCAATTTCTACTTCAACAATACATTTCTTCAAAAAATGGGCTTTGTTGTATTTTCCATTCAGATATTAGTATTAATTTCTTCTTGTTTTATAAATATTATTTTTAAAATGGAAATAATTGTTCAAATCCTTATTTGAAATTAATTCGATTATAATTTTTTTTATTTTTTTTAAATGGATTAATTTTTTGCAATTAGTGAATAATACCAATTTTATAAAACATGTCATATATTTATTTTTATTAAATTAATTTCAATATAACTTTTACTTTTGGATTTAATTTCATGTAATGTATGTTTAATATTTTAAATAATTGTCCAATTAAATCCATGAAAATAAAAATTATACGTTATTTTAGTACAACATCATTTTTATACTTAAAAAATTTATATTTTTAAAAAATACATTTTTTTTATTGTGTTTCATACACCAATATTAAAGTAGTTTTTTTACATTTCTTGAAATTAAATCATATTAAATGGATTATATATTTATAATTATTATATTCATATTATGTAATAAGTCTCATTTCATAGTCAATCATTATTAATGGTATCTATAGAAACATGTTTCTATAGTGATAAAGGTCAAAATGAGATAAATGTGGTTAAAATTATGGGATGGGGTCTCAAAATAAGTAAAATATTTTCTTTATATTAGTTTATGATTGAAAAATAGATCAAACCCATCTTATATACTATAATATTAAATTTTGGTGCAACATTCAATGGATTACAACCCTTTTATTATTTCAAGTTAAGACTAATTACAAAGTGTCACTCTCTCTCACATATTATGTTGTCTTTATATAGATATATACAAAAATAAACATATTCAGATAAATATAAATTGTAAATGTGATGAATAATAAGCTATATTTTTTATATATTTTTTCAATTTTTTTCATGATATAATTACCTAGAATTCCAATGCAACAACGACTCAGTGCTTCTGTAAATTGTGGAAATAGAAAAAAAAAGTTGTTTTAAGAATAATCCAAAGTAATATGTTTCTTATGGAATTATGGTTTTAAATTAAATTATTGTATAGTAATAATGTATATGTTATGGTATATGTTTTTATATAAAAATTATATAGTTATATTTATGTATTTAATGAATAAAATTTGTGAAAAAATCGTGAAAATGACATTAAATGGTATTTCAAGTTTAATTTGTCTTTAATAAATAAAAATTCATTAATATCATATAGTTTCTTAATTAGATTGAAAATAATTGATGATTTAATGAATGTTCCATTATTATTACCCTATTCATTCTTGATATATTTTCATAAAACTTAGATATTTAAAATGTTGATATCATGGTTGAGGTTAAAATGGTTAACATTGTGGTTTTGGAAAATAATATGATTTAAAATGGAATATAAAAGTTTCAAAAAAAATTTGTTTCATTTTATTTTGACCTTAATCACAATATATTCAATTTAATGGAATTTTATAGATATTTTAAAAAATGTAGTCAAATATTATATATTAAAACTTTAGGCATTTTCAAGATTACCACCCACATCAATTATAAAGGGTCGCCCCATCTACTCTCTTCGCCAAACCACTTCAACCCTTTATCTTAACTAATATCTATCCAAATAACTTCCCAAATATCCTCCCCATTCCCTTCTTATTATTTTTAATATTTATTTTTGTTCAGATATTTTTAATATTGATTACTTTCAAATCTTAATTTTATGTCTTTTTTGAAAAACATAAAAAAAGTATTTTATTAATTTCATTTACTATTGTTAATGGATTTTTATAAAATGGTTCATTATAATTTCTCATATTTTATTTATTATTAAATTACATTAATTTTTTATTATAATTTTATAGTTTATTAATTATGTATTTATTATTTTGTTAATTATTTTGTTGTTTATTAACTATTATTAAAAAATAACTACTAGTAGTTTTTTATACACATTAAAGTTTATTTTCAATGTTATATTTTCTATTATAAAAAAAATATTTTTCTTTAAAATTTTATTTACTATATGGACATTTAATTTGTATAAGGACTTTGTAATATTTCATCTACAATACTATTATATTCCAACAACCATGACTTTTAATATTTACTTGTTATGGTTCCTTAGGATTTTATTTCCATAGTGCACTATGTTTTCTTCTATTATGAAAGAATCTATTCTATGGACATATGGTAGTTATTCCAACTATAATGGGTTCATAAATAATTCAACCTTGAACTTTTTTACAGCTTCATTTGAGAAGTGTGGGCAGTAACTTTGATGATGATATCCTTCTTCAATCGTAAGATGTATGCTTCATCCATGGAGATCGATCAAAATGTGGTTTTTAATTTAGATATGTATCATGATCTTTAAGTGGAGAACCAATTTAGTGTAATATTTCATTGAATATATATATTTTTTCATCATCTTTTGTTCAGTATTAAGTCTGTTCATAGTATTATTTTATATGACCATAACAAGGGAATACTTGTAACTGTGAGTTTTATTCCTCTTCAATGATTAGTGACCAGGAACTGTGATTGATATATTTGACCATGTTGTTCTATTTAACCAAGTTTCTTTTATTATACTTCTTTAATTAATTTAAGAACTAAATTTTTAAAATTTTAATTTTATTTTTTAGTGTATTTTTTTCTATTGATTTAATGTATGTTTTATTTAAGGGTTTTTAATAATTTAATTTTTTCAATAATATATTCAAATCATTATGTAACCATTTTATAAACATTATTTATTTTAACTTTTTTAAATTTAAAATTGAAATTTTTTGATAATTTTATGATAGTAAAGAAATTCTTCACATGAATATTTCAGATTTATTTATCTATAATTCAATAAGTTTCCATTAATTTCTACATTTTATTCATAAATAACAAAGCTATTTTATATCTATTAAATTTTTTAAAAATATTATTAATTAATTATCATTAATTTTAGTTATATTTTTAAAATATTAAATATACATTATTAAGATATTTTAAATGGTGTTTTGGTCCATTTAATTTGGAGTTGTTTGTGATGGAAACTTTCAAAAAAAAATTAACCTATTATTAATGAATTTTTTTTTTGAATTTATTAAATAGTTTTTTAGAAACAATCATAATGAAATTTATAGAAACCAATTTTTCTCTATTTTATAATTTTTTTGAATTTTTATGATCATTAATATTATTGTTTAATTATTTTTCCTATGTACGGTTTTTGTAAGTCTTCACAGTTCTCTATTTAATGAGATTTTAACTAGGCTTCCTCTATATTAAACATCATCGATAATTTTTTTGAAATTTTAACATTTCCTTTATATAAAATATTTGAACATTCTATCTGATGTAAAAAATTGTGAAACTTTATATGATATTTGTTTCATCTTATAAAAAATCATTCATGTGATTAAATATAACATATTTAATAACTATTTCCATGAGGGTAAAATGATCTATTATTTAAAAAATAGTACATGTTTTTGTCTACATCAACATCAATATATTTTTTATTGGATTCATATGAATATAATAGAAATTCCTATATCTATATCACACATATGTATTCATTAATTTTGTTAATGATTTTACATTCAAAATATTTATTTATTTATTTGAGTTTTCACTCCGAAATTCTATTTTCAGGACCATTAATGTTTTTAATGTTAATGTCTAATGCAATTTTTTTAATTCGGTTGTAACTACCCGTACATTTTTTTTAATTGTAGTTATCCCTCTATTTTGTAGAAAGGGATTTAATAACTAGTTTATGATTCCCCTTCAAAAATCAGTATAGTTCAACACAATTCTCTTGAAGAGGAAAGAGGTATATGAGTAGAGTAGGTCCAACATGGACGGATCAACTATAATATTTCCATGTTATCATTTAGTTATTTTCCACTTCAAGTTAACATTGTTAATTGAATTGGATAATTTACATTAAAATAGATAATTATTTTACTTAAATAATATTTTTATTTTGTTTTATTCATCCCCCAATAGACTATCTAAGTTCACCATTTAAGACCTAATTATTGGTATCAATTATTTACCATATAAAAGATAGATAAGATGTAATATTTATTATCATGATATCAATAACACATTCATATTGTATATATATTGTGTTTGAATTTTATTATACTAGACCTTTTTATCATATTTATAGTATAAAGGAATGATCTAAAAGATTTCCTAAAAAAGATCATGTGTACCCCTGCATTTTGATAAAGTAGATTTTAGATATTTGAGAACACAAATGGAAAACTAATTCAAGAAATTGAATATTGATCATTGTAAAGTAGTGGTAAAACCATACATGTTACCAAATTCTGACCTAAATACTCTTACAGGAAGGGCTTCTACCAAATATGTTTTAAATTATAATGATATGAATATGTTATATTCATATTTTAACTATAATGTTTTTATTAATGTATCCACATGTAGTAAAACACATGAGATATGTAACATTTTATAAGTTACTCCTCTTTGCATAGAAAATTTTATTTGAAATAAACATGGAATTTTTTGATTTAAGTATCATGACATCATGATGGATGAATAAAAAACTATGAAGAAAATGATACACAGATTCCAATCCACTGTGAATGGAATGAAATCACATAGATATAATTTTTTATAGAAAAAAAATTATTGAATGAGTTCTACAATCACTACTAAAGAAATTAAATTCAAGGATGTATTCCCCTCATGAAGGACATAATATCAAAGAATAATCTATTGTAGAAATGACTTGAGCACTACTTTAGTGAAAACTGGAAATGAGTAATATTTATGGAGAAGAGATAAAAAGATGTATATAATTTAAATTTGTGAATGTGTTTTTTAAAAACTCTACTATTTATGAACTATAAGATTGTGAAAAAGGAAGGCATGGATCCTATTGTGTTTTGATCCCACAAAATAATAAAATATAAAGGATTCAAGAACCAATTTAGATGTAACTCTCAAAAATATAAATATAGGGGAGATAAGTCATGTAGTAATAAATATAATAATTTTTATCATACTTGTAAAGAATAAAGTATGAATAAGAATATCCAGCCCAACATCCCAACAATATTGAATAAATACCAAAATTGAAGGATAAATAGTAATTAAATCCTTTTTTGAGTTATACCAATGAATCAAATTCTAGTAAAGAGTCTAAAAATATGAATTAATCTTTTAATAGGTGTTTATATCATCTCTAATAAAGGTTTTTGATATTGAATTCTATTCTCATTGTTCGGATTCGAAAAATGACTCTAAAATCAAAAATAGTCTATGTTAAATGATTAAATTGAATGACCAAATAAGGTTTTTTAAATGTAGATAATTTATGTTATAAGTTCAAAGAAAATAATTAAAATATTTTTTATAAAAAATCCATTTATAATATAATGTAAAACTATGTAATATTTATTCTATTTCTCATTCTAATACTTATGATAATTAGAAATTTTATCAACATTTGTTTAAAAAATTTAAAAAATAAGTTGAAAGTATTATGAAATTTTCGTATACATTTATAAAAGGTCATGAAAATTATGATAAACTAATTAAACTGAATAAAATAAATGAAATTTAATATTCTATTATCTAAAAAATATTACCTTAGTTTTATCGAAACCATTTTATGAAAAGTAAATGTAGGATCGAAATAATGATGTAGATGCTCAATATACAAGAGGGGGGGGTGAATTGTACACTTTAAAAATTCCTTTAGAACCTTTAAAGTTAGTTATTCTGAAAGTAGGTTCCGGAAATAAGGATCTGGAAATTGAAACTTAACTAAAGATTACAATATGAGATTCTACCTTAATGTGTATAGAATCTAAATGAAACAGAGTACAAGTAAGGAAGTATAAGAAAGTTATACATTCCTTATAATACAGAATGCAGCGGAAACAAACAAGTAGTAAAACTACAAGTAACAAGATATAAGTCTTTTAACCCAAAGAGAAGGGTATCCAACAACCTTGGATAAAGGTCCCTTGATTTATAATTTAAGCAAGTCTATCTTACCCACACTAGGGTAAGCCCTCGATACGAAGATCAGAGTCTCTGTCTTCCTATCCCTAGAAGTTCTTGAATGTAATCACCAACATTCAGAGTCACACGAAGAAAAAACTGAACGAGTGGTTCATTACGCACAAGGCATGAAAAATCTTTCTCTCTCTAGAAATCACCTTAGCAGCATGTGGTCTCTAGATCGATCAACTTCTATCTTCTCTTGAGCTCTTTCAAATGAGATCCTATTTATAGTCAAGGTCGGCCTCTTTTCCAACGGTCATATTTTCGTTAAAAATCGGAGGGACCTGTACACGTGTAACTTAACCAACAGTTAGTTTATAACAGAATAGATGACATCGTTTTATAACAAAACAAGTGTAACAGAATGTACAACATCTTTTTACGTCTAAATAAAAAGTTTGGAGTGAAGGTTCGGAGTGTAAACAAAATATCAAAGAGTAGAAAAATTATAAAAGTGTAAGAAAAACGAATGTTCGGAGTCTAACCAAAAATAATTTTTGGAGTCTAAATAAATTCGGAGTGTAGAAAGCAAAGATGATCAGATTCTGTTTAATAGGTGAATTCGGAATGAGAATTCGGAATGAGAATTCTTCATCAGAATTCGTAATGAGAATTCTTCATCAGAATTCGTAATGAGAATTCGTCATCAGAATTCGTAAAGAGAATTCATCATCAGAATTCGTAATGAGAATTTGATGTCGAACTTCATGAGAATTCGTATCCAGAATTCGGAGTAGTACTTTATCAGAGTTCGTATCTGGAATTCGGAGTAGAACTTTATCAGAGTTCGTATCCAGAATTCGGAATGAAACTTCATTACGGTTCTTATCTAGAATTCGGAGCCTAAAACGGAATGCTTCATATCAAGGTTTCAAACGATTCCGAGAATATGAAAATGAATCCGAATCTTATACTTATGAAATATATGGATGAAAATATGATAAGGATAATTTTTCTTATAAAAGCAATTTTCCATATAAAATCAATTTTCCTTATAAAAGCAATTTCCCTTATAAAAGCAATTTTCCTTATAAATGCAATTTTCCTTATAAAAGCGACTTTCCTTAAAAAAGTGATTTTCTTTAAAGATAAGGTGTTTTTGATTTTCAAAACAATAAGGAATGGAAAATTCATAAGGAAAACTTTATTGACTCAACAGTAAAGCCCTTTTTTCTTCGACAATTGCATGTTTTCAATGTGTAATGAAAGGATACTATAGAAATTATTTTTATATTATATTTAAATAACCATTAGGATTTGTTAAGGATATTATTTACAAATTATTTTTATTAAGGGAAACATAAAATAATTCTTTAATTTCATTATGGGTTTCTAGAAAAAATTTTAAAAATATGATGAGACCCAAAGTAGCTTCAGTTCCAAAACTATCAAGAAATTAATTTTGAAATAATTAATGACTTGGATGTATCGAGAATGAAAAATAGTAGAAGGAAACACAATTCAAAAGAAAAATGACTATAGACCCATAAATTCTTGTTGTACATAATGAATGTGGGGGAGGAAATGTCAAATTTGGAGACAATTTCCTAGCATTGTAAATGGTTTTGATAAATTGTGTATTTATAATCCTAATTTTATTATGAAATTTTTATATATTCAATATTTAAAATGTATTTTAATAATTATATAAATCATGTCATGATATTTTTTAATTTATATTTAAAAATCATAGGTTTTTTATTTTTAAGGATGATTTATTTTTATTTTATTGTAATCATAATGAAAATATTTATACAATAGATTTTTTTGAAATAACAATATATCATTTAATGTGTTTTAATAACAAGAATAGTGAGAGAATTTTATTTAACTAATTAATTGGCCATTTTTAATTTCATAATGTTACATAGGTACTCTAAGCAATAAAATGTACTATATTTACCAACCATGATAAAGAACAGCTTATATTTTTGACAAATGCATGAAAGGGAAACAATGAAAAAACATTTTCATACCTATTAATCAAAAAAAAACTAATAGAAATTTACAATTAGTATACCTTGATTTGTTTTTTCAAACTAAAATTTAGATCTATAAAGTAAATTAATATTGTTTATTTTTTAGGATTATATTAGATTTAGATGTTTTTGTTTTCTACCACATAAAGATGATACATAATCTAGATTTACTTTCTTTATTTAATTTTGATCAAAATAAAAATGGTTGTGTGATTGTATCAATTTTTAGTTATAACAAAGGTTATTTAATTTAATTTTATTTTATTTTTAAAAAATTTGATATTTTTGAAAAAAAGGCTTTCTCTTATAACACCGCAAACTAGTTATGTTATAGAACAAAAAAACACTTATGGAAATGTACAAAACAATGTTTATTGAATATAATTTTACTACATTTTATGGATTGAAACCATTTTTACTTCCTATTGCAATTAAAATAGAATAAATTTTAGAAATTTTTTAATGAAATCTTATTATGAATTTTTTAATGGAAAAAATCAAAAGATGGTTATTTTATTATTTTTTGATGTAATTTTTTATTTTTAATTCAAAAATAATTTAGATAAAGTTCATTCTAAGAGTGATAGAGGTGTATTCTATGGTTATTAAAAAATATCAAATCTAATATAACTTCTAAACATTGAGTTATGGTTATTTAAAAATTTTCTCATCTTATGTTGGATGAATATAATGGAAAATTCAATTCTGATCCATGTATTTTTTATGATGATTTTAGATATTTTAATTTTTTCAATAAAAACATATGATTACGATAAATTAATTTAGGGGGAGAATAAACATTATAAACCTAATACTAGTTCATGGAAGATTCATAGATACCATCATGCTCATAATGTTATTGGTCATATTCATTCTATTATAAAATCTAGAAATTATGTTTAGAATATTTTTTCAAATTCTTATTTATTCATAATTTTGTTCCAAATAATATTGATGATTCATTAAATGACTAAAATTCGGTAGTTTCTCAACATGATGGTATTAGTAAATTTTTTCATAATATTTTTTTGTATAACACCTTATAGGAAAGCATGTTATTGGTACTAAAGGGATTTCAAAATTTAATAAGGATGAATTAGGAGTAGTTTTTAAGAAAGAAAAAACATTTATTGTTCAAAGTTATTGTTAAATATACGGTTTCAATATTGATTATTATTTTTATCTTTATATTGAAATTGAATCTATATAATTTATCTTTTATTTTTCAAATTTTTATATAATTTTGTTAATTGAAATGGAATGAAATGTTAAATTTTTAAATAGATATAATTCTAAGGATTTTTATGTTTCTCAACACACTAGTTTTGAAAAAGAAAAATTTACTAACCGTGTTTTAATGTTATCAATCTATTTATATAGTCATTAGTAACAACCTCGTCATTGGAATGATAAAAACACTTAAATTTGGTAGAAAATTTATATTATTGAAGGACAATTTTATCCAACATTGATTATTAAAATGATTTTAAATTTGATTTAAATTTTTTAAATTTATATTGATGGTTTTTTATAGATAACTATTTTTATTTACAATGAATTTTAAAATTTTATTGGTAATTAGTGTTTTATTAGCCACCTGGGTGAATTGAAATTTTTTCAGGTGTATAAAATTATTCAACTAAATGATGGTATTTTTTTAATCAATCTAAATTTTATAAAATTTAGCTAATCACATTGGTCTTGATTATTGTATATTATTGGAAATCCCTATAATAATTAGTTGTATTTTATATTCTGATACTATGAGGAATTATTGGGATTCTAAATTAAATAAAGACTTTATTCCTCTAATGGCATGAAGGCCTTATTTTTTTATTAATTTTCATAATCCACCTATCAAGGGGTGAGGTGGACCACTTACAAGACTCATAGGAAAAATTATTACATTGCTCATAGTCCATAGAAGAATTAATTTTCCATAGGCTTCAAACATTACGTAAAACATATACTAACTACATGGAACTACTCCTCCCCAACATCTTCATCGTGAAATCATCTCTCCACCATCACATTGTTGTTCGTCTAGGCTTTCTAGTGCATGCATAGGCTTGTCTCGATGGCTTGTTCCATACCCTCTCATTCTACCAATCCATTCTGATTCTACTATTGTGAAATCTCCTGGCTCATACTCCTTCTAGAGCTTGTTCCATGTAGGTTGTATGGTTTTTATCTACACATAAGGTGGCTCGAAGGCCTTTAGGTGGCCCGACGGCCTTACTGACCGGAAGGCCTAGGTGGACCACAAGCCTTAAAGGACTTGGGGACCAAATTGGAGGCTTGAAAGCCCAAATAGGGGAATTGTCCCGATAGCTATAGTGTCAAACAGTACCTGCTATAGTTACATCTACAGTTCCTTCTTCAATACCAGCTATAGTATTACTACAGTACTGCTGCAGTAACCCAGAAATATTCCTCCGTCTGGATTTGATCCCAGGTCTCTTGGATGCACTTAACAAGTCCTCACCAACTGGGCTGAGGCTTATGTGCATTTTTATTATGTCACTACTTCTGGACTTAATATTATAGAATCCACAACAACAATATCCCATAGATAATGTCAATAATATTATATTTTTATTCGATATATGGTATTTCATTTCTATGGATTAATCAATTTAGTAGTCTTAAAGAAAATGATATATACATGATTCTCATATTACATTGCAAATATAAAATACATAGAATATGAAATAATCTTTCACCCCTGATATTTTTCAAAATATCCTACTTTATATCCTAGGGAATATAATACAAATAATGGTAAATATCAAATGCCATTTAAGGGGTTACGTAAAATAAATGTTATCATGAGTAAATAATTCATAATCAATATAGGAAGGTAAATATATAAAAATAATTCTATTTAATCAATTACCTGAGAACAAAATGTATACATGGATTATATAAATTTAATAACCTCGTGGATAATAATAATTGAAATCTCAATGGATAAATTCATAATATTATATTTCATGATCTCATAAAAAATGATATTTATATTATCACGACCCTGCACCAAGATAGTTTAATAGATATGTTTGGATTCACCCAAAATCCATTCAAATTGGCCAACTATTTTTTCTCATGAGACATGTTCATCCATCAAAGGGCTATATAATTTCATACCCCACCATTCTTTAAAATTCTAATGAATTCTTCATATATTTAATTATAATATTAATTATTCAAAAAAATTCCTTCTCACAAATATCCATATTGAGTAATGAATACAAAATTAAATTATTTTCCAAGTAGATCTAATATATTTTACTATAAAATATTTTTTACTGAAATGGTATATGGTACAAGAAATAATCACATAAATTATACATATATTATTGATTTTGAAGGGAAATGTAATATTCAATGAAAATTGATCACAAGAGAATGAGGGTTTTAAATGATATCCAATGACTAAAATATTAATATATGGTCACCATTAATTCACTAGAAAAGTAGATTTTATATTACAAACTAGTAGATTAATGAATAGAAAAAAAGGAAAAACACATTTAAATTATGACTTCAAAAAAATGAAATTATTTTTAAAACTATTGAAATCTTGTAGATGAATATAAAGAGAATAATAATTTTATGGCAGTGGGATGGTTGGAAATATCATATTTGTTAAAATGAAAACATTCATTTTTGGAATTATATAATAAAATTTGAAAATGACCCATTCAAAAAAAATTATATATATTCCTTTTAAATCATGATAAAAAGTAAATAATAACTTAAAATTAACTTAATAAATATTTTGTGTAATAAATATGACATGTAAATTATTATTTTTCAATAAAATTAGCATGGATTAAAAATATACCTCATCAAAGAGAAATAAGATTTTATTTTCTTTTAATTATTCATCTTGAATGAATAACATTAATTAAATCATGTATCCTCATGAATGAAAATGTATTTTTCTTTAAAAACCTCCAATGGAAATTATAAGCACCATATAAAAGTAAATATGTGATTAATAACAAATATTTCTCTATTCAGAGGAAATAGTTATTGAATCTGTTACATAGACAATATTAAAGAAATTGGAATTAGTAAATGAAGAGATTATATCTATGAAATATAAAAAAAATAGTTGAAATACAAAATAAAATAATTACCGTTCATTTCATTGGTAATATTGACATAATATATTCAATGAAAAAATGATATAAAACAATTAAAAGATAGTTGGTTTAATGAACCCCTTACCTCAAGTGTGACTATCCTCATAAGTGGTTTCAACTACCAATATAATAAATTTATATTTTTTATAATAATACACTAGAACCATATATATCTATAAAATAATAAATGATTTATTTATCACATTTTATCACATGTATGATGACAATATTTTATTATTACCATTATTTTGGGTCTTAACTACATTGTTTTCCTTGTATATTTTGATTTTGTAGTTCTAATCCTCACATATTTTTCATGGTTCCAAATTTTTCAGAATTATTTTCATGATATAATTATAATATAAATTATATATTGTGATATTTAGAATCATCCTTTAAATTTTTATAAAGAAAAATTATATTTCACTGTTCTTGGAGACGGTTGGCCATACACATGCATGAATGTTTTCTTCAACATTCAACGGGTGGATAAAAAGAAAATTAAACAATTATTAACATTTTAAAAAAAATATTATATAATATTAATCATATATATATATATATTATTTAAATATATCTATATTACCATCAATGAAAACGTAAATGAAAAATAAATCACATCGTTTCTTGGAGGTGGTAGCCATACATACTCATGAGCAACGATATCATTTTCAAAAATATTTGATAGTTTGAAGGAAAATAGTATTATATAATTGAAAAATCATAAAAATTTATTAAATATCATATATTTCCATTAGATTCTTTATTATCCCAATTTGTTAATGTTAATATGAAAAACAAATTACAATTCTATGTGGAGACGGTGTGTCATACGTACGCACAAGAAATGTCTTCGATTTTCGTATGATGGAAAAGATAAGAAATAAGGAGGTAGAATAATATTTTTAACATATATTTTTATTTCAATGATTGTAGATTTATTATTTTAATATGGGTATAAAAGATTTATAATAAGATGAAGAAAAATTAAATATGAATGAGTCGATCTAGATGATTACCTCTTTTTTGGTATACTTCTTTTAGATACCTTCATAAATACATATTAAAAGGTATTTTAAAAATAATATTAACTCCAAATCATGTATATTATTGTTTATAAGGGAATTTTATAGTTTATTTATTCTATGTGGCTAAAAGTGGTGTAAACAAGAGAGATAATGGGTATAATTTTATAAGTGATAGGAGGGAATTCATGTAACTTCTTAAATTATTGAATTAATATAAATTATTTTTCTTATAAAAATGCTTCAAAGTAGATATATTTATAACTTAATGTAAGGATAAGTCTAAATACTCCCATATAATAAATTTTTTAAATATTTTAGTTATGTTATCATTTATACCTTATAGTTTTTACCCCCATGTTAACTCTATTTAGAATTTTTTCAATAATAATGTTTTCGTCTATTTAAGTTTGCAGAATGTTACCATTAAATGATAAAAGATCAATAAATAGAACATAGTTGATTTTTTAAACTATATTACATTATCATTGATGATTATTAGATTTTAATTAATTATAAATAATTCAATAAAATATTATTGATTATAAAATATCAACGACGTTCATTTGATCTATTAATTTAATTTGACATTGAGAACAAAATGACATCAAAGGAGTCCAAATATAAACCTGTCAAAAATCCTTATGAATTTATATTTATATATAAAATTAGTGTAACACTAAATGAAACAAACATTATATTACTTTTAATATTCTTAAAATAATTTATTTTATTTTTCCATGACATTAATAAGAATTATGCCAGTGTTTCATATGAATTTATGTTATCTATTTCATTAATAAGAATTAAAAATAAAATACCATAGAAATAAATTAATTAATAATTTAAATTGAAATTTTCAACAGAACATAATTTGTTTGTCTTCTTATGAAGAAATATTATATATATTAAAAGTATGAGAATGATATTTTTAACTTTATCCTTTACTTAAATATTATAATGATCAAAATAAAAGATAAATTCAAAAAAAGGTTATATTTTTGAAGATGGGATGATTGTGGATAAATTTAATCATCAAATGAACTAAATTCAAGTGTTGGTAATATTTTTAGTTCCTTATGACATCATTTTAATCCTTAATAACATGATTTACACTTTATGGAGCTGATAAATTTTACCACAGTTTCTATTAATAATGCCTAATAGTAAAATATATATAATTATAAAATTTAAAACTATGGATTCAAAATATTAACTTAGTTTTTCAAATTCATTCTTTAAAAATGGTAGAAATTAATTTTTTAGTAATCCCCCAATGTGGGATGAAAAAACTTTTTTTTAAGTTCCTTCTTTGTGTAAAAATTAATTTATATGAAGATAAATTATAATGTTGATCTCAATGTTATAAATAAATTTATTTTTAATATAATTATGTTATTTTAAATTTAAAACCTTTCCAAAAAAATATGATAATTTAAAAATACTAGAATAGAAAAATATTATTTTCTCTATAAATAATTATTTTCACTATACACCAAAATGTTTAGATTATTAGAAAATTTACAAAAAGTAAAAAAAATATAATATTAACATGATGATCCCAAAAAATGATACAATTTTCACATAATAATCTTTCAATGCCTTGTCCTGGTTTGATTAAACATGGTTTTGTTTGTAAAGTAAGTGATTAATGATATTTTATTTGAATAAAAATATATCCTAAAATATTTGGTTATTACATTCTACCCCTTAAAAGAGTTCTGACCTAGAAATTAAATCACTATAATAAAAAACACAGACTATGTCTACCTCATCACATACTCAGGATACCATATAGATTCCACAAACATATGGCTTCTCCACAAAACTTTTACCTAATTATAAACCTTTTTTCTTTGCAATTTTTCTATATTATCTATAATATCTATTGGTTATTCCTCATAATATATATATTTATCTAACGGTTACAACCCATATCTCATTATATATAAATGATTATATATGTAATTTATTAAGATTAATGCATTTAAAACATCATGAACATGAGAGATATTCAATGAAAATTCAAACGATATGCTAACATCCTTATATGATCACGAATGTCATATGTATCAATATATCTAGGACTCATATATACCTTATATACAAATTTCAAAACCTTTTTTAATAGAGATCTTTGTATGCATACATTTTCAAAAAATTCAAACACTAGGTCTCACTGATGATTGTTAGGATAACATTTTTGTTACCTCTAAGATGAATTTATGTGGTTTTGAATGGATCAAACCTACTCCACCATTTCTACATATAGATCAAGTCCCAATAGTTTTATTATTATAAATTTATCCCAGAACATTTGAGATATACAAATTCTATTGTATTGGGATTCATAAGGAGCCACCTGGATTCCTATGTGAAATGGATTGTTGTGCAGAAATTAAGCCAAAAGAAGGTGTTCAACCAAATAACCATTGAAATCCATAGATTAAGCTCTCAACATGTCTTATAAAGAATGAATGGTCCCCCGATACTGAAAATCTATCCTAGTTTGATATGATTTACTAAAACTCAACTCTATATCAATATTCTATTTATGGATTCTCTATAACATCATGGTATGCCTCTGATTCTGATCAGATATGATTGAGATTTTTACTCCATGTATTCTCAAAACATTCTTAATGCACATACAAGTAAAAATATCAATAGGGAAATTATTACTAATTGTAATAATGGGTTTTTAATTCCTAGGGTGGTTTACTACAATCCAAATATCATTATGTCTTTTAGATTTTTCGTTGATTCCAATGATTGAATCCCTGGAAATTCATTCCCATTTCCATTTTGGTATGGGTAATGGGTATAACATCCACATAAACCTTTTTCTTCAAACCATAACATCTTGCACACCGTTCTTTGGTATATAAATTATGATATATCATTTTTCATGTTATCCAATCATTAATACTATTTAATATCAGTACAAATCTTTGTACATTATGTAAGAGTAGAAAATGATGAGTTATAAGCTTTATTTAACAGATTATTCTTCGAGTATGGTATTGACAGAACACAAACATGGTTATTGAAACATACTATTCCACTCTGATCATTGTTGAACTCGGGAAAATTCCTTACCTTCTTCTATAATTCTAAATTATCCTTATGTGCCTTCATAATCCTCTCATGGATGAATGGTTGACTATTTACAAGGGAAATACAATATTTTTCTCCATAGAATATTATTTCATGATTCAACTATAGAGAAATAGTTTTTCCCTTTTATTACATGGAAATAATTCTATATGTAATTCAAGAGCAAGGTTCTAATATAGTGTGTGATTACGAGGCTTGGTGTCCAATAAATTAATTTTATATAAATATTAAACATATTTTATATTGCACACGCACAATTTACCAATATAATAGGATATTTTTTAAAATAATCTCATATCATAAATCGAGACCATGGTTGAGTCTAGAATTCATTTTTTACCATAGTATTGACCAAAACTGGGTCAGTGTGGGGCCTTTGGACACCACTTTCATTAGTGGTGTGTTCATTGGATTGATTAATTATTTCATTCATTCATTTTATACTAAATTGATATTCTATAATAATGATTCCATAGATGTATTTCTATGGGTAGTATCATAACCTTATGATCATCTGAAAGCTTCTCCTACCTCATTCCATTATATAATCGCATAGGATGATGGTGAAAATATGGATGATAGATGATTGGGATGTACTAAACACCACTATTTCATTCGATAATTTACGGGAAAGTTATTGAATGATAAATGATCCAATATCTAAAGTGGTCTTTCTAATTATTGTTTTACACCTTCTTTGATTAAATTTATTGAGAAAACAGATGCATTACTTGGATCAGTACCAATTACAGCCTCTTGAAGTGTACATGTATCGATTTAGTTGATATATTCAATTTATTCTAACCAGAAAATACATTTTCTTGATCATTGGAAATGAATCCTTAGCCAACAATGTTTAAAACCATTTTTTGCATTTCCCCTCAATTTCTCCATTTTCTTCACTAGTAAGAACCTATATTCTTTTTTCGATGTTTTTGAGTCGTACCTAAGATGATTGGACCATTGAAATCATGATAGATCTATGAATGTGTGATGAATTTTTGAATTAGGCACATATATGGGATGTTTATGAGGCATGGATTATTGTTTTGATGATCGTTGGATAATTCATTGAGGTTAGAATGATTGAAGGTGTGCATAACTCATTATAGAAATCTCATGGGTTGAAGGGATTAGATTTATAGCCACAAGATGTCCAGAAAAAATGATTTGTGGTAAGAAGAACAAATATCAGGTAGAATAGATGTTGAAATAGAAGTAGTAGATCATTTTCATCAAGCTGAAAGAAGTTTTGGGAAACTATAGAAAACCCAAATACATATTGGGTACCATGATGGTCAATCATAAGGATGGAATGATGTTTATCCCTCTTACACACCTTGTACTTCAACACTGGATGGATGAGTTGTGTGGTGTAACACATGGGAGGAATCCATGTGGGAGTACACATCCAATCTTATGGTCATGTACCAAAGTACATGGACATGGCCAGAAGGATACAACCTAATCCCTATAGTTTGGACACACCATATATTTTACATTCACAACATGTTATTATACATGGATTGGGAGCCATTTTATAGCTAGGGACAAAACCATGGGTGTATTGGGACCACACACCATGTAGGTCCCCTAACACGTTGTGTACTACATGGTTCCTTTTAAGGAAACATCAAGGTTCTTTATCAATTTCATTTGAAATCATATTTTTTTTCTACAAGTTATCTAACCAGAGTGTTTCATCCAACTATATTGTTATGGTTCCCTTGGTTTTTGATTTTATGATATGATATTATTTTTTTGAAATAGATATTGTTGAGGCAATGTCCAATGATGTTAGTGGTTGTGTAGAATATCCCAAGGCATCCTATAGTGTGAAACCCCTCATCTACATGGGTGTGGGTCCTCTATAGCTATCTTACCATGTTGAGCCTCATATTAGATACATTGTGGGTCTTTGTTGACCAAATTGAATCCCCCTTATTACACCAGGGTGTGGGTCCTCAATCAAGAGTGGAACCCCACCCCCATTGTCAACATAGGAGAAGGTCCTCTAACTTACTGATTGGAACCCTCTATCAGATAGGACATGGGTTCTCAATGACTGGAGTGTAATCCCCCTATCACAAAAGGTAGAGGATCCTTGAATTGTATAGTGGGGCCCCCATCATCTTGGGTTCGGTCCTCTACCTTACCGAGTGGAACCCCTATTGAATAGGGTGTGGGTCCTCGATGACTAAGGTGAAACCCCCCAATCATCCCAGGACACGGGTCCTCAACAATTAAAGCAAAACCCACCTAGTTAATTAGTGTTTCAGTACTCTATATTGATTTTATACCCCCTCATCTATGTGAAAGAGTGAAGAGTTATGGTATGCCTTTCACGGTTACTTCTGAGCAGGTGCATGAAATGTTGGGAATCATTGATGGACATTTGGAACTATTGGAAACTCTTAATATTGGGATGATCTGTGAGATGTAGATCTCCTTACACTCTAATTTTTTCTTCTTTTTACTGAGAATATATATATATATATATATATATATTAACCAGTATCCATTCCTTTTATAGTTGGTTACTCTCTTTACACGGGTTGTAGAGACGCATGGGATATACCATGTTCTTCCTGTGTCTAGTGTCCCTTTGGTGTATTAATCTACTGTCCTACTATAGCTAGAAATGACCCAAAATGTAGTTTTCCTACACATAGTTTTGGGTCAGTTCTTTTTTTAAATATTTTACTCTATCTTGGATTGGGTTAGGTTTTTCTCTTTCATAGTATCTTGTATCTAGTGTACTATCTATAGTCTTTCTATTCCGAATGTATATATTCCCCCACTAATCTTTTAGGGCGTCCGAATTGGTAGGTATATACTCACATCTATATAGTCTTTTCCCGCATGTGTTATTTCTTATGCAGATGACGGATATGCCATTAGTGACATCAGAGGTGCTTAAGGATACATGGTACTTTGGAAAACGTATGGTTGTCATAGCATGGAGATCATGAGTGGGTAAAACTCATAATTTAATTTTATTATTTTTATTATTGGGACATATTTCTAGTTGGAGGTTTGTTTCACCCCTTTACTTTTTAGTTTTCACTATCGTACTCTTTTACACTCTAGAGGTTATACATGATTAATTTACTTTTAGCTATTGAATCCTTTTACCATTATTCCTCTTCACTTTTTCATTGAGATATTCATGTTTCAACATAAAGTTTGTTAGGAAATGAACTTCCATTTAGTACATTCCTTTAAAAACATCATTCCACCACCTTAACTATAGTGGCAGGATTAGCATAGTTATATCTTGATCCTCGACTTGGGTTGGTCATGACAGATTATTATTCTATAAGTTAATTCCATGGGAGTTTTTCTAGGGTAGTCCCCTTTTATGGTTTGTTTGGATTAATGAAACTTTGTTACAGTGTCAGGAGTATAGCTCTCAGTCCAGTGAGTCCGGTGATGGATTGGGAAGTCAATGAATCCATTAACCATGACCATGACTACCTATCTATCAACTCAATAAACCGAGAAAAATTTCTAGGGATCAATGGGACATATATCATATAGGATTAATTATTTAACTATAACTATAGATTCATATCCCTATATATATATATATATATTTCCATCAGACCATGGTATGTCTTGGTAACATTCAAGATTCCTCGATGACTATAGAAAATGAGGACACCACTTTGGGATCTCGATGACGATATGATGAGCAAAGAGGCCTCAGATTTGGGTAGATCCCAAAATATTCTTTCTCTTTGTGGGAATGTATAAGTAGATAAACCTACAGAGAATCGTATCCTCCTTTTATTGATGGATGAGTATATGTGCATGATTATTACACATTGCGAGTTCTAACACCAAAGTACACTGAGGTTTCATAGTGTGATATATCCTCAGGTAGTAGAGGATTGGATAGAGTCAGTACTCAGTATCTTTAGGCTCATCCAAAATCTGATAGATCTTGTGGATCCACTGGGATGTAGCCTTTTCCTTAGACCATATTGTCAATGGTGGAGTTTTCTTACCCATATGCATGACGAGTCAAGACAGTCTTGGCCTTACTTCTGGTAGTTGTTCCTTGATGATTGATACCCATATTTTTTCTCTCAGTTTGGATTATAGAGATTTTGGAGATGAAATAGGGCAAGGTGGCTGTGGATGAGTATGTAGTGGGGTTCACATGCCCTTCCATGTAATCCCTTGACATGATCTAAGATGGATACTTCCAAGCACATAAGTATTAACCAAGACCCTATAGTGAGGTTAGTTATAGTTTCATTCCTTTGTGAACTCACACCTATAACTAGGTGCTAGAGTGGGCACTAGTGATAGAGATATTTATATACATGCTATTCCAAACATCTAGAGAAAACAGTGGGTGTCACATTGATGAGTCTTCTATAATGTATATCATATGACAAGAACCATCATGATGACATAGTATACCTCCCCTAATCAGATTTATGAATGTGGTCAGGGGAAGCAGAGAGGACATGGGTATCCTAGAGAGGTGTGGTTCTTAACATTTGATGGATGTGGTCACATAGCATGAGACTACCAAAAATATGTACTAATTAGTGAAGGAAGATATCAGAATGACCTCCATATCAGATGATGATTCATGATCAAGGATAACCTTGTAAATCGATGGGTGGTACCCATGGATGTGGATCTTGAATATTGGGACGAGTTGCGGGATGTGGATGGTTTTAGAAGATTATTTCTCCACCACCACAAGGTATCCCCCATTTGGATTAGGGAAAAAGTGGTAAGGGGTGCAGATAACCACAGGCTTTGGAGGATTAAGAACCACCATGCACAAGAGTATAAAAGATATAATCATTGAGTTTTATACTCTTGTTTATATATTATTTGTGAAAATTTCTAGTAATTACATCATCTTTATAATCCTAGTGTGATATATAGAGATCCCAGTTCAGTTGTTAGACTACCATATTCGTTCTGAGGATCCAATAGGGAATGCTTCTACTATATGTTTTATATAGATGATTTGAAAGCTATCTCTTGATGGAGAACAGTTCACATGGGTCATATTGGTCATCACAATGGAGCCCTATGATGTCATATTGGGTAAGGATTGGCTATCCATGGTCCAATTCCTGAATGATTGTCACCATAGAAAATTCACATTCTAATGAAATTATGGGTTGAGGTTCTCATTTTCTAGAGAGAGGGATCTCCTGGTTGGTCCAGTAGGTTTTGTGAACAAGAGTCTATAGAATGTCACCCATTTGATGGTGAATATAGCCCTTGGTGAAACTTTACCTTCAGGAATCTGGATTTTTTTAGCTGGGAAGGATTATATGTATGTATTCCCTAGGATGTTCTGGTACTACCATTGAGGCTGGATATGGGTTTTTTCATAGTCTTCAATCACATAATAGATCTGATATCTTCTGGGCCATATCTAATGGCCCCTACCAATTTCTAAGAGCATTAGTGGTAATTATAGGACCCTTTAGAGAAGGGTTTTGTAATGCCTTGACCCCAGTTATCCAGAGACAGTGCATCATATTTCTACACATTCATGATTACATGGAATCAAGTCCCGAAGTACTAATCAATTTAGTAGTCTTGGAAAAAATATTAGATTTATTAACCTTTCATTACAATTAAAAACATAATATGAACTATAGTGTATTATTTGATAAAACCATTATCATCTTAGCTTTACAATACATATCACTCATAAAACACTTATTCATATCCAAGTAAAAATGATTCATAAACATGTGGTGAGCTCAAATGCTCATTAAGGATAAACAATATATAATAAGAAATCATAAATAAGAAAAAACATATAATGTGGGTTATAAAACTAAACAAAATCATTTTAAAAATAATATTCAACATAATATAGATATAATAAATCAAATAATCCTATTTGAAATTTTACATGGATATTCTACTAGTCGAATAATCACATGAAATATCAATAACTATTCTCATAATGTGAAGATGCATAATGCTGGACATTGTAACCATCTCGTCAGGGCCTCATTCCAAGACCTTTACAATACCGTCAAGGCCTTCTTCCAAGACACTAGTTTGTATCATGAGACCTACCGATTCATCGATGGTCATAGAGGTCCCCTCACCTCAATTACTAAGTCCAATGGATTCATATAATGAAAAAGGTGAAACAAAACCTAAACATTTGTATTTAAACAATCATAATAAATGTTAATACTTTAACCATAAACCATTGATTGTATAAAAATAACACATACATAGTCAAATAAATCATAAACCCTTTAAAAATACATGGATGACTGTATCATAATATGTCATCCCCAAATAATCATAAAATCCAACAATGGATATTGACATATATAAAAATAATTTAAAAAATTGATTAAAAATATAATAGGGAAATATCCCATTTTAGATTGAAATATTTTAGAAGCTGCAATATTATTAAATAATCAATTTTTTTTTAAAATAACCTTATATTATTGTAAGTAAAGATTAAAAATGATAATGTTTTATAATGAAGGAAAATAGCTACTTGCATCTTATAATATTTAAAACATTCATTCAATAATTTTATGAAATGTTTAAAAAGAATCTCATTTGAAAAATGATAGAAAGTTTCCTTTAAAAAAATTGTAAAAAATAAAACAAGGGATAAAATAAATTTAAAAAAAGAAATTCGATAACAGTTTGAATTACATTTTAATAAATAGGGACATGGATGATAATGATGTCTTTGTAGATACTTACATATACGAAATATCATATTATAAATAGATTGTGAATTTCAACCATACCTTATACTTTCATTAAGTGGAGGGTGATTTTACCTCCTATATAGTGGTTAAAACATGTTATTAAATTATACCAATACCATATCCATATTTATGATATCATATATGATCCTATTATATCATTTGGGTAATAATGTTTCAATATTACCATTATTATAAGTGTTTACTACTTCATTTTCCCATACCAATTTTTCCATGTAAGTCATGTTTGTTATGGATAGGATATATATTATTCATTTAATAAATAAAATAATGTTTATAATTTTAATTTTTACTTATTATATAAATTTGATAATCATTATTGAATTCATAATTTGGATAATGAATCTCGATGTGTCGTGGAGGCGGTAGGTCGTACATACGCACGAGAGATGATATCATTCCCTTTATGGTTAAATGGTATAAAAATGAAGGGTATATTAGTTATGAGGAATATTTATCATGTTATATTCATTATTTATTTCCATTATACTAATAATTATATCTACCCAATTAATGTAGTTTTGAATAAAAATTCTACCACGACATGGAGACAGTAAGTTGTACATATGCATGCATGGTGATATTGTTATTGGTATGGCAGATAAAATGTGGAATATGGTTGTACCATGGTTATTATAATATTTCAGTATATGTATGATTTTTAAGTTATAAATATTATATGGAAACAACATAGAAATAGGATGTATAATAATAAAAGAACTTTGAACGAGGTGATAAAAAAATTACCTCTTTTTCATGTATCTTCTTTTGGTATGCACAAAAGGACTATGTAGGATGGATTTTTTCCAAATGTGTGGCTACTAGGATGAATTTGGGGATATTTGGAGAGGAAATGGGAAGGTTTTGGTCTATTTTAATAGATTTAGATATGTTGTTAAAAGAGAACGAGATGTTCCCTTTTATAAGAGAAGAGAGGGGCTTCTTTGGAAATACAAAACTATTAAAATAATATAAATTTATTTTTAAATTCAAATGGCTCCAAAGTGGATTATTTAGAAGATAATATGATGATGGTTAAAAATCCTTTCAAACAATGAAATGTTTACCTATTTTTATTTTATATTAAACCTAATCATTTGTATCTATCATTATTTATTCTATTTAATTTTAATTGTGGTAATACTATTCTATGTATTATATGGTTATAAGTATTTACTAATGTTGTTTCAAATGTAAATAATTGGAAACCTAATGAAATTTTAGAAATTATAACTTTCATTTAGTAATTTTTAAATATTTTTATTATTTTAAAATAATATAATAAATAGATATTTTTATAACATAACAATAGTGTCAATTTTGAGACTATTCAGTTATTTGACATTAAAAAAACCAAAATGTAGATAACTATGAACCCAATTATTGAATATACATATAACATGTCATAGTCACTTAAAAAATTTGTGGATTAACTTAATTAACTCAAATTATATTTCTTTTATTATTTGTAAAACTATTTATTTGATATTTCTATTAATAAAACAATTTCTACATCACTATTGTCTCTCCATTAGTAGTAAATATTTAAACTTTGAAAATTATAGAAAAAATTATATAATTTAAGTAATTGTTATTGATTTCATGGTACTATCTATATTTGATGTTATGAAATATTTATCCCTATATTAATATAAATTTATTTATATAAAATTAGGGCGACATATTGTCACATTCATTAATTCTAATATTATTAATGTCATATTTACGGGAATGTTTCTATTAAGTGATTCCATTTTGAACCATAGATTATAAATGTTTAATATTATACATCCAATAATTTTTTAAATTTTTTTTAAAGCATATATTTTTGTTTTAACCATTATTTAACCCCTATAACTATTACAGTAACAATTTGTCCTTTTAATATATTAGGTTAATATAATTACCATAAATATAAAACAGAACCCAATTGGATCATTTATGGAATATTTAAAATTATCCTAGTTATTTGGATGAACCTAATATTTTTATGAATTTTATAACATCTATTATAATATATTTTATATTAAGGTATCAATTAAGTCAATTTTTATACTATTCCATATTTTCATTTTTTAAAATATAAAACTAAATGGTAACATAGAATCAAAATACTTAAAATAGGTTAATAACATGTATAAGTTATCTATAAAATTATTTCATGTCGTTAAATAAGTTTAATTATATTTATTTTAATATTATTAATATCATTTATTTGATTCTTCCATTAATAAATCAATTACTACATCATCATTGTGTCATAATTAAATTTAATCATTTAAGGTCTAAAAACTGTAAATAAAATACCATGTAATATTAAATCCTTTTATATTTCTAATTAATATTTATAATAAAGTAAATCACTTATATAAACCCATAATAAAATTCCTTTAGTAAGAAGATACATGTTTATAACATATTTGACTTTATTTTAAATTGAAGGGTTTTAGTGTCATATTCACTCCCAATTGGATTTCAAAGGAAAAAATTAGTACCCAAAGGGTTTTATTGGTTTTATATATCAAATTTATTAGGATTAGGACATGTGTTAGGGTAGTTTTATATTATTAAAATATTATTATTACCCTTATTTTCCTTATTAACCCTTTTACTCTGGTAAATAAAAATAATTACTGATATTAAAATTTATAATGTCCCAAAATAAAAGGTGCATATTTACATAATTTGGACCTTATAATTCCAAATTTGGATTATATTTTTCCAAATTCATAAAATGTAATTTTCAAAAATTAATTTAAAATTAAATATCATTTTTGAAATGAGAAAGAGGGTTTTTTAAAAGTAAAAATCATCAAAAGATTGTAATGTGTTTATAATAATTTTCAATATAAAAGTACATACAATGACCACAATTTGATTAAATGATGAAAAAATAATCTAATTATACTTTAATTTAAATTAAATGGATAACTTAAGTATATAAATAAATTAGATGAAAAGTTAGTCTTGAATTAAAAAATAGTATTTTTCACTATTCATTAAAAATTAATATTTTCAAAAAATTATAAAAACTATGCCCCACGATAATTTTGATATTCTGTCTTCAAAAATGAAATTTTTTTGAAAAATAATATTATAAAATTTTATAATGTAGTTGAAAATATTCTTAATTTTTTTAGATGTTTATTCGGGGTCCGCTTGATCTCTGTGTTGCTAGCAATGCAAGCTATTTTAATTATTTAAAAATAAAAATATCATGGAATCATGGGGTGTTACATTCTCCCCTCCTTCAAAAAAATTTCAACCTCATAATTGAAAATCATTATTGATAACTAGGGGGTTGACATTTAAAATTATCTTTGTTGAAATCCCACATAAAAAATTGATTAATGAAACCACCATTTTAAAATATAGAAAGGTAAGAACAAAGGTCACCATAGATAACACATACTAGGGTTATATGTAAGAAAACATGGAAATAAAAGAAATTTAAACCCTAATTTATAATGAAGACTTATAGAAAATAATATTAAGAGAAAGTTACCAACCAGAAAGCTATAAATCTATGAGGATTCTAGAGACCATTGGATTCAACGCAATACAAAGTACAAGGAAGACATTTTTGGTTTTATGATCTTTTCCCTATTATTGAAGAATAAATCTACTTCATATACTAAGAACACAAGGAAGTATACTTAATTGACATGAAGAGTTTTATCCTTTAATTAATTTCTACTGTAAATTCATCTATCTCTTCAAAGAAATATAAAACTAAAAAATATTTTATTTATCTTTATCGTATATGGTTCCAAAAAAATTATACCATTTAAATAAATAAAAAAATGTTACACTAACCAGGGACTTTCCATAAACCAGTATTAGGCGATAATTCCATGTCACACTTCAGTTGTAGGTTCGATTCCCGATGCCTTGTCTGACTTGATGGGTTGTCTCCCTACTTGTGGGTTTTCGTTTTAATAACACTTTATTATTGTAACATTCCAAAAATAATCCTTAAAAAATTTATTAACCATAAAAAATAATATCCAATGTTTAACATAATCAATTCTAAACTTAAGAATCAACCAATATACAAACATCACAATTAAAATTCCAAAAAGATATCAATGTTTCCAAAGTCAATCTTAACATCAGAATCCTCAAACAAAGTAATGTAGATCTTATTGTCACATAAAAAATATCTGATAACCTTTGAATCCATAATTATAAGTATTATGACTCCAAATCCCTAAAGAAAAAGTACTACAATACCATCCTTATATATCTCGTGAATCTTATTTCCATAGATTGATTTATGTAATAATTCTTGAATCCAAATAAAAAACCATATTTCTTCCACATCACTTTTAACTCATTAACTATGATTCAACATCTTATTACATTATACCGCCTTTATATCATTTATCATCTTTATTTTCTTCATTATCAATAGTATAACCATTGCATGTACAACCTTGGTTATTCAAACCATTGACCAAAACTCAAAGCACAATGTGAGAATCACAAATCGTAGTAATATTCCAATGAATAATCATTTATTGGATCTCTAAATTATGTTATCTACTTCTCTATCAATTTTTCTATAGGATTAACCTAGGTCAACCATTATCGAATCTAATTGATGATATATTATACTTAGACTTATCCTTAAATTCATTCTTAATATAATGTTTTCTAATCAATGTTTTCTAAATCAAATTTACAAGGTTATTGTTAAACATTATATTATACCAAATATAACTCCTCGACCCCAGTTACCCAGAGATGGTGCATTATTTTATTACATTGGCATGATTACAATTAATCAGGTCTCGATGGACCAATCTGTTTAGCAGTCATAGAAAAAATATTACATACATGATCATTTAATTACAATTCAATATAGTATGCACCATATTCCATTCATTAATGACACCATTTTCTCTTATATTGACCCCACATATCTATCTTAAAACTCTTCTTCAAATACAAGAAAAACTGAAACATAATAAGGGGGTGAGATTAGATGCTCATTAAGGATAAACAATATAGTAGAATCTATCATAAATAGTAACATTCATTTGAAAATGGTATAAAACTGAACATGATCCTTTCAAAAATAATCAACTATAAAATATGGAAAAAATAAATCAAATAATTCTATTTAAAATTTTATATGGATATTCTACTAGTCAAATAATCACATGTAAAATCATTAACTGGTCTCACAATGAGAAAATTCATAATGTCAGACATCATAACCATACCGTGAAAGCCTTATTCCAAAACCATTACCATACCATCAAGGCCTTGTGTCCAGACATGAGTTTGTCTCATGAGACCTACCGATTCTTTGAGGGGCTATATCAGGCCCTGCTTTTAACTTAATATATTAAATGAATTCCTCTTCTAAAAAATGATAAACAAAACATAAAAACTCATATTAAATCTAGCATATTAAATGTTAATACTTTAACCATTACCTATAAATGATATAAAATAGGATATCCATATTCAAATATATCATAAAACCTTCAATACAATATATATGATTTCATATTAATAATTCAACTCAAATCATCCTAAAATCCATAAAATAATGTTACATAGATGAAAATAATTTAATAAGTTGATTAAAAAATTGGTTGTATGTAAGATTTTTTACTTTTAAATAATTCGGAAGACACACAATTATTTAAGAGAAAATTTATTTTGAAAATAAACTTATAATCTTATCAGGAATGATTCAAAATGTTAAGGCATCATAATGGTGAAAAATATCTACTTGTTCCATATAAGTTAAAAAAATATTTTCTTAATTTTTTGAAAAGGTTATAAATTGACTCATTTGGAAAATGATGGAAGGATTCCTTTCAAAAAAAAGTAAAACATGGGTAAAAATGAATTTAAATTTTTTTGGATAATATTTTGAATTGAATTTTAATAAACATGGACATGGATGATAAGGATTACCCAGTAGATACTTTCATATAAGAAATCTCATATAATAAATAGGTTGTAAAATCAACCATTACTATATACTTTCCTTTAGTCTATGGAGATTTTTCATCCTGTATAATGGTTAAAACATATTATTAAATTATTCCAGGTCTATATCCATATTTATTATATCATATATGATCTTATTATGTCATTTTTGTAATAATGTTTCAATATTAGCATTGTTTTTGGTTTTAACTACTTCATTTTCTCATTATTGTTTGGTCGTGTAAGTCATGTTTGTTATGAATATGATGTATTTTATTTTTTTTACAGAATTAAATTAAGATCATAATTATTATTTCTACTCATAATATAAATTTTAAAATCAGTCTTTTAATGTTAACATGGAGATTGAATAACATCATGTCTTGGAGACGGTAGACCGTACGTATACATGAGCGGCAATATCATTCCATTGATGGTTAAATGTTATTGAATTTAATGGAATATTAGTTATGAAGAATCATTTTTCAAGTTATATTAATTATTTATTACCATTATAAAAATCATTATTTTCAACCAATTAATGTAGTGTTGAATCAAAAATTACACCACAACAAGAAGACTGTAAGTCGTAAATATGCATGAAAAGTGATATTGTTATTCATATGACTGATAAAATGAGTAATATGGTAGCACGATGATTATAATAACATCTCAGTATATAGAAAATACTGAATTTAATACTTTGATATGGAAACAACATATAAATATAAAGTATAATAAAATAAGAACTTTTAAAGAGGTGATAAAACAATTACCTCTTTTTCATGTATCTCCTTTTGGTATGCACAAAAGGACATTGTAGGATGGATTTCCTCCCTAATTGTGGACTCTTGGATGAATTGAGGTTTTTTGTGAGAGTAAATATGATGGTTTTGGACAATATAAAGGGCTTTAGAGGTGTGATTTAAATAAAAGGATATGTTCTTTTTTATATGAGAGGGAGGGGCACCTTTGGAAATACCAAAACTAATAAATTAATATATATTATTTGTTTAATTAAATTGGACCCAATGTGAATTATTTATAATATAATATGAGTATGGGTAGAAATAATCTAAAATAATACAACTTATACATGATTTGAGTTTTTTAAACCATATCAATTTGATTTATCCTTATTTAATCTATTTGTATTTAATTATGGTAGTAACATTCTAAATATTAAATGGTTCTAAATATTTACTTATGTGGTGTAAATTATACATAAATGTAAAATTTATGATATTTTAGACCTTATAATATTAACATTGAAATTTTAAAATATTTATATGATTTTTAAATAATTTAATAAAATGTTATTTTTATAAAATATCAATAGTGGCAATTTAGATGCTATTCATTTATTTGACTTTAATTAAAGACAAAAAAGAAGATAAATTCGAAAAAAATATTTAATATACGAATAAAAAGTCATATGAACCTAAAAAATTCTTGGATAACCATATTAAATTCAAAATATATTTCTTTTAATATTTTTAATTCTATTTATTTGATATTTCTGTTAAAAAAAATTTTCATTACTATTGTTTATCATTAATGTTAATTATTTAATCTCTAAAAATTATAAGAAAATTGATATGATATAGGTATTTATTATTATTTTTATATACTACCTATAGTGGATGTTATATCTACTTTATTGATATATAATTAATATACTTATATAAAATGAGAGTGTGACATTTTCTCAAATTCCTAGGTTTTGTTAATATTAATGTCATATACATGGGATTGTGGACATTAAGTGATTAAATTTCATACCAAATATTATAAGGTTCTAATCTTATACATAAAATAATTTTTGAACATGTTTATATTTTTTAATTCTTATATTTTTATTTTAACAATTATTTAACCCCTTTAATTATTACATTAAAAATTTGGCCTTTTAATCTATAGGGTTAATATAGTTACAATAAATGAAAAACGAACCCAAATTGGATCATTTATGGAATATTAAACATTATACTAGTTATTCGGTCGAACATGATATTTTTATGAATTTTTTAACATTGAATAAAATATTATTTATTTTAAAGTATCATTTATGTCAAATTCGAAACTATTCAATATTTTTATTTTTAAAAATACAAAACCAAAATCATAACTTCGAAAGGAATACTTATAATAGGTAATTATCATTTATAAGATTTATATATAATTATTTTATGTCATTAACTCAAAATATATTTATTTTAATATTATTAATATAATTTATTTGATTCGTCCTTTAATAAATAAATTATGGCATCACCATTATGTCACAATTAAATTTAATGATTTAATTTATAAAAATTATAAATAAAATACCATAATATATGAAATATTCATAACATTATAATGACTATTTATTATCAAATATTTTATTTATAGAAACCCATAATAAAAAATTTTAGTAAGAAGATACATATTTATAACATATTTGCCTTTATTTTAAATTAAATGTTTTAAATAACATAATCACACCCAAGTGGATTCCAAAGGAAACTTTGTACCTCAATGGTTTTCTTTGTATTCCATATCTCATCCAATAGGATTAGGACACGTGTCAGGGTAGTTTTATATTATTATAATATTATTTTTACCCATATTAACCATATTTACCCTTAAACCATGGTAAATAAAAATAATTATTAAAGAGACAATTCATAGTGTTCAAAAATAAAAGGGGAATATTTACATATATTGGTCATTTTAATTATAAATATGGAGTCCATTTTTTCAAATTCAAATCATGGAATTGTTATAAACTAATTTATATTAATTCTTATTATTGAAACAATAAAGTGGGTTTTTTTAAAGTAAAACCCATCAAAAGATTAAATGTGTTTATAATATATTTCAATATAAAAAATCATAAACTGACCATAATTAGGTTAAATGATAATATAAATAATCTGGTCAAACATTAATATAAATTAAAAGGATAATCTAACTATATAAAAAAATTAGATGAAAAGGTTGTATTGATTAAAATGTAGTATTTTTCACTATTCATTAAAAATTTAATCATTCCAAAAAAATTATAAAAATATTACCCTAAGTTAATTTTAATATTATGAATTAAATAATGAAGTCTATTTTAGAAAATAAAATCTATAAAATTTTAAAATATGGTTAATAATATTCATAAACTCTTTTTTAAATAGTTATTTGTGGTGCACTGGAACTCTGGGTTGTGTGAAATGAAAGCTATTTGAATTTTTTATAAAGAAATTTATAATGGATGCTTGGGGTTCTGTAGGTTTTATCCAACCTAGAGTGTCCCCTTGGGCAGCCATGTTGTTGTTTTTGGAAAATTTTGATGAGAGCTTGCGGCTTTTCAGGGATAATCATCACCTAAAATAGGATATGATAGACATGTTCCCCTTTCATAAGATTGACAACCTCTTTGGCCATATTTGTGGTGTGATACAGTTCTTAACGATATTCCTATGGTCTTGATACCACTAGTTGACATTTTTAGAGGCTTCTATTCCAATGCTTTCATTTTATTGTCGCTATAGACACTACGAGTTCCTAGTGACGCCCTTTGGTGTGATGAATGACCCCACCATGTTTATGCCTTTGATGCACTTGGTATTCCAACCGTACCTCGACCAATTTTTGTTTTTCATATACAGAAATGTACTAATCTACTCTACATCATAGTAATAACATATAGAACACTTGAGGATGGTTATATATTTTCATCAAGGGTGTCAGGTTTATGGTAATCTATCGATGTTCCAATAATTGATCCACACAGTTCACTTTCTGGGGAATTTCATTTCTGAGAATGGTTTACCCACAGACCCAGTGGTGATCCATTAATTTCATGGTTGGTATCCACCCATGAGATCATCAGTGGTGTGGAGACGTCTTGGTTTGGTGGGTACTATAGGAGGTTTTTGGAAAAATTCTCCAAAATTTTATCCCCTTTGACCACCTTGGCACGGAACGACCATTTGTTTACCTAGACTGATAATTTCTCGAGGACCTTTAAAGAGTCTTGAATATGGATAAACCATTATATTATGTTGACATTAATATATTAGGGCCTCAATTAAATATTGTATTTTGATACCTCAGGAGTTGGACCTCACTGCATGTTGATGATGTTGTAGACAATTATCATACAAAAGTCGAGTCAGTTGAGATCCCTTGAGTAGAACTAAATGTATCAAAATATAGAGTTCGCTACGGTTGTATTTTCACTGATGATGTGGATGAAATACCTAATACAAGAGTAATTTTTGGTTTATTCAAAAAATTCGATTCATAGGTATTTCTTCATATAAATAGAATTAAACATGAGACAATGACTCTAGTTGGAGGTCCTACAGGACTATGACTTTGAGATAGTCTATACTCTAGGAAAGTGAAATGTGGAAACAGACACCCTTATCAAGAAGACCTAGGATCATTTGGTGAAAGTTGATTTAGAGTGCTTGCGCTCTCTATAACTAACTCTAATGGAGAAGGAATGTATAGGTTTTCAATAGTCAATGATGTTGACTCCCCTGAATCTTGAGAATGAGGGCATGTTCTAGCATTTAAACATCAATGGTGAGGTATTGGGTGACTATATATCAATGAAGGATTCAACAGATGTGTATTATGGAGGATGGAATCATGCCATATTTTTCTGGGGATGGAAGTAGGTCCTTTTCATAGTGCAGGATGAGGTGATGAAAGTGTTACACATTTCTCCAATAGTTGTACATTCAAGTGTGGGTAAGATGTAATTTTATCATTAGTGTTAGTTTTGGTGGTTCGGCATGCGATGAAGCATAGAAGATTTTGTCTCTTGATGCCTCACTTTTTAGAAGGTGAATGATGAGTACTATGTTTAGTCAGGTTAGCTACATCCCCTTGAGATCCTTGAGTTGAAGTGGGATGGAATATCCTTGGAATTTGGGATAGGTATTTGGGGTATAGTGAAAGGCCATGATGACATCTAGTTGATAACTAACCAACTCATGATGTCAGAACCCTTCCTTACTATCAGGGATGATATTTTGGTGTATATTTTGGGATAGTTGTACATATGGGATACCATTCTCCTTCATGGGGTTCCCTCAGCCATAATATCTGATCATGATGTGTTGTTTATGTCAAAATTATGGAGAGGCAAGTATGAGTCATTTGGTACCGAAATATCGATGATTATATCCTTTCACACCCAAACTAATGGGAAGACTAAGAAAACTATCCAAGTGTTAGAGATATGATAATGGTTTATTTGTTATACATTTACTTGAGTTTATGGGCTCACTTTCATTGGTAGAGTTTTCATAAAACTATAGCTACCACTCTACCATCAGCAAGGTGCATATTGAGTCCCTGTACAGGAGACCCTAGAGGTCACCTTTATATTAGATAGACATCAGTGTGACATCTCTTGTGGGAATATATATGGTGAAGGTAATGACTGAAAAGGTCTAGGTCATCTGTGAGAGGATGAGGATGGACTAGATTAGATATAAATCTTACAGTTATTTTAGTCATAGGATCTTGGAGTTCATGATGAGGATTTCAATCATAGGCTCTTTTAGGGAGACTATGTTTTCTTTAGAGTCTTCTCGTGATAAGGATTTCAAATGTTTGTTTGGGGAGGCAAGCTATCCCTAAGTCTCATTAAGACATTCTACATCATGTAGAAGGTTGAATATGTTTCTTACCACCAAGGCTTCCCCCTAAAAATTGTGTTCTTTCATGAATTATTCTACATTGTGCAATTGATGGGATACATATAGGACCCCACACATGTCACTGATTGGATTGATCTGGAAAATGAGGATGGAGCCAACTTTGCAGAGCACCCAATGGAAATCAAGGATTAACATTAGAGGGTTCTTTGTGGATGGACCATACCATTTTTTCATGTGTTGTGGTGGCATGGAAACCATTAGGAGAGATACTAGGATATGGAGAGATAGATGCTAGCTCAGTACCCTTAGTTGTTTGTTTAATTTTACTTTTTTGGGATGAAACTCTTGATGGTGGGATTGATGTAGAGATTGAATTTTTTCTTGAAATACTCTTCAATATTTCAATATATATTTCTACAGCTAGGAATAATGACCATGTTCGATTATGAGGTTCGACGTTCAATGAATTAATGTTATGAAAATATTAAATATATTTTATATTGTGTGATCATTATTCGTAAATAAAACATTATAACTATTAAAATCCATGGTTCATAAATATGATACCATGGTTGAATTCAGAATGAATTCTTTAAACTACGAATCATCTAAAATGGGTTGTTTCATGGTGTTCAAACACCTCACTTGTTGGTGGTACATTCAACAGATTAATTAATTATTTAATTCATTCATTACATCATTTTCACCTAAAATAAAATTCTATAAGAATTATTACAAAGAGATATTCCTAGGGATGTCACCATAATCCTTGTAACTTCTGAGAGCTTTACCTTCCTCCTAATATTAGATAATCACATTTTATGATGATGAAACACAAGATTAGAATAGGTCAAGATGAAAAAAATTGAAAAAACATCTTTTGATCATTGTTGGGTGAATTACTAGAGAAGAATGGTTGAAAATCAATGTATGACTCATAAGTTTTTTTACAGCATATTTTATTAAATTGTTTAATAATTTAGATCTATTTCATTTATTTCCACCAATTAAAGCCTTTGCATGTACCCTTGTATAGATTACATTGATTTATTCAATTTTTTTCTAACCTAAAAATAATAATTCATGATCTTTGGACAATAAGTGTTGTCCAGAATGGTTAATCCTTTTTCTTATGTCTTTCCTGCTCTATTTATTTTTATTATTCGATGGTTGTACCATGTGGTCGTAGTTTGAAATTAATGAGTGGTATTGAGCCTTATTGGAACACTAGAATCATACCAGATAAAAGAAAGATGGATGGATAAGTGAATCATGCATAAATATTTGATGTTTGTGAGGAATGAATGATATTTTTTGTGATCATTGACTACTTTTTTAATGGAATATGGATTGGAGGTGTGTAGAACACTCGGGGGAAATCTTGTGGGTCGATGTGATCAAATTTCCCTCCCCTAAATTTCTTGAATTTGTGATCCATGGATTGATCTGAAAATATAATGTGGAATAAAGTCCAAAATCAAAGGCAAAGATCAGATTTGGTGAGTGGAAATTGGATTTGGAAAAATATTAAAACCCTTACTACATACTGTGTGTTATAATAAACACATTCCATGTTTCCCCTTTTCTACGGCCTCTAGAGTTTTAAGAAATCATAAGGACACCAGGGTGTATATCCCTCCTACACATTGTGTACCTCATCCCAATATGGTCATGTCTTGTTGAATAACACACAAGAAGGGCCTTATATTTGAGTACATGGCCAGGAACACAACTATGTACTGAAGTGTATGGACATTGATAAAAGGACACCACCTGATCCCATGTATTTTGTAAACACCATGTAGTCCACATGCATGGCATGTAGTTCTACATGGACTTTGAGTTGTGGTTTTACTAAGGACATAGCCACATGGTCGAGCGAAACCACATGTTGTTTTGGTCTCCTCACACGCCATGTAATACTTGGTTATTTTTTAGCACAATTCAAGGTTCCTTATATCATTCATTTAGACACATATGTTGTCCCATGATTATCTTATCTAAAGTGTTTTTTGATATAGATGTTGATGGTTCTGTCATTTTAGGCTTTTGAGATACTAATTGAAATGTCTTGGGAATGATGATTGTTGTTGCGATACTCGATGATGGTAGTGATCATGAAAAATCATAGGAGGATTCATATAGAGTGGAACCCCCCATCAGCATGGGTGTGGGTCCTCTACAGCTACCTTTCCCTATGGATCCCCCAAAGCGGATACAGCATGGGTCCTCGATTACCAGAGTGGAACCCCGATATCAACCCAAGCATGGTTTCTCAATATATAGAGTGGAACCCCATGAGTTTGGGTACGTGTCCTCTACCTTACTAAGTGGAACCCCTATTAGATAGGTTGAGGGTCCTTGATGACCAGAGTGAAACCTTCTATAACAACAAGGTGTTTTTCCCCATCCTAAAATTGTAACCCCAACCAATCAACCTAGGAACGAGTCCCCTACCATACTGTGTGGAACCCCCTATCAGATAAGGCATGGGTCATCAATGACCAATGTAAACCCACCAATCACACTAGGGAACGGGTCCTCGACCTTCATTGTGTAACCCCCTTGATGCACTAGGGTGAGGGTTAACTACTTTGATCTTGTTCCCCCATGAGTATGCGACATAGTGATGAGGCATAGAATGAATTTCACAGTTATTGAGTTAATAAGGTTTTCCTTATGACTTTTCCATTCCTTCTTATTTTGAAAATCACAAACACCTTATACTTAAGAAAATTTATATTTTACCTCCATAAAGAAAATTTTCTTCCATAAGGAAATCTACCCTATCCTAGATTTTCCTATACATAGCAATATTTTTCTTAAGTATAAAAATCAGATTCTTAACCAAAATCTCAGAATCATATAATGAAAAGTATTGGAGTATTCTGTTTCTAGGATCCGAATTCTTGATGTGAACTATAATGAAGTTCCAATCCGAATTATGGATGGAAACTTTCATGAGTTTGACCCCGAACTATTAAGTAGTTCGACTCCAAACTCTTATGAAGTTCGACTCCGAACTCTTAAGTAGTTCGACTCCAAACTCTTATAAAGTTCGACTCTCAACTCTTAAGTAGTTCGACGCCAAACTCTTATGAAGTTCGACTCCAAACTCTTACGTAGTTCGACTCCGAACACTTATGAAGTTTTACTCTAAACACTTAAGTAGTTCGACTCCGAACTCTTATGAAGTTCGACTCCGAACTCTTATGAAGTTCGACTCCAAACTCTTAATTAGTTCAACTCTGACCTATTAAGTGGTTCGACTCCGAACCCTTATTAAGTTCGACTCTGAACTTTTACTAAGTACGACTTCGAACTCTGTAAGTTCAGATTCAGAACTCTGGTGAAACCAGACTCCGAATTTCCTTAGAAATTCAGACTCTGGACTTCTACAGATTTTAGGTTCTGAATTCCTATAAAACAGAATCCGAACATTTCTTTTTATAGACTCCGAATTTCATTTTGGTTAGACTCCAAACATTTAATTTTCTTACACTCCAAACTTAGTATGGATTTTTCTTAAAAATGATCCATTACAAAATGATGTTGTGCATTCAGTTATACATGGTTTGTTTGTAAACGATGTCGTCAATTCTATTTCAAACTAAACATTGGTTAAGATAAACGTGTACAGGTCCCTCCAAATTTTAAGGAAAATTTGACCGTTAGAGAGGGGGCCAACCAAGCCTATAAATATGAGCTCATTTGAAAGAGCTTAGATGTATGGAAACGAGTTGATCGATATAGAGATCACACGCTATTAAGATGATTTCTAGAGAAAGAATCTTTTCATTCTTTGTGTGTACTGAACCGCTCACTCAGATTGCTTCGTGCGACTCCGAATGTTGGTGATTACTTTCAAGGGCTTTCGGGGATAGGAAGACAGAGGTGCCGACTTCCTTGAAGTTTGAGGGCATTCTTGCTGAGGAAGACAGAGGTTCCAACTACCTTGATGTTGAGGGCTTGCGGGGATATCAAGACAGAGACTCCAATCTTCATATCGAGGGCTTACCCTGGTGTGGGTAAGACAGACTTGCTTGAAAGTATAAATCAAGGGACCTTTATCCATGATTGTTGGATACCCTTCTCTTTGTGTTAAAAGAGTTATTGTTTGTTACTTATAGTTGTACTACTTTTTTTCCGCTGCATATTGTATTGCAAGGAAAGTATAACATTCTTGTATTTCATTACACTTTTAATCTAATTCATTTAGATTCTATACACTTTAGGGTAGAATCTCATATTGTAAACTTTAGTTAAGTGTAAATTTCCAGATCCATATTTATGGAACCTGTTATTCGGAATCACATTCCTGATTCAAGAAAGTGTGTAGAATTAGAAGTTCGGAACTTCATTCCTTATTCCAATTTCCAATTGGAGTTAGAGGTGTTGTGAATCTACTTAGTTTAACATTGTTAAACTTAGATATTTCCTTGCGTAAGGAAATTTTTAAAGTGTACAATTCACCCCCCCTACTGTATATTGATCATCTACATCATTATTTCGATCCTACAATTGGTATCGGAGGAGGACTATGAAATACTTATATTCGCATATAAGTTTTTCTTCCTCACTTTTTCTTTAATCTTCATCCTTTCTTAAAAATACATTGTTCATTCTGAATTTTCTCATTTCAAACATTGTGGCTACGAACGTTTTCTACTAACAAGTGTGGTTGCCGAAGTTTTTTTTAGAATTGCAAGAATCAATGTTGGATCGATTGACAATATAAATCCTACAAGACCACCAGTATTTGATGGGATTGATTATCAGTACTAGAGAGATCATATGAAGACTTTAGTTATCAATACAGGAATGGATAATTTCATTATGCTTACAGGTGATTATAAAATTCATGATAGGGAAGTAAGAACTTTAACTAACTAGGAAAAGCAAGAATATCAACTCAATTATAAGGTACACAATACCTTACTATGTTCAATGACTAGAAATATATACAGCCAAATTTCTTCTTGTGAAGAAGCTAATTGTATCTGGAAGAAGTTAGAGGTTACACACTTTGTCACTTCTAAAGTGATTGAAACTAGCCGAGCTATGCTTAGAGCTGAATAACATGGCTTCAATTTTACTTATGGTGAACCAATTTGTAAAGTTTAAAAGAGATTTATGACTATAGTGAAAAATCATCAGTCCATGGGAGAGAAAGGACTGGATGATGAAGCTCATGTGGATAAGATAATTGATATTATGCCCAATGAGTGGGAATCCAAAAGAACAGCTATTGATGAAAATATAAAGGATACTCAAATTTCCTTAGATGAATTATTTGGAACTCTTCTCCAACATGAAAAAAGAATAAAAAGAGATGCTGATAACATCAATAAGAAGAATGGAAATGGTACTGTTGAGTTTACTAAAACTTCAAATCATATAAAAGGTAAGACTCCTAAGAGAGTAACTAGATCCAAGTATAATAAAGTTATTATCCAATCCAAATCTAGTGAGAGTGAAGTCTCTGAAAATGAGTTAAAAAATCTTGCTTGAAGAATGAACAAGATAGCTGGCTAGAGAAATTTCCAATCCAATTATCAGAAAAAGGAAAGGAAGGATAAGAATGATGGAGAAGTTACTTGTTATAAATGCAAGAGAGCTAGACATATTAGACCAGATTGCCCTTTTCTCAAAAAGAAAGAAAGGAAAGAAAGGAATTCTGAAAGGAATAGAAAAAAGTATTATAAACCCAAAGATAAGAATTTTCTGAAAGCTAATGACACCTGGAGTGCTAGTGGTGGTGACTCTTCAGATGAATCTTCTGATTATGAATCTTCAGGACAGAAGAATCTTGGTCTTATAGCCACATTACCTATTAACAATCATTGCTTTATGGCTAAGGTATGAAATGCTGAATCATTGACCAATGTTTCTTTAAATTCCAATGATAGAGAATATTATAACTCTTCCAATGAAGAATCCTCTTTTGATGAATAAAATACTCTACCTACCTATGAAGAAGTTTCTATGTTTGCTAAACTTCTTGAGATTGAGAATTATAAACTCAATAAAAATCTTGATAAGGCAAACTCTAGGAATACTATTCTTACAAAATAAATATCAGATCTTACTAAAGATCTTGATATAAAAAATTCTGATTTTACAAGTATCTCAAAAAATCATGAGGAAGTAAGTTCTGAGAAGAACAAACTCTCTAAAGAATTAGAAAAAGTAATTTCTAAGAAAAGTGTTTTCAAGCCTAGCTCTAGTTCTAAATCTAATGATCTTAAAGATAAAAACTTGGCTATAAAACTCAAGTCCGAAAATTTTTCCTTAAAAAAGTTTTTATCAAACTTTACCCATGGTAAAGAAAATTTTGATAAAATGTATTCTCAAATACGACCTTTAAGAAAAAAATCCGGATTTGGATATACCCATGCAAAACAAACTTTTAGTAACATCTACTTTGTTCCAAAAAGTGCCCCATTTTGTACCAAGTGTCAATGTGTGGTCATTGGGCAAATAATTTCTCTTTAAACAAAACCCAATCTATAGGTTTTCATAAGGCTTATTTTTCTAAGAAGATGTGGGTACCAAAAATCATGTTATCTGGAAATCTCGGATCCAAACAAGTTTGGATTCCGAAAATCTAATTCTTGTATAATTTTTAGAAATATAAATAAATTACCAACAACAATACATGGTACATGTAAAGTGGATGTTCCCGACACATGACTGGTAACAAAAGCTATTTTGAAAAGATTATCAAGACGAAATGAGGAAAAGTAACTTTCAGAGATAATGCTCAGGTAGAAATTGTTGGTATATGTAATATTTTTCTTCTTTGACAAACTTTTATTTCAAAAGTTTTATTTGTTAATGGTCTTAAGCACAACCTCATTAGAATAAGTCAGTTATGTGATGAAGGATACCTTGTGAATTTTAGGAAGGACAAGTGCTTAGTTCACAATTCCAAGGAAGAATTTATTCTCTCAGGCAATAGGAAAGAGAATGCTTACACTTTGAACTTAGAAGACCTTAAGATCCAAGATTTACCTTGCCTTAGTGCAATGGAAGAACATTCTTGGTTATGGCATAGAATATTAGGTAACTGTAACCTTAGGAACTTATGTAATCTTTCTAAGAAGAAACTAGTTAAGGATCTATCAGAGCTTAGATTTGATTCTTCTAAAGTTTGTGATCCTTATCAAAATGGCAAGCAACATAAATCTAGTTTTAAATCAATCGGTGAAGTCTCCACAACTGATGCATTACAATTGGTACACATAGCCCTTTTTGGTCCAAAACAAACTAGATGCATTGGAGGAAAATACTATGTGTTTGTTCAAGTTGATGATTACACTATATTTACATGGGTCTACTTTCCAGCAAAGAATTCTAAAGCTTTTTCTTATTTCAAAAGTTTTAGATCCCATGTTAAAAATGACAAAAATCTTCCACTGAAAACTATTCATAGTGATCATGGAGGAGAATTTCAAAATTCAGATTTTGAAACCTTTTTTAGTAGAATAGGTATTACGCACAACTTTTCAGCACCTAGAACTCCTCAATAAAATGGTGAAGTTGAAAGAAGAAATAGAATTCTTTAAGAAATAACTAGTACCATGTTGAGTGAATATTCTATAGCTAGAAATTTCTGGGCTGAAGTTATAAGTAATACTTGTTATACTATAAATTGAGTTTTGATTAGACCTTTTCTTAATAAAACTCCTTATGAGTTATGGAATGGTAGAAAACATAGACTTTCGTACTTCAATGTTTTTGGTTGCAAGGTATTCATATTGAATACTAAAGATAATCTTCAAAAAATCGCACCAAAATCTGATAAAGTACTTTTCTTAGGCTAATCCACAACCTGTAAGGCTTATAGAGTTTTCAATAAAAATACTTGTACTGTTGAAGAAACAGTGCATTTAAAATTTGATGAATCTAATCCTTTTGTTTTTAAACTATCCCAACCAACATCCTCAGATGTGTTTTCAAAAACTGATTATCAACCTTTGATAGAAAATACTTCTAATAAGGAAAATGTTCAAGAAGATACTTCTGAAACATTTACCCCAGAAGAATTTCTACCCTATATTGTTGAACAAGTTTTACAAAACCAAAATCAGGTGTTTCTTAAGAATCATCCCAGTGATAGCATCATTGGTGATTTAAATCAACCTGTAAGGACTAGAAGTTCCTTGAGAAATGAAGTAGAACATCTAGAATTTCCTTCCCAATTAGAACCAAAAAGCACTGATGAAACTTTAGGTGATGATGATTGGATCAAATCCATGCAAGATGAACTAAATGAATTTGAAAGGAATAATTTCTGGACCTTGGTTGAAAGACCTAAAGAAACTTCTGTTATTGGAGAAAAATGGGTCTTCAGAAACAAATGTGATGAAAATGGAGTCATTGTAAGAAATAAATCTGGATTAGTTGCTAAAGGCTATAATCAGCAAGAGGGAATAAACAATGAAGAAACCTATGCACCAGTAGCTATACTTGAATCTATTCGTATTTTACTTGCCTTTGCAGCATTCTTTAATTTTAAACTTTTTAAAATAGATGTGAAATATACTTTCCTTAATGGTTATGTTCAAGAGGAAGTTTTTGTTGAACATCCTCCTGGCTATGAAGATAAAAAACATCATGATCATGTTTTTAGACTTACCAAAGCTTTTTATGGCCTTAAAAAATCCCCACAAGCTTGGTATGATAGATTTACGTGATTTTTGCTTCAAAATAACTATGTTAAGGGAAATGCATATCCAACACTCTTTATAAAGAAAGATAAGAAAAATGTTTTGATTGTTCAAATTTATGTTGATGAAATCATATTTGGTTTGACTCAGCAATCTTTAACTGATTCTTTTGCAAGTCTAATGAAATCTGATTTTGAAATGAGTATGATGGGTGAATTAACATTTTTCCTTGGTTTTCAAATTTCTCAAAAACCAAAAGAAACCTATATATCTCAACATAATTATATTAAATATCTTCTTAAAAAGTATGGTTATGACAACATTAAAAGTATAAGTACTCCCATCGGTACATCAAACTCGTTAGATCTTGATGAATCTGGGAAACTGGTAGATCAAACATCTTTTAGATGTATGATAGGAAGTTTACTTTACTTAACAGCTAGTCGACCAGACTTGATGTTTTCAGTATTATTATGTGCAAGATATCAATCCAATCCTAAGGAATCACACTTAAAGGAGGTAAAAAAAATTTCTCTACCTAAAGGGAACCATGGATCTAGGATTATTTTATACTTCTGGAAATGATTTTTTTTTAAACATTTTTTCAGATGCTGACTTTGGTGGATGTAGAATGGATAGAAAGAGTACATCTGGAACTTGTCATTTATTAGGAGATTCATTAGTTTCTTGGTCATGCAAGAAGCAAAATTCTGTAGCACTTTACACTACTGAAGCTGAATATGTAGTAGCTGGAAGTTGTTGTGCTCAAGTATTATGGATTCAACACACACTCACAGATTATGGCCTGAGTTTTACTAAGACTCAAATTTTATGTGATAACACAAGTGCCATTTCCCTCAGTAAGAACCCTGCACATCACTCTCATTCAAAACACATAGATATTAGGCATCACTTTCTTAGGGATCACACACTTAAAGGAGATATCATTCTCCAATTTATTGGAATGCAAGAACAACTTGCTGATATTTTCACAAAAATTTTACCCTCCGATAGATTTGAATACATTAAACAAAAGTTAGAAATGATAACTGTAAGGTAATCATTCTTCATTAACTCCTTGTTGAACAATTATCCTAATAGTAATAAACTCCTTTTCATAGGGGGGTACATTTGAATATTAGTGTAACTAAATTTTTCATAATCTGTTTTTTAAACATAGTGTAACTAAAATTTTCGTAGTCATTTATTCAAACTTTCCGGAATGGAAATTTCTGGAAGGAAAATTCTCGGAATAATAATTTCTGGAATCAAAATTTCCAGAATGGAAATTTCCAAGAGCTATAACTTTCGTAAGGATATTTTCGTACTGGAACTTTCATATATTGAGCATCTACATCATTATTTCGATCCTACAATAATTACTTCATAGTTGTAATGTGAGATGATGTGCATCATTGATGGAATTTTGGAATTTTTGGCTACTCTTCTTCTTGGTTATAGTTGTTCGATGGATATCCCCTTACTCATTTAGAATTTTTATACTATGCTTATATATATATATATATTCTTTTATACCCATACCTTATATTTGGTTACTCTTCATTCACGAGTTGTGAATATGTGAAGGTTATTCCATGTGATTTTTATGTATAGCCTCTAATGGTTGTATGAATGTACTCTCCTTCTATATATGGAAAAGACTCAATGTGTAGTTTATTTACACATTGTGTTGAACCCCTTCTGATTGGATAAGGTTACTCTCACTTGGTTTGGGATGAGCTATTCTCTTTCAATCTATTTCTAATCCTATGTGTTTTATATTATCTTTATATTCCTATCATATCTCTTACTTATCCCCCTTTAGATTTTGGGGAATCCTACTAGGTATGTATATAATCACCCGTGCATGGGATTTTAATGAACTTTTCATGTCTTATGTAGATGATAGAATGGTCGATGGTCACTTTATATGTTCTTAAGGATACCTAGTACTTTGGACAACGTATGGTGGTCATAGATTAGAGATCATTAGTGGTTCTCTCTCAGCATTTACATTTACAATTTTTTCATGTTGGTATATATTTTGGGATTGGCGTGTATTTTTTCCTTTTACTTTTCCATTTTCACTGTCGTACTCTTGTAAACCCTATAAGTTATGCATTCTTGGTTTAATTTTTCGTTCTTTGCATCTTCTTATTATTACTCATTTACAATTATGAATTTAGATAGTTGGATGAGTGAATATAATTAATTAGGCAAAGACCTCCCATTTAGAATATTTATTTCTATAATTTTCACCACCCCTGTCCAATCATAGCAGGATTAGGGTAGTTGCATCTCAAGACTGTTCTTAGGTCGGGACGTGACATTGAATTATATAAATCCTAAATTATTGGGTCTCTTTAAATCCTCTTCATGGAAAAACTATCTTGGTCTTTCTATCTTGGAGCATGAAAAACCATATTCACCGTCTTATTGTGGTAATTCATTGAGAATTCATAATATTTGATCAAATCTAAACGTATTCCCTAGAATAGATTCAATTATTTATCTATAAAATAGAATTTTATGATTTTATGATCACTATATATATCCCGCATTTAACCATATTGATAAATTCTTTATATAGTCAATGAAAAAATTTACAATGTCATCTCTAAATCACGTTTTGAGGAATTATTCTCATGATTATAAATTGGTGATGGCATATTATATCCCCATTTCATTTTATAGGAGTTGGAATCCTAGTCCATTTTTTGGTGAATCAATATCAACCACATACCCTACCACATTATATGGTAATGTATATATAGTTGTGCTAACCAAATGTCGCTTTCATTATATTAAATTTACGGCACATTCATCTGTCCACAAGAACATAACCCACATTTGAGTCAACATTGTGAGTGGATTATAAGGTCATGATAAATCAATATAAAGGAATAAGTAGTATCCATACTCATTAAAAATATTAGAAAATCATCAATAAATAATAATATAAATTGTTAAAGGTATTCTCTAAATAAACTATTATTTATCTAAGAAAGGAGTCTTTGAAATGAATTTTTACACCATGTATGAATTAAATTGAAATCTAAAAAAAATTATAGGACTCCAAAAATATTGTGGGAATACATCAAAAAAATACCATAAAATAGTCATATCTTCTATGTATATTATTTCTATAACCATCTCAAATTGATATCACTTATGAATAGGTAGTAAAACTCATCTAATTGAATTAATTTACATTGGGATTTCAGGTTCATAATGTCACCAGAAGTCAATCATAGGTTGATTTTAATTTTCCGATGTAACTTACTTATGTCAATAATATTTGTTGAGGGAAATGTCATATTTTTAATCTATTAATATATTAATAGTTACATTAAAATATTAAGTATTTTTAAAATTAATTTATCCAATATAAGTGAATAACACTATGAAACAATGGGTTTCTCTATATGAATAGTTATATTTTTCCTAACTGGAGTTAGTGAAACTAATATAGAAGCGATATACTCATTTTCAACACAATCTATATTGGCTAACTTAGTAAGGAAATGCCTACATTATCTATCAATGTTGATTCCATGTCATCCATTGGGTCCATTATTAAATAATGGAACACACTATGTTATATCATTATAATGACATATATTAATATATAAAATAAAAATTCATATTATAGAAAATATTTAAAAAATATATAATTGATTAACTGAATTCTAATATTAGAAATTTTTATTTAAAATCTATTTTCAAAGGCTTATATTAAATTAGAATTGAAAAAACTATATAATCCTCAACTTTAGTGACCTAGTGATGATGTCTACTTTATTAAATTGGCATAATATTCGTGGGATCTCATCCCAAAGGGATGATCATTTTATTAGTCATGGAGAAGTGGATACATATATTATTCTTGTATTACATTGGAAATATAAAATACATGACATAAGAAATAATATTTCCCCAATGATTTTATTCAAAATATCCTTCTTCTTATCCAGGGTAAAGGAAAACAAATAATGTGTGATCTATGATGCTTGTCAATGGTGTTTTTAAACATATGGTATCAAGATTAAATAAGTCATAATCAATAAAGAATGTAAATAAATGAAAACACATGGCATTTAATCAATAACATGATAATTAAATTCATCCCAGTATAATATCAACAAAGTCATCTCATGGATAATAATAATTGAATTATCAATAAATAGAATTCCTAATATTGGACATCATGATCTCTAATATCATTATATCTATATCATCAACTAATTGAATCAATATTTCTTAATCGATAGGTAGGTATAAAATAAAAACCAATTTATTTTGGCTTACTAATTTATCACATGAGACCTATCAATGCATTGAGTGGTGGTATAATTTTGATCCTCACATGTTATTTCATGTCCAATGCATTCTAAATATATATTTAATAACCAATTTAATTCCTAAAAATATTCATTACCAATAAATATGATTATCGATTAATGGAGACAAAATATCACTATTTTATTAGTTAAATAGATATCATTCATAATAAAACCCTATAATTATATATCTTATACGTTATAGACACCAATATTATCCATGATATTAAGATTATGGATATTTAAAAGAAATGTAATTTCTAATGAAAAATTATCTTAATAAAGTAAAATTTTCAAGAGGAAATTATTAACCACAAAATTAATATAAAATGACCATAAATTCACTATAAATGTATATTTAATTGCAAAATGAAATATTTTAATTAATAAGAAAATAGATTTGAAAATTTTAAAATATGATTTTATAAATTATTTTTCTTTTCAAAACCATTGAAATCATGTATATGACGCAAAAGATCATAAAACAGTTATAGTGGTGGAAATTACTTTAACATCATATACATTAAAAAGAAATCATTCTTTATTTCATTTTATAAATAATGTTTAAAATGAAAATTTTAGAGAAATATTTGTTAGATTAAATTAAAATAATTTATAGATGAAATGATTACTTATAACATCCATTATAATATAGTTGAGTAATAAGAAAGACTTAAAATAAAATTCAAAAAATAATATGGTTATGGAAGAAAAATATAACTAATAAAAAACAGAAATAAGATTGTCTTTTTGTTTAAACAATTCCCTAGGAATAGTAATTTTAATTTAATATTTTCTCATCATGAATAACTAGATATTCTTCTCATTTACCTCAAACTAATAGTATAAAAACACCCATAAAAGTAAATAGATCCATAATACCATATAATCCTCGATGAAGTTGATATTTTAATGAAATCCTATAAAAATATCATATCACTAAAATGAGAATTAGTCAACGGAGATACTTTTATTAAAAAATTTAGATTAAAAAAATATAAGTGTAAATATATCATAAAATAATCAATTTTCATTTCACACATAAACATTATATAATATATTTAATGATGAAGTTATATAACCCTATGAAAGGAGAGTATGTTAAGAAACCAAGTACCTCATGTTTGACATTCTTTATATGTTATCTTAAAATACATTATAAAAAAAGATGATTTATTATAAAAATACAAAATAACATTATAAATTTCAATAATATCATATATTTTCCATTTATAACAATTTAACACCCATTTTTTGATTGTCTCTTTTATTATCCTTATTTTTTATGTGACTACTTCATTTTTCATGTGTGTTTTGATTCGGTAGTTTTGACCCTTGTATATTTCTAATGGAGCCATTATTTAAAAAAATATTATTATTAATATAAATATAAAATATATTCATCGTAGAAATTTTATTTTCAATCATAAATTTAAATGATATAAAAATGAATTACACCATTCATGAAGATGGTAGGTCTTACGTACGAATTAAGTGTTTTCCATATTTTTGCATATGGGGAAAATTAAAAGAAAAACAATTTAAGATATTAAATAAATATTATTAAATATATATCATATATAATCACTAAATAAATTATTTTTTCTAATTTTTTAAATAATATGTTAAAAATAGAACAAATCTATTCTTAGGGGTGTAGTCTAAATATACGCATGATCGACATTGTCATAATCTAATAGATTGGGAGTTAAGAATGTAGATATGGTATTATAATTACAAATGAATAATTATTTCATAAATATCATATATATTCAATAGTTCCATATTCATAACCATATAATTGATGTGGTGAAGAAAAATAAATTACACCACTATGTGTAGATGGTATGTCATACAAACGAACAAGCAACATTTTCACTTTTAGTATGATTGAAAATAGATATAATATGGTTTTATCATAGTCATAATAAAATTTCATTTTATTTATGTTGTTGAATTTATTATTTTAGGGTGAATACTACATAATTATAGGATGTTGAAAAAAACATGAAAGTGTTGGTAAAGATGATTACTTCTTCCATTGTATAGTACCATTAAATCCCTTCTAAAGGACCATTTAAATTCTATTTTATGGATTTCATTAGCTATATTTAATTTATTAGGAACTTCCAGGGGAATTTTTATAGTGGTTTTTTGACCAAGGGGGTTCATTTTGGGTTAATGAAAATAGGTAATTTGTGTCCTTTTATATGTGAGGGGAGGGGTTTATTAAAATTTATTGAAATATTAAATTACTATAAATTATTCTTCACATACAAATGGAACTAATTTTATATAATTTAAATACAGTAATATGATGAGTTGAAATTATCTCATCCAATTATTTTCTTACATGTTTTAGTTTTTTTAAACTTTAAATTTAGTTTAACCCCACTCCCCTCTTTAACCCTTTTCATAATTACCGAAATATTAATGTTTTCACCCATTTTATAGTCAAGAATGGCATAATAAAAAGAAAAATAGCCCATAAATGGGCCATGGATGGGATTTAAAAACATTTCTCATTAAATTTGTGGAATATTCATAAAAAATATATCATTTAGAAAAATATTATTTATTATAAAATAACATTAACGTCATTTTTTGAACTATTAATTATTTTTAAACATGAAAATTTCATGAAAGTAAAGGAATGTGAACCTAAAACATTCACACATCCCAAATATGTTATATTTATCTATAAATTTATTAGGACACTATAAATCACTTATATTATATTAATATTAATTTTTATAAGAATTTATGTTATGTTAAAATTATTTGAATAAATATTCTGTTCGTGTTCTATAAGAAGTTAAGGTAATTATTTCATTAAAATAAATTAAAAATTAAAAAAACTAATAAAATATTAAATAATCTTCCATAATACAATTTATTATTGACAATATGTTGTTTTTATCACTATCCATAAATATTATACATATTAAAAGTAATAGAATAGAATTTTTGAGTTTATCATTTACTTAAGTATTATAAATATCAAAATAAATACAAAAATCCCTGATAAGGAAATATTTTCAAAGATTGAATGATTATAGATAAAATAGAGTAATCAAATGAAATAAATTAATGTTTATGAAATATTTTTAATTCCATGTCACATTATTTTAAACCTTAATTTCCCAATTTACAATTTACAATAGTGATAATTTGTTCCACAATTACTTTCATAGTTCCTAAAAATAAAAGAGTCTTGCATAAAATATTTGTTCATCATTATTTCTAACATGGAATCCATATTTTAAAAATCAGTCTATATAGGTTGAATTAGTCTATTTTAAAATAATCACACAATGCGTTATGAATATTAGTTTTCTCGAAAATGTAATTTTAAGTGTGAAATTATTTGCATTCCAATATAATGAATATTATTTATCTAGAAGTATAAAATAATTCATTTTTAATAAAAATAAACTATTGGTAATTTAAAAATAATTAAAATCCATATAGTGACATAAAAATAGAATAAATTAAATTAAATTTTTCTTTAAAAATTTTTATTTTCACGATTCACCAAAATAATTACTTTTTCTAAAAAAATTCAAAAAAATAAACCTATGGTATTATTGGAATAATGATATTTGAAAATGGTATAGTTTTTATATAATTATATTTCAATATATTTTCAAGATTATTTTAAACATGGTGTTGTGTATAATGTAATTTATCAATGAAATTGTTTTTAATGAGAAATAAATTCAAAAATCAATGGATGTTACATATATAATGTTAGTTATTTTTATATGATTGAATCCAATAAAATCCTAAAAAATATCACTTAAAGGATGTATGATTTATTTTTCTTGATATGTTAAAGGATTTATTGATACTATCCTTTTTTATTATAGATAATTTTTTTTAGTATTATTTGTTCCTGTTACCTTGATTTTGGATGATGCAGACTTGATAGAAAAATTACTTTTGGTATGTGTCACATTCAATATAAGAAATTAGTTTCATGGATTTTAAAGGAAAATAATATATTTCTTTATCAACTACTAAATGTTACTATATATCTAATTCATCGTGTTTCTCTCAATAATTATGTATTAAAAAATATTTTTCTTACTATGGTATTAATTTTGAAATGATACCTATTTCTTGTGAAAATTCATCTTCTATTTCTAACTCAAAAACCTTTTAATTCTTTCTACAAATAAGTATATTCACATGTGTTTTCATTTTATATATGGGTTTTTCAATAAATGTGGTATTTTTTATTAAATGTTCCTAAATAAAATTATCTCACATATAATTTTAATAAATTATTGGAAGTTCTATATTTCTAAAAATTCAATTTGAAACTAATATGTTATATAGGTTATAATTTGCTTACAATCATCTCGATATTTTATAAATACAATATTTCATGACATCTCATATTTGTATACTATTTGAAAATGAATTTATACAAGGTAGATTGACTATTTATTCTACAATATGTATTTATTATGTAATTTTTTTATTAAATTGATTTGTTAGATTTTTTATTTTTATTATTTATTTTGATAAATTTCAAAAAGGGGATGTTTTTTTTAAAATATATTCTCTAAAAATATTATTCACTTTTGAAAATTCCAATAATGAGTAAATTTATAGATATTAATTTGAATGATTTTTGTGGTTGTGTTTTTTTCCATTTTATATGGGTTTGTTTTGAAAATTAATAAAAAACACGTCATAATTAATTTATTATTATTAATTTTTTCTTAGAAAATAGTTAGTTAAATTTTCCCATAATATCTTCTCCCTCACATTCCATAAATTTTTAATTAAACATTTATATTTTATTATTTATAAATTTATCTGTTTAGTAATTAATTGAATGTTAATTAGTTCTTATAAAAAATAATTTTCAGTTTTGTAGTTTTCTTTATATAGTTTTTTATTTATTTTTTTGCTTATATTATCTTCTATGGGAAATTTTATCATCATTTAAAATTTAATATGTAACAATTAAATTTATTTTCTGCCATGTGTTTTGAATATTTATACTACCTTAATTTTAAATTTCTTTTATCATTACTTTTAATGTATTCTTACTATAATGAATATAAATAATCTTGCTACCATGACTTTTTATCTTTGTTACAATAAATATTTTATTAACCAAACATATGGAAGTTAGGGTTACTATAGTGAGTAGATGTATTATCTAAATGTTTTATTTCCATGTTCATAATCTGAGAAGTCTGTGTATTGACCATATAGAGCATATCATTTTCAGATCATTTTGTGTATGCTTCGTCTTTGAAACTGCCAGAACTTGTAGTTTTTCTTTTATAGATACCTTGTATACATGTAGTAATGCTCCATTTCTATTCAACATTTTAGCAAAATGGCGTGGATATTTCATCTAATCATTGTTTATTTTTTTCTTTCAACAACAATAATGTTTTTACTATGATTGTGAGTTGATCTGAGAAAGTATGAATGAGACACTTACACAAGTGAAATTTGGTCATCAGTCTTGAAGTGAAACCATGAACATGGAACATGAATTAATATTTAATCCATGTTCTCTTATTCTATAACCATATATATAAAAAAATCAATTTTTATAATTTTCAAATTCATGTATGATATTTTTTATGTATGTTTCAGTAGTTTAATTTATGGTACTTCTATAGTAAAATATATTAATAATTTCATTATAATAAAAAATCTATTATAATTATCATGAAACCATTAATTTTTTATATATTTTAAATTGTTTACATTTAAAATTAAAATATTTAATTAATCTAATGATTGTATTGGCTGTCTATAAATGAATATTTTAAATTTAATACTCTTGAATATATTATGTTTCGAAAAAGTTTTAAATTTTTATTTATCTTTAATAAATCGATTTTATTTATTTTAAGATTTATATATATATTTTTTATGATGTTTCATTAACTTGAATTATATTTTAATATTTTATGTACTCTTATCTAATGGGTTTTTAATATATATTTTTGAACTTTTAATTTTGAGATATATTGAATTTAAAATTACAAATAATTTTTGACCTCTTTTTAATTATATTATTTTGAATTTATTAAGACGTTTTTGAATAAAAATTTCAATGAATTTTTTTGAACCAAATTTATCTCTCCTCGATATGTTTTTCCATATTTTTGGAAAATTATTAATATTTTTTTTATTTTTTTACACCTAGAACTTTCTTTTTTGTATTTTCAATTATTTATTTTAAAGGTGATGGGTTAATGTTTTAATAAATATAACACCATCGATAATAATTTCAAATTTTTACTATTCATGTTATAAAAATGTTGGGAATATTAAATGTGTTGTACAACATTGTGAAATATACTGTGACCAATGTATCATCTTCTCAACAATTACTCATGTGTTGAATAAAAAATACATCAAAAATAATTACCTTGAGGATGATAAATGATTTATTACCCCAAACCCAGTACCTATGCATATATTTTTCATCTTCTATCTAATTTATCAAAGATTCATGTTAATGTAACACTAATCCCTACCTCTAAAACCCATGATCACACTATTTATTTGTTATTTTATATTAAAAATAATTCATTATTTCTTCGTCCTATGACTTTTGGATTATAATGTCTTGACCATTGGGTTTGGTAATAACATTTTATTCATTCAATATTTTAATTAGGTTGTGCCTCCCCACACAAAAGTTAGTGTGTCAGTCTGGTAATCCCTCTACATTGTAAATGATGATTTCAAAATTTGAATTGGATTAGAAATCAAAAATTATTATATTCCACAACATACATCTAAATGTGTACTGATTTTTTATATTATATTCTTACCACAATTTTTGGAACAACTATAAAAATTCATTATACTCTTTATTTTATTTTCCAGTAATATTAAGATACTTAATTGATTACGATAATTTTTATTGTCTGTGATAGTTACTTTATATGATTAAAATATTTATGTAGGATTATTTATCCAAAACTAGTCCATATTTCATAATCATTTATGATTTAAAATTTATCTCACCAAAATTCCAAAAAATAATACTTAAGGTCTAATCCAAGGGAGGCTTTCCAAATAAAAGATATAACTCAAAAACAATTTTTTAATTTTTATTTTTTCTTTCAACTCATTTAAATATTACATAATCATGATAATATGATAACATTGGTATATTAAATATAACTAAATTTTATTATTTTTATTTAATGACCCTTCTTCATCACATTTTCCATCTTATGGGAAATGAAAACATCCCTTGTGCATATACATGGAAAACTACCTCCGTGAAGTAATGCATTTTAGTTTTATCACAACCTCAAATGAATGTTTATTATAATGGATTTAATTAATATATATGATATTAATTACATAAATAGTATCATATAAATATAATATATCACTTAACATATTACCCTTATATCCATTCAAAAATAATAGCATCACTCTTATGTACGTGTATACTACCACCACCACAAAGCGATAACATTTTTTCCTATTAATGACATCCATGAAAATATTTAAAATTATTATTAATATATAAATAAAATTATTATATTCTTATTAATGTTATTTTTTTTGCTAACATTGATAACTTTGACCATAGTTAACCAACCAATGTTTTTTATACTACAAACTCATTTTCCTCAAAACAACCAACTAATCTTCAATGGTTAGTAACAATATTATATATGGTTTTAAATTAAATAACAGGAATTATAATGTGTAAATAAACATTAAAAACGTTCTTAATACTGTATAAAATTATTATAATTTTATTATATTAGATATAGAGATTGTAGGAAATGAGTCGGCACTTGAGGAAATTGATTTATTATCTCAATTTCCTTTATCTTTGACCAATTGCATTTTCACCACATGGTTTATTTTTTGTGTGGAGAATACAACCACATGGTTATATTTTACGATTAATTTAGTAAATTATATGCAGTTTACAAATCCCATTAAGGTTATCTTTTTCAATTTTGTTTTGATTTAAATGTAATCAATGTGGAAATTGAATTCCTTTAAAAAAATTAAGAAATCCACTAATGTAAATATTTATCTTCCATGGACATGTTTATTAATTTGTTTCAAGAATTAAATTCATATGTTTTAAATTAAAATTTTATTACTATCCTAAAATGTTTAAAAAGGTTTTCAAAATAAATATTTTAAATGTTTTTAGAATTGGCCACATTTGACTCTCTTTAGAAAGTGAAAAGGAATTTTTTTTAAATGTATATAGAAGAAGTATATTTTCAATATATTATTTCCTTTATATATTATCATGATTTATTTTCATGTTATCATAGTTTTTTAAATAATACGCCATTCCCATTATTTTTAGATTTTTTAGTTTTGAAATGTTTTCAAAATAAGATGATATTTCTTCTTATTTTTATGTGATACTTAAAAGTTCTTTTCCATATAGGATGAAATGAAAGTTTTATGGTTTTTATGATGAAATGTGCAACATAAAAAGTTTTTGGATATAATTTTATAGTGAAAATTGAATTTTATTTAAGTGATTTGATTTTAAAACAGGACACTTTAGTTTCATTAATGAATATTGGAATGCGGTGTAAACCCTTACCCTTATAGAGAAAGGTTTATTTTCCTATGGAATCATCCTTGAATAATGATTTTTCATTTATGATTTCAAAAAATAATTATCAAAGGGATTTGATGTCAATTTCATGAGTAAATAAATTATTATTTTTAGATCAAATTTTGATTATATAATAAGGAAAACATACCTATATGTTTTATAGAAATTGAAATGGATTAAACAGATATAATTATTTTTATATCCCTTATTTTTATTTTTTTTCTCATATCTAGTTTTTAAAAATAAAATAGTTCTTAAGTAATATCAAAAAATATAATGAATTTTATCTATAAATAATATAAATTTTCCTTGAGTGAAGCAAGTCTGTCATGAATGAATCATGTCTAGGAAATAAATAATCCTTTTTTGGAAAAAAAATCGTTGTGGGGAAGTGTTCACATTTTTTTCTAGGGTTTGATAAGTAATATTTTTTAATTAATTATCTAAATAACTAAACTAAAAATATTTATAATATTTAAAAATTATTAAAGAATGGTATAAATATTGTATGTATGGGTTGTTTAAGTTATATGGTTTTATTATCTATGGATAAAACCCCTTTTTACATGAAAATAACATTAATCAATAATAAAAAAATTTCAATTCAGCCTCAATAACACGTTTCATAACCCAAGGTTGTATAGAATAAAATTAAAAAATTACTTCAAGACAAAAAATTTGTTATATATTAAAATAGAATTAAAAAATTATATAAAATATTTATAGTCAAGGAGAATTATGTGATTTAATATAGATTCTTCTCATATCATAATAAACCCCATTGACATTTTATCAAAAAATTGGTGTTCTAAAAACTTTTTTTGAGTGGTAAAACATATATGTCTCTAGAAAAATGTTATTACTATATATAGATCCCAAATATATATTGGCATTATTTTATAGAGGTATCGTAACTAATTTATAATTAGTTAATTTTGGTAGAAAATATTTTTAAAACAATCAAGTATAAAAACAATTATAAAATAAATGGAATGATATTCGTTCAATTATTTTTATTGAATTGAAAAATATTTATCATCTATTTTAAAAATATATATCTCATGAGTTTTACGAAATTAAGAAAAATAATTTTAGAACCTGAAACCAACATTTAACATAATATACCATTTACTAGAACATGGAATATCTTATCAAAAGACTATAAGGTAATGGTGACACCTCAATCAAGATGTGATGGATGACTTAAGGATAAAAATAACACCCATAAGAAAAGTACCGATGATATTTATTAATTTTATTATTATTTTCTTAATCCTAAAATAAAAATCCCTAAAAATCATCATGTCGCAACAATATAAGATTATAAAAAGGAGATTAGAAAAAAGATGAAGAAAAATAAAGGGAAATATAAATACCTAAGACATAAATAAACTATATTTCTCCAATAAAAGAAGAATTCCTTAGAAATATTCCTCCCAGTCCTCCTTAGTGCATCACTTGAATGAGGGTAGAAATAAAAATTATCATTCTCTTATTCCAAGGGACTAAAATTATAATAATTTTTTTATTTTTTTATTATAAAAATATAAAACTCCCTATAAACATAAAAAATTATTAAATTTTATCCAATATAATATAAAATAACAAAAAACCATCATCAAAAAAATAATATAACAATAAAAAAAGTACACATAAATTTTAATTAAGGAGCCAATTAATACTAGAAAAAAGTATATTAAAAGAGAATATTTCAAGACATTAGAGGTATGGGATTTTAATTTTTCCATAACTTAAATACAAAATAGATCATCTAGAAGTTTATACATTCAAACAATATAACCCATGAAAACTTATTTTTTAAAATGTGAATCTACAAATTCATTTTTTTATATGCATTCATAACAATAAAATCAATTTTTGATATAAAATTTTAAAAAATAATTCTCACTATTAGAATCCCTGAGATAATTTTTAAAATTTATTAATTTATTTAACAACCAAAAATAAGTCTTATTCAAGAAAATTTATACTTTATCATTATTTTTGAGAATATTAGGAAACTTTAATGAATCACTCAATGTCAACATCCATTATAATAATTTGAAAAAATATTTTATAAATCTCTTAAAATCCATATTTTCATATTAGGTATAATTTATTTATTTGTTAGTATTGATACATATTTTATCTCATCCAAATATTTTTTTAGAAATATAGAATTTTCATAAAACTATATATGTCACATAGTTACTTCATAGTTACAATGACCCTGAAAAAATTTGGAATCAATTCTATAATTTTTATCTAATAATATTTACATGGTATTTCATGGTTTTCATAACTATGTCAACCAACCATGTGAATTCCCATCTGGTCATGTGATATCCTAAATAGTTGTTACATTATTTTTCAAACTGTGTGTTCTATCTAAGTTTTTAATAATGATAATATCATCATTAACCTAAGATAATTTAAAACCTATCACCCTTAATTTTATACTCTACTTGGCCCCATATCCCTATCTCATTCTCAATCGTATATCCCCTTTCTCCTAGGGTGTTTTTCTTGTGTATTTTTTTAATATTTTTATGGGAAACCCCCTTTAAGTGAATCCTATTAGAATTTTGGTTTTATTTTTAACTTTTAAATGGATTTTAATCTTTCCTAAGTATATATTTTATTGGGATTATTCTATCTTAAGTTTAAAGTAGTGGCTTTCATGTATAGGTTTTATCCTTCCAAATTAATGATTTGTATTCTCCATTTCATGTGGATTCATCATGGATTCTTATTTTTTCATCATTAAATATTGGTGGTTCCGTATCCTTTCATTTTTTATTGACCTTTTTGTTCTTAGTTTTTATAAACCAATTTTTAAAGTGATTTGAAAAGTATATATTGTAGTTATATATGAATTTATTAATTGAAAAGTGTTTTATTTTGGGTTATCTTTTGAGTGTATGAGTGAATTTAATTTGATGATTATTTTAAATAATGAATTTGGATATGTTCATGCTTTACTGAATGAAAATTATTTTTCTAATGTATACCAATATTAATTAGACATCAAGGGAGTTTTGGGTGCCTATGTATAAAATACTAGATTATAAAAAGGACTTATTTCATTAATTATGGTGTTTCCTATTCTAGTGAAGTATTTTCCTGAAAATCCCACTAGCCTGGTGAATTAGTAACAATTTGACTCAACTTAATGTTTTACTTCCTTGATATTAATATAAAATTTCTAGGTTCCCCTATAATTTTTGGAAATATGGGTATCTCTTATATTTATTGGTTTTAAATAATAATTTTTTGGATTTTTCTATTAATATTTTTACTTTATATTTCTCATGTATTGTTCTGCTTATTATTTTACAAAATTATTAAATGATATTTTGTCTATTTATTTTATTTATAGAGTCCTCTATTTTTTCAAAAAATGGTTGTATATGGAACACCTAGTGGGATTATACTAGGTTTGTTATGATAAACCCTATATACCCCCATTTGGTGTATCCATAACTTGTTTATATTAAAATATGTAAGATAACATAACCCCAGAGAGGTTATGAATGTTTTTTGTATCTTTATATTGATTAATAGATGTGACATGGTTGGATGATACCTCATTTAAAATAATAATGGGTAGTTGTCTATTTTCTTTATTTTGGTTTAATTTATAGAATGTAATTTTCTAATTATGAATTTCCTTATCTTCTCATCATCCCAACATTTTTTATTATATAAACATATTTTGTATCTATTATTTTAGTTAGTCATGATTTTTTAATTTTATTTCTCACGAGTTTATATTTATGTATTGTTCTATAGTAATTACTGTCATTTTTCACCTATATTGATTCTTGATATTCCAATATATGTTAGCGTTACATCTGGTTCTCAGATGGGAATTTTTGACTAAAATAGTAAAAAAATAATTCCCAATGTGTATTAACAATATAAAGTAAAACATTTCCTTCTATTAAAAATTAGGAAGTCACTTCGGACCTTTCCATGGAATGGATTTTGTACCTAGGATATGGGTTTCAATGATTGTTCCATTTAAATATGAATCACTAAAAATTATTCAATATATAATATCTAATACATTTTATATGTAGGAGATATTAATACTAATGATTAGCGGTAAGTTATGAAGCAGTCTGTGGATTGAATTCTTAGTATTAAACATTATGTTACTAAAGTATGTTGTGAGTTTATAGATTTTATTTTGAGTTTTTATTATTATTTCTTCTATGGAATGGGTGTATATGCTACAAATCAAACATAATATGTAAATTATGAAGGTATTTTCTTTTTTGTACTCCTCAATAATGTTTTTAGTTTATTTATGAGGGTTTTTATTTTTGGAGTTATTAGTGATTTGATAGGATCCACTCTTTTATTTGATTTATATATAGTCTTATTCCTCCTAAGACGTCTCTATTGAACCCTCTTAAGGTCAGCATTGATTATTTTTTTCATTGGTGAAACCTCTTGTTTAATATTACCTTACTTGTTTCATAGTATAAATAGTCTTATCCATTGATTTGTTAGTGGGTGTGGGACAAGCTCAGCATCAAAGATCTAATCCTTATCTGATTCTATATAAGGAATATACATTGGAATTTATATTAAGAATTACATCCTAATTCTAATTTACCAATTACACTGGTGATGGAATGTATTGGATAGAAAAAAATAGATAATATTAAAATATTTTAAGACTCATATAATGGTACACGTTATGTTCACATCTTTTATCATGGAGATTCCATGTTTAATTTTCTCATAATCCATATTTAAGGAAAATGGAATGTGAATATTGAATGGAAAGTCATCATGGAAATGTTACCCTAAAAATATTATTCATATACATTGGATCGTACTATGTATTGGGTGATCATGGACTTTCATAAATTTTTCTAAATCATGAAGAATTATTTGAATCGATAAGCATTGATCAACCAAATTTCTCTATAGAATATTTTTAGTCATGGTATAAAGGCTCATTAGTATGAAATTGATCTCCATCAAAACTATTCAATCTTAAGTTTTTTTATTTTTATCATAAGGACAATGTTGTTGTGGTATATCAATCATTGACGGTAGAAATTGACCATGCATGGATGTATATAATATTTTATAACGCTACCATGTTTATTTGTAGTGCAATTAGAGTCCCTAAGAGAAAGTAAATTTAGGAAGAATATAATAGAGTTATTGATAGTGGTTCTTGATCACCTTATAAACATGAATACTTATCTTCTATAGGGATTAGATCTCCCACATTCCACAAATGAGGAATGGATAGCCATGTGAATCCTTCATGTCTATAGATTCTTATGGTTTTTCAAACCTATTAAAAATTTGATAAAATCTAGATATTTTCTAGAAATAATCTTTGAAATGTTTTGTTACTAGATAATGTACTATATATGGACCTCCAAAATCCTCAGATGCATCAAAAGTCACAAGGTGTCACCCATTAAGTCATTGAGGTACAAGAGTATCATCTTAGGGAAAAATGTATGTTAAAGACTAATAATTTGGATAGTGGTTGACCCGAGACTCAGGTTTAGAGTATTAAATTGAATTATATAGAACTATCTCCCATGTAATATAATATTGGATAATTTATTGTAAGATGTTTTATGCTTATTGAATCATCCATGGTTGTTTCATTATTCTATAATCATGATTATTACTCATTTTTATATATTCATGTAATGTATTTATAGAATGCTCCATTTTTGATAAATCATTATGTGATTGATATATCAACTCATCCTATGAGAAAGATTGAGAATATCCTTTTATATTCATTTTTTATCTCTCTATTCATGGTGGGGTTATCCTTTGATTTCATCTTCATTGATATCGATCACATAAATATAATGTTCAAAATGGATAAAATGGCATATTTTATAGCTCATATGGATTACTATCCTCTTAGGGTGTCTTTCATTTCCCTTAGAGATAGCATCCAACTATTACTAGGGGAGTGGGATCCTTATTTAATTCATGTTTGTATTCATCTTATATAACTTTTTATATTTAATTTCATATATGTTTTTTTCTCCTAGAGACAGATGTAGAATGTCCGTGGAGTGAGTTACCACCCATGGTTAATTATTTTCATTATGGGATTACTATTCACTACATGGTGTTTACCCTATAGATGGAAGTTGATTTTTCTATTTATTTAATTCTAGAGTTGGATTTGATATCCTTAGCTTTATATAACATGAATCTGGTTAAGATAAAAGATTAGATGACCCAATTTGATTATTAGGAGAGTCGTGGATTTATTCCCTAGAGTGTCTCTCCTTGCGCTACACCAGTTATATTTGTTATAAATGTTTATGGAACACTCTCATTACATATCAGATATTAGTAGATAAACTATGTTACAACTAAAAATATGTATCCCTTGACCCCCACTGACTAATTGTTTTATTAGATAAATGGGGAAATATGGTATTCAAACATAAATATTCAATTAGGTTACCACTTTCTCAGGGTATAGGAATATGATATTAAAAAGACGTATTTTTGAATGATATTTGGCCATTATTAGTATCTTATTATGCCTTTTTCCCAAACCAATAACCTTAGGATATTTATGGTTTTGATGAACCAAATATGTAATCAAAACGTGAAATATTTTATCATGGTGTTTTTATATGATATCACATTTTCTTATAAGGCCTAAAAGTAGTGTGAATAAAATCAGTAAATCATATCAGGGACTCTTCAAAAGAACAATATCTTTGATTTTTTTTCAAAATATATATTTTGGATCTAAGAACATATGTTCTTAAGACATATTGGGGATGAATAGGTACATTTGATCAGTGCCAATAAGGTAAATGGTAATATTTCTTGGGGAGCTATAAAATATATTTGAGTTAAAAAGATTCATTATATTAGTGGGTTATTATTAGGTTTTCACCATATACATTTCATAGAGTTGATATCCTTTAACTAGAATCACTCAAAAGGCAGTATTATTCTTTTGGGGGCCTAAAATTTCATGATTCCCTTAATTAATTAAATCACCATAAAAAGTTTACACCCATCATGATTTTTCTTGATGATAAATTGGTACATGCGGGTTTTAATTATGCATCATTTTTGCGATTAGGGTGATTACCAATGATGTACTATCATGAAGTAGAATATAGAAATATGAAGCTTCAACCCCAATAGAGAAATCATCCCTCCCATGAAATAGAGTTGGAAGTCTTGATTCTTGTTATTAAGTGTCATTGACTATCTTTATTTTAAGAGAATCTCAAGGACTAGAATGACTATGAATTTTGGAGCTAAAAATTCTATTATAGGTATCAAAATTTATGGAAATGAAGATTTGTGTGGTATTTATTACACCTTCAAGAAAGGTAATTTTATTATAGTCACCTTTAGTATGATGTTTTCATATCATTCTACAAAGGAGTCATGTGAATCATGGAATATTATGGTTCTATTGTTTAGATTACATCTAGTTATGGAAGAGGAAGAGGGTATTATTTTATTTGATAACATGATATTAACTTATTCATTCTACAATATCATCTGTTATGAAAATTTAAGTGATAATGAGTTTAAGCATTTTGAGATAATTTTATTTTTAGGGGATAACACCCCAAAGTTTAATCTATACTTATAAAGCATTATTTTCTTCAGGAATAGTTATTATTTCATTTATCTATGAGGAATGATGTGATTGAGGAATTCCATAAATCTCTATATGTTTTTGAACATGGTTCCCCGAATATATACTTTCATATGTGGAAATGATAATGGTGGCCATGTAAGAGGTGTGATGATGAATATTTTTTCACAATGGTTTACTTTCAAATATTTATAGGATGTGAATCAGGGTTTACAAAAATCTATTCTCATCCATAATTAGAAGTAGGATGTGATTTTCAAGCCCTTCATTAATGATCTAACTTGTTTACCAAGAAAAAACACTTTTATGTGGTTCATCATTGACTAGATAACGATGACTACTCATTATATATCAATTAGGGACACCCCAAAGTTAGAGGATCTCATGAAGCTATATATATAAGAGATCATTAGGTTGTATGGTGTTACCACAAAAAATATATCTAACAGTGATCTACGTTTTTCTTCTTAGATCTCGAATGTCTTCTTAGAGGCCATGGAATATTATTTCAAACAATAAATTACCTACCATTACCAATCAGATAGAAAGATGAACTGATCTATAGAAATTTAGGAAGATATTCTCCAAACATGTGTTTTGGATTATTTTGATCCATGGGATATCTAACTTCAATTGGTTAAATTCACTTAAAATAAAATACACTAGTCCTCTATTTTAATGGACCCATTTTATCTCCCAATGGTTGGCCACAATACTCTCGCTTTTTTGGGTTGTGGTTTTGGAAACCTCCATCATTGGAAATATACTTTCCTAAAAGATGACTCAGATGATTCTTGATTTATGGAAATTTTGGTAAATGGATAAATGTAATTACAAGTCTTATAATACTAATTTATATTTCCCTTAGTTTTTTCAATTAGTGAATATGTATTTATAAATTCTATACCCCTACTAGGACACCAATTTTTAGAAAAACAAGTGAACATCTCCATAAGAATCAATAGTTACTTCATGATTATTGAAAGAGTTGGGGATTGTGCTTATCAATTTCATTCACCACATAATTTGAAATTTAGAATCAATTTCATGTCTCTTAGTTAAATAAGTAACATCTTTAAACCTATGATATGATGAATTGGGATCAACCTTTGTTAGATTATGATGTTTTGGTGACCGAGCACATATTATGTAGTATTGAATATCAATTAAAGGTATTGTATTGTAAGTAAATCATGTTGGATTGTATATAATGGAATCATCAGTGTGAGTCCCATGAGACCAAGGAGTGGGAGTGCCCATTAAGAAATTATTATCCTAATATAATTAATGATCATATATTTGGTTGACTTCATTTGTATAAGAAGTTATATAGGGTTTGGATTTTCCTCGATAATGTAATTTATTGTATGGATTATATATATAATGGATTTAATCCTTATTCTATATATTCATGATATTTTACATCCAAAGAATCATAGTTTTTGAAAAACTCGACATTTAACCTGGTTTTCACATGGTTATGGAACACTAAGTAGAATGTGTGAATTTATTTTGTAATTTTTAGTATAGGAATTTCACACGGTTGTTGCACATTTTTCTTAACCATTTGACCCAACCATGTCAATTATCATGTTGTCACATGATTACTTGAATAGTTGGAGAAAATGTTATCACACAATGTGTCCAAACTATATGTTCTGCTTATGCTTTGAAATTATGAAATTTTATTACTTCTTCTGACACATTTAAACACTTCCACCACTAACTTATTACCCCAATAAACTACAAATACTTATCTCTCACATGGTAAGCTCTACCATATCTCTTAGATAAATATTATTAAAAAATTAATCCATTTTTTCATATCAAACACCCAGTAAATGATTCCACTATGACTTTTTTTCTACTTCTTTCTTTGTCAATGATTTCATTCAACCATTAAAACATAATTTCCTAGGGTTTACTATATATGAAATTTTTTGAATTGGATTTGGATTGTAGTATTGTTTTCTTAACTCCTATGTATATTTCTTCTCCATTTTATGATAATCAACCATGGTTGATTGTAGTTTCATTATTAAAGTTAGGTTGTTTCATATCATCCCTTTTTTATTTGAACTTCTAGTATGAGGTTTTTATCTACCAGGTATTAAAATTAAATATAATAGATATAAATTATATTTAAATGAGTTAATTAATTTAAAAAGGTTTTCTTTGGTATTCCCTTGGGTGTGGATTATGTAAATGGATTTTGAATCCGGTTTTAAATTATAAATTTGAATATTTTTTAACTAAAAATAGAATTTTTTTCTTGCAGTTTCCTTTAATAATTAAACTACCTTGGGGGATTGATTTATGGGTCATGAAATCATATATTTATCATTGGCCTTATTTGACAACATATAATGGTTACCTAATTGGTGATTTGATGGCTTGCATATCCCACATAAATAAATAAGTATTTATAGTTTCATTGAGTTTTTATAGGGTCATCCTAATTAATGAAATATAATAACTTGGTTCCCTTAGCCATAGTGACCTTATGGTGCTACACCTGAAACTCTACTATAACATGTAAACACAATATATTTATATATCATGCAATTCACCCATTCAAAATCAATTATTAATTATTTTTTTAATATATTAATTTAATAATTATAAATTGAAAAAACTAAATTAATTTTTGAAGTCATCATATTGAGATTATCTTATTATTAATTTTTCTCTAACTTTTCGAAAAATGACATTTTATAGTAAAAAAATATGGTTTTTCTAACAGTTGTAATTTATATGAATTTTTCATTATAAAATGTTTACAACTTTTTTTAGAAAAACATTTATGTTTTGAAATATGAATTTTACATATAACATTATGATTTTTAAAACAATCATTGAATTTATAAAAACTCTTTACAATTTTTTTAAAATAAATTAAAATTTTATACGAATAGAAAATTACTTTTGGTCATTTCTTTAAATAATGTATTTATAGGGAAGATTAATTTTTATATTTCACTAAAATATTCATATTGTTTATTATAATATAACAAATTACATCCATAAAATTAGTATCCATGATGTTATTATCATTATATAAAGATTTAAATCTTAAAAATGTTATTTCTCTAAAAACTAGTTTTACTTGATTAAGTGTATTTATTTTAATAATAACTTCTCTTAAATTTGAAAATATTATTTGATAAAATAATTTTAATATTTTAGTTTATAGTTATTAAATTAGGTAAAAATCTCAATCTTAATGTTTTCCATTTTAATTAATTAATAATGTGAGAAATTAATTTCCAAGGTAATTTTTAATCAGTGTAAATGACCAAATATTAATAAAATAATCCATAAAAACACAATTTTCTATAAATAATAACTATTTGAGGTTAGTATATTCCTAAATTCATTTTATTCTCCTATTTTCCGCACATTTTCATTTTTCACGTGAATATTAAACATAATTTTTTGTAAATTTAAGGGTTACTTTCAAAACTTGAATTCAATTAATTTATAAAACCATAACACTTCACAACTTCAGGAATAAAATATGAATCTAAATTATCCATAAAACACTAACATTTTTATCTTCCAAGAAGCTTATCTTACTTAAAAATTCTTTTGGATTCCATTACATAGAATAATTCTCTCACTTCCAAATATACCTTAAATGAAAATTCAAGTCCATGACACTAATAATATTAAATATTTTATTTTATGAACATTTTTATTCTTTCATTTTATTATGTACATACCAATATAAGTATATTGTAATCATTCATATACTATAAAGTTACGATATTAATGGTATGATCATTATTTATTCTTATATCGCATCCATTAAGTAAAATAAAACTGGTGTTCATGTGTTGTGTAGACTGATGCCTCCACAATATAACTGGATTTGTGTTACTTTATTGCATTAAAAATATCGATATAAGGATAATATTAAATGATAAATTATATTTTTAAAATATAATTAAGGTTTTATTAGAGAAAATTGGATAACCTAATAATAATATAATCAACAAATGATCCTCGTTAATTTAATTATTTAAAAAAAGGTAAATTTTTATTTAAATCATGTATGATTTTTATATGCATTACATATTCATAGACATAATTGATATTATAAAATATCATAATAATGAACACTAAATAATATCATTATTCTTTTGTTATAATGATATTACATCAAAAACACCTTGTAATCATTCATTAAATTATGTTTTGTTAATGTATGGGATGATTTAAAAACTTACATGAAAAGTACTACAAACATATATCATGTATAAATATAAAAACATAGATATTGGTATAATATGATATAAACATGTAAATAATTATTATTTTTTAGTTTGGTACATTTTATTTCAATATCTAATTCATCAATTATGGAAGCACCCTCAATTCATAAAAAATATTGACAACATACTAATCAGTAATATCGATATCATTATATAGTTCAAAATACTCATGAATTAAATTTGAAACAACATAAATTATTATAAATAAACTATAACACTATCTTTACTGACCTAGTAATAATTAAATTTTGTGTAAGAATTTATATAACACTACTATTATAAAACTAGTTAAAATAAAGAAAACTATAAACAATGATGTGGAAGATCAAGAAGTATTGTGTAAAATAACTGTTTGGGAATTGTATTTATGTCACTTATGGGGAATGATTAGTACTTAGTCGTTTGATGGGTGAAGCTCAGAATTATATAGCCCCTCAATGAATAGGCATGACTCATGAGACAAAATATGTTTGGTTTGGGTTTACGCACCATTCAGTGAGAGAAAAGTATCTTAGAATGACTCCTTCACATAATATTTTATATTTATGAATTCCATATAAATGAGATCAATGATTATTTTTATCCATATTTTATTTAATTTTCATGGATATATAATTCTATTAGTTTAAATTGATTATGTATTCATGATATGCATTTATAATTTCCAAATAAGTTATTCCTTGTTTTTTATACTGTATTCTACTCCATAATAAGTATCAAAGCTCACCTTTAATTGTTTTTCATTCCCTATAAAATCGAGAGGAGGAGTATGTGAAACATAAAAGGATATTATGGATTGTTTTTTCATCTTATCCTGATATTTTCATGTTTCATATTTTATTTTTAAATTTATATTATTTATTTATCTGATCTTCCAATACTACAAAACTATTCAATCCTTCAGTAACTCTTCTACTCATCACCAATAATTACATATACAACTGGATCAATGTTTTTACAGTATATTATGTTACAAAGGCTGTTCTACCATGGTTTTTGTTTTAAAATACCATGTTTATGTTTGATTCTATGAATGTATTCATTTTAAACTACCCATGTTCTATAATTCATGTTTCATTACACAATTTATAAAGGATATTTTTTGATTTATTTTAAAATATATTATGCACTTATTTTCTAAAAAATATTATATATAGACCTCTTGGTCAGATCCTACTTTTAATGTTATGATCACACCATATATACACCCATTGGGTGTATGAATACCTTGATTTTAATGAAGTGGGTACAGGAAAAGAACTACATTGGGGTGGTGGATGTTTATAATAGCATTATCATGGATGATAGAGATCAAATTGAAGAATAAACCCTTGTAATACATGATTATGGGTTTCTATTTCATTGATTTTTTGTTTTTCATTTTTTAGTATGTATTCTCAAGATTATGTATTACCTTATTAGATTCAAATTATATCATTTTTATATTTTATAAATTGTAGTTTCATTGTAATTTCAATTAGACATGATTATGATGTTTTTTCTCATATGTTTCCAATTAAATTATATTATTTCGTGATTATTAAATTTTTTTAACTTATACTGATGCATGAATAAACAATATATGGTGGTATCATGTCATTCTATCCGTTGGGACCTTTTGAAAAGAATAGTTTTGAAATATATTAAAATACATGTGTCTCTATGAGTTGAAAATTCTATAAGTAATTTTAAAATTAAATTATTAGAGGGGTAAAATATTTATCTAAGATTATGAATATAATTCTATGATTTTTAAAATCATTATATGATTTTTTAGATATTGAATGAGGATAAAGATATATCAGGGGTGTTTGGGTGATCCATGGAAATATCCGGAAGAGTTTTGAAGAATATAGGTTTTATTGAGGAAACACTATTTGGCACATGAATTTTTGGGGAAACCATGTGGAACCCTTCCTTTATAGTCATTTTCATTTCTTTTTATAAGTTGTATAGTTTTAACATATTGTTATATCATGGTTAATAAAAAACTATGAAATTATTTTGAGTTAATGTGTGCATGGTTATAGAGCCAGAGATACGGTTGGCACATTGATTGAGAAATTAAGCATCCAAACCTTGTGAGTTGGAGGTTTATAAAAGTTTTCATCCATAAGGTTGGATGTTAATTTGGAAAACACTATCAATTATTCAAAAGTGTAATTGTACAATCACCTTCCTTAAATTTTGAAGAGGGGGAATCATGTCTACTATATCCATCTATCATGTACGGCCAAGGTAATCTCACCTCTTCCAATACACTTCAATCCCCCATAATGATGCATTGTTTATTGGTGTTTTCTAGTGATTCATGTAAAATATTTCCATCTTTCACCCTTTTTTTTATTTTCCTTACATCAGTTATTTTTTTAGTTTCTATGTGTATAGTTTCGATTTTCATTACAAGAGAATATGGTCAAGTCGACCAAATATGATAGGGCATTGGTGTGTCTTTCCAATAGGATGACACAAATCACCATCTCAACATGTTTTATTGTAATTTTTATTAAGTTAAGTGGTGGAATTAAATTTTCATAAATTTTTAAATAAAAATAAATTGAAATTACCTCTTTTTTTTCATTAGGTTATGAGGATTTTGCTCACCATGGGGTCAGGAATGTGTGTTGGAACCATGTGGTAATGTTGGGTGAAGTCCGTATATTGAGTGATGATCTTATGAGTTATCTGACATCATGAAACATTGGAAAATAATTATTTAATTAATTAAAAATGATATTAAAAATTAATTTCGAATATTGGGTAAGAGTTATGGGATTGGGACTTGTCAAAACTTCAAGTTGATCGGGGATGAGGTTGGATTCTCTTATATGGGTCATGGAAGTTGTTATCAGCCCATGGAAATAATTAAAAACGATTTGGTAAATGGATAGTTGTATTTTATGAATATACCCTTTTATTGTAAATAGATTATATTTTTTGTAGAAAGTGAAGATCCACATCTTATGGTGGATGGAATATTTAAATATTTTATGTTTCTTTATAAAGGGTAAGACTAATGCTTGAATTTCATGCGATGGAGACGGTTCAATGGACCCTAGTACACCATTTGGATATCTTAGTTAGCAATAGTCAAAGATATAAATGGATTAATGTACCATGGGATGAATAATCAATTGGTTTTCTATGATGGATAACTTGATCCATAAGGATCATTGAAATAATTATAGGTCAATTGTTCTTCACCCTCTAGGACACACTGATTTGGGTGATTATACCCTGTAGATAATGGCAGAAGGGATAGGGTATTCGGATGAACTGAAGATTTCATAGAAATGAAATGTGATTAAATCTATCTCCCTAGTATTTTTTATAGAATAATAGAGATAACACTTCAGGATCGAAGGTATGCCAATGGCTTCTCTTGTAAATGTTACCCTGGAATGATGGTGAATATAAGAATAGGTAGAGATGGTAGTGAGTGTCACCTTAAAAAATTAATTGATGATTTACACACATGAGGAAGAGGGTGGTGAGGAAGTTTGTGGGAATTAGACCATCCACTAATAATCGATTATTTTATTCTTTTTAATTTACAGGATTTTCTAGAATTATTGTGAGTCATTCATTGATCCTAGAACTAATGTGATTTCCCTGGATGCGCATGAATAACTTGTTAAGGTGGATAAGACCATAGTATGTACGGTATGATTAGTATCGGTTCTCATGGTATATTGGGTGAAGATGACTACATAAAAAACATATAATGATGTTATTGATTCCATAGTGGATACCTGGATGAGGATCCTAGGATCCTAAATCAGAAATTTTTAATTGTGTATTTACATGGATGCCCCGGATTGTGGGGGAATCATATATCTTTTTATATGATTTTTAATTCTTGGGTTCCATGATTAGAATAAAAATTCTACTGTACCACTACGAATTCTTGTGATGTCTATGATTCAAATGGAAAAATGGGGATTCAGGTGGTAATATATCCCCATAGATAAATTTTTTACATCTATATATTTAGACTGGTATCCCCTCGATTGATTCCTTGGATACCCCCTAGGATTGGGTCGTTGTACCTCTTTTTATTTGGGAGAGGATTCTTGATATATTGGATTCCTAGGACACCAAACATGGGATTGAGGGAGGGGATTTTATTTGATTTCCTCATCCACCTATGAATCATTTATAAAAAAATTATTTATAGTATTATTCTAGTTATCATCCTATTAGGATTAATTTTCCTTCCTGATATTGAGAAAACCCAAGTATTACCATGGGTTTTAGATAAAGGGATTGAGAATGAAGGGAGAATAGTGATTCCTTTGATTCCATTAATCCTTATGATGGTGGTGTGGAAATAATGTTTTCTATGAGTGAACAAAGTTTTCATAGAGGTTATGATCTTGGTCGAAGATAATTCATCATTGTCTAAGGAATGAATAATCAATCATGGTAAAATAATAGAGTATTAAAAATGGATTCTGGGCTTGGATTAAGCTAACGATGTATGCCCCTGGGGTTATTTGATTACTAGTTGGAAGGTTCATCATGAAGTTCTTAGAAGCATTCGAGAATCAATATAGAATAGGTATTATGGGTTTAAGTATTTATTTTATAGATATATTTTTATTATTAAAAGAGTAGATCCCATACACAAGAACCACAAACACTAGTTATGCATTGGACCGCATTGGTGATTCACAATTTAGTATCGTACTCAAACTATTCCCTTGAATTAATGGAACATGGTTAATAATGTAGGACTCACATTTATTTTATGTTTTGGTTGGGAGGAGGCTAAATATTGCATAATATTGCAAGATATCATGGATGGGTTTGGAAATTGGGATGAGGTGAGGATTTGGTATTTATTTGAGGTTCTTATACTTTTAGTATTTATTATTTTTATATGTGATTGTTCTACATTTTTGATGATCATTGTATGACTATATTGTTTCTACAAAACACTTTATATTGATTTTTTATTTCTTTTTATTATTCTAATTTTTTACTATTATATATGTTGGTTGGTTATTTTCATATCATTTAAACATTGATATAGGGGTGAAATATCTACATATAACTACCCTAGACACCAACTTCTATTAAATAGCCTCTTCTATATGAATAAGTGTACATGGAGTAACATGAAAAAGTGGTCTAGTTATTTCTCATAGATTGCGTCAGGTTAGGGTGTTACAATGTGGTATCAAAGAACGCATTTTCTTCTATAATACTATTTTAGGTTTTGGTTGATAGTATATTTAGGAATATTTTAGGTAATATGAAGGTTACCAGACTGGTGCATTGATAACAATTCTACTAGTAAGAAGATTAGGTTATCAATGTTGTCAGGTTCAGGTTCTTGTTATGTGATTTTTTGTTTTTATATGATTTTGACATTGAGAGACACACACATGTGGTTTGGATTTTGTGATGTAGGAGTTATTTCATATCTTGGCTCATTATCAAGAGGCAAATGATTTAATTTTAACATTTGTCATATAGAACCAAGAGGTGTCTAATAAATCTTTTTTATAATGTAGGATTAACATTGTAATGTCCCTGTTTTAGAATCCACCCAGAGGTGCCCCGTACCCGGTTGGTCACATGGCCTCAAGTGCATTTTCTGAATGCCAGAGGCTGCCGACTAGTAGCGAGGGTCTTGGGTGTGATGGTGGGGAAACTATTCCCCCATTAGCAGAGTACAGAACAAAAATAAAAAATACATACAATAGGGGAAGTAGTAAATATCCAACAACTGTAAACCGTAGTAGACTAAATAGTAAACAACTGGAGCACACACATATATATATGAAATGATGAATGATAAATATTTCTAGGAAAGCATCCAAACAATTCACAATGCTAAATACAGAACTAAACCAAAATACAAAAGAAAAACAGATAACTCCTCAGCATCACAAGCCATATCTTGTTCCCATGCTCTCCAGCTCCACAACAAATTAAGTACCAGATGTAGAAGGGAGCTTGCCCCTATCTATAACTGCAACAATATAATCTTCTTGGGCCCAAAAACAAGACCAAAATAGGGTGTGAGACTAAATCCCAGAAGGAAATCACACGAAGATTTGTGCCTAACAGTTAGTGATTATATCACAGGTAAAGTAAAGTAAATAGTAAACAGTATGCAGTAACTAGGATGATACATAGTAGTAAACAATCCACAAATCAACAAGCAGCAGTGAAGAAAATAGTTAACCACAAATAGGAAAACCCTATGGGAAGTACTCACGGTCATCCCCTCTATTCCAATCCAAGAAGTACCAACAACCCTCTAGGTAGTACACTCAACCTAACCCCTCTGGTTTGGTCATATGAATTTAAAAGACTCTCTACGGAAGCACACTCAGTCAATCCCCATTATAGTCTAGGGTAGTCAGGGACCCTCTAAGGAAGATCACACTGTCAATTCCCCTTATAACCCCAATGTCTAGAGACTCTCTGAGGAAGCTCCCTCAGCCAATTCCTCTTATGGCCTCAGGTCTATCACAGACACTCTGAGAAAACTCACTCGGTCAATTCCTCAAAATAGCCTGGAGTGGTTTAAGGAAATTTAAACAAACAAGACTCTCTAAGGAAGCTCACTCGGTCTATCCTCTTGTAGTATATAATATACAAGACTCTCTGGGAAGCTCACTCTGTCTATCCCCTCTAGTGTATAATTTCCAAGACTCTCTGGGAATCTCACTCGGTCTATCCCCTCTAGTCACTAATGTCCAAGACTCTATGAGGAAGCTCACTCGGTCTATCCACTTATAGTCTATAGCACCAGGTTCTCACAGACCCATACCAGTCAGTGCATAATAACTTTATATAGACAAAGTATCCTACAATACTACTTGCCTAACCAGTCTACAGCATAACAAGCATGTCAGGGAATAACACTCCATCCTACGGTCACATGGCATGGAAGAACAGGAATAACAGCCAATAGTTTGAACAAGACCGAAAGGTTGTAGATAAAACAAGGCATGGGAAAAACATCCATGCATAGAAATTATCCTCATACATCACAAAATTACCTCTATATAAGCATACAAGAAAGGCAAGAAAACAACAGGGGAAAACATGAAACACCCAATACCCCATTCAAGGGTATTGGTGGAATTTGCACATAATACTCCAGGACATTGAACAGAAAGGCACAAATCCCCTACCTTGATGCTAGGAGATCGATATACATGAACCATGAGGCTTGATTCTCTTTATAATGTTTTAGATCTATGAAAATGCACAAAACTTTCAACCCACGATAACATGCAAAAGAGGAGGAATTGGAAAATTATGCTCTAGAAGAAGGAAGATATTACAACTGTGGTTCCAATGAAATCGATGGCGGTCGATTCAGAGAACAGAGGGAGGCTCGAGGGATCAGAGAATTTCAACTACCGTACGACATCTCTCGGTCGAACGAGACCTAGAAGATGACACCTCTGGCGATTAGACGTGATCTCGGTGTGTTTAATGAAAAAAACAAAGTACACGATGTGTACATTTGGAGTACACGACGTGTAATGGCCTTTTATATAATCTGTTTTAAGAGGCCTCCACATAACCCCTACATGTCCATGTGTGTGGCCTGGACATAGCATCACATGGTAAGGGAGCACATGGCATGTACTCATAAAGTACATAGTGTGTACCTCCAAAATTTCCAGAAACTCCTCTTTTCTGAAAAACTCCAGAAAAAGGAAAAACATACATGAAAACAAGGTCTAAGTTCTTATAAGATTCCTCCCTTAAATAAATTCATCCCCAAATTTCCCTAGAGAGGCATAGAAGAAGAAACCTCGAACAGCTCCGGCCATTGCGATCGTACATCAGCTTCTCTCTCCCAAGTGTCATCATGTTCTCACCCGTGCTACCATAGCACCCATACTAGAGGAAAAGACCGTCCACGAAGAACCTCCGTACTACAATCAACAATCTGGATAGGATTTTACTCCAATGATGCATCTGTTTGAGCTCAAACTCCTCAGGTTGAAAGACATGAGATGGGTCTGAAAAGTAATGTCGTAGCTGAGAAACATGGAAACGATCGTGCATAGCCCGGTACCTCTAAGGTAACTGCAATTGATAGGCAACCATCCCTACTCTCCCAAACACCTCAAACATCCCAGTACCTTGGTGAAAGTTTACCCTGTCTCTGAATCCTCTTATGTCCCATCCTCAGTGCGACACGCAGGAAAACCTGATCCTCGACATTGAAATTCACAGGTCTTCTCTGCTGATTAGCGTAAGACTTCTGTCGATACTGTGTTGTAGCCATCCTCTTCTGAATCAACTCTATCTTCTCTAAGGTCTCCTAAACAAGAAGTGGTCCCAGCAAAGCTACCACTCCTTCCTCTAACCAGCATAAAGGTGATTGGCATGGCCTACTGTACAAAGCCTCATAAGGTGCCATCTAATTAGTCTCCTGAAAACTATTGTTGTAGGCAAACACTACAAGATTTATATGCTTCTCCCAAGAACCTCCAAAATCTAGAATGCATGCTCGAAGCATGTCCTCATGCACCGTAATTTTATGCTCAGATTGGCCATCTGTCTGGAGATGGTAAGTTGTACTCAAAAGTACATGTGTACCTAAAGCCTTATAAAGCCCCCTTCCAGAACCGAGAAGTGAAACATGCATCCCATTATGAAAAAATGGAGTTTGGAACTCCTTGAAGACTTACAATCTCTCGGATGTACAACCGCCCCCGATCATCCACACTAAAGTTATACTTTATTGGAAAGAAGTAAGTAACCTTCGTGAGTCTATCAATGACAACCCATACTGCATCGTTCCCTTGAGGCAACCTCGGAAAACTGGTCACGAAGTCCATCGCGATGTCATTCCACTTCCACTCAGGAATGGGTAACTACTGTAAAAGACCTACTGGTCCATGAGGCTTCGACTTCACCTTCTAACAAGTGGAACAACTCATGACGAAACCAGCAATGTCTATCTTCATACATAGCCACCAATACTGACGGTGTAAATCGCGGTACATCTTGGTGATGCCAAGATGAACTGCCCAAACTGGGGAATGAAAGTCCTGCATCAGCTTCTCGCGATGCCTTCTGGGACCCATACGCATCCCTGTAAATGCAAGGTAATGACTCCAACAACGTAGGGCATGAACAACAGCTACCAACTCCTGATCGTGTGTTGGGTAATTTCTATAATGTGGCCTTAACTACCGAGACCTGTAAGAAACGACTCCATCACCCTACATAAGCACGTCTCCCAGCCCGATACCTGAAGCATCAAAATAAATGGTATAGCTCTTTCCCGGCTCTGGAAAGACTAGTATCGGTGTGGAATTCTACCTCCATTTCAGCTTCTGAAAGGCTGACTCAGAAGAATCTGACCATAATAACTTCGCCCCTTTCTTGGTCAGAATTTTTAGTGGTGCTCCTAGGTGTGAAAATTCATGTATGAAACAATTTTAGTTTCCATCCATCCCTAGAAAACTTCGCACATCAAATACGTTCTTCTACTGCTCCCAGGAAACTATAGCTCTTACTTTATCTTGGTCTACTGATACTCCGTCCTCTGAGATCACATGACCCATGAAGTGAATTTGGTCCATCCAAAAGTGGCATTTTGAGAGCTTAGCATATAAATGATGCTCCCTCAGTGTACTCAAAACGGTCTCAATATGGGTATCATGGTCGTGTCGAGTGTGAGAGTACACCAAGATATCATCCACAAAAACTACCATAAAGGAATCCATGTATGGATGGACCACTCGGTTCATCAGTTCCAGGAATACTCCAAGTGTGTTCGTGAGACCGAACGGCAATACCATGTACTCGTATAGACCATACCTGCTCTGGAAGGTTGTAAGAAGGATATCATATGGTCTAATGTGCAACTGATGATAACTGGATATCAAATCAATCTTTGAGAACACCCGGGCTCCTCCAAGCTGATCAAAGAGATCATCGATCCCCGGTAAGGGATATCAGTTCTTGACTATCAACTTGTTCGACTTCCGATAGTCCGCACAGAGCCTGAGGGTACAGTCTACCGTCTTCACAAACAGAACATGCGAACCCCAAGGAGAAGTATTAGGTCAGATAAAACCCTTCACCTGCGACTCCTCCAATTGCTTCTCGAGCTCCTGCAACTCAGGTGTAGTCATCTTATAAGGAGGAATGGACTCTGGTGTTGATCCTATCATGACCTCAATCAAGAAGTCTACCTCATGATCCGGAGGTAACCCTAAAAAGTCATATCAGAAGACATCCCTGAAAAGATCCACCACTGGATGAAAGTATAACTGTGAAGTCCCCTATTCATCCAATTAAGGGATAGAAATCCGGGCTGTAACTCCCCCCAACCCATGATGCTCTGGACCTGCTCTACTCGCATGGACATCCCACTCGCCTCTATGAAGAAAGGATCCACCCTCTAATGATACGAAGCTCACTCTGTGGCAATAACAGTCGACGACTGCCTGGAAGGAAACAAGCTAGTCCATTCCAATAATGACATCATAGCTCATCATCTCTAGGACATAGCGGTCCCATAAGAAGTAAAACCATGCAACCTCAAGAGGTCACTCTCTGTACTGACGTACACTAACCGCTCTAGTCCCCAATGGAGTGTCTAAAGTCAAAGTATCAGTAGAGGAAAAGATGTCGAGACCAAGACTCTCCAAAAAAGCAACATATATAAATCAATGGGAATCCCCTGTATCAAAAAGAGATAAAGAAAAAAGTGAGCCTACTAAGATCGTACCTCGAACTGTAGAAGGGCCGAGATCCTACTCTTGATGGGTCTTATCCACTACAAAAGTTTGGCCTGTACAGCAGTACTGAGACCCTACCTGACCACTCAGAGCTGATCCACTCTTCTATCGCTGGAAACTAGGTTAATGACCACCACGACCAGGACCTCCACCTCAGCCAGGATGGCCAGAAAAACTCAAGTTCCCAGACTACTGTGAAACTGGCGATGCATCTCCTAAATGTGGGATCATAGAAGAACCCCTAACACCTGCTATAGGTGAGAAGATCTGACAGAAACTCTGAAGATGGCCCATCTTTCTATAAGATCGACACTCCATCGGCTCTCTCTAGCACTAAGGCCTAGTTTTCCTGCTCCTCCCGCATTGGAAGGATGCTGCTACTGAGAAACCCATGTCAATTCTGCCATTGTTTGGGAAAGAGGAGGCGCACCTTGGAAAGACTGCATCATCCTAAAAAATCTTCTCTAAACTATGCATCGTCACCTACAACAGGTATAACTGCTGGTTCCAAGGCTGGCACAAGAGGAGGATCTGCAATAGGCCCCTGATCAACCATATTTGGTGTCTAATCACCATCTAGCAGCTGATGCACAACCAGAGGATGTCTCGATGGCATAACTCTGGAAGGTAAGAAGCACACCTTAGATTAGGATTATTAAAGATTGAGAACAAAAGAGTACAAGAGGGGAACAGGAGAATGAAACAATCAGGTTTTACAAAACATGACTACACATCCTATATAAAAACTACCCGGTGTGTTCTTTCAAGTAATTAATAAGGGCATGTACTTCTGGAACAACAGGTCATGTAACGCCCAAACCAAACGGCATGTACTTGAACAATATTCCCCTTCTCAAGTCTCCTTATAAGGCTAACCCACATGGTCCTCTTAATCCTAGACTCCACGGTGTGTTCACTAAGGACATGTTGGGTACTAGATAAGGTTTCAACGACCTGGGTTGTTAGTTACCTGGCCGGCTACACAGCTTACTCTACATGGCATGCTCCATGGGAACACAGCGTGTAATTAATGTTTTCCCCCGACCCATGTTGTTCATTACACAGCCGGGTACTTATGATATAAGGCACGATGTGTGAAAGTAAGACACAGCGTGTAATGTCAATTTCATCCATCTGTGTCGTTAGTCACATGGGTAGACACACGATCTCTACAACACGGTGTGTACTAACCATACACGGCATGTTCCTAAAGATTTTTCAGAACCCCGTTTTTCTATCCACACAGTTAGTGACACGGTTTAAAAACTACACGGTGTGTATTCAGAAAGTACATGTCGTGTATTCTGGGTTTTTTCAGGAAGTAGCTCAAAAAATCCTCTAAAGCCCAGAAAACACAGAGAAAAAGTTAAGGTGCCAAATTATGATCCGTGAGGGCCCATACTCCCCCACGAATCAATGATTGGCACCTCATACAAATCACATACAATGAAAACAAAAAAATGATCCACCAAGTTCTGATTCCCGAGGGCCCATAACACCTCAAGAATCAAAATATGGCATTCATTTTAGTAAATCTCAACACAAACAAAACTCTATCACGCATCAGGTATTTCTATCAAGGCAACTATCACAACATCAAGCATATTTCACACATCATATATCACAACAACGTTCAATTACTAAATCATCCTAGATGGCATGGAAAAAATCCATGAAAAGTGATTTCTAGAAAGTTCCTACATGATGCAAGAGATGGAATACCCTCATATCATCAGGTTGAAATAAAAATAGAACCCCAATAATATCAATAGTAACAACACCAATCATGTGAGTCACTCAAGAATAAATCAAATCAACTGTAAAAATTGAAAAACAAGAAGAAATTGAAAAAAATGTGGTAGATTGGTTTTTACCTATACACAGGTTAGCTACTCCCAGGAAAATATTATTACCAAGTACATATTTTGTCCTATCCCTGGCTATAGGATCCAAACAGTAAGTCAAGAGAGAAGAATTCCTTTGATACCACTTTGTAACGTCCTGGTTCTAGAAGCCACCCAGAGGTTCCCCATACCTGGTTGGTCACATTCCCTCAAGCACATTTCTTTGAATTCCAGAGGCTACTGACTAGCAGTGAGAATCTTGGGTGTGATGGTGGGGAAACTATGCCCCCATTGGTAGAGTACACCACAGAAATAAACAATACATACAATAGAAGAAGCAGTAAATATCCAACAATGGTAAACAATGGATGAATAAACAGTAAAGAACTAGAGCACGCATATATATATATATATATATGAAATGATGGATGATACATATGTCTATGAAAGCAGCCAAACAAGTCACAATGATGAATACAGAACTAAAACAAAATACAATATAAAAATAGATAACTCCTCAGCATCACAACCCATTGCTTGGTCCCATGCTCTCCAGCTTCACTGCAAGTCATGTACCTGAAGTAGATGGGTGCTTTCCCTTATCTATACCTGAAATAATATAATCTGTTTGGGCCCAAAAACATGACCCAAATAGGGTGTGAGACTAAATCCCAGTAGGAAACCACCTGAATATTTGTGCCTAATAGTCAGTGAGTATATGGGAGGTTAGGTATAGTAAATAGTAAATAGTAAACAGTAACCAGGATGATACACAGTAGTGAACAATCCACAAATCAACATTCTACAGTGAAGCAAACAGCTAACCACAAGCAGGAAAACCCATTAGGAAGTACTCACATCCATCCCCTCTGGTTCTATCCAAGAAGTACCAAAAACCCTCTTTGAAGTACACTCAGCCTAACGCCTTTGGTTTGCTCATATGAATTTATAAGACTATCTGAGGAAGCACACTCAGAAAATTCCCCTTATAGTGTAGGGTAGTTAGGGACTCTCTAAGGAAGATCACATGGTAAATTACGCTTATATCCCCAAGTTCTAGAGAATATCTGAGGAATCTCACTCATTCAATTCCTCTTATATCCTCAAGTCTATCATAGAATCTCCGAGCAATCTCACTCTATCAATTCCTCCTATAGCCTGGAGTGGTTTAAATAAATTAAAACAAACAAGACTCTCTGAGGATGCTCACTCAGTCTATCCTCTTGTAGTTTATAATATCCAAGACTCCCTAGGAAGCTCACTCAGTCTATCCCCTCTAGTCTATAATGTCCAGGACTCTTTGGTAAGCTCACTCAGTCTATCCCCTCTAGTTTATATGTCCAAGACTCTCTGGGGAAGCTCACTCGGTCTATATCCTTATAGTCTATAGCACCAGGTTCTCAAGGCCCCATGCCAGTTAGTGCATAACAATGCTATGTGGTCAATGTATCCTATTTAACTACTTGGATAACCAGCCTACAGCATAACAATCATGTCAGGGAACAACACTCCATCCTACGGTCAGAAGGCATGGAAGAACAGGCATAACGGCCAATAGGATGAACATTACCGAAAGGTCGTAAATAAAACAAGGCATGGAAAAAACTTCCATGTATAGCAATTATCCTCAAACATCACAAAAATAACTCTACACAAACTTACAAGCAATGCAGGAAAACAACAGGGCAAAACAGGAAACACGCAATACCCCATTTTAGGGTATTGGTGGAATTTGTACATAATACTCAACGACATTGAATGGAAACAAACAAACCACATACCTTGATTATAGGAGAATGATAAACTTGAACCAAAAGGCTTGATTCTACTTAGAACATTGTAGATCTACGAAAATGCACAAAACCTTCAACCCATGATAACTTGAAAAAGATGAGGAATTGGAAAAAGATGTTATAAAAGAAGGAATAACTTACCGCTGCGGTTCCAATGCAATTGACGACAGTGGATTTAGAGAACTTATGGATGCTCGTTGGATCGGAAAATTTCCACGGCTATACGATGTCTCTCCATCGAATGAGACCAAGAAGAAGACACCTCTTACGATTATATGTGAGCCCAGTGTGATTAATTAAAAAACAAAGTACACGTCGTGTACTTTTGGAGTACAATGTGTGTACTAGCCTTTCCCATACACCTCTTTAAGAGGCCTCCACATCACCCCCACATGGTTGTGTGTGTGGCCCGTACATGGCCTCACACAGTAAGGGAGTACACAGTGTGTACTCATAAATTACACGGCGTGTACTTCAATAATTTCTACAAACTATTATTTTCTCATAAAATCCAAAAAAAGGAAAAACATACCAGAAAAGATGGTCCAGGTTCTTACAAAGATGGTATTTATAGCTTTAGGAAAGTACATTTTCTCTAACACCAAATCCTTAGTTGTTTAAATTATCAATGCCTTCTCATGCAGTATTTTTCTATATAATTACATCATGGTATTATACTCAAATAGGCATAATTTTATATGTAATTACATCCAATGGAAGGTAATTTGGATATATGATGAGATTCTCAATGATAAAGGATATTAATTCTCTTAATATGAGGTATGTATAGTCACCCTGGTTGGTCTTGATGGGAATTATATTGCTTGATAATGATCCCCTTCTGGGTGAATTTACTTTTTTATGTTGCTTCTCAAAAGGGGAGTGGGCTCAGCTATTTAAAATTCCAATAAAAACATATATTGTGGTTCATTGTAAAACATGGGATTATATTATAAATAAATAAACCATGAAAATATATGCACTTTATGTAGATCGTTGGATAGTTACATCATAATGTATGTGTTGACAAAATTCAATGTAATCATAGAGGGCTGACTCTAATATAGATGCCCAAGGGGAATCAGTCTACATTTACAAAAAATGGAAATGGGGTAGTCTAGTTTATAGTTACCCTATGAGGATCGATGAACTTAGAGGTATTTATTTTTCATGTAATTATTTATATTTATACAAACTTTGGTATTATATTATAAGGTTTTGGTTATTTAATGTGATCAGTAACAATCAATACATTTTTCTACCATATAGGGTTGAATTTCAATTTATATAACCAAATTTTTTAATGATAGTGTATTAGGAAAGAATCAATAGATTGTGATTTGAGTTGATTTTAGTTTATAGGGATAATATTTACACTATTCTTAATATCTAATTAAATGTTATAAACCACAAAAATTTGAAAATAAAATTCTAAATAACATGGTTTTTGGATTTTAGGGATGATTTGAGCTTGAAAATAAAAATTTCATAATTCAAAAAAATAATCTATGTTCATTCACTTTTGTATTTTGGGAATAAATTTTACAATAGTTATCCAAATATATCGAATTTTTTTTCACATTTATATTTTTTTACAACTTTTCCATATAATAAAGTCTTAATTCAAACACATGGAAGACCAAATGAATTAGACTTTGTGGAAAATATTTTTGGCCAGTAGAATGGACCACACCTCATTTAATGAAGTATAAATTTGGGTAAAAGTGTCCAAATACATTCATTATAGCTGGAGATGAAATAGTACTCAATGAATCAATTTCTTGATGATTTTCCTAGAAAAATTTAATCATTTACGTTTCCTATGAACAACTCAAATATGAAGAAGTTGAAGGCTCCTCTTGATAAGAAAATTTTATCTTTAGTAATTAATTCGTAATAGTTTTACCATATCTCAAAAGAATACTAAAATTGGATGTTAGACATATGACTCAATTTCAAAAAACTATAGAGAATAATCTAGTGGGTGATTCAGTCTGAAAGAGGCCAAAACAATGAAATCATTCAGGGGGCATATTCTGGACAGATATTTCCTTCCCTACTCTATTTATATTCCCATCTCCTATTCATTTCATTGGGGTTTTGGTTTGATTTGGGGTTATGTTTTGGTGAATATATGATATATAAATATGATTTACATTTAATATAGTCAAGACATTAAAGGATAGAATTCATGAGGTGGTGCATAGTTGATATCTAAGGACATATCTCCTTTTGAATTTGTGCTTCTCTTTTTTTCATCGTATTTCTCTACAAATTATTTTTTCTTTAATGAAAAGGGTACTTTAAATTCTTGGATTAAATTTATTATAAATTAATATAAATTTATATTCTAATTATTAATTTAAAATATTTTCTCTCATTGTATAATTTTATTTGGTAAGGTCACCCAATTGAGAACAATGAATTTAATCTGATTTGATTTCTCAGAGGTCTTTGGGTAATCATATCACATTCATAAGAGGATCGGAACCCATAGATTAGTAATTAGAAGGCTTCTAGTTAATTTTGGTGTATCCATGGAGGTTTTTAGTTTTAAAATGAGAAATAAATTGATAATTCATTTAGAAAAATAAAATTGAAGTGTCTGAAGATCACTGTTCTCCCACCACTTCTTTCCATAGCTTGTTTTCATCAGTTCAGTTCTATTATAATTTAAAATCTCTAATTGTAACAATAGTATAAATCTAACTTCAATTGATTTAACTTTTTTAACCCATTTAAAATCCCCAATTTTATTTTTAACATTATAAAAGTGATATTTTGGTAGCTTTTTATGCAACCACCTCATGAGAAAAGCATGTGGTCACCATTGTACTTCATTTTAAATGGGAAAATATTAACCGCGGTAATGTGACTGAGAACCCTATAATAAATTTGGATCCATTTTTTGGTAGGTTTTCTATTTTTTTGATTATTACTATCTTGGAATTTAACTGCAAACATAAATTTATAAAATCTCAAAAAAAAGATATTCATTGTGATTTTTATTATGATGGGAATAAATGTCAATAATATAAAAATCCTAGATATTATGAATTTTTAAATTTTAAATCCTAATAAATTAGTTCCAAATGTAGAAAAATAATTTATACCTACAACATTGAGCTTCCATGATTCAATAATTAAATAAAATGGATATTTTTTCCAACTCTTTTAATGAAATGAAATAAATAAAAGCTCAAAAAGATGCTCATGAAATGTAAAATCTTATACCACACAATTTGTTTTTTAAGAACCATTTATATATGAGAATAAATCTTTTTTATATTCCCTGATTTTAATTATTAAGGAAAATATATTCACTGGTTCACCAATTGATATGTCTTTAGGAAATCAAAACTCTTTAGAAAATAATTGAGTGTATTTTCTTGAAAATTAAATTTCATGTGAATCCACACATTTTGAAATTGAAAATTATGAAACTTTGATTGAATATTTGGATAAAGAGGGAGATAAATTAATCTATACATTATTGAAGATCATACGCAAAAACCTATGTTACTACACCCTTTCAAAAACAATGTTCTTTAACTCCCGAATATATATTTAACTTGAGAATCCACAAAGAGATGTCTCAAATCATGATCCAAAATTTCTTGATTATTTGGATAATAAATTGGTAACGAATTCTCCCTATGCATATCTATAAACCATTTCTTATAATTTGAATAATTTTTCAAATGAATAGGATGTGAGGGATGAAATTGAAGAAGTAATGTTGTGTATGGTTGAAGAGAAAATTGTTTTACATGATGATGGTGGTACGAAGATTATTTGAAAATAAGAAAGAATTTTTGATGATTTAATTGAAGATAAAAAGCATCGTATAATTAAATATCATCAAATATTAGATTTCATTTTTAATGATAATATATTGGAATGTTTCTTTTACATTTTGTGCCCACTTACACTACATCATTTGAAGAAAACATTATTGGATGAGAACCTAAAGAATGTATTTGGATATTCAAAATGATGTGTGAGATTAAGAAGATTAAATAAATTTATAATTTTTTGTTTCAGGATAGAGAAACTACACCCACCATCAGATTGGGGATGATCTGTAGGAACTAACTGACTAGGGGAATTGAAATCCAAGAACCCACTCAAGGAGATTAATACAAAGGTTCTTTTAACTTCAATTTATTTTTATTATTTACATATTTTCACTCACATTTTTTTATCATTCTTTATGTATGTTTCTAGGTTGCATATTTTCAGAGGGTAGCTCAAGGCTATTATTTCTCAATAAAAAATAGGTTGTATCTTTCCTTTCAACATGTTTTGTCATATATTATCATCTTGAATAACAATCATCATTTTAAACTATGCACAATGAATACATTTAAAAAAATAATTGTGGGGGAAGAACGTTCTTTCTAGATTTGGGATTTGTGTGCTTTCCATTCTAATTTTTTATTAATATTTTTCTTGAAATTTTATTGTGTCTATTTTCTTATTTTTCAAACTTTTTGTGTTTTTTAGAATTGGGAGCTCCAATGATGATCATTTTAATTTTTGAAAATTATTTCAATGTCTGATGAAATTTATCCCTTGAAACTAAAAATAAATTAATGCTCAATATGAATTTATTTCAAATTCAATACATTTGAAATTTAATGAAAATATATTTGATTTTTTAATCTCATGGAACGTCTCATTGTATTTATATTTTAAATTCCATTTTTAGGCTTATGAACCCATTTGGACATATTCATTCCATTTTCCTCATTATTCAATAAAACGAATCCATTATTTTTTGAACATGAATGAGATTTATTTCTTTCAAAACTTGACAGTACATGTACTTATGATTTAAATGATTGAGGCTGTTATTTGGATTTTAAGCCCCTTTTTCTTTTGAATCCCTTAATCCTTGGCCTTCCTATTACATTTTTTATTTATTAATCCCCAGGTATACATGAATATTCTATTAGGTTTGACACATTTCAATCCTATTTTCCCTGTCTATCCTTATATAGAGGTGAAACTCCATGATCTAGTTAAACTTAAGTGTGGGGGAGATGAAATGTTGTTTACTACATTATTTGGGGTGGGTTTTGGGTGGATATTCCAACTTTTAAGATATGTTTTTTCTGTTGGAATATATTTTCCTAAATTATGTTTACATCTAGAGCTCTCAATGTAAATTGAGTTGCGCCTGTCAAGATCTCTCAATGGATGAATGTTGGCCTATCTTGAGATTTCAAAAAAGAGAAGAAAAATGAAATTTTTTTCGGATGAAATATTTATGTTGTGGAATGAAAAAAATATTCTTAAATACAATTATAACTTCTCTTCATATAAGGGATTTATTAGGAGACCATATATTATTTAAAATTAGAATCATGCATTTTTTCTTCAAAAAGAGCCAAACCCCTCCTTATCCAGCCTCAAAATATTTTACATTTGAAACCCACCAACCTTAAGACATAGAACAAATTTGAAATTTCATCATGATAATCAAATGTTCATGGATCTACCGGATGGATATGTATAAATTAATAAAGCCTACGGTGATTCTTTCATGAGTTTGGATGATAAATACATTTTTGAAAATCCATATTTCTGGTTTCAGGGAAACGTTGTGCGAGGTAAGTGTGTTGTGTGCATGATAGGAGAAAATAAGTGTAAATTTATTGAATGATATGAATTAATAACTTGATATATATATTTTTATGAGGCATGGTCTATTTTTTCCATTGGTATTACATTTTTGAACCTCATTTGTTTGTGTTTTTAATTATCTTTGATTTGATTTTAATGCTCACTTTTCTTTGAGTCCTTGTGTTATGTGTAATGTAATTGATAGAGCTAATATTCACATTGTTTTTATTGTCAAATTCAATTTTTTAAAACCCACAAATTTATGAAATTTAGCTGAATGTATTTGTTTTTTGATTTTTGGGTCAATCTGAGGTTGAAATTTAAAATTGCCCAATTCTTGAATTTTAATATTTTCTATAACTTTTGTGTTTCAAGAATATCTATTTCCATAGTTATTAAAATTTGGTTATTATTTTTTTATAATTATTTTTTTCTGTGTATACATATTTTTCAACTAGTAAAAGTCTTTATTATAACATCTATATGCTCAAATAAATCAGTGTTTGTAGAATGTTTTTCTAGATGGTAGAATGTACCACCTCATTAAATGATGTTTTAATTTTTCTATAATTGTATGAATGTGTTGATTAAAACTATAGATGAAATTGGACTCCAATAATCTAATCAATTATGATTTTAAAGTAAAAATATTATCATTAAGTTTTCCTATGAATGAGTAAAATTGAAAAAAGATTAAGGTTCCCCTCGAGAAGAAAATGTTATCTTTATAAATTAATTAAAACATTGAACCATGTTTCCAAAGAAATTAAAAATTTTAAGGTCATTATATTACATAATTTGAAAAAAATATACAATCAAAAAAAGCATATGATGTGGTTTTAAGGAATCCCAAATTAGAGAAAAAATTATGGGGACATATTTTATACAGAAAATATACAACACACCTTTATTTATATTCCAATCTCTTCTACATTTCAAGGGAGTGTTGTAATATTTGAGGGTTATGTGATTGTGATGATATGATGGAAAAATTTAAGTTATATTGATGATAATAATGTCATGAAGGGATAAACTCCATGATGTGGTGGTATGTGGAGATCTGTGGACATATCACCTTTTAATTTTTGTGATTTTTGTTGTTTTCCTTTGTATTTCTATAGAAACTGTTTTTATTTAACAAAGTGGGTACTTTTATTTCATGAATTATATTTCTTATAAAGTAATATATATTTTTGTTCAAATTTTCAATGTAATATTTTATTCTAATTTTTAAATTTATTTGGGTGAGGCCACCCCATCGAGCAAAGTGAGTGTAATCTGCTTTGGTTCATCAGAGGTATTTGGGTATTCAAATCATATTCATAATTGGATTGAATCCCATTTTTTGAGTATTTATATGGATTATTTTTAATTTATGTTTATCTATATAGCTCATTAGGTATAAAATTATAAATATAATTTTATAATTCACATATAAAAAGATAAATGGAGTGCCTGAAGTTCAATGATTGTCCACCCCTACCTTTTATAGCTTTTTGTCAGTTCAGTTTTCATTTGATTTCTAACCACTAAATATTTCATTACATATAATATAATATCAATTAATTTAACTTTATATAACTAATTTCAAATCCCCAATTATAGTTTTAACATTAACAATAACAAATTAACAAAGTGACAGTCTCATAGCTTAGTTTGCAACCTCCGGTAGGGAAAACCAAGTGGTCACAAATGTAAGACATTTTAAATGGGAAAATATTGAATGGGGTAATTCATCTAAACACCCTAGAATCAATGGGATGTATTCTTATTTGTTTAATTTTTTTTAATAATATATATTTATATTTCCAATCTATATTAAAATAACCATCGATCGAACTCAAAAACATTATTATGGTAGATTGAAATACATAGTGTTAAGATAAGTTATTATATGGTTATGAACCTTATAAGACATTAACATTAGATTATGTGGGGATCTTATAACTATTTGAGGTATTAATTAGGATTTAGGGGGTCGATTATTATAGGTCTATGTGGGTAAATTGTGGGTATCATTAGCCTGGTTTTCTATTTTCTATCATAGGCATTTTTTATGTCTATGGAATCAATAAATGGAATATGGGCAATGGATTTTTTATATGTGCATTGAGATTCCAGGTTTTTTAAGAGTATGTAACTTGAGTGTTCATATTTTTCATTGGGGTCGGTGTCAAGGGTATGACTTTTTGAGTACCTGACTATGTTTTCTTTTATACACTTTAGTATCCTAATGAGAGAATGAGTTAACACTAATGACTATAATGATGTTGGTTGGGGATTACACTTTTCGATATGACTGATACACTATGGATATTGGTTAGTGGTTATTGTGTGTTATCCTAGGTCCATGGGTGAAAATTACAGGAGGATGTTTCAGGTTATGTGATTGGGTGGTACAGGTTTTTACACAAGTTATACTCGGCGATGAGGGAAAGGAAGGATAATTTTTAGTTGTGGGAGGTCCCCATTTAAATTATTTATTCTTTAGTGTCTATGTGAGATCTAATATCTGATGGTTTTGATGAAATGATTGTGGTCATGGAATCCCAAGGTTCTTCTCGAATCAGTGATCTTTATCAGGGTTGAATAAGATAATCATATTGGATTGGGTGTGGTTGCATGGCTAATCTGAATGAAATCCCATTGAGGTATTGACTTGATGATACGATCATGGATCAAGAGGAGTGAATTGTGTGTGAGGTTTTAACCTGTTAAGGTTTTCTTGAGGATCGATATAAGGTAATTTCTATGGTGGAGAGGAAACAATAGGATTATAAAGAATTAATATTATGTGAGAAGGGTTTGTTTCCAAAAATGACTAGTTATTTGATTGTTAGGGTGGTGTATGGATTCCATTGAGCATGGTAATCTGATTTTTTCTAGCTCTGGGTGAATAGTAGTTCTTAGTTTGGATAAGGAATCTATTGTAGTCTATGTTTGGAAACAAGATTAAAATGATATTAATGGGATCTAAGAGGGTGTTGGATTATAGGTATGTTAGAACGTATAGTAGGACATGATGATGGTTTCATGGAATATGGATATAACATGAGGATTCATCTATCAATTTACACTAGGATTCAGGCAAGAATCTTTGTATATATATTTTTATGATCAAGGGATATATTGGTGAGCGGGGGCACTACGAATTGGTGTTTGGAAATGTGTTAAAGGTTTAATTTTGATTTTTTAGTTGATTTATTCCGAGGAGGAGTGACATTAATTTCAACATACTATATAATGGAGTTAGACAAAAATTTTATCAGGTATGTCATTATAGACACAACATGTATGTCTTTGGAATTGGTTGGTGACTTCATGGAAAAGCTTTTGTAACCAGTTTTGTATCATAGTTGATATTAATTTGACTTGTTGAGGATATAATTAATTATTAGGAGTGAATTTATCTGATCTTATTTGGTGCACTGTGAGGGGAAATGTGTCTAGTGGGTTATTAGATTATTGTGTATGTGTTTTGATAGGCACATCAGAAGATGGGTTTCAATTAGAATTTTGATCTGTATAGTGGATTCCCTCATTACATATGGATAATGTAATGAATCCTTTGAGGTTCCCCATGTAGGAACGATTTGGTTGGAACCCATCATGGAAGTATTCTAATGGTGATAGTTGGTTTCTTGGGTTTTGGAAAACTCTATGACCTATGCTTAGAGTTCAGTAGGAGAAGTTCATTAGATTTTCTAAAGAAGAAAATGGAAAATTATTAACGATTTGGATAAATTATTAGGAGAGTTTTATTTATCAATTTTATGTAAATTATACTCTATGATAAGAAATAATATTTTGGGGATATTGTTTGATCCCATGTTTATATGAGTTTCAAATTCTAGAAAGAATTCAAAATTAAATTACAGGATGGGGTGAATTTTTATTGGAGATTCAGAATGGAATTTTAAGAGTTATAACATGTTAATATAATTTTTTAGACATGGGTTGAGACAAAGGAGGTAACTTGGATTCCCAGGTGAGAATCAATATCTTTGGACTACATTTCTAATTTCTCGGTCTTTTTTCTAAGAATCATGGTTTAGGTCATAAAATTAATGGGAAACTCTATGTTACCCTAACCCACTACATGTTTCTAGTGGTTTTAATAAGAATAAAAACTAGAATTCATGGTTCAATCATGGTTAGTGACAACCCATTTTATTTTTTAAAGGTAGAATATGTAATTTTGTAGCACCACTAACATGGTGGCCTTTCAGTTTGGAAAATTGTGTGGCAAGATCGTACAACTTGTTCAAAATGAGAAATTTATCATCTCACACCCACAAACCACTCTAAGGTTTTATGACGTGTAATCCACTATTCTATCTAACACAATAAAACATGGACAAGATACCCATTCCGCTTCACTTTAATCCCCTTGAATGGGGTTGTTTAATGGAATTTCTGAGACATCATTCTTAAATATTTCCCTATGTGACACAATATTATTCATATTAGTATCTCGTTTTTGTTTTTGGTTTAAAATTTTATGTTTTTCATTATGATTATTTTGTGGAATACTGTAATTGGTTGTGGATGATATGTATTTGGCATGGATAAGAGACGGGATGACCCCGGACACTGTTTTCACTTGGTGGCCCATTATTTGGGTTGACGTATATGGTGCTTTTAATTTTCATTTGATTATATTTAAACACAAATGTAAATGACTGTTGATGTGTTATTTTTTGATATTTCACTAAACATATCGACAAGTATTTTAGATGGACCCATGGGATGTCATTGCGTGTAGTCCTGATATTGAGTGATGATCTAGTGAGTTATATAGAATTATTACAAGTTAAAAGTTTATTAATTAATTAATTATAAATTTTAAAATTAATTAATTATTGATTTTTGGAATTATTTAGGGGCATGGGATGTTGATAAGAGACTAGATGATCACATATGTGGTTGTTTGTGTAACGTCCCAACCCGGCTGACCTCTAAGAAGGTGGCTGGACTGGTGTGTCACATGACCTCATGCACATCTCCCCAAATGCTAGAGGCTACCGACTAGCAGCGAGGTCCTTTTTCATCTATGTGGGTGAGACAATGCCCTCATTGGTAATACGTATAACCACATCGGAAGAAAACAAAAAATAAATAATAAATAGCAGAAGAATATAAATGAGTAAACTACAACAGAAGAAATATGAATAATCAAACTAAATAAGAATAATATGCAAAAGCTGATAAATAAAACCAGGTACAAAATTATGTTATTCTATGATGTCTATATGAAAGTAAATGTTCAAAAAACAAGAATACAAGCATACTATCAACTGAAATGAAAAACAAAAAGTTTGAAAACTACATCATGATCAAGGCTCAGTCCTCTGTCCCCATTCACCATCCTAAGCATCAAGAATCAATCAAGCATTGGAAGCAATACACTTCCCTTTTTCAATACCTACAAGCATATAATCTACTCAGGTGTCAACATTTCCTGAGAAGGGAGTGAGATAAAATCCCAGTAGGCTGGCACCCAAGGTTCCTAAATCATTCCATTTCGTGCATTGATAAAATATAGTGTACCATTATATAACAACTTCAGATAATTTATTAAGTGAAATGGAATAAATAACTTGGCTCGAGTTCCAAATGGCACCCATGCCTAATCACCTGCTTTGGCCTTAGTCTGAAGATTGAATGAAGCACTTGTAATAAGAATGCACATTTTCATACATATAAAGCATGGAAGATTAAAATAAAACAAGGAAGAGGCATAACCCCAATCTTGTGCTTTAACTTGGGGTCTAAGTCATCTATCAACCAGGTTTAATTCAACATACAAGAAAATATCTCAAATATCAAGAGACTAATAGAGACATTAATATAAACCATTAGTGCATCGTTATTATAGTTTAGGTTGAGAGTTGGAGTCTGAGCCCATCCTAAAGGTATCTCTACAGAACATCCTTCAATTATCCAATACCACTGATCTCATCTAAGGAAATATTTCGAAAGACCAAGTATCAGTCATGTAATGGCTTTACCCTGAGTCTGTCTCAATCTTTCAAAAAGGGGTCGATTGTCATCTGAGGCTGGCTTAGCCAAATGACCAACAGGTCTGTCCTGATGGGCCCTTTTTGAATCGGTATCACTCATTAGTATTAGAATTCCTGGGGAAGTCTCAGTCTAGAAAAGCCACAAACACCACCCCCCCCCAAATAGGTACACACATGCATCACACAATGCAAATTAATTATTTTAGAATTGAAATCATAACAATTCAAGGTACCACAACAACATAATCTGAAAAATGCACCATTAAATAAATAAATAAATTGGACCAACCAACTACTGAGATCCAGCAATTCAAAAGTTCATAATTAATCTAAATTTTTTATTTTAAATTAAACACAACAAGATATTTTGTGAAAAACATTGCAATAAAGATACTTTTTAATAACAAATAATCCAGCACAACCAACTACCAAAGACTCAATCATTGAAGATTTATAATTAATCTAAAATAATTATTTAAATTTGACACAACAAAAATAGGCTGCGCAACACATGTAATTAAATAAAATAAATGTTTGGCCTAAAAGAAATTATACTGACCAAGTCGTCACGCCGAAATGAGTTTCTAACCTTATTGCAACAAATTTAACAAATTAATCCATAATCAATATGGTTGTAACAACTAGGAGAAAAAATTAATTAATGAATTTGGGTGAATTTTTACAATGTCGGTAGGCACCAACTAATAGCACAACAATGCGTTATTATAAATCATAGTGAAACGGAGGGAAATAGTGTATACGCCCTACCTTACAGTCTTATATGATCCTATGATCTGCAGTAGGATTTGATTTGACCTAAAATGGTAGAAAACAGAATATTTTAGAAAAAACCCAAAATAGGGTAAAATCCGTCCATAGAAAAATGGGCAACGGATTTGGGAATGAGATAGCATGATTCTTGGTGTGTGGGATAAGCTCTACCAATAGGCTCACAACACACCTGATGGACAAGAAAACAAATGATGAACAGAGGTGTGACGATCTTTCTAATGGAGGAGAAGGTGGTGCGCACCAACTATGGAGGAGAGGTGAGCCATGCACAGGAGAGGAGGAGGAGAAGAGGAGTGAAAAAAAAGAAATAAAAAGGAAAGGAAAAAAGAAAAAGTAAAAAAATGAAAAAGAGATAAATAAATAAAATAATAATAATAAAATGGTGGAATAAATAAAATAAATAATTATAATAGGTTTACCTTATTTTAATTATTTTTAATTTCTCTCAAACCATAACAATTTCATTATTTATTTTTATCCACTTTAAATTCCATAAATTTCCATAAATCCTTTTTGATTATTTTTAAATTGAACACTGCACTATAGTGCGACGTAATATTTTACACAAAGCCTGAACAATCATTTAATTAATTTTAATAGTTTCCCAGGACCCGCTACAAGGTGCGCAAGCACGTGCCCTGTTTCACTTTAAAGATTTGGATTAAAAACATAATGTCTACAACATGATTTAAGTAGACATGTTAAATGAATTTATGTAGGTAATTAATTATATTTTATCTATCCTAATAATAAATATCCCCACAAATATATACGTGTTATATATATTTACACACATATCTGCGTATTCATGTATATACACCCACACAAGTATATATAACTATATATATATATATATATTTAATCCCATATATATTGATATACCTCATATATATATACATCAATGTTTTTGTCCAAATATAATAATAATAACAATAATTAAAATAATTATTATTATTTAATTCAAAACATCAATGACACCATTAATATTTTAATGACAACAACCATTAATAAAAAGGATAATGGTTATTAAATAAATATAGATTGCACATTTGTATTTAATTGGAACAATTAATAATATCATATTTATTAAATTACCCTATTATTATTTACAACGCAACACAATTTATTAATTGTGGTTGTGCATTTCCATTTGTTGACATCAACTCAAATAATAATATTAATAATAAAATTATTATTATTATTTCTAACACCCAAAAAATTATTTATCCCAATTAAATTATCTTAAGGTGAGATATGGCCAAATGTTCGATGCTCGCAAATGTTATACCCGCCCTAGGGTAAACCCCGTGTCTTGGAACTATTGGTGGTCTCAGATTTCTCATTAGAAATCATGTTTGTGAGAAAATAATTATTTATTATATAAAAATGGAATAATTAATTAATTAATTAAATATGGAATTATCATGTGCAAGGGTGCCAAACACCCTATGCGAATCAAGGTTATACCCTTTCTAGGGTAATCCCGGCATTCTGGACCTAACGATGGTCTCATATTTCTCATATGATGCACTATTTAAGAGTTATTTCATTTTTTTGAAATGAAACAAACATGCGTATTAATAAAATAAACTTTATATTTTTATTCTATCAGTGCCTCAATGTTGGCTATCGGGAAAAAAAGTTTTAACACTCGGTTTTTTTAAATCGCCTTTCCCTGTTAATGGAAAAAATTTATTTCCTACATTTTTTCATCCAGTTCAAAACATAGAACGTTGCAATCTTCCATCCTTAGAACTTCTCATCCCCAAGAGGCCTTTGGGAATAACACAACTCTCAACCATTCTACTTGATCATGAAGTCTCATAAAAAAGGACATGTTGTGTATCTAAATTCCAAATGCATGCTTAAAATTGGTTAGGAAAATGACACAAGAACCATTAAGATGTGAGTCAATGATCATTATCCAACTAAAAACACTGAGATGATATTTTCCCAATCCATTTTTTCTAGAGACACGACCATGTCATCATCTTTTTAAACATCTGGTCAAACTTACTTCCCACCATTGGTTTTAAAGATAGTAAGGGAAAATTCTGAGTCACGACACCTTCCAACATCAGAATTTCTTACAAGTGACATCCTCAAGCATTTTAGTGACGCTTCTTGCTTGATTTTTGAAACAGATAAAAATAGTTGATTCCCCATCGCCAATAAAACCAATGTTGAGTTAGCTTTATATGAAAAGCTATAGTTGACAAAAATTGCACTCGTCTCACCAGACAATGTGCCAGGAAAAGTTCCTTCACTGACTGCTTCACTGAGTAAGAGAGAGAACTAATCAAGCCACTCTGACATAAAATTTAGGAAGGTTCTCAGCTTAGATGGGAGGTGTTTTATAGACTAAAATGTGTTGTCTTATTCAAAGGTATCTCACATTTAATGCCAACATTCCCACTATTGTTCATACCCAACCTCTAATGATGTTCCTTGATTTAGGCCTCACCGAGCCCGATAACAGGTCTGTGGTAACCTCAGATCAGCATGACATGAGTGAAAGGAACTAATGCAAGGTAGTACATACTCCATGTTTATAAGTTAGATTTTGGAACAAGAACATGACATCAAAAATAGTTTGTTGACTGGGCCCAGACCAACATCGACCTGGTGGTCACGTTAGAAGAAACTACTGGTGTACAAGAGTTCATCCAATGAATTAATACACGCAAATCTGAGGGTCACTCAAGACTAACCTAAGCATTTGTAAGAATGATGCATCAACATGAAATACAAAGAAAAATACCGTAAACAATCCAAAAAACGTTTAAAGATTTTTCCTGGCATATGACTGATTCTCTCTTAGTGTATCAAGGATGAATGCAAGATAGGGGACATGCTCTTCACTTAATGAAGAGTACACTAAGAGGATTTGGAGATTACCATAATGAAAACATTTAAATAGAAGTCATGAAAGCCCAAACAAACTCGCTAGTGTGTCAAAACACCAAAGTCTCGGGAAGTTATCCCGAGCATTGGGATGAACATGATTCCTTTAACACAGAAGTCATTTTACTATGAAGGTGACTCGAAATGTATTTAACAGTGCAAGACTTGCTGATTACACTAAACTCAACCGTTTCATCACAACGTTAAGCACTCGATGGCACCACGTGTGTGAACGCATACTACCTCGAGGTGACACAGAAGCAAGATGAATTTTAACTCGGATGATGACATACCAATTCATCCATCGCTGTGAAGAAGAGTGGTCCGAACGAACTATGAAGCAACTGACCATTCTTAAGGCATTCTTAACCTGATATAAATGAGCATTACCGGTGCTCATGACTGAAAAAAATCAAGGAAAACATGACCACCCGTCCGAACAAGGGTGTCATTTAAAACAAGGGGTTCGACTAGGGACAAAAACATGCAAAAGGTTCTATTCTAAAGATACTCAATGAGAAACTCAAACTATCCTTATACCAGTGTCTTAAACAGAGGATATTGCTACAGGTTCCATTTCCAAGCCCATTATATTTATTCACAGTTAATCTTTAATCATAAAAATATTTAATCAAAACATCAAGTATCATTATTCAAAACAAAACACAAGTTAATTGATCTTAAACAATGACTCATGGGAAAACATGAACGTTTTATAAAACATCATTTTAAACCATTTTACATCAATTGACATATCGTCCTTAATTTGAAAATCTATCACATAAATTTTTTTATGCAGACAAGGAAAACTACAATGGTCCCACTAAACTCGCCTGGGATCATTAGAATGCAACCCAAAATCAATTTTTTAATTATTAAGAGTCACAAAACTCATAATGGGTTATCTCTTAAGGAACATGAACCAACTAGCCTACTTGGGCCAAATTGTTCCTTTAAGAAGTTAACCAATTTATTATAACATGGTCAAACACATATAAGCCTAGATATATTGGTGGATATCAACCTAATAAGTGACAATACACTTTATTGATTTTGGAATATCACTCTCATTCAATGGAAACCAAAAACGTTTATCAAAGCAACCAATTAAATAACCAACAAGCCAGAAGGTCACTACAAGAAGCTAACAGAGTGACATGTTGTCATCAAAGAAGCAAAAAATATTATTTATAGAGACATGATAATAGGAAAAAAACATGATACAAGGAAAACATTGTATTAAATTAGCATCATGGCAATAGGATAGAATGCTAAATATATCACATAAACATGGTATCTAAAAAGGCATGCAAAAAAAAGACATTTCATGCATTCAAGGTACGCAATTTGAATCAACAAGAAGCCTAAAATAAAACTACATGGCATGACACTATGACTATCATTTGAATTCCTATGTGCCTATTATGATGCATGTGACTCTTCACCCATACCTTAATAGGCCAATGGTAAAATATCATAAATTCCTTTGTAACGGAAATTACACCAAATCCCTCAAGGTGAAATAATATCAATTATAACATTGAAAAGAATGAACAACAATCCCAACCCTAGCCACTTGGTCATTTCCTATACATGGGGTGATCATTCCCAGACATGGAAATTAACCAAGTGCTGACAAATTCCCAGTCTCCTATCTACCAACCCAAAATAGTAAGACAATAGAAAAATGCCACCTCTGATACCACTTTGTAACTTCCTGACCCAACTCACCTCTATGATGGTGGGAAGGCTAGTGCATCACATGACCTAAAGCGCATCTCCCCAAATTCTAGAGGTTGCTCACTTGCTGTGAGGGCTGTTTTCATGTCCGTGGGGGAGACAATGCCTTCATAGGTAATAATTATTATCAAAGAAGAAGTAAATAACAAATAAATAATAAATATCAGAATCATATAAATGAATAAACTACAGCAGAAGAAATGTGAATAATAAAACTAAATAAGAATCAAGTGTGGAAGCTGATAAATAAAACCTGATACAAAATTATGTTATGTTATGATGTTTATACGAAGGAAAAGGATCAAAAAATAAGAATATAATCTTGATATCAACTGAAATGAAAAGAGAAAAAGTGTAAAAACTGCATCATGAGAAAGACTCAGACCTCTGCCCCAATCTCCATCTTATGAAGCAAGAAACAATCAAGCTTTGGATGCAGTATGCATCCCTTTTTCAATATATAGAAGCATATAATCTTTTCAGGGGTCAATGACGCCCGAGAATGTTGTGAGATAAAATCCCAGTATGCCAACACCCAAGGTTCCTAAACCATTCCATTTCGTGCATTGATAAAATATAGTGTTCCATTATATAACAATTCCAGATAATTTATTAAGTGTAATGGAAAAAATAACTCAGCCTGGGTTCCAAACAGCACCTGTGCCTAATCACCTGCTTCAGACTAAGTCGGAAGTCTGAAAGAAGTGCCTATAAGCAGAATGAACATATGCATACATATAAAGAATGAAAGAGTAAGGTAAAACAATGAAGAAGAATACCCCCAAGATTTTTCTTTAACTTGGGGTCTAAGTCATGTGTTAACCAGTAATTATTCAACATACAAGAAAATATCTCAAATCTCAAGAGTCTAACAGTGACATTAATCTAAACTGTCAGTGCTTCATTATTAAGGTTCAAGTTAAGAGTTGGAGTCCAAGACCATCCTAAAGGTATCTCTATAGAACAGCCTTCAATTTTCTAATACCACTGAGCTCGTCCAAGGAAATATTTTTAAAGACCAAGTATCGCTCGTGGCATGGAATTACCTTGAGTTCGTCCCAATCTCATTAAAAGGGGTTGAGTGTCATCTAAAGCTGGCTTAGCCACATTTCCAATGGATCCATCCCTATGGGCCCTTTTGGAACCAGTATCACTCATAAGTATTAGAAATTATGAGGAAGTCTCAGTTTGGCAAAGCCAAGAACACCACCCCCTGGCACATAGAGGTAACCGTCATGAAAAAATGGTCTAAGTGTTGCCCTTAATACGGGACCCACCTCCTTTACCTACCCTGAATTTAATTAATGTTCTCATAGCAGTAGATATGATATCAACAGTGGTAATTGCATCTTGAACCCAAACAGGTACACCCGTGCATCACACAGTGCAAATTAAATATTTTGATATAGAAATCTTAAAAAGTAAAGGTATCGCTTCCACAAAAGTAGACAAATGAACCATTAAATAAATAAATAAATTGGACCAACCAACTACCAAGATCTAACACTTCTAAAGTTCATAATTAATCTAAATAAATTATTTTAAATTAAACACACAAAATTAGGTTGTGAAAAATTTGCAGATAAAGACACTTTTTAATAATAAATAAATGATCACAACCAACTACCAAAGATTCATCAATTCCAGATTTATAATTAATTTAAATTAATTAATTAATTTTAATACATCAAAAATAGGCTATGCAACACATGAAATTAAATAAATTAAACGTTTGGGCTATGCGAAATTATACTAACCACGTCAGCACGCCCCAATGGGTGTCCGATCTTATTGAAAAAAATTAAAAAAATTAATTCATAATCAACAAAGCTCCAATAACTCGGAAAAACAAATTAATTAATTAATTTTGGTGAATTTGCACAAAGTCGGTAGGCACCGACTAACGACACAACAGTGCATTCTTATAAATCGTAATGAAATGGATGGAAGGAGAGTTTATGCCCTACCTTATGGTCGTAGATGATCCTATTATCTACATTGGGCTTTGATTTGACCTAAAACAGAAGAAAAGGAATGATTTTAGAAAAACCCCCAAATAGGGTAAAATCATTCCACGGTGAACCGCGTAATGGATTTGGAATGAGATCGCTTGATTCTAGATGTGTGGGATAAGCCTGACGGATTGGTTCACAGCTCACCGGACGGTGAAGAAAATGGATGACAAATAAAGGCTCAGCAATCTTCCAAATGGAGGATAAGGTGGTTCACACCACCTAGGTAGGAGAGATGCACCACACACATGAGAGGAGGTGGAGAGGAGGAGAGGAAAAAAAGAAATAAAAAAATAAAGGAACGAAAATAAAAATGAAAAAAAGAGATAAATAAAAAAATTAAACAAAATCGTAGAAGAAATAAAATAAAATAAATAAAATAGGTTTACCTCATTTTAATTATTTTTAATTTCTCTCCAACCGTATCTATTTTATTATTTATTTTTATCCCTCTTTAAATTCCACTAATTTCATTTAATATTTTTTAATTATTTTTAACCCAAACATTGTACTATGGCACGGCGTAATATTTTACATAAAGCCTGAACAATCATTTAATTAATTTTAATAGTTGTTTGAGACCCGCAACAGGGTGTGTAGGTGCACGCCCTAGGTTGCTTTAATGAACTAAATTAAAAATTTAATAGTCCACAACTTGATTTAAGTCGACATGTTAAATGAATTTATGTAGTTAATTAATAATATATTATCTAATCAAACAATAAATATAAACCAATGTATATACGTGTTGTATATATATATATATAAATCTTCATATTCATGTATATACACCCACGCATGTATATATAACTATATATATATATATATTTAATCCCATGTATATAGATATACCTCATATATATATACAGAAATGTTTTTGTCCCAATATAATAATAATAACAACAATTTAAAAAATAATTATTATTTAATTTAATCCATCAATGAAACTATTAATATTTTAATGAAAAAAACCATTATAAAAGGGATAACCATTATTAAATAAATATTTATTGTGCATTTGTATTTAATTGGAATAATTATTAATGTCATATTTATTAATTTACCCAGTTATTATTTACACCACAACACAATTTCTTTATTGTGGTAGTACATTTCCATTTGTTGACATCAATTCAAATAATAATATTAATAATAAAATTATTATTATTTATAATACTCAAAAAATAACCTAATTAAATTATCTTCTGGTGCGATATTACCAAACGTCTGATTCTCTCAAATGTTATACCCTTCCTAGGGAAAACCCCATGTCATGGAAATATTGGTGGTCTTAGATTTCTCATTCGACACACCGTTTGTGAGAAAATAATTATTTGTTATATAAAAAAAGATTAATCAATTAATTAAAAAATATGGAATTATCATGTGTGAGGGTGTTAAACACCCGATGTGAATCCCAGTTATACCCTACCTAGGGTAAACCTGATGTTTAGGACATAACAGTGGTATTTGATTTCTCATACAACATACCATTTAAGAGTTATTTTTTTTTCAAAAGAAACCAACATGTGTATTAATAAAATAATCTTAATAATTTTATTCAATCAATGCCGCAGTGTCAGTAATCAGAAAAAAATAGTCATGATGCTCGATTTTTTAAATCCAGAATGCTCGGTTAACATAAAAATTTTATTTCCTGTTTTTTTTCATCCGGTTCAAAACATGGAATGTTACAGTTTGGGAATTTACGTGCCAGGGAATTATTTTTCTTCTATTGGAAATAATAATAAAATCATCGATAAAAGTTAGATGGTCTATATGCATCTACCATTTTTTTATTATGTATTGATTTTATGTAATTTGAATGCATGAACACAACCCTTAGTATGGAAAACATATTTAAATTGTTTTTTATTATGTTAGAGCCTACATTTTAATTACATCAGGATTTAAGGGATCACTGGCCCTTCATGCACCAGCTGGACATCTCGGTTGATGATGGTCGAGAATATAAATTGATTCATGTTCAATGAGATTCATGGATATGGGGTTTTCTATGATGGATACCTGTATTCATAAGGGTCATTGATATGATTGGGGGTTGAGTGTTCTTCCCCCTAGAGGATATGACCACTATGTTTTTTATACATTATAGTGACTGGAGTATGGTTTCGAGTGTTTGAGCAGACCAAGGATCACTAAGAAAGGTAATTGGAGTAAGGTCAAAATACTTATGTGTTTTTCCTAGTTGGATTGAGGGACTACAATGTGACCTAAAGGACCCCAGTGGGTTCTCAAACACATGTTCCCCTTGTGTGAGAGTGGACTTCATAATGAGAAGACATTATAGAAGGTATCACCCTAGAACTTGTACTGATAATTTAATTTAATGAATTTGAAGATGATGAGGATGAGAATGGGAATTCATCCATCTCCAATTATGTTTTTATTTTATTATATTAATGTTTTATATTTCCCATTATTTTTGGGAATTGACTTATGATCCTTGCATTGTGGGGATTTTTTGAGATTCTTCGGAGTCATATGTTGACATCGATTAGACCTTGGGAATCCCAATATGATTCAGATATATCCAAGAAGTATATTGGGGGAGGATTCAGGGCTTGGATTGCATCGAGAGATATGAATGTGTCCATATAGTATGCCTATATATGTGGTACATAAGATCTTGCATCAATTCTTACTGATTGCGTGTGTGTAAGAATTCAATGTATGGTTAGGTATTCCTCAAAATTTTGATATCTTTATAAATGCTTGTGCGTCGAGATTCAAATTCTAATACGAATAAACCACTGTGAATTATCAGGATTCCCTATATTTGAATTGTATTATTAGTTGTATGTTGTGAATATTTCAACATGCATGAATGTTGTAAATCAATATAGTGATGGTTGTATCTCATCGATTAATGCTTTGGATACCCCTAGGATAGGGAGGACGCAACCCAATAGGTTTGATTGATGAGTTTCAAATTATTTGATTCTTAGAACAAAAAAATATGGGATCCATGAAGGGTATTAATTTTTATCACCTAGGAATCAGCGGAATCAATCATTTTGGTATGAATATGAATTCCAAGGGACTCTCCCTATAGGGAATTATTCTATGACCTAATATTAAAAATGCACATGCACTACAATAGGGTTCATCATAAGGGCATGAGGATGATGGAATCAAGGTGAATCCCCATGGTTCATTTCTCATTATTATTAAGCTATGTAAATGAGATCCCAATTGAGTGAATCGAATTTCCCCATATGTTATGTTGGTTCTAAAAGATACATCTGCACTATACAAGTCTAGTATGGTCAATTGATGCTACATACATGAGGATTAATGATGGATTTTGGGCATTGCCCAGGTTAATGGTGTACTCTTATGGGGTGGATGGATTAATCATTTTCATGGTAAACATGAAATTCTCAATAGCATACCATTATTGGGATGAAGTAGGGATTGGGTGTTGATTTAAATATATTTTAGAGGTTTATTTATTCAAAATATAGTAGATCACTTGTACATTCACTAAATATATTTTTCATATATGATTCCTTGTTGGTTCAACCTTAATTATTTTCATACTAACTCCCTAATCAGGTTTCAATAAGACTTTGGTAACTGAGAATACCTCTCATTGTTTATAGGATCAGGTTGGGAAGAGGGTTGGTATTCCAAGATCATGTAGGATATCTCAGATATTATAGGATATTGGGATTAGTTGAGGATTAGAGATGTGTTTGATCCTATTATAATTTTATTCAGTATTATTTGTATATTTGAGCAAAATTGTGGGTGAAATTTATTATATGATTGTACTGCATACCCATTACATTTTATATTGATTTTATTTATTCTTTTTACTCTAATTAAATACTTTATTGGATGATGTTTTGTTCTTTTATTATCATTACAAACTCTGATATGGGGGTATATTCTCCCATTGGTTCTACCATGGACCCTGGATTTTATTCATCAGTCTCTATCATATGGGAAGGTTAACCTGAGGACACAAGAAGAACCATTCTTCTTATTATTTATAGAGGCTGCATGGTCATGGTTTTACAACTACTCATTAAGAATATTCAAAATTCATAGGAACTAGTTTCCAGAACATGGGGATAGAGAATTATATTTTGAGCGATATTATAAACCATTTCAACTACCAAAGATATGTTTTTCCAATGATGGTTTGTGATTATTGAAGCCTAAGTTAGATACACTTGAGTCCTTGAAGATTCCACTATAGTATGCTATTTTTGGGTTTCCCTTTCCCACTATATCCAAATTTCTCTTCACTAATAATTCAATATGAAAACTCAAAACAACTTAGATACAACTATTCATTTTTTTATCAAAATAGAACTACCAAAGAATTTTGAAATGGGCTCATCTTTGAGGTAATATTAAACATGACCATAGAGAACATGATTCAAATCCCTAATATTGTTTATAATATGAATTGAATCAAACTATAATGACACCATATTATAATAAAATGTTTTATAATTTTTATTCCACAAATTAAATAAAATAAATCATCCAAACTAATATAAATTATGTTTTTAATTACTTATTTAAATGGAGATCCATGAATTTTAAATTTTGATGAATCATATAATTAAAAAATTGTAATATACATCTCAAGTATATTTAAAACAAAAACCCAAAGATCCCTAGAAAAAGAACAATGAATGAATTGTGATTAGTAGTTTTTTATCCTTTATACAATGTAATCATACAAAGAAATGATAAGTACCAAACTAATTAATTCATACCTCAATATGAGTTTCCCCAAAAAAAATATGTATAAATATATTATTCAAGAAATATCTAGTATATTTTTAAATCTGTCAAGGAAATTAAATGATGGAAATGGATTATTAAAAATAAAATAATAATATTGTTTTCATGTGAGAACATCATTCCAAAAAAAAAATCCCAATTAATAATATCTTTATCAGGGAAAATTGATATTCATTGATAATGTCCCAAAATTATGATGGAATATTGTCCCGAAATTATATAAAATTTTTACTTATAACAATATTATTATATCTAATAATATAAAAAATATAAAAACATATTTAGAAACATAATTAAGGGTATCTAATCTAGTTGTTCATATAAAATTTCTTAAAGGGTCTTCAAGTTCCCAAATATCATGAGTGCATCATAATTTGGAAAAATAAATTATTTTTTATTAGAAAAACATTTGTTATGACCTAAAAATAATAACCTATCCTTATAATGTTATGTATTATAGCCTTTAAAAATTCATTAAAATGTGATATACTTATCAATGGCCTCTGATCGAAATAAACTTTATGATATTTATTAAATTTTTTAATGTTCATAACTCTAATGCCTCGTGATGATAAATATTTACATTATTATTTCGAAGTAAATGATATAAATTTTTTTCTACAATGATACCACATAAGATAACGTTCATAATGAGTATATTTATCCTTTTAATTCAATCACAAAACTACTAAAAACCGTAATATATAAATTATATTATTAATTAATAGAAGAGTTTTCCATGAAATTTATCACATCCATGGAAAGTGGTATAACTTTCACAACTATTAATTTGTCTTAGATTCAATTTAATATTTCATTAAATTAAAAAAATCATAGGCCAACACCAAATAGAGGAAATCCAATGTATTAAGAAGGGTGGTTTCTCCCTCTTATCCCTATGATATGTAAAAAAAATTCATTATAAAATTTTTAAGTTGATTAAAAAATAATATAAGAGATTTTTGACCAACATATGGCTTTATATGTAAAGTAAATATAATAAAAATATATATATTTAGTACTGTAAATGCAACTATTACTCCCTTGATAACAAAATTATTTTATCATCAACATAAACTAAGTGGGGGGTTGTAATATCTTTATCAATCTATATTATAATAAACTTTCCCTTATCCAGAATTTTAAAAATCAATCTATTAATATAGTCATCAAAAATACTTAAAATAATAGAAGATATCAGACTACCTTTTATACCCCTCAAGAACATGTATAATAAAATTATAGAGTTACATTATATAATACTAATATTTTAGATAATTCAAACAAATATTTTCACCATATTAATGACAATGAAAAATTTATAATAAATAAAAAAACAAATAATACATTTATACTAAATAATAGTTTTAATAAAAATATTATATCCAACTTTCATGAATTATATAACCCTATAAAACACTCAATAATTTCATCATTACAATTCATAATAAGTTACATCAATTCATGGGAAATTTTGACTATAATAATGATTTTCCAAATCATTATTCAAGAATGTGTGGTCACCTTCCATGGACATTTGAATGTGTGTGATATTGTGCATCTTGTACTAACTCAACATAGTATACAACTTGGTCTCAATCAATGCTCCTAAGGCCATGTCCCATTTCAAGCATCAGCTGGATTTCTTTTCTAAATTTCATTTAATCCCCATAAATATTATTATTTTATATATTTAAATTAAATAAGAAGTGGTGCCTCACTATCTCATTATACATTAACACAAGTGGGATATATGTTTATTTTGGTTTTAATCCATTAAATTAAAATATTTTCACGTACTATTTTTTATATTATTCTTATGTGGATGTTTAGAAAAATATAATTAAAATTTTATTATGGATTTATAACAAAAATGATTAGTTTTATAGTGTTATACATTAATATGAATGAAACCTGTTAATTTGGATAAAAAAATTAAATAAATAATTTAAATAAACATAATTATCCTTAAATATAGATGAAATATAAAATTATATATATAATAGATATATATATAATTAAAATGTTAGATGATCTAAAGACTCATTAAAATACCAAATCTTCTATTCCTTCAAAATTAGACACTTATCAAGACCTAAATAATTCATTATAGGTAGCCGTAATGGTTGGGTAAAAATTGATCATATATATATAATTATAATTATATGGAGAGATGATTAAAAACTTCATAAAATACCATGTGTTATATTCCTTCAATAGTAAACACCCATCAAGACCATGAGAATTCAGTAAGGGTGATCGAAACCATTGGGTGATCATGGATATCTTATACAAGGAAAACACAATATAGGATATCCAAATATTTAAGTTTATATACATAATTTGAACTTTTGGTAACATTAAGAATGGTTCCTCAACAGTTTTATTCCTAGAAGAATATTGTTGAAACATTTTAATAGAAGAATTTGAGAAATTTATTTTTAATACCATTATTCAAGATTTATATATTATATAATGATAATGATATCTTACTTAAATAACTAATTGATTAATTAATATCCATATATTACTCAGATAGTGAAATATGGATCTTTTACCAATAATAAATTATATTATATTATCAGATCATTATTTTATGGTAAGAGATTCAATAAAATTCTTTATTAAATAAAGGTGAAACAAAAATTTCAACTGAACTTTTTTTAATATAATATGACATATTAATTTTATTTTAAATATATAAATATATCATTAATAAGTATAATTGTAATTAAAATATCGTAAATTGGTACTATAACATATGAAATTTTCATTGTTATAAATTTCTGCACTATGGTAATGATGTCCCACATGTTAGAAAAATAAATCATTCTTGTATGATCAAATGTAAGAGATATTAATATTAAATCACGCATATTTTTTGGTTTATATAGTATAATATTTATATGAAACATTAAAAATTAATTATATATATCAATGTTTTTAATAAAGAAAAAATACTCTACATTGTGGTCAGGTGATTTAAAAATTTATCTAGTGAATTGGTCATAGATTTTAAAAATAGTCATTATGTCATTAATAAAAGTTTTATTTAGATAGTTTTATTATATGATGGGTATTTATTCATAAATAGGAAAAAATTACTAATATTATCAAAATATAAACTAATGAAAAACTATTCAAAGGATTATTACCTGTCTCATGGTTTTTTACTTATGTAAACAACGTTATTGTGAAGGTTAATACATCAAGGTTATGAGAATGACCATGAATGTAATATATGATAATTATTGACGACTATTATTTTTCTACTAAAAAATATTAATTGTTTATTATAACATAAGTGAATTATATTTAAATTTGTTTATTAAATATTTATCTTTTTGATGTTTAAATTTTTAGTTGTTAATGAATTCCATAAAATTTTTAATGTGTTTCATAGTTTCAACATTTTGAAAATGTTTAGAATAATTAAATTAATCATAATTTTAATGTTTCTTGATCATTGATGATGATTATTATGGTTATAAGGAGTGTATTTGAATATTATTAAAGGAGTAATAACCATAGATAATGATAGTAACTTCTAACCATGGTATTTCTAAGAATAATATCATACAATATCTTATTTATTTGTAACATAAATGAACTAGAAAGAATTAAAAAATGATAAATACCTAATATGTTTTTAGAGATTCACTCTACCCAGGAATATATTTCGAGGTTAGAGTATTTTGAAAACAATAATGATATTTATACCAATCTTGGGTACATGATCTTGGATAAATCAGATTCCAAATTTTAGGGATGTTTTATTCGTCATTTATGATTTATCAAATTTAACAAAATAACTGGATGTTTTTTAAAAATGTATTAGTGGTTTTTTCTGTTGTGTATAGAAAATAATTTTCCAAAATATATCCCAAAATAATATTGTAATTATATACAAATCATTTGTATTTAATATTTAAAAGATTATATTTCAAAAAATTAGGGTTTTTTATAGCTATTCCATAGTATAAATGTAAACAGACCTAGTTTATGTAAATTACCATAATATTTCCATGATTTATAAATAATGTTATAGTGTATTTGATTTTTAAAAAAATAATATAGTGGTATCAAAAAATTGGTCAAGGAAAATTTTTCTAAATACAAAGAAGCATATATCCCTATTTAATAATTTTGGATTTAGAAAAAATATATCATGGTTTTAGATGAATAGTATTTATATATGGAAAACAAAAAAAATTCTTGAAGAAACAACATTGTTGTTAAAATTTATAACTTTTTAAAGATCTAAAAAATGGCCACCTATAAAAAATTAAAATATTTATTTAGAAATTAAAATAATATGATTATAAACTTATTATGGTTAATAAATAAAAACAATGTGGTTTTTAATTGATAAATATTTTTTATTGAATTGCTAAAAACCCTAATTTTTGAATGTCCATAGGTAACATGGAAATTCACAAGGGAAATTTTAAGAATTCCAAAAAATGTTTTCATATAAGGGATCTAGGTTTAGATATATGAATTTTAATAGGTTAATAATTTGAAAACATTTTATAGATTGTTAGATAAGACTAAATATAAAATAATGTATATTTTTTAATAAATTATCATTTTTATGAATTTTTCTTGTTTAATGCCTTATTTTATATATTCACTTAAACAAACCTAAATTGTTATGGTTTATTTTATCAAATGTTTAAATAAATATAAAATATAAGAAATTAATAATATAATGAACCAAAAAATTGATCTCAAATACATTATAAATTTTTTAAATGAAGTGTTCCCATGAGGAATTTTGAGTCGGTTAACGTCATTATTATGGCCATTCACTTTGGTGTTTAGGTTATGGTGTGAAAATTCATGTGACTTTGGGTTTGTTATAAATAGTAGGTTAGTAACTTGTAGCATCTCTAGTTTTATCATAAATAGGAATAAATTTATCATGGAAAACATAAATAGTTGTTTGAGGAGGAATGAGGTTCATACAATGTTTTATGATGGTTTAATGATTATGTCCTAGAACCTTATGTTACACCATAGTGGGTTTGATTTGCATGATGTTATGAGACATGGAATATTTTTTAATGAGGAATGAAGTATTTTGATCATAAAATGGTTTTTTGATCCTACATTGTATTAGAAATGTAAATTCTAAATTTTCTATATTGATCCATGGTTTTTCTTCATCTTTGTAAAAACATTTATAAAGCCATTCATTTTGTACTATGATTGGGTAGACCCATGTTTTCATTTTAAATAGTTTCCATACATCACTCTTGTATTATTTTTCTTCCATAATCCTCTCATATTCTCGTGCTGTGATTTTAGAGCCCCGGACATCTTGGATGATCCTTCAAATGAAAACTATCTCTTGTTGACCCCTTCTATGCATTAAAGAACCTATTTGAGTATCATTTATGGAAGAGTTTTGAGGTGGGTCACTTTTCTCAGCTTATGTTCTCTTATTTTATAATGTAATATTGAAACTATATTTTGTTTCAACATTATTTTCCTTATGATATAACTCATTCAGATCCCTAAATATAACTATGAATATATAAATTTTTAGAAATGAACCTGTATTGATTACGTTCCAATATTATATATTTTGGATTCCTTATCAAACTCTCGGAAATATTTTTTCTGACATGGTTAGATTATGTGAAATGCACCATTCCTTATGGCGGAGGATTGATGTGTTGGGGAATGGAAATAGAGGCATGGAATAGAAGAGATAGTGAATGATAGAAATGAATATAACAATGATTTTTGGTTATGTTGTGTCATATTATTTCATGATAAAGTGTGTTATGCTACAATACATGGTCTCATGAATTTTCCATATATCATGTAGGAGTATCATGCTACAACCCTATATGTTTCACTGAAACTACACCTTTTCCTTGTATTTATAAGATCCAAAGGGTTACTATGATGGGTTTGGAGTTAACCCTATATAAGTGCCATGTGGTTCAAGTTAATATTATGTAAAGTGTGCTAAAAAATGGTTTTCTCATCAACGGTGTGAAGGTAGATGTTGAGGTATGAACATGGGGATTATAACATGGATTAAATGATATCATTCATCAACTTTAGCATATAAATATTTGATTTAGTTTGAAAAAAATGGTTTAGGTAGTGTGGAATAATAGAATGGATCATGTTGTGACTATGTTGAGCCTTAGGGGGAACAACCAAACATAATCCCTCTTTGGTTATATACATATATTCTTACCCATGTAAGAGATTATTGGGAGAATATATTCTATCTAATACATTTTTCAACATAGATCATGATGGTGTTGTCCTATAGACCACCAAAGGATATTTATATCTTATTTTGTGGATGTTTATGATTCAACACTATAGATTTGATGACTGGGTTTGAGTGTGACAAGTGGAGAATACCCTACTATGTGGTCCTCCCATGGTTGCAAGTTTATGGTAGTGAATAGTTCCCTCATATAATTTTAGAGTTTGGTACTCCCCTACATTCATAGGGGATGGAAGATCTATTAATGGAGCATGGATTTCGTACACCATTTTAATTAATGAGGCATATTTTCTACACATGATTAATAAATTTTATTACTCCCCCAATTTGAGTTCTATGAATAATCAAAATGTTGGTATTTTATTTAAGGATTCCCATACTCCCTAGTTTAACAAAATTGTTTTGAAAGGAGTGGGTCCTCCATTAGGGGACCAAGACTCCCATGATCATCACATATCTTAGTGAGGTAGGGGTCCCCCCACAAAAATTGGTGATATGAAATGGGTTTTTATTATATATGTAACTTTGGTTATTAGGTTTCTTTATGTGATATATTTCATTGATTAGAATGTTTTTTATGAGGGGACTCAGTTTCTATGTTTTTCTAAAGAATAATTTATATTTTGTTTTTCCTTCATACCAAAGTGGGTTATCTTCTACCATTGAGTTTCTAATATTACTAGTCCATTACATATTCCATATTCATTATCTAGTTATCCCACATATAATTTACTAAATCCCCCCATTGAGGGAATTTCACCTACACATATCATTTCTTTCAGATGGTAGATATTATTCCATTAAACTTGATGGATATGGTGTTGGTAGAGTGGGAGATTACCAATTCCCTAAGGTGATAGTGGAATATGATGTTCTTATCTACTTATACTTCATTTTTATTACCTTTTAACTTTATTTTTATAGGTTTTTCCCCATTATGGTTTTTTAAGTATGAATTTTTCCTTTTTTCATTATTCATTATGAACCATTTACTCCACTGTGGTTCATTGTGTGAGTCTTGTGAATTTATAGAGTTTTCATTATATTTATATATATATGATATTGTATTATTGGTTTCATATAGGGGTAGTAGTGGATAATATAGGTATATTATTATATGGTCTCCCATCTTTTCAGGTATTCCAGCTTTTTCATTGTTTCCATCCCTAACCTTATAGAGGTGGGATTAGGGTGGCACACTTGTATTACCATTGGCCTAGGTGGGGACCAAGAGGGTAAAATTATGGTAGGGTGGTATCATAGTTGGTTTTTATAGATATGGAGTTTGGGATTAGTATTCTATTAAAGATTGGTTATAGAAGATAGATAAATGTTATCAAGGCAATTTGGAATCCAATTTTATGATAAGGAACACAATTTGATTTTGGAGGTTGACTAATACATTATCTAGGACTCGGATACCCTTATGAATTACTCACATCTCTAAGGCGTCGATTATGCAAAACATGTAAACATTACATACATATTATAGGAGTTGTTCATTAATTTTCGTGTTCTTATCAATTAAGATAACTATCTATACTATAATGATCATGGAAAATCATTAGAAAATAGATTATTTGGACATGATGAGAGCCATTTAGGACACCATGGTAGGGTCATGGAATGCATGTATAGAAAATTGAGCTTCCTGTAACCAACCATCTATGTGATGAAACTTTAATTAAGCGATCATTCCGTGAGATGTTTTCACTGGGAATATAGGAAGCATATCCTGTGACATTTGTATAGTTATTAGACCCACTTATTATGGCCTACATGGATATTATTCTATATATTGAGTATTAGATGATTCAAGTAATATAGGATGAGGTTGAACATATTCGGAGTTCACTAAACTTGTTTCAATGGTAGTAAAAACATAGGTTTGAAAGAGAACCCAACCCACAGATAGTATAGTATTCTCTCAAGGTGACGATTTAGGTTTTTGGTCAAGTTTCGATATACCTTGATTGGGATTCATTATTATCATCAGGCCTACTCTATAGTTCCATGAGTCTTAGATGGAACGTGGTCATCTAATCCTCTATTGAGATTACTCTCCCATGGATATATCATGAATACCCCTATTGTATGGAGTATTAGCTACTACATTACATTCCATATACATTCCTAAGATTTGGGAATTATTTCATTGTACAAAGTGTATTTTAGTGAAAATGTCAAGGTTTTTGAGACTCATTATGTACTTCCATAACATTATTCATGACGGGTTTATTGAACTATAGATGTTTGGGCATTACCTTCATAGATATATATGAGCATGAATTATTCCCCTCTAAATCCCCACACAAACTAATATTGTTTGGAGAGGTCCCTAGTGATTTAGGGATTTTTTTCAGGGGATTTTTAGGTAACAATGTCCAATAGTAGTTATCCATTATAAAATTCATCAGCTATGGTCAAATGTTGTTAGGAATCAATTTCACAGAACTATAAGCCTACTCATGTATGGTCTCAAACCCATGGATCAGTAGTTCAAGAGTCTAGAAATGGATCCATCCAAGCTGAAGGCATGATTTTCTATGCCTAAAGAGGAAAATATCTTGAGTGTCATGATTTTCAAACCAAATAATTAGTAGAGGTAAGTTAAGTAGTAGATGAAACCCTAATTTAGAGGCAATGATACAATTACGGTCCACTCTTAAGATAACATGGTAGCCCTTAGGGTGGTTTCTATTGTATATGTGACATACCAAAAAATATTTTGTAACATATATTTTAAGTATCCTTCATTTTTAGAGTTTTAAAGAGTTAGTAAAAACATTACACCAACAAAGACCATGTATTAGTCGTCAAAGAGATAAATTTTAATAGTATATTAGAAACTAATTAATCATTAATATTTCCTCAACAACTCCAAAATAATTCTCCACATAATCTTCGTTGTTAACAATATTATGTGTAACACAATTATTTATAAGCTGGGGAAATATAAATATAATAATTGGTGAGATTAATCATATAGTAATAATAATCATAACTGATTATAATCTAATATCATAAGTGATCAAAAGATGACTTAAAAAAATATGGGGGAATAAATCATCAAAATAATTCCACAATAAAAGTAATTTTTGTGGATAAATTATATTTTATTGAAATATTAATAAATAAACACAAGGATAATAATAACTAGTTATTTGGATATTAAAATAATATTATCATATAGTTAATTCCATGCACTAAGAAAATATATATTCATCTTACACTTAATTATCTTAACATTAATGCTCTAGGATTAGGATTTTTTATCTAATAGGTTCAAACCAAAATACCCAATATTCGTTGTCGAATGATACCTATTGATGCATCAAGGGGATAATTCAATACCCTACCATCGCTAATTAAGTATGACTCATCAATGATTTGATGTAATGGATATGATATATAATACATTTCCAATATTATTTAATAATCAATACACATATGTTCTAAAATTACTAATATACAGATTCCAAATATTTCCCCAAACAATAAATAAAATTTTATTCTATGTAATTATACCTCAAACTAACACCATAAATATAATGGAATATATAGTTAAGTCAATATTTTTCACCATAATTATATTTATGGAATATTATCTGAAAACCATAAATAATAAAACATAAATATATAGTGTTCAAAATACCAACATATTGGATGAATATTATTCAAGTAATAGATAATGTCTTGGAAAAAACAAGGTGTTGATGGATTTATGGAGGTCAAATACCCCAAAAATCGTATAAAAGGATTTATAAGGTAACAAATGACCAATATATACACCACAAAAAAGAAAATTTTTTTTTGATTAGAATCTTATCTCAATAAAATAAGTTGAGATATAAAAACCATTATGGAAATGGTAACATATGAATAAAAAATGAGATGAATGCCATGAAAACCAAATATAGTGAAATGAAACATATTAATTTTAATTGAATTCAAAATGGAATTAAATACCACATATAAAATAACATAAGATGTGAAGCATAAAAAATGTCTTAATTAATTGGAAATTGAGAAAAATAATACTTATAACATTAAAAACAATTAAATCAAAACCCCTTCAAGGTTAGAATTTCAAATGGAACATTAAATGCTATGGAAAATAAGATGATAATTATATAAAATATAAAATGTGATATAATTGAACCTTAAACTGGATAGTATGGTTTATAAAATAATCGTGTGTAGTACCATAAAATTTACAAAATATTTTTCTATAAATAGATTTGGTTTCGTTGATAGCTTGAATTACAAGTAACTCTTTGTTTGGAAAAACTATGATATACTATTAAAAAATATGTGATAGTTTTCTCCTATACATTGGATTGTAGGGAATGAGTTAGACTACCAAAAGTATGGAAAAAAATCATTATGTATAAAAATAATTCATTGGTTGTCAATTAATTAGAAATGAAAATAAAAAAACATTTCAAAATATAAGATATGTTTTTATGGAAAATTAATTTTATTTGTGAAATGTAATATAATCTCAATAATTCAAATTATTCACTATTGGGAAATATTATTTTAATTTAAATTTAATACATTTATTCAAATATTTTAATATTAATGTGATATTTTTTAGACATGAGATAGTTATAAATCTATTATTATTCAAAAAAATATTTTTCTAAAAAATGCTTTTCATCACGTATTGTATGCTTATTTTATAATAAATTTATGGAACATCTATAAAAAAGAATTTTTTAAAATAGATTCTATATTTTGAATTAGGTAGTTCAAATTTGGAAAATATAAGCCTTTTTATTTTGAGGCATTATAAATTGTAACCATGGACAAATTTATCACCTTGGTGAGGAGTAAACCATGTTAATCTAGGTTAAAACAAAGTGATACGACCATAATTTATCATACTAATTTTTATTTGATGGAGTAAATTATAACCTTTTCATCTTATCATAGAAATCATTTTTTCTAAGGGACACTTGTCCCTAAAAATGACCTATATAATATTTAAAATTAAAAAAGTTACAAAATTTCAATATATTACTTTTAAATATCTATTATTTTTCCACAAAGGGAAAATATATTTACAAATGAATAAAAAAATATATTTTGGGAATAATTAGAAAACATTATTATGGAAATTTATTTATAATTTTTAATAATAAAATAATTAACTTAAATTCTTATTAAATGTTGATCTGGGGATTCAATAATTAATAGAAAAATAAAATAAATGAATTTAAAAATATTAAAATTAATATAATTTATATGATTTAATGTGATAAAATATTTTTATATATTAATATGACACATTAGTGTTGTGTAAATAGATTTTATTATAATTTAAAATTTTTCTGTATGTCTTTTCTATCAAATTAAATTAATTGTTTCAAAATTTTAATTAATGACATTTTTTCAAAATAAAACTTTATTAAATTATTTAAAAAACATATTTAAATATGAAACGGTTGATAATACAAGGTCTAAAATCTAACACCTTTTCTATTTATGTGCTAATTTTAACCATACCTCTAAAATTATAACCCATTAAGGGTGAAAGAGTTGTTACTGCAATTAAGGTTAAAATTGGTTAACTGAACATTTAAACCTAAATATTTGGTTTAAACCAAAAATTAAACATATTAAAATTTAATTTTACTATGTTATTTCTTCTACATAATGTCTTATCTTCTATTACCTATCATTTTGGAGGCATTTGGGATGAATAATGACTTTTTTAAATTTTAATCATTTTTTAAATTCCACGAGTTTCCCACCACTCACCTAAAAAACGAAACATATCATTTCTCTTATTATCCCATCATTGAGCCTTCTATATTGACCAACCCATGTAAAAGACTTTTCTAAACTTCCTTATCCACATTTTGGATGTAATATTCTTCACAAAAGACCATACATACTGTTTGTAAAGAACAATATTGGAAAACTAATTTAGCAGCCATGTTTTCACAGTGGGTTTTTAGCATATGTTTTTAAAACTGCCACTAAATGTTTTTAAATTATTTCTTATATTTGAAAAATTAAATGAATTTAAATTTACTTTTTTGCTATGATTTTTTAAAACCACAACCAAATTAAAGGAAAAAATTATAAATAAAATATTTAATTGTGATATATTCTATATTATTTACTATAATATATAATATATAATTTATAATTTTAAATATTTATAACTTTTTAATTAATAAATATTTTAATTCATAGTTAATAATAACTCAAAACTAAAAACAAATCTTCTATAAGTTGAAAATCAGACATCCGCATCAGTTGGCCATAAAATTTCATATGGGAGTCTATTTTAACTCCCATTCCAATCAAATAAAATATTATGAAATAATTTACAGAAATATTATATTTATATTTTTTAATACTTTAAATAATAACATTTATTACAGATTCATGAAAAGTTTGAAATCAAACATGAACTTCAAATGGTCATAACTTTTGGTCTGGGTGTCTATTTTTGTTCTACCATATGTCAAATCTAATCCCGCAACAAAATATAAACCCATATTAATAGGGAATAACCCTACAACATTTTCAAGGCCTATAAATTCTTAGAAAAGATTCCATAAAAAAAAGTTAGTCAGTGTGATGTCCCAGGACCGGATGCCACATAACCCGTGCCTTGAGCTTGGTTTTACACATGAACCCTAGAATATATCCCCATAAGACTAGGGTTTCCAACTAGAATCAAGGGTGTATAGGTAGTACATTGGGTAGACTATACCCCCTGTTAGATTGACATAGTGTATATAAAAAACAGTAAACATTAGAAGAAGCATATATAAACAACTAAATAACCAAGCAGCGGAAGAAAAAAATAACTGAATAATACAGAAGAATCCTCATAGGCACCATCTATATAGAAATCTATGCATGTCATGGTTTTAAAGAAGGAATGAAAAACAATAAATATAAATACTTATAAAATGTAAAAAATATAACAAAATCCAAAAGTTTCTCCATAGCATCATGAGCCTAATACTAATCCTCTTATCCTTATCTCCATATATACAATATGAATCAACAACCAAAATAGGGTTCTTTCCTGTATAAATATTTATAAGAAAATAGTATTATTGGTGAGCTATGGGAATCCCGAGTAGTGTGTGAGATATAATCTCAAAAGGCCACCACTAATGGCATCTATGTGTAGTATTTGTACATTCCTGTAAGTAAACTATGTGCAAAAATTAACATATAAGTAAAATACTACAAAATAAATATATAATGTCCCACTCAAGCTCTTAAAGGAAACATGGAAGGTCTACCTGCTTTATCCCAAGGCCGGTATGTCAGATCAAGTCAGCATATATAAATAATTAATTATAGATTATAACTGGTGTGGGATAAATAATTCCTCCCACCATTACTCGTATGTATATATATATGTGTGTGTCTGTGTGTGACATGTGGTAAGAATGCCTCGCACCCATTCACGATTATATAAATCTAGCATCGGGAAAAAATGTCTCCCACCCATTAATTTAGATGAATATAGAAGGAAATTGGTAACAATTCCTTCCTCCCATTCACATAGATGAATATATATGGGAAGTGGTAAGAATTCATCCCACCCATTCACGTAGATGACTATAGCTGTAATGGGATAAGAATGCATGCCACCCATTCAAGGTTCATATATATCTCATAGACATTGTAATGGAGTAATAATTTATCTCATGTAACATAAGGCATAACCCACTTATATCATTTCAATTTAAACAATAATCAATGCATCTCATTTACTTTGACTAACATAGAAAATCCATTTACTGGAGCACGAACCTTGAAAATTTTTATATCAAATTGTCACAATATGATTTTGGTAATTCCAATCCATATAGTTCCAAATACCTAGGGGTGTCATGGGTTTATCAAAATATACATTGGACAATGGTGAATTCAATTTAAACTCATGATGAGAGAAAAAAACAATATTTTGTCATCTTGGGAAATTAGCAAAAAATGGCCAATTTGGTTGGAACACCCCTTCGATGTCCCTATAGAGAATATGTAATATTGTAACTCCTAAAAATGATTCAATTATCTTCTTTCAACTAATTAGGGAAAATTATTCATCATGTAACCAACATATTATGTATTCTTGAAACGTTCCAGCATATGGAATGATGCTTATAACTACGTGATGACAGAAGTCAAATGGAAAATAGTTTGACCACTGGCGTAGGGCCATATGTGATTCCTAACTTGATATAGACCTCAGATTTAAATTAGTTTTTATGTGATCTAATATTCCAACCAACTCTCTAAAAATAGGTAATATGAGCCAAAATTCCAATAGCATAGAAGATGGAAAGAAGAACAAAGACATGAGAAGAGAGATTAAGGATCTATACCACAAGGGTTCCAACACTTCTCTCTGATCGATGATTAGATGTTAGATGGTAATCATGAATCAAAACCAAGGGATAGACATTTGATATCTCAAATTGGAAGGACAAATTCTATTTTTTAGCCATACGGGTGAGGAGAAAAGATTTTTATATGTTAGATTTTTAGAAGGGGGTGATAATTTTTCCTCAAAAATGATCTCTCATAATTTATGTTCATGGTTTACAAATCATGTGAAAACCATGAAGGTCCACTTTGTTTGAAACATTAGTAGTCTTCACGGATGTTCACCTGGGTCCGCATGGTTGTAGAAAAACTATGTGGACATTCAGGTTCCCTAGTATGTATTCTCATGGTCTACAAAAACCATGCGACCTGGGTTGCATGGTTCCCACAAACTGTGTGTCCTAGCCTGTAGACCATTTTACTGGACCTCTAAGCTTCGAACTAGATTCAAATACTCCTTGGGACTACCCTATTCCATATAATACCCTTACCATGAGTGATTTAAATATTCAAAAAATAATAACAAATAATGTCAACCTCGGTCAAAAACTCAAGTTGGGAGAACCTCCACTCCTTATAGAAAATCATCCTTGAGTTGAACTTATAAGGGTAAAGGGGTACTATCAGCAAAGATTTCCAAACATTGAGATCTTATGTTGGCTTCATGTTCCAAGGTCTTGTCCTACACTCGACCATGTTTCCATATCACCTGTACAAGAGGAACAACCCTTCTTTGACTTTCATTACTATCTGATCAACTATTCGCAATGGATACTCCTCAAAGGAATACTAGATATCCAATTAAACCTCATTCGGCTGATAGAAATTGGTCATATCTGGATAGTATCAGTGATTATAAGATATATGAAAGATATCACACATAAACTAGTATCACTATGGACATTCAAGCTGGTAAACAAATGGTGTGATACATTTAACAACCTATAAGGGTCCAAAAAATATCGCTGTTAGTTTACCCTTCTTATGAATATGTCTATTCCCCCACCTGTGTGACACATTCATGAAAACCCAATCTCTGACTTTGAACTCGAGATTTGACTAGCATCTATTAGTAGAAGTATTTTATCTGGAAGGCCCAATCAACATACACTTTCAGATCAGTTGGACATTCCATATAGTCTCGTGTAGGAGACATGGTCCAAGAATAACTTGATCCCCTACCTCTAACCACCACAGAGGTGTTCAACAAGGCCTACCATACAAGGATTTATAGTGGGCATATCAATGGTATCCTTAATGTTATTATTATAATAAAACTCAATGAGGAAAATGTGTTTCTCCCAAGAACCCCCATAGTCAGAAACACATGCACGTATCTTATCCTCTAGTACCTAAGTCGAATGATACATCTCTCCATCGGTCTATGGGTGATAGGTCATGATCAAAATAATTGTTTAACCAAGTCCTTCTATAACCCTATCCAAAACCATGATGTGAAATGAGTGTCTCTATCTAAAATAATTAACCGAGGAGGTCCATGAAAATGTACCACCTCATTAATGTACATCCTTAAAATATCATCTACGAAGAAGGTCCCCCGCATATGAATGAAGTGTTCAAACTTTTTTAACTGATCAATGTCAAAACACCCTGCATAATTACCATGTGGTGATCTGGTTAGGTTAGTCATGATGTCCATCAAAACATCATCCCATCTCCACTCCATAATTTACAATGACTGGAGAAGCCCTGCTGGACACTGATGTCCACATTCACCTGTTGACTGGTGGAACACTTGGTGATGAAACCGAATATCTCACATTTAAATCTTTACCACAAATATTGATGTCACAAATATCGATACATTTTGGTGACATTGGGGTGAACTGGCTATGTTGAGTTGGGAAAATCTATCATCATCTCTTCTCTGATGTCTTTTAGGACCCATACACGCCCACAAAACAAAAGTGTATCATCCCAATTTACCATCCAACCCGACATTACATCATCATCTAGGACACTTTATCTTAGGAAAATTCCTTAATGATCAAATATTTTTCTTGACCATACTTGTTTCGTAAGATTACATGTCACTACTAAGTCGGAGAGAATAGTCTAACCACAGCCCTCCGGAACCTCAATGTGCATCTCCGAGAATAAGTCAGAAAGATTCCATTAATCACTAGATTCATGAACAACCTGTATCTGAGTCAGTCATCTCATAGAATCAGCTGCAGAATTCACTTTCCCTAGAGTATAGGCAAGTTATAAATAAAATGATTTCATGATACTCAACCCACCTATAATTCTAGAGATTTAGATCCCACTTAGTGAGATATATTTGAGGCTTTTTGGGTGTGTGAACTCTAAAATACACTCTCCCAATAATTAGTATCTCCAACGGGGTAAGGTATGATCAACTATAGTGAGATCTAGGTCAGGAATCAGGTCGTTGTTCTCGTGAGGCCTCAACTAGTGAGAACCATATGCAAATAATCACTTCACTACTACAAAATAGGCCTTTAACAAAGCTAAAAATGGTCTTTATCAGTGTAATATAAGAAATAACTAATGGATTGGGATTAAAATCATGATCCTTTTATCAGTTCTAAAAAACCCTTGATAAAGGGGTCCTTTATCATTACTAATAAATGTATCCTTTATTGAGGCTAATAAAGGTTTCCTTTATCAACGTTTCTATTAGTGTTGATAGATGACCACTTTATCAATGATTTTAAAAGTGTTGATAAAGGGGCATACTACAGTGTATTGCTATAGAACATAGCCCAACCAGTCCAGTGTGCTGTAACTGCACACTGTAGCACAAAAAAACCTCTTAATTAGAAAAATAATGTATAAATATATAATTTAAATCAATAGAAAGCAATATAGGATCCATTTATCTGTTTTAGAGATGTGATGTATGTTTTAAACAAAAATGATAATTATATATTGAAAAAATGCACTTGGAGTTATACTAGTCAAACCATGCATCAAATAGAGGTGAATTTGATTCTTACACATCTCAAATTACTTATCGATCATTTTTCTAAAGTATCAATATAATCAGAATGTGTTTGTGTGGTTTTTAGTACATCACATGTCTTATTTGCTGAAATGTAATTTTAAACTAGAATGACAGACTTTCACTCATACTATTAATATCATGTGTTATTTTAACGTGATACCAATTCCGACATATAAAAAATGAATTATTAATTATTTTCCAAAGTTATAAATTTAATACGATCATGTTTTCTTTGTTTCTAGTGAGTGACACTTTTTGAACTAAAACGTTGATGTTAAACTAATAACGAATTCATTGAGTCATACCACACACATCACATATCAGATTGAGGTGCAGCTGATTCCTACACATTATTACTGACATATGGGTTGTTTACTTAATGTATCAAAACAATCTGAATATGTTTTTTTGGATTTAATTTGGAGAGTTTTCCTTTTTAATAAAATTAATGTCAAATTTAAATAAAAAAGATTCACATTGAGTTATATCGGTCACACCATGTGTCATATTGTGGTGAGGTTAATTTATACATGTCCCGAATGAGATATGGATCATTTTGATAAAGTATCAAAATAATCCAAATGTATTAATCACTTTTGAATATGTCACATGTATTTTTTAATAAAATTACTTTTTAGACTTGAAACATGCACTCTGACTCATACAAGTCACATTGTGGGTCGGCATGATGTGAGACCAATTTATATCTATCAAAAATGACTTATTAATTAATTTATTAAATTATAAATAAAATCCAATAGATTTTTTTTGGTTTTCAGTGACTGAAATTTTATGAACTAAACTCCCAATTTTAAACTGATAATATAAAGATTGAGTCTTAGAGGGATCACCCTATGTCGGATTGAGGTGTGGATTATTCCTACATGTCAAAAATGAAGTATGAATTATTTACCTAAAGTGTCAAATAATTTTATTCTTAGTTTTGAGAAGTTCAGTTTTCTTTTATTTAAATTGATTTCATTTTTAAATAAAGATATTGTTAGATTTATACCGGTCACATCGTGCTTCAGATTGAGATATGGTTAATTACTACCTATCATAGATTAGTTATGGATAATTTTAATAAAGTAAAAAAAAGTCTAAAGTGTTTTATATGTTCTTAGAATGTAATTTGGTTTTTTACTAATGTGACATTTTAAACTCGAAATGCGCACATTAGCCTATACCGACCACATTTTTGGATCAATTTGTCATGAGACCAATTCCTACATGTTAAAAAGGACTCATGAATCGATGTAATAAATTATCAAAAAATCCTAAATTGTTTTCATTGTTTTTAGTCAGTTATATTTTTTGAACTAAACTGTCAATTTAAAACTGGCAATTGACACATTTAGTCATAGCGGTCACACTGGGCATTGATCTAAGGTAAAGATGATGTCTACATGTTTTAAATGAATTATGGATCATTTTTTAAAGTATAAAAATTACTATAATATGTTTTCGTATTTTTTAATATGTAAGTTTTATTTTTTACTAAACATAATATCAATTTTAAATAAAAAGAATCTATTAGAGAGAAACTGTTCACACCATGTTTTTAACTGATGTGTGGATGATTCTTACATGTTCCAAAGTAGAAAAAAAAAATCCTAAAATCCAGTTTTACCATGATTTTATTATCTATCTATGTCTAACAACTAACAATTCATATTGACTTGATGTTCTTAGTAGAAAAACATTTCTCATTCTTGAATGTTAGAATAGAAGAGGCTTTCAATAAGGAGAAATGGTTTTTTGGATAAGAACATAAAATCAATATGAAGTGTTGGTTGTTAGATAAAAAATTAAAAAATAGAATGCAGGGAAAAATTGTTAGAAATAATCATTTTATCTCATTTTTGGTTTTTTGGTTATAGTTGAAATCATAATTTGACTTCCCAAAAGATCTGTGAAAAAAGTTAAATACGTATTAGATAAAAATGATAAGGAAACTATGTTAAAAACCAAAGATAAAATAAATTCCAAATTAATTAATTAGGTAGTAGGAATTCCCCTTTTCTTCATGGTTGTGTGCATTTAGGATGCATTTCCTAGTGGTCATTATCACATTTTTAGGCACGAACAAAAGATTCCTCTTTTATAATTTTTTTTTCATATGAGTAATAATAAAAATAAATAAATTAAACCTAAATATTAAATAATAAATTAAATATATAGTTAATAATTTTACTGTGAAAACATTTTTTACCATAGTTATATGCTGATGGTAAAGTAAGAATGACAATTAAAAAAGGAAAATAGATCTCACCAAACAATCAATCAATGGGTGGGGAGGATAAAGAGAATTTTTCTACTATGGTTGGTGTTATCCTGTAAATTCATTTATAGGTTTTTGTTATATACAACTTTAATCTTCATCAACTAATCTCCCATAAATTTATCATTGTATTTTGTTATTTGACACAAATCCACCTTCTATTGTGATTATACATCTATGTTTCTTGAAATACTCTAAGTAGTAGTCATCCATCAGAGGACTAATTCTCAAATTAGTTCCAAGTATATAAAAGGGATGGGGCATGACTCTAAAAGAAACAAAATGAAATAAAAAATATTAGAGAGTTGAAGTTAATGAGGATCAAAATTGTACTTCATTATGTTCTATAGAAGGAAAAATGCCTTATATTGGTGAGAATTACACCATTGGAACTAGTTATTAACTTGACACCTCCATTTCCACCAAATACTTCTATATAAAATGACTAAAATACTAGAGAAATGATAGAGTAGTGGGTGGGAAGGAAATTTCGAGGGTGGATATGGAATAATTAGAATATGTAACAGTAGTGATTTGTAGCCCGAGGGTCTTGGGTTTCTATAGTTTAATTTTATCAATTGAGTGTATGTTACTAAAATTAAGTTATTTTATTTTATATGGAGGAATAGGTAATGATGAATTAATTTCATTTTTTTCCTTGAATTTATTAACAAAGATATGAATAAAAATTAATAAAATAATTGTTTGAGGTTTTTTTATATATTTTTTTGATAAAACATTGATTTTTAATATGTTTTATTTTATTAAAAATGATAGTTTTTTATATGATTTGAAATATAGGTCCATGGAGGCATGTAATTAATTCCCACATACCTCGATAGGCAATAATCCTGAATAGGGTTCACATCTTCCACCATAGAAAACTATAATATCCAGGTCACTCCACATTTGATAGATATATAAATAAAGTCAATCTACCCAAGTATTTTAAATATATTATATAAATATATATATTATATTAGTAATTTTATTTGAATATAATTATATATATATTATTATATATATTATATATCATATTAAAATGAATTTAAATATACAATATATGATTCTATATATATATATATAATTCTATTTTTCTAATAAAACCAAAAAAATAATATTAATAAAAATTTCTAAATTATATTAATAATAACTAATTAGTATTCTAGTTAATTGTGTATAAAATAAAATTATTTAAATTCTGGAGGGTTTAATTATTTCAAAAAATGTATGTATTGTCACCAAATTTTATTATTTTGAAAGTAACATGTGTTTACAAAATTTTATGTGTTATTTATGTATAAATTATATTACTGTAAATTAAATTCAAATATAGACCTAAAATCTATATATAGACCTAAAACGATGAATACCTACAAAAATCTGATATATAAAATTTGATAACGTGCATTCTATTTTTTGGAACAAATGATGTAGGATCCAAAGTATTATAGGGTTTCCATCTAAAACAAATTGACCCATCCTTGATATTTTAGAGAGGTCGATAAAGAAGATGGCATAATATAATAAAACAACATTATTCTGAGGATTATATGTAAACCTTTTAGTAGAATATCAAAAAAAATTCAAATAAATACTACCCCATACAAATTATGAAAATATAGAGCCATTGAAAATAATCAAATATTGTATCAACCTAACTATGATTTGTCTTAAAATAAAACTACACAATTCTGAGAAAATAGATTTTTATGGAAAACCCCTTAAAAAGAATATTAAAATATAATTTTAGTAAATTAATTTCCTTACATGAATTGCATAAAATTAGATTTTGATGTTACTTCACACCATTATCAGGAAGATAATTGGTTTGATATATCATTTTTCTCATTCATTTAAGATTTTAATATTCAGAACCTCCACTGTTTATATAGTGGCATACATATTTATTTAATTTTATTATCTTTGGAGTAGAGGATATTCAATAAGATTTCCAAAAAAGCAGAAAAATGAAGCTTATAGTGGAATCTGGGTTACAAATGTAAATAGAAAAGTTGATTGATTCAAAAAAACAATTTAAAACGAGAAAAAAACGATATCTAAAATAGTCATCAAGAAAAAAATTGATCATAAAAAAGAAACACATTATAAAACAATATGTAAAGAAATACAGATTGAAAATCGGAACATACAAATTAAAATCAGAAACCCATAGATCCAAATATTGAAATGATAAATGCAGAAAAAAATTTAAATCTACATAGGAAAATGCATTCCTCCTTTGTTAGGTTAATGTAAATTTGAAAACCTCATATCTATATCTCAAGGTTTTTTTCAGAAACTAAAATTGAAATTGGACAACAGATTCTAGATGATGATCAAGAAACTAGAGGTAGTGGGGTTGTGTCATTCTAGTGGGTTTGTGTGATTCAATCATTACTTCATCGATCAGAAACACTGGTAATGGTTTTATTCCAAGTAAATATTCAAATACCATGAAAAATTTTCAATTGGTTATGATTTTATAATTATATCTGGAAAATTTTATTAGCACTTTAAAAAAAGCGCTCATAAAGAACATCATTATGATCACTAAAAATATAGTACTAATAAGGGGTATTTTTTATCTACAAAAAAAATAAATCACTGATAAAGGTATCCATTATTTTCACTAAAAAAGCATTGATAAAGGGTTATGTTTATCAAATATTTCTTTAGCACTGATAAAGATTCCATTTATTTGTTCATTTTTTTCTAGACCTAATAAATACCAGTATGGTTAAATGTTGGTTATGTAGTAGTGTGCATCCTGCATCTGAACGGCTCCAAGCCTAACACATGATGAGTCACCATAAACTTTATAGGTCCTTTTGGGCTCTGATAGAATCAGTATCAGTGAGAAATTAAATCTTCCCTTCAACTCCTAAAATGGTTTCACACATTATTTTGACCATTCTAATTTCACACCCTTATTAATCCATCCTATAAGTGGTGCTATAAGTCCCGAGAAACCCTAAATTAACCATTTTTAGTATCTAGAAATCCCTAATAATATTCTAATGTAAATGAAATTATTGGGTTTATCCCAAAAAACTATATCTCTCAGTTTCTAAAGGTCAATAAATACTCCTAACACATAGATGATATGACCCAATAAGTGGAATCTATCGATCCATTAGGGGTATTTATTTATATTAGTAGGAAGTTCATTCAATCATAGTGTATTTTTTTAAGATATCAAGATGGATTTCATGGCCATGTATGGAGTTTAAATACACTAAGATATCATCTACAAAAACAACGAAAAATGAATCCAATAATGGGTGGAAAACCAATTCATAAGATCCATGAAGATAGTAGGCATGTTCATGAGTCCGAACAGTATAACTACGTACTCGTAAATATCATACCTACTCTTGAAATATTCCTAAGGTATGTCTAATGTCCAAACATGCACCTGATGATATCGTGACCTCATATATGTATTTTAAAATACCTTCGATCATTGTATATGATCGAAGAGGTTTCCTATTATAGTCAATGGATAAGGGTTCTTGATAGTCAGCTAATTCAACTGACAGTAATCCACACAATGATTAAGGGTACCATCCTAATTCATGGAAAAGAGGACTGGAAAACCCCAAAGAAAAGTGTTGGGGCATATAAATTCTTTCTCCTCTAGACCCTATAGCTTATTCTTGATATCCAATTTATCTTTATGTTCTATCCTATAAGGAGGAATGGTCACAGGTGCTACTCTTAGCACAAGCTCAATGGTAAACTCTACCTCTTGAAATGAAGGTATACCAGATAAGTAATCAAGAGAAATGTATCTAATTCACTCCACCATATAACAGAAAATAGTGTGTTTTCCCCTAGTAATCAAGATAATGACTCGAAACCTATGGTCTAACACTACCCATCCTCTACTCCTCGTGTCTTTCTCATGTTTCACTAAATACCCACTCTCCATTATGTTTGTGATAATTACCCTCTAGTGATGTAAATGTCACACTTAGATGATAGAATACAGTACAAGCTCTATAGGGAACTAGACATTCCATTCCAATAATTGAATCGAAGCATATCATGTTAAGAACATACATGATCTATTGGAATATGTAACCTCCTAACTCAAGGGATAAATTCTAACAATTGTGAATTCCCTCTGAACAGAAACCTAAGGGTGTATCTAATATGTATACTCCATGAAAAAATTTGATTTCTAGTCCCAAAAACTCAGTGATGGTGTAACACCCAAACCCCAAAAGTCTAGAGTCTGTGAATTATTACATATCATTGGCATGATCATAAAAGATCATTTCTAGATAGACCGATTTGATTAGTAGCCTTAGAAGTACAAGATACATTCATAAGGTTTACATTACATCATAAAATAGAAAACTACAACAACATTGTTTCCATAGATAACACTAAGATCCCATGGACTATCCCTAGAGGTCAGTCATAATATACTTCATTGCATCCTTGGAAGAATAAAACATAGAAAGGGGAGAGTTTAGATGCTCAGTAAGTATAACATTATAGAGGAAACTTTCATAAATAAGCATAAACATTTAAGGCAGTGCATAAGACTAAAAAAAAGCCTTTGAAACTTGAACTTTAGCATAATATGGAAAAGGTAAAATCAAGTAATTCCATTTTCTTATTCACATGGATATTCTACTAGTCGAATAATCACATGAAATATCATTAACCAATTTCATAATTATGGAATGCCTAATTCCATACTATCATAACCACATAGTCAAAGCCTTGTTCCAAGACTATAATTAAGATTTTGTCATGGCCTTGTGCCAAGACACTAGTTTCTCTCATGAGACCTACCAATGCATCGATGAGCTATAGTAGGATCCACCATTCACTTACAAAGTCCAATGCATTCCTCATGTGAAAAGTTTTAAACATAACATAAGCATTCAAATTAAAACTAGCATATGAAATGTCAATACTATAACCATAAACAATGAATAGTATAAAAATAGAGCATCCACAGTCAAACATAACTCATTAGATGCAATATGAAAGATTTTATTGAATCAGATTATCCTCAATCGAGAATAATGAATGATGTTGACATAGATGAACATAATCATCAAAACTATTAGAGAGAAATATCCCCTTTTTCTTGAAATCATTTAAAAGTCACACTATTTGTCAAGAATCCATTTAAAAATAGATTTTTGAATCAATGTGTCCCATAGTAATTTGAAAATTTGAAAAATAATTTTAATTTTAAAACATTAATGACTATATAAATAAATTCTTCAAACCCTTTGTATAATAAGGAAATTAATGAGAATGATTTAGAATAATAAATCTTTAAAACATTTTAAATGATATTTTAGTTAGAGTTCCTAACCAAAAGAGAGAAACTTGAATATAAGAAATTGAGGTAATCAAAACATATTTATATCATGAGAATAAAGGGATTCATTATATAATATGTCAAAGTATATTATATAAACCATATAAATGTGATTTGGTGTATAACAACAAATAAATCTCAATGGAATGTAAATTGAGATGAAATCTCTTATAAAGATTGTATCCTTAGGTTAAGGATAAATCAACGACATAATTATGTGTGAAAAATATATATACACTCAATATTATTGGATATTCATTTTAAATCAATCGGAGTATATTCACACATATTCTTGTAAAAACAACACCAATGAATTGTATATTTAAGTCAAAAATGGATATTGAGTTAAAATTATTCTTATCAAGTTCATATTGATGAATTGAGAATTTATCAATGGAGTTATTATGTGTATCAAAAGTATATCCATACAAAAGGGAGTGGAAATTTTGACATAAGAAAGTTAATAGTGATTCCATACATAATCTTGTAGTAAAATAGTCAATAAAGTATGCGTAAAGCCGAATGAGTGGAAATTGAAATTTCAAATTCCCTTATCGATTTGGTATCTTACGAAACATACACCCATGGAAGAAGGATCATAAAATTATGATTTAGATATCCATAAATTAAATATTATTACACAATGAATACAATCATGGGCAGTACACACACCACATGCAATAAATTAGTGGTGAACAATGATAATCTCACGGAATTAAAAGTGAGATAAGAAACCCCATACTTTATACTTTGTCATTGTTATGTGGTAGGTTAACCTCTATTATAATGGTGAAATAATTGTTATTTAATTATAAAATAAACATATACATTAATATGATATCATATATGATCTTTTAACATTGATTTATTAATAATATCTTAGTATTATTTTCATTTTGTGTGTTAACGAATTCATTTTTCATTATATTCTTTGTTATGTGAGCAATATTTGTTATGAATGGGATGTATATTCTTAATATCCAGAATGATATCATGTTTCTAAACATTATTTTTAATCATCAAATGAAATTTAGTCTTGAATTGATATGATGTGGAATGAATCTCATCGCGTTCGTGGAGACAGTAATCTGTACGCACGTACGAGCGACAATATCATTATTTTGATATTAAAATAATATATAATTAGACGGTATATCATATATACAGAATAATTATTATGATTTATTTATTATTTACATGATTTAAACATCATTATTATACCCATCCAAATAAAAATGTATTGAATAACAATTACACCATGATGTGGAGATGGTAATTCGTACGTACGCACGTATGGTGACATGGCCTTCAAAGGATGGATAGAATAATGAAGATGGATGTACCATATTTATAATAACATCAAAATATATAGAAGTTACTGGAGTTATTATTTTAGAATGGAAATAATAAAGAAATAAGAATTGGAAGAAGAAAAAACTTGAAAGAGGGTGGGGAAATTATCACCTCTTCTTCGGGATCTTTCTTTTGATTTGATCGAAAGGGCTCCTTAAGTTGGATTTCTGACCAAATGAGAGACTCTAGGATGAAGTTAGGGAAGTTGAGAGGATATTTGGGTATGGTTTGACCTATAAAAATGACTTTTTAGGTGTTAATTAGAGATAAGGGTGAGTTCCCTTTTTATAAGAGGGGTGAGGGGCACCTTAGAAAAAACTAGAAATATTATTTTATAATAAAATAATATATGTTTTATAATGGCTCTGAATTGGATTATTTAATTTATAAGGTGGTTATATTTAGAAAACCACTCAACCAATAGGTTCTAGACAGGTTTGGGTCACGATATTAACCTTAACTTTTAGATTTAACTCTTAGTTAAATAGTTTGACATTTACCATGTCCCTTTTATTTTTATATTATATAGTTGATAAACTAACAATATAATTCCCAAAGAACCCCATGTGGTTCATTAATTATGCTCCTATCATCATATAATACCTTTGGAAAAACCATATATTTTTAGGAATAGAATATCAATTAATAATATAATATTTGTTTTAAAAACTCTTTTATGTAAATTTTGACACTATTTAATAATTGATTTTGTTAAAGTCCTAAAAAACATTAATAATATGAACTAAATTTATTTAAGAAATCCTAAAATGTCTTACTAACCTATAAAATTATAGGATTTCATCAAAATATTCAAATAGTTTTTATTTTAACATGTATAATACCATTTACGAGATTCTTTTATTAATATGTAAAATTCTGCATCATCATTGTGTGGTAAATAAATTTAATTATTAAATGTCAAAAAATTATAAATAAAATAACATTATGTAGTAAATATTTTTATATTTCAAATTAATATTTATAGTCGATGATATAACATGTATAACCTTATTTAAAATTGTTTTACTAAAAGATATATGCATATGTCATTTTTGTATTTACTTTAACTTAATTAAGAAAAAGTGACATTATCACTTACAAGTGGATCCATGAGGTCCCCAAATAGACCAAAATTTTCCCATGTTCGGAAATGTATCATCCAATAGGGTTAGGACATGTGTTGGGGTAATTTAATATTCTTATAATATTATTTTTTAACCTTATTTACCGGATTTAACCTTTAACTATGGTAAATAAAATATTTTCTGAAATAATTATTCAAAATGTATAAAAATAAAAGTTTCCTATTTACACAATTTGGACCTCCTGATTCTAAATATGGAATAAATTTTTCAAAATTTAAAACAAATAAGTGGTATAAATTAATATAAAATTTATTCTCTTTGTCAAAACAAGAGCGTGTTTTTTAAGAAATAATAACAATAAAAATATTGACACTTGTTTATGTCTAGTTTAAATGTGAAATTACATACAATAACTAATATTTGATTAAATGGAAAAAATATATTATAATTATACTTTAAAGCCTCTCAATAGTATAATTTATCACTTTATGATATTTGGATAAAAATGATGTTTTTAATTAATGTTTAGTATTTTTCACTATTCTTCATAATTTGAATGTTTTCTAAAAAATAACAAAAATTCACCTTATAAAAATTTGGATATTTTGAATCCAAAAATGAAGTCCGTTTTGAAAGTTAAAATTTATAAAATTTCAAAAAGTTTGTATTACTATTTATAACGGTTACTTTGATTGGTCATGGTGTGTTAGAATCTCGAAATTGTGTACAATTCAAGCTATTGCATTATTCAAAGGTAAACGTACCATGGAAGCTTGGGGTGTTACATTATCCCCTCCTTCAATAAATTGAGTCCTCTCTGTTTTTAAAATTGGGCTTGGAAATATAATGGAAAGTCCCACATTGGAAAAACAGTCAATAAAACTAGCACTTTAAAAGAAAGAAAGAGAAGCACAAATGTCACCCAAGATAACCTAAACTAGGATTACATGTAGGAAAACATGGTTATGGAAGATAAACTAAGTGTCAAGTTCTGATCATGAGGGATAGAAAACATGATCATGAGAAAGTTAACAACAAGAAAACCACAAACTTGAGATGGGACATATAGTCATTAGTCTCCTAGTAGGAAAAGTAAATGGAAAACATTTTTTTGTTTTAGTTTACATTACATAAAGATGAGGAATTTATTTATGAGATTTAATAAGAACATAAAGAGATATACTTAATTTTTAAGTTGAGTGTCATTATTTAATAAATTTCTACCACTAACACATTTTTTTTAAATGATGAGTTTTCAAGAAGACTTGGTCACACTGGAAGAGCTAGAATAAACTTCTATAGAATCACAAGATCCATGAAGGATAAACTATATATTTACCTTGTCTTTAGAGATTAATCAAAACCGAAATGGTTAGTATAAGATCTGATGATCCCCCAAAAGGATATTTCATTTGAGAAAGAAACACTAATATTAATTTCTAATATTAAACCAACAATACCCTGAAGTTAAATAAATACCAGTCAATAAAAAATTGTCCTTAAAATCCTTCAATGTAATCCAAGATAATATTGAAACCCAAAACAGAGAATAATGTAACACCCCGACCCCAGTTACCTAGAGTCGGTGCATTATTACATAACATTGGCATGATCACAAGAAAGATCAAATCTCGAAAGACTGATTGGTTTAGTAGCCTTGGAAACACTAGATATATTCATAAAGTTTTACATTACATCATAAAGTGAAAAACTACAACAACAACATAATGTCTCCATAGTCCACACTATTATCCCCTCATAATATCCATTCAGGTCATTCATAACTTACTTCTTCACATCCTGGGAAAAATAAAACATAGAAAAGGGGTGAGCTCAAATGCCCAGTATGGATAACAATATAGCGGAAACATTCAAAAAACAAGCATAAACATTTAAGGCAATGCATTTATAAAACAAAAGCCTTTTAAACTTGAACTTCAACATAGTATGGAAAAAGTAAAATGAAATAATGCCATTTACTTATTCACATATATATTCTACTAATCCAATAATCACATACAATATCAATAACCACTTTCATAATGATGGAATGCATAATGCCAGACTATCATAACCACATAGCCAAGGCCTCGTGCTAAGACTACAAATAAGATTTTTCCAAGGCCTTGTGCCTAGACACTAGTTTGTCTCATGAGACCTACTGATGCATCGAGGAGCTATAGCGGGCACCACCCATCACATATTAAGTCCAATGCATTCCCATGTGAAAAGGTTTAAACATAACATAAACATTCGTATTAAAACTAGCATAAGAAATGTCAATACCTTCATCATAAACAATGAATGGTATAAAAATAGCACATCCACAGTCAAACATATCACAAAACCTTCAATACAATATAGAAGTTTTGTATCATAATAAATCAACTTCTAATAAGCATAAAATCCATCAAAGGATGTTGACATAAATGAAATCAAAACTCTTTTTAGAGAAATATCTCTTTTTATTTTTGAAATCATTTAATAAAACATTTTCTTTTAAAATATTTTTATAAGTTTGTAATGGAATCTTTGACGATTTTATAATAGCAGAAAATTACCGCACCCGCCGTATAAGTTAAAAAAACATTCTTACCTTCATTCTGTCGAAAAGGTTAAAAGCACCATGTTTGGAAAACGACGGAAAGATTCCTTTACAAAACTCTTATAAAAGTCAAACAAGGGTATAAATGACTTTAACCCATATTCTATTAAATAGTAAGAATGTTTTGAAATACATTTTTAAGAAACATGGATGTGGATGATATAGAGATCCCAGTAGATTATTACGTATAAACAACCTCGGATAATGAAGAGATTGTGAAATAACCCTTACCTTTGTACTTTTCCTTGGTTGGGGTTGGTTAACCTCATGTATAATAGTGAAATAATTGTTATTAAATTATACAAGAATCATATACATTCATATGATATCATATATGATCTTTTAACATTGCTTTGTTAATAATATCTTAGTATTATCGTTGCTTCGGGTGTTAACTTACTTGTTTTCTTTTATATGTTTTGTTACGTAAGCCATGTCTGTAATGGATAGGTTGTATATTAATCATATATATAATTATATCAAGTCCTTAGATAATATTATTAACCATTAAATGAGACTTATACTTGAATGGATACGATGGAGAATAAATCTCATCGCGTTCGTGGAGACGGTAGTCCGTACGTACGCACGAGCGACAATATCATCTTTTTGATATTAAAATAATATATAAATGAATGTTATATCATATATACGGAATCATTAACATGTTATATTTATTATTTACATGAGTTACACATCATTATTATACCCATACAAATAATAATATACTGAATAACAATTACACCACGACGTGGAGACGGTAAGCCGTACGTACGCACGTATGGTGACATGTCATTCAAAGGGTGGATAGAATAATGATTATGGTTGTACCATATTTATAATAACATCACAGTATATATATGATACTGGAGTTATTATTTTACAATGGTAACAACAAGGAAGAAGAAGTGGAAGAAGAAAGGAACTTGGAAAAGTGTGGTGAAATCATTACCTCTTCTTCAGGTTCTTCATTTTGATTTGATCAAAAGGGCTCCTTAGGTTGACTTTCTGATCAAACTAAGGCCTATAGGTTGTAGTTAGGTAATTTGGGAGAGTATTGAGGAAGAGTTTGGCCGATCCAAAAGGCTTTGAAGGTGTGAAGAAATGAGAAGGAGGAGTGCCCTTTTATAAGAGGGGTGAGGGGCACCTTTGGAAAAGCTAGAAATATTAATTTATAATAAATTCATATTCGGTTTCTAATGGCTCCAAAGTTGATTATTTAAATGATAAGGTGGGGATGGGTCGAAAACCACTCAACCAGTAGAATTTAGACAGGTTTGGGTACTTATATTAACCTTATCTTTAAGTATTAACTCTTTGTTGTTTAGTTTCACTTTTACAATGTCCCTTTGTATTTTTATATAATATGGTTAATAAACATACTATATACATCCAAGCGACCCCCAAGTGGTCCATTAATGATACAAATATCATGATAAAAGTATCTTGGCCGAAACTTAGATTTTTAAGAATTTAATATCAATTAATAATATAATATTTGTTTTAAAAACTCTTTTATGTCAATTTTGACACTATTCAATAGTTTATTTTTGTGAAACTCATAAAAGAATTATTACTTCGAAAAAATTTAATTAAATCATTCATAACATGTCATATTAACTTAGAAAATTAGTGTAATTCATAAAAAGTCTCACGTTATATTTATTTGTGTATTTATAATATCAATTATATTAATTGTTCATTATTATGGTAATTACTACATCATCATTGTGTCATAAATAAATTTAATAATTTAATGTCTAAAAATTATAAATAAAATATAATTATGTATTAAATCTTTTTAGATTTCTAATGAATACTTATAGTCGAAAATAAAACATATATAACCCTATGTAGCAATTGTTTTTCTAAAAGATATATGCTTGTGTCATTTTTGAATTCATTTTAACTTAATTAAAATAATGTGTCCCTATCACCTACAAGTGGCTCCATGGGGTCCCAAAATCGACCCAAAGATGCCTATGGTCGAACATGTATCAACCAATAAAGTTAGGACACGTTTTAGGGTAATTTAGTATTATTATAATATTTTTTTAACCCTTATTTACCGGATTAACCCTTAACCATGGTAAATAAAATATTTACCGCACTAATTATTCAAAATGTCTAAAAAAATGTTACCTATTTACAAAATTTGAACATCCTGATTCCAAATATGTAATCCATTTTTCCAAATTCAAAACACAGAAGTGGTAGAAATTAATTTAAAATTAATTCCCGTTGTTAAAACAAAAAGCGTGTTTTTAAGAGATAATAATTATCAAAAGATTGACACTTGTTTATGTCCGGTTTAATTGTAAAAGTATGTCCAATGACCAAAATTGTATTAAATTGTAAAAATATATTCTAAATATACTTTAAAACCTCTCAAATTCATAATTTATCACTATTAATTATTTTTGTTAAATTTTTTTTTTAATTAAAATTTAGTAATTTTCACTATTCATCAAAATCTTAAAGTTATCCGAAACGTACCAAAATTTCACCTTAGGCTAAATTCGATATTCCGAATCCAAAAATGAAGTCCATTTTGAAATATAATATATATATAATTTCAAAAAGTAGGTATTGCTATTCATAATGGCTAGTTTGATTGGTTATGGTGTGTTAGAACTCTGTGTTGCGTACGACACACACTATCACATTATTCAAAGAGAAGCGTACCGTAGAAGCTTGGGGTGTTACATTCTCCCCTCCTTCAAATAATATCGTCCTCGAAATTTCTAGAATACTTATCACATGAAAAGACTCAGGTTGTTCTTCATCATAAGTTCCTTGGGTTCCCACGTTGCCTCTTCCATCTTATGGTTTCTCCACAAGACTTTTACCAGATGCGTCGTCTGGTTTCTCAGTACTTGTTCTCTCGTATCAAGAATCCTGACGGGCTCTTCGCAATAAGACAGATCGGGTTCCAGTTCTAATTCTTCATAGGTGAGTACATGCATTGGGTCAGGCATGTATTTCCTCAACAAAGATACGTGGAACACATCGTGAACTTTGGAGAGACTTGGCGGCATTGCCAATCAGTAAGCTACATCCCCAATTCGTTACAGAATTTCGAAAGGTCCGATGTACTTGGGACTCAATTTACCTTTCTTACCAAAACGTATGACTCCCTTCCATGGAGATACCTTCAGGAAAACATGATCACCGACTTGAAATTCCAAATCCTTCCTTCAATTATCGGCATAGCTCTTCTGCCTACTTTGAGATGCTTTGATGTGATTTTGGATTACCTTCACCTTTTCCACTGTTTCCTCCACCAGTTCTGGGCCTACAAGTTTTCTTTCACCAACGTCATCCCAACAAGTTGGTGTACGACATCTCTTTCCGTATAACGCTTCATATGGTGCCATCTGAATACTCGAATGGAAGCTATTGTTATAGGAAAATTCTACCAGAGGTAAATATTGATCCCACATACCCTGAAAGTCAAGTGAGAAATATCTCAACATGTCTTCTAAGGTTTGAATAGTCCGTTCTGATTGTCCGTCTGTCTGAGGGTGGTAAGCAGTGCTCAAATGAAGTTCAGTATCCAAGGATTTCTGAAGACTTTTCCAGAATCATTAAGTAAAACGGGGATCACAATCAGAAAAAATCGATAGGGGTACTCCATGAAGTCTCACGACTTCATTAATATATAGTCTTGCTAGACGTTCCAGGGGTATATCTTCTCTTATTGAAAGAAATGTGCTGACTTGGTAAGATGATCAACAATAACCCATATTGCATCGTTCCTTCTAGGAGTCTTTGGTAGCCCCATGACAAAGTCCATCGTAATATTGTCCCATTTCCACTCCGGTATAGGAAGAGGTTGCATGACTCCTCCAGGCTGTTGCCTTCCAGCTTTCACTTATTGACAAACCATACATCTTGACACAAAATCAACAATCTCCCTCTTCATGTTGTCCCACCAAAAATGTTCCTTCAAATCTATATACATTTTGGTGCTCCCAGGGTGTATAGAGAAATTGGAACTATGAGCATCATCCAGCAATTCCCTTTTTAGATTAGGTATATCGGGACCACAAAGCCTCTTTCCGAATTTCAAAATTCCATTTTCATACACAAAATCTCGCAATCTCCCATCATTCACAGTTTTAATCTTCTTTTGAAATTCTTCATCATCGGTCTGAGAACACTTAATCCTTTCTAGTAAGGATGGTTTGGAAACCATTTGAAAAAGCATTGATGTTTCTCCTTCCCTGGTTATTCCCATGTCCATCTTCACTAGATCCATGAAAATTGGATCCCTTTCAATTCTCATATTGTTCAAAACTCCATGATCTTTTCTGCTCAAAGAATCTTCCACCTTGTTTGCCTTCCCCGGGTGGTAGTGTATCGTGCAATCATAATCCTTGAGTAATTAAAGCCATCTCCTTTGACTCATGTTGAGTTCTTTTTGTGATAAAATATACATCGGACTCTTGTGATCAGTATAAATCTCACATTTTTCACCATAGAGCTGTGCCTCCATATCTTCAAAGAAAAGATCACAGCTTCTAACTTGAGATCATGAGTAGGATAGTTTTGTTCATTAATTTTCAACTGTCGTGATGCATAGGCAATAACCCTATCATTCTGCATAAGGACACAACCAAGTCCTTTCTTCGATGCATCACTATAAATAGTGAACCCATCATTCCCCGATGGTAGAGTCAATATAGGAGAATTGACTAATATTCTCTTCAGTTCTTCGAAACATTCTTCCCACTCTTTTTTCCAAACAAATTTAACCCCTTTACGTGTGAGCTTCGTTAATGGGTTAGCCAATCGGGCAAAATTCTGGACGAATCGTCGATAATAACCTGCCAAACCAATAAAACTACGTACCTCAGTTATACTCGTCGGTGCTGGCCATTCATGGATTGCCATAGTCTTAGAAGGATCAATAGAGATTCCATCTTTAGAGACAATATGGCCAAGAAAAGATATCTTATGAAGCCAGAATTCACACTTGCTAAACTTCCCATATAATTCATGTCTTCTCAAAATCTTCAGGATAATGCGCAAGTGATTTTCATGATCTTCGTAGCTTTTGGGGTATACCTAGATATCATCAATAAATACCCCCACAAATTCATCAAGATACTCCTTGAAAACTCTACTCATCAGATCCATTAATACAGAGGGTGCATTAGTCAAACCAAAAGGCATTACAATAAACTCGTAATGCCCATACCTGGTTCGAAATGCTGTCTTCGGAATGTCTTCCTTCTTCACACACAACCGATGGTATCCAGATCGATGGTCAATCTTTGAAAAGTATTGAGCTCCATGAAGTTGGTCAAATAAATCATCAATGTGAGGTAGGGGATACTTGTTCTTTATTGTTATAGCATTGATCTCCCTGTAGTCGATACATAACTTCATAGATCCATCTTTCTTTTTAACAAAAAGAACAGGGGCTCCCCATGGAGAAACACTAGGGCGAATAAATCCTTTATTACTCAATTCCTCTAGTTGTTTCTTTAGTTCGACTAACTCTATAGTGGCCATTCTATAAGGGGTCTTCAATACAGGACTTGATCCAGGAATTAAATCAATGGAAAACTCAACTTCTCGTTCTTGAGGATGTCTAGGTAAATCTTCTGGAAATACATCTAAAAATTCTTTCACAACAGGTACATCCTCTATTTGAACATTCCAGTCCTCACCCACAGTTATTTCATTCTCTTCCTCCCCAATAATTGAATTTACTATAGATAATGTGGGTGGATCTAAATAAGAATTAGGTGGTGACGATTCTGCTCTAAAGATAAGGTGTTCCTTATCATTATTAACAAGAATCGTAACCTCTTTCTTCTTACAATAAGTCTTCGCATCATAGTCCAAATGCAAGTCCGTACCGAGGATTATATCAATCTCAATCATAGGTATGATGATGAGATCAGCAGATAAAGAAAATTTATGTGCTCTAATGGGGACTGATTCACAAAACGTTGTTTCAATGATACTTCCCTTATGAGTTTTACCTGACAACTCCCTTGTTAAATCAAATTGGAAATATCTAATTTTCTTAGCAAACTGGGAAGATATGAAACAATGCGATGATCCAGAATCAAATAATGCATTTTCTAAACTTGAGGAAACCATTAAATTACCTGCCACCACATCTTTCGGAGCTTCTACCTCAGCAGTAATGATAGCATAAGCTTGGCCTTGATACCTTGTCCTTTTCTGAGATAAGTTCCCCTGACGCTTAGGACATTCATTTGCATAATGCCCCATCTCCCTGAAATTGTAGCACTGAACGTTGGTGACTTCCTTCTTCCCCTTGCAATCACGAGCTTGGTGGCCTTTTTCACCACACTTGTAACAGACTCTCATTCCCTTCAAGCAAGTACCAGGGTGTTTCTTCCCACATTTACCACAGTATGGATATTCAAACTTTCCCTTATTCACCTTATTTCCATTCCCAGATTGATCAGCATGCCTCTTTGTATCTTTCTTTTCTTTAAAGTCATAAGACGTAGAGAATTACTTTTCGGTCTTGATAGCACATAAGACAATGTCTTCGTACGAAGAAAAGGATTGTGAGACTAATGCTCGACGGAGAAATGGTTTTAACCCATCAAGGAAACGACCAATCTTACTTCTTGGGTTACGTATATAATCTCCAGCATACCTTGCTAACCTTGTAAAGTTAGCCTCATACTTTGCGACATTCTCATCCTCCTTTTGTCTCAGACTCAGAAATTGCCTTTCCATATCTATTCGATGGTCGTGAGGAAAGTATTTTTCTAAAAGCAGATCTTTGAACTCCCTCCATTCCATATTTGATACTTCATCATCTTCTTTCGTGTTTTGAATCAATGACCACCATTGATCAACATCTCCAGTGAGGTGGCAGACTACTATGATAACTTTTTCCCTTTCACTACTCCCCAAAGACTGAAATATTTTCTCTAGGAAATTTATCCATTGCTCATCTACTAAGGGATTTATACTCCCATTGAGCATTGGTGGTTGTTGCCTCATGAATCGATCTAACATTGATCCTCCATACTGCGGATCAGGGTGCTCCATACAGGTAAGGTTATTATTCATAACCTGAGTGAGTTGTCCCAGTATGGTGATTAGTTGATCAGCACCAGTTGCATCACCAACTCCACTATAATTATCTTGAGCAGGAGGGAAATCCCTACATGGAGTGCGTGCATTGATACGGTTTCCATTTCATCCACTAGGCGCCATTTCTAAACAATGGCATAAACTAGATCAGTTTATGAATCAAAATACATATTTCCATACTTATAAAACCCTTAACATAAATTGAACTATTTATGGATATAATCCATAATCATAAAAATGTTTTCATTGAGGAATTATATACTCATAAAACCTTCATAATGATTTGTAATGAAAATGAGAGTTATCATAAGCATATCCCCCGGGAGTGTCGTAACCAAGAGTGCAACAAGGCCCGTTGTCGTGCACCAGTTCCCGTTCGAGTCTAGCTCAAAGCGGTGTTTTCGGGTTTTACCCCTAGGTACATCTATGCCAGAGCCGCCTCTACCTGCTCGTATTCAGACAGGGATGTATTGCTCGGAAAACTCAAAAAATCTCTACAATACCAAAATTCTAGGAAGTTCTTCTATACTAATCATCAATGTTCATCTTAGGTCTACGTGCTCTAATCAGAGTTTATCTAAATATAGATTCCAAGGATTGTAATAAACTTCCTCTGATAACAACTGTAACGCCCCGGCCCCAATTACCTAGAGTCGGTGCATTATTACATAACATTGGCATGATCACAAGAAAGATCAAATATCGAAAGACCGATTGTTTTAGTAGCCTTGGAAACACTAGATATATTCATAAAGTTTTACGTCACATCATAAAGTGAAAAACTACTACAAGAACATAATGTCTCCATAGTCCACACTATTATCCCCTCATAATATCCCTGCAGGTCATTCATAACTTACTTCTTCACATCCTGGGAGAAATAAAACATAGAAAAGGTGTGAGCTCAAATGCCCAGTAAGGATAACAATATAGCGGAAACTTTCAATAATAAGCATAAACATTTAAGGCAATTCATTTCTAAAACAAAATCCTTTTAAACTTGAACTTCAACATAGTATGGAAAAATTAAAATGAAATAATGCCATTTACTTATTGACATGGATATTATACTAATCGAATAAGCACATGAAATATCAATAACCACTTTCATAATGATGGAATGCATAATGCCAGACTATCATAACCACATAGCCAAGGCCTCATGCCAAGACTACAAATAAGATTTTTCCAAGGCCTTGTGCCAAGACACTAGTTTGTCTCATGAGACCTACCGATGCATCGAGGAGCTATAGCGGGCTCCACTCGTCACATATTAAGTCCAATGCATTCCCATATGAAAAGGTTTAAACATAATATAAACATTCGTATTAAAATTAGCATACGAAATGTCAATACATTCATCATAAACAATGAATGGTATAAAAATAGCACATCCACAGTCAAACATATCACAAAACATTCAATACAATATAGAAGTTTTGTATCATAATAAATCAACTTCAAATAAGCGTAAAATCCATCAAAGGATGTTGACATAAATGAAATCAAAACTCTTTTTAGAGAAATATCTCTTTTTTATTTTTGAAATCATTTAATAAAACATTTTCTTTGAAAATATTCTTATAAGCTTGTAATGGAAGCTTCGACGATTTTATAACAGCGGAAAATTACCACACCCGCCGTATAAGTTAAAAAAAATTCTTACCTTAATTCTGTCGAAAAGGATAAAAGCACCTTGTTTGGAAAACGATGGAAAGATTCCTTTACAAAACTCATATAAAAGTAAAACAAGGGTATGAATGACATTAACCCAAATTCTTTTAAATATTAAGAATGTTTTGAAATACATTTTTAAGAAACATGGTTGTGGATGATAAAGAGATCCCAGTAGATTATTACGTATAAACAACCTCGGATAATGAAGATATTGTGAAATAACCCTTACCTTTGAACTTTTCCTTGGTTGGGGTAGGTTAACCTCCTGTATAATAGTGAAATAATTGTTATTAAATTATAAAAGAATCATATACATTCATATTATATCATATATGATCTTTTAACTTTTCATTGTTAATAATATCTTAGTATTATCGTTGTTTCGGGTGTTAACTTACTTGTTTTCTTTTATATGTTTTGATAAATAAGACATGTTTGTAATGGATAGTTTGTATATTAATCATATATAGAATGATATAAAGTACTTATATAATATTATTAACCATCAAATGAGACGTATACTTGAATGGATACGATGGAGAATGAATCTCATCGCGTTCGTGGAGACGGTAGTCCGTACGTACGCACGAGCGACAATATCATTCTTTTGATATTAAAATAATATATAAATGGATGTTATATAATATATACAGAATCATTAACATGTTATATTTATTATTTACATGAGATACACATCATTATTATACCCATCCAAATAATAATATATTGAATAACAATTACACCACGACGTGGAGACGGTAAGCCGTACGCACGCACGTATGGTGAAATGTTATTCAAAAGGTGGATAGAATAATGATTATGGTTGTACCATATTTATAATAACATCACAGTATATATATGATACTGGAGTTATTATTTTACAATGGTAACAACAAAGGAAGAAGAAGTGGAAGAAGAAAGGAACTTGGAAAAGGGTGGTGAAATCATTACCTCTTCTTTGGGTTCTTCCTTTTGATTTGATCAAAAGGGCTCCTTAGGCTGGCTTTATGATCAAACTAAGGCCTCTAAGTTGTAGTGAGGGAAGTTGGGAGAGTATTTGGGCAGATTTTGGCCGATCAAAAAAGGCTTTGAAGGTGTGAAGAAATGAGAAGGAGGAGTGCCATTTTATAAGAGGGGTGAGGGGATCCTTTGGAAAAGCTAGAAATATTAATTTATAATAAATTCATATTCGGTTTCTAATGGCTCCAAAGTTGATTATTTAAATTATAAGGTGTGGATGGGTCGAAAACCACTCAACCAATAGAATTTAGACAGGTTTGGGTACCTATATTAACCTTATCTTTAAGTATTAACTCTTAGTTAATTAGTTTCACTTTTACAATGTCTTTTTGTATTTTTATATAATATGGTTAATAAACTTACTATATACAACCAAGAGACCCCCAAGTTGTCCATTAATGATACAGATATCATGATATAAGTATCTTTGCCAAACCATAGATTTTTAGGAATTTAATATCAATTAATAATATAATATTTGTTTTAAAAACTCTTTTATGTCAATTTTGACACTATTCAATAGTTGATTTTTTTGAAACTCATAAAAGAATGATTACTTCGAAAAAATTTAATTAAATCATTACTAACATGTCATATTAACTTATAAAATTAGTGTAATTCATAAAAAGTATCAAATTCTATTTATTTGTCTATTTATAATATCAATTATTTTAATTTTTTACTATTATGGTAATTACTACATCATTATTGTGTCATAAATAAATTAAATTATTTAATGTCTAAAAATTATAAATTAAATATAATTATTTAGTAAATCTTTTTAGCTTTCTAATTAATATTTATAGTCGAAAATACAACATATATTACCCTATGTAACAATTGTTTTTCTAAAAGATATATGTTTGTGTCATTTTTGTATTCATTTTAACTTAATTAAAATAAAGTGTCCCTATCACCTACAAGTTGCTCCATGGGGTCCCAAAATCGACCCAAAGATGCTTATGGTAGAACATGTATCAACCAATAAGGTTAGAACACGTTTTAGGGTAATGTAGTATTATTATAATATTTTTTTAACACTTATTTACCGGATTTACCCTTAACCATGGTAAATAAAATATTTACCGCAGTAATTATTCAAAATGTCTAAAAATAAATGTTACCTATTTACACAATTTGAACATCCTGATTCCAAATATGGAATCCATTTTTTCAAATTCAAAACACAGAAGTGGCAGAAATAAATTTAAAATTAATTCCCGTTGTTAAAACAAAAAGCGTGTTTTTAAGAGATAATAACTATCAAAATATTGACACTTGTTTATGTCCGGTTTAATTGTAAAAGTATGTCCAATGACCAACATTGTATTAAATGTTAAAAATATATTCTAAATATACTTTAAAACCTCTCAAATTCATAATTTATCACTATTAATTATTTTGATTAAAAAATTTGTTTTAAATTAAAATTTAGTAATTTTCACTATTCATCAAAATATTAAAGTTATCCGAAAAGTACCAAAATTTCACCTTAGGCTAAATTCGTTATTCCGAATCCAAAAATGAAGTCCATTTTAAAATATAAAATATATATAATTTCAAAAAGTAGGTATTACTATTCATAACGGCTAGTTTGATTGGTTATGGTGTGTTAGAACTTGGTGTTGCGTACAACACACGCTATCACATTATTCAAAGAGAAGCATACCATAGAAGCTTGGGGTGTTACAATAATTTTTTTATGTAGTATACCATGTTAAATTGTATATCCAAATGACATAAACTACTCTTAAAGTCAAATACTTAAAAGTAATTAACCTAATCACATATTCTCTATTGTAGGTTAATCATTTCCATAAATAACCCAAATCGCTACAAATCCACAATAAACACATAGATAAAAATCCACCATTACTCCTCAAATGAAATCCCATAGTATTCTATTCTACTTGGGCATATAGTGTTCCCAACAAAGTGAACATCTTCCAAAATAACATTTATCACTTAATCACCAAATCATTTTCCTATACTAATGGTATTCCTTAGATAAGACATAAGATCCCAAATCAACTTTTTATTGATCAATAAAATCATTTAACTAAAAATAATTAGTCACACGAACCAGGGACTTCATGTAGTTTAGTGGTAGGTGATAAATCCCAATCACACATTGGTTGTGGGTTCTATTCCCATAGCTTTGTCTGACGTGACAGGTTGTCACATGATCTAGGAGTTGTCCTTTTTAAAAAACTGTATTTTATAACATTACAAAAATGAGACAAATTTCTCAAAATTACCATAACATAATTTAACCACAAATGTTATCTCATACCTTTCATTTTCATCCCAAAATATAATAACTTGTAATTTCCTCAAACCCAATGATCATTAAAAACCAAATGGTTATTTATAACTATATCCACAAGAGAAAAGATAAGTCTCTCTCAAATATCATTCTCACATGAAAAACTGTAGGGTTACAAATACAAGAAAATATTATTCATAAGTAATCCCATCAATAAGGAGCACTAATACATTAAAACATTTATCCAACCAATTATTTCAACATAGATTCTTCTTTGGCCAATAAAATATCCTATAGTATAAGGCATTCACTCGGGTAATGGCCAGGTCCCCTACATTTACGAAAACAGACTTTAAATGGATTCTTGGTACTATTTTTATTTTCTTCCATAGTACTCTTCATTTTTACTTGGAAATTATTCAGTTTATGTCATTCCTTCCCGCACGTAAAGAATTTATTTGTTCCATTGAGACACATTTCCTAGGTGTCTCCTTCCACATTTCCTGCATGATGGAAATTGAGGATTCTTTTCTCCATGGTCTCCACTACTAGAGCTCTTATCATTCATCACCTATCTCTTCATTATGGAGTCTGAGAGTTGGTTAATATATATATTTTTTATCATATTTTTTGAAAACTGATTTGGCATGAACGTGATATATTTTACGCTTATCAACATTCCATTTTTTTGCACATTTCCACCAATGTTCCCACCTTGTACATCATTCTTCAAGATACTATGACTTCCTTGGAATCCAGCCACTGACTAAAACCAGAAATCATTATGTGAGTTACAGTAGTCATAAAATCAATAAGAGAATACCATGACACCATATTCTCAATTTGAAACACCTTAGGATAAACCAAGGTCATTTATTCTCATATTATATTAAAATACTTCAAATAGTTTTGTAAATAAAAACTAAATTATATTACCATATCCCCCAGGAGTTTCGTAACCAAGAGTGTAGCAAGGCTCGTTGTTGTGCACCAGTTCCCGTTTGAGTCTAGCTCAAAGTAGTGTTTTTGAGTTTCACCCCTAGGTAAATCTGTGCCAGAGCCACCTCGACCTGCTCGTATCCAGACATGAATGTATTGCTTAGAAAACTCAAAAAATCTATGCAATACCAAAATTCTAGTAAGTTATTCTATATTAATCCTCAAAGTCTATCTTAGGTCTATGTGCTCTAATCAGAGTTTATCTTAATCTAATTTCCATGTTTTGAAATAAACTTCCTCTGATACCAATTGTAACACCCCAAAACCAAAATCCCAGAGTCGGTGTATTATTATGTAACATTGGCATGATCATAAAAGATCATGTCTCGAAGGACCGATTAGTATAGTAGCATTGGAAGTACTAGATACATTCATAAGGTTTACATTACATCATAAAATAGAATTCTACAACAACATTGTTTCCATAGATAACATTGAGATCACATAGACTATCCCTAGAGGTCCATCATGATATACTTCTTTGTATTGTAGGTAAAATAAAACATAGAAATGGGTGAGCTCAGATACATAGAAAGTATAAAATTATAGCGGAAAATTTCACAAATAAGCATAAACATTTAAGGCACTATATAAGACTATAACAAAAGCCTTTTAAATTTGACCTTCAGCATAATATGGCAAAGATAAAATCAAATAATTCTATTTACTTATTCACATGTATATTCTACTAGTCAAATAATCACATGCATTATCGATAACCACTTTCATGATGATGTAATGCATAATGCCAGACTATCAAAACCACATAGTCAAGGCCTTGTTCCAAAACTACAAATAAGATTTTTTCAAGGCCTTATGCCAAAATACTAGTTTGTCTCATGAGACCTACTGATGCATCGAGGATCTATAGCGGGCTCCACCCGTCACATACTAAGTCCAATGCATTCCTCATGTGAAAAGTTTGAAACATAACATAAACATTCATATTAAAACTAGCATATGAAATGTCAATACTTTAACCAAAAACCATGAATTTTATAAAAAATAGAACATACACAGTCAAACATAACTATTTTGATACAATATGGAAGATTGTATTATATCAGATTAACCTTAATCGATAATAAAGAAGGATGTTGACATAGATGAAAATAATCATCAAAACTATTTGAGAGAAATATCCCCCTTTTTCTTGAAATCATTTAAAATTCAAACTATTTGTCATGAATCCATTTAAAAATAGATTTTTGAATCAAAGTTTCCCATACCACTTTGAAAATTTTAAATGGAATATTAATTTTAAGACATTAATGTCCATATAAATAAATACTTAAAACCATTTTTAAAATAAGGGAATTAATGAGAAAGATTTAGAATAATAAATATTTAAAACATTTAAAATGATATTGTAGTTAGAGTTCCTAACCAAAAGAGAGAAACATGAATAAAAATAATTGAGGTAATCAAATTTTTTTAATATAATGTGAACAAATGGGTACATGATATACTATGTCAAAGTACATTATATACACCATATAAAAGTGATTTGGTGTATAACAACAAAGAAGTTGCAATGGAATGTAAATTGAGATGAAATATCATATAAAGACTGTATCCTTAAGTTATTGATAAATCAATGAAATAATTATTTGTGACTAATATAATTACACTCAATATGATTGGATATTCAGTGTAAATCTATCAGATGACATTCACACATTTTCTTGTAAAATCAACACCAATGAATTGGATATTTAACACAACAAATGGAGATTGAGTTAAAATTACTCTTATCAAGTTCATATTGATGAATTGAGAATTTATCAATGGAGTGATTATGTGTATGAAAAATATATCCATATAAAGGGGAGTGGAAATTATGAAATAAGAAAATGAATAGTGATTCCACACACAATCTTGGAGTAAAATAATCAATGAAGTATGCGTAAATCTGAATGAGTGGAAATTGGAATTTCAAATTCCCTTATCAATTTGGTATCTTCCAAAACATACTCCCATGAAAGAAGGATCATACAATTATGATGTATATATCCATTAATTAATGTATATTACCCAATTAATACAATCATGGGCAGTACACACACCAAATGCAATAAATTTGTGGTGAATAATGGAAATATCACAGAATTAAAAGTGAGATAAGAAACCCCTTACTTTGTACTTTTTCCTTGGTCAAGGGTAGGTTAAAATCCTTTATAATGGTGAAATTATTGTTATTGAATTATAAAATAATCATATACATTAATATGATATCATGTATGATCTTTTAACATTGATTTGTTAATAATATCATAGTATTATTGTCTTTTCGGGTGTTAATAGATTCGTTTTCCTTTATATTCTATGTTATGTGAGCCATATTTGTTATGAATAGGATGTATGTTATTCATATCCAGAATGATATCATGTATCTAAATATTATTTTTAATCATCAAATAAAATTTAGTCTTGAATGGATACTATGGGGAATGAATCTCATCGCGTTCGTGGAGACGGTAATCTGTACGTACGCACGGGCGACAATATCATTCTTTTGATATTAAAATAATATATAATTGGATGGTATATAATATATAAAGAATCATTATCATGTTATATTTATTTTTTACATGAATTGCTAATCATTATTATACCCATCCAAATAATAATGTATTGAATAACACTTACACCACGACGTGGAGACGGTAATCCGTACGTACGCACATATGGTGACATGTCATTCAAAGGATGGATAGAATAATGAAGATGGTTGTACCATATTTATAATAACATCATAGTATATATAATATAATGGAGTTATTATTTTATAATGGAAATAACAAAGGAAGATTAATTGGAAGAAGAAAAGAACATGAAAGAGGGTGGTGAAATTATTACCTCTTCTTTAGGTTCTTCCTATTGATTTGATTAAAAGGGATCCTTAAGTTGGCTTTATATCCAAAGAAAGGCCTCCAAGATGAAGTGAGAGATGTTGAGAGGATATTTGGGTAGGGTTTTACTGAGGCAAAATACTTTGACGGAGTGAATTATAGAGAAGGGGGAGTTCCTATTTTATAAGAGGGTTGAGGGGCACTTTTTGAAAAGCACGAAATATTATTTTATAATAAAATATTTTGCGGTTATTAATGGCTCAAAAGTGGATTATTTAAATGATAAGGTGGTTATTGGTCAAAAACTACTCATCCAAAAGGTTTTAGAAAGGATTGGTTCACTATATTAACCTTAACTTTTAGATTTAACTATTAGTTACATAGTTTGACATTTACCATGTCTCTTTGTATTTTTATATTATATAGTTAATAAACATACTGTATATTTCCCAGAGAAACCCAATTTGTTCATTAATGATTAAGCTATCATTATATAAGTCCTTTTTCTAATCCTTATATTTTTAGTAATAAAATGTCAATTAATAATACAACATTTGTTTTAAAAACTATTTTTTGTCAGTTTTGAAACTATTTAATAATTAATTTTTTTAAAGTCCAAAAAACATTATTAATTCGAAATAAATTAATTTAAGAAATCCTAACATGTCATATTAAACTATAAACTTCGTGTATGTCAAAAAACTTTCTAATAATATTTATTTTTACATTTCTAATACCATTTACTTAATTGTTTCATTAATAAAAAAATACTACATCATCATTGTGTCATAAATAAATTTAATTATTCAATGTCTAAAAATTATAAATAAAATACCATTATGTTGTAAATATTTTTATATTTCTAATTAATATTTATAGTCGAAGATATAACTTGTATAACACTATGTAAAAATTGTTTTACTAAAAGATATATGCTTATGCCATTTTTTGTATTTACTTTAACTTAATTATGATAAAGTGTCACTATCACTTACAAGTGGCTCAATGGGGTCCCAAAATCGACCCAAATATGCCCATGGACGGACATGTATCATCCAATAGGGTTAGGACACGTGTTAGGGTAATTTAATATTATTATAATATTATTTTGTTTCCCTTATTTTTCAGATTTACCCTTTAACAATGGTAAATAAAATATTTACCAAAATAATTATTCAAATTGTTTAAAACTAAAAGTTACCTATTTACACAGTTTGGACATACTGATTTTAAATATGGAATCAATTTTTCTATATTCAAAAAATAGAAGAGGAATAAATTAATTTAAAATTAATTCCTGCTGTCAAAACAAAGAGCGTGTTTTTTAAGAAATAATAACTGTCAAAAGATTGACACTTATTTATGTCTAGTTTAAATGTGAAATTACATCCAATTACAAATATTAGATTAATTGGTAAAAATATATTGTGATTATAATTGAAAAACTCTCAATATTATAATTTATCACTATAAATTATTTGGATAAAAAAAGTTGTTTTTAATTAATGTTTAATATTTTTCACTATTCATCAAAATTTGAATGTTTTCTAAAAAATACCAAAAATTCACCCCAGACTAATTTTGATCTTCAGAATCCAAAAATGAAGTCCATTTTTAAAGATAAAATTTATAAAATTCGAAAAAGTGGGTATTAATATTCATAATCGCTACTCTGATTGGTCATGGTGTGTTAGAATATCGAATTTGCATATAGTGAAAGATATTGCATTATTCAAATGGAAACGTACCGTGGAAGCTTGGGGTGTTACAGATGGTCTCATATATAAAATTTTGAGAAAAATCTATATTAAACAAATCAGATACCAAAGTGAAGGCTACTATAATAGTACCTTTAACATTATATAGTCTCATGCTTTGCTCCTATGGTGTTGGCTAGACTACATGTAACTGGAATATACCATAACCATGAGTCATTAAATGACTACCCAAATAGGAACGATCTGTTAACACTTAGAATCATTTGTCTAGTTGCATCTGCCTCGACCACCACCTCATCCTGAATGACCAGTGGTATCCTAGCTACGAAACTCATATGATCCTTCTAGATGTAAAGTCCTGTAGAAATGGTGATGATTTCTAATCCTTCCACAGTCTCTACACTCAACTGGATTCTGTGTACAATTGCTCTTGAATTTCCCCATTTGTCCACACTATTGATAGATATGAGAACTACCCATAATAGGATCATGACCAATGCTACCACAATGAGATTCATTGAAGTGTCATTTTCTCCAAGAAGAAGATTCAAAAGATGCATTAGGTGTTGAACCTCCTTATCTCACATCGTCAGTATCGCACAAATTTATCTCTATAATCAGATCATGGTTAACTATTTTTTAGATGTTCATTAGCCTAGACATATTGACCTGTGATTGGATGGCGTAACAAATCCCATCCTCAAATTTCTTAGTAGCTATTAGATCATTAGAATCTAGAGAAAAAGTGAAATAAAATAGCATAGAGAAATGGTATGAGTATTCCATAAATAAAATAGTCCCCATCTACAGATTCATAACCTCACTATTTGTATCTTCCATAAAGTCTAGAGAAATAATTATTCATAGAATAATGCCGTAAAATCATGTTATACCATATCAGTGTGTTGGGCTACCTTTGTAATTTCATCCCCCACCTCATGGTTGAATCGTATATAATCTAAGAAAAAAATCGTAACCTTCCACTCTAAAGTTCTCTCTAGATAATAAAATATAGAAAGGATCTATTTGATCCAAGACTCTTTAGCAAGTGGTCCTCCATCCCCCAATATAGTGGGAGGATGATGTTGCTGGAACTCATGAGTCACCTATACCATAAATGGGGAAGGTCGCACACTGCCTTGTATGTTCTGAAAAATATTAGGAAATCCTATTGAAACTACGAACTGGTTGCCATATCATTTTTAGGAAGAGGAGACATAGGTGGCTCAATAGAATGGACCACTGGCGACTCATGGACCACCATATCAAGAACATGATTGTCACTGCCTTCACGACATGTGGCTCGATGGTGTCGTGGATGAATAACATTAAAATTCCAAAAGAACAACTCAAAAAATATTTAAGAAATTTATAAGGTTGATATTAGAAACTGGGAAATGTATTAAATCTATCTTATGATAATATACATGCCCTTATTCACACTTCTAAATCCTAAACTACACATTGGAATAAACCACATCCTACCACAAGAAGGGGCATATATCCACTATCCACTACAAAGGCTAGGTCTGGGTCATGTTTCTATGTTAAGCATGTGCATGTTGATTGTTCTTAAGATAAAAGTAAAATCCAAAATGAATGTGTTCTCCTTTAAACATCTAAAGAATTTTCCAAAGATGAATAAAATTATATGATATTTTCTGATCCATAAGGCCCCATACACCTTGTGAATCAAAATATGGAATTCACATGGATTTAATTTTCTTTTAAATTTTTCTTATTCAAATGATTGTCCCGTTTTTAAATGGTTGGTCTGGTAGTAATTTAATCCTTCGATCCATAATGGCTCATGCACCTTATAAACCAAAGTGTCGCACCCACTAAACTAACACTATATTATTATCTAGATCCTATAAAACGTTTCTGTAAAATTTTCTATCTATAACATGGCACAATAATTATGCAATAGAAAATTCTTACTAAAAATTTAACATGGCATAGAAAAGATACGTGGCTTATTCATATTGTGCCAATCATGATGCATGATCTAATACAGAGCCCTCATTTCATTGAGAAATAGTAAGAAAATTTAAATTTCAAAGAGATCAATGTAATTAACAAATCATGTCATGTGTATCACCCAACTATGAAATCATATAAACAATAAATAGAGGAATCAATGACAATAAGAATTAAAGAAACTTGGTCTTTACAGTGTACATGGGTCTGAAACACCCAAACACGACTTCTGAATACGTCCCTAATTTTTCACAATCCCCATTATATTGTATCCAAATAGTATAGTTTGAAAGAAACTACTATGATACCACTTTGTGACATCCTTGAACCAGATGACACTAAACCCATTCCTCGAGCCTAGTTTTCCACATAACCTCTCTCATGTCTCCCCATACACCAGGGGTTTCTGACTAAAAGTGAGGGTGTTTAGGTAGTACAGTGGGGAAACTATACCCTAATGTCAGAGTAATGTAATGGATACAAAAAATAGTAAATAGAAGAGGAAACATATAATAAAAACTAAATACCCAAGAAGTGAAAGAAATATATTAGTGAATAATATATAAAATCCTCAAAGGAAGTGTTTGAGACAAACATGTATGCATGGTATTGTAGTACAAAATGAAACAGGAATCATGGAATATCCATACTAAACAAAAGTAAAAAATAGAACAAATGCCAACAGCTTCCCTATAGAATCCTGAGCCTAATCTCAATCCTCTGCTCCTAAGATCCTTTTATGAAATATGAATCAAAAACCAAAAGGGGGTTTTTCCTCTATTCATACAGGCTGGAAAACTATGTTATCGAGTTCCAATGGTGGCTCGAGTATGGATTGAGATAAAATCTTAGTAGGCCACCACTAAAATTAACTACGTGTAATCCAAGTAGGAACCCATAAGTAAAAAATGTGCAATAATAAACAGGTAAGTAAAAAGTATATGATAAATAGGTAACCTCTAGCTCATTATCAAAAAGGTAGTTGATAGGTCTACCTGCTTCATCCCAAGGCCGGTATGTCTGATCACATAACCACATATATGTTTTTAAATATAGTTCACAACTGAAGTGGGGTTATAATTCCCCCAACAATAATCACATATATATATATCCAGTATGGGGTAATAATTCCTCCCACCTAGTCATGGTTATAAAAAGCTATCATGGGGTAAGAATTCCTCCCTCTTATTCATGTTGACGAATATTGATGGAAATGGGAAAGAATGCCTCCCACCCATTCACAGTTTATATAAAACTCTTAAACATAACAATGGCTAAATAGTTTATATAATGTATCATAAGACATGACCATATTATATAAATTTAATTTTTACATTTATCAATGCATATAATTAAATTTTCCTACCATGTAAATCCCATTTACAAGAGCACAAGCCCAGGAAAAGGTGATATCAAATTTTCAAATGGTCATTTTGAATATTTCAAGCCTAAGAGGTCCAAACACCCATGGGGTGTATTGGGTACATCAAAATACACAAGGGAATAGGGTCAATTCAATTCAAGCATTGGATGGAATATGGAAACAAGATTTGGTCATCTTGGGAAATTGGTCTATAATGGCCAATTTTGTTAGAACACACCTTAGGTGTCTATATAGAGCATAGGTTGTGTCGCAACCCTTAAAATGATTCAATTATAATATGTTAAATCACTAGTGTCAATTAGACATAAATAAAACTACATATTAAGGATTATCAGCAAGGTATGGAATATGGAATTACATTTATATCTATGAGCTGAAAAACTCAAATGGAAAACAACGTGACCACCTACCTTAGGGTCTTAGACGATGCCTCACTTGATATCAACCTCATATTTGAAACAGGTTCCAATAGATATGAGTTTGAGTCCAAAACCCTAAGAATTGGGCATATGAGCCTAAATCAAAATGTCATAAAGGATGGAAAGAAGAATATATATTTTAGTAGAGAGACTTGGGAGACTTACCATAAGGGTCTAACACTTATCTTGGATTGATGATCTGACATCGGATGGAGAACTTGGATAAAAAGTGGTCGAGGCCTTTGAGAGCTCAAAGAGGAAGTAGAACATCTATTTTTTCCATAGGAAGGAGGGGAAATCGTTATGATAAAAGGGGAAATATTGTAATTTCAACCCAAAACTAGGCTCGCACAGTTTATGTGCATGGTTTAGAAACCATGTAGATCTGCTCTGTTTGAAACAACAACCAGTCACAGGGTCGTGCGTCTCTGTCCACATAATTACAGAAAAATTGTTCAGACTTGATGGTGGCCAAGACTATAGTTGTATAGTCTACACAACCCATGTGGCATGGGTCATACGGTCCCCCCTAACTGTGCGGCCTGGCCTACACCCCATTATAGAGAACCTCCGAGCTCCGAACTATCCTCAAACGCGTGTTGCACCTTCCCTAGGCCGTAAAATATCATTTCCCCAATTAAAGTAAATATTCCAAAATAAAAATCAACGAACCAATCCTTTTTCTAATATCTGGTTCATTACGGTCAAGGTATTCCTTTTTTCTAACATTTAAGGGAATTTTAACCGCATTTAAGGGGGTGTTATTGTCTTTTTTGGTGGGGACTAAATTTCTTCCATGTTCTTACATTTATTTTGAAATTATGGTTTCAATGTTTTATCATTTTTCACAATTTAGCCTTATTTATAATTAAATATATTCATATTTTGTAGATTTATTTATAATAAATAACTTTTATAAATACATATTTACATGGAAATTTATTTTTAAACATATAAACCATAGGGAAATAAATATTTTTTATTTATTCCATTTAAAGTAAATAATTATCAATTTTTTTACCATGTGAAAATGCATTAATTTCTATATATATAACTATAATAATAATGAATATATATAATCTTGTGTGTGTCAATAATAATAATTATGTGTATAGACAAATAAATGTAAATAAATACATATATATGTAAATGTTTGTCTTTTTAATTAGTATATATGTATATATATACTTGTGTGTAAACAATATTGTGTGTGTACATCATATATAAATGTATTTACATATATATATATATATATCTATCATTATCATTAAATAAAACATATAAATGAATTTACAGTTAAAATATATGAATATATATTTACACATATAAAAATAATGATAATATATACATATGTGTGTGTATTTATGAATTTATAAATATTTATATTTACATTCCAATATAAGTAAATAAATATAAATATATAATATATTTAAATAAATGATATCATAAATATTTGATGAGATTTCATCTTCCTTTATGAGTGTCTATAAAAGCTGTTTATGTTGTTTATGATTTTATTCCCTCGATTTACATTCCTATTGATTTGATGGTGTTAAATTATTGTTTTCCCTATTTTCGTAATATATTATCAATTATATATATATCATTGTACGAATTAATGAATATTTCTGTATATTTATGTACATTTGTAAATATTTATACATATTTATGTTCATATATTTTTATATCATATATGAGTAAGTATATATATATAGATATAATTATAATTACATGTGTGTATTCATATATATTTATTTATATTCATTTACAATTATATATCTGAGTATGATTATATATATTTTTTGGTAACATATATCTGTGTTTGTATATATTAATTTCAATTTTTTATATGTATAAATATTTATTGATATTTATGTCCATTTATGAATTTTAAATTAATTATTTTATTACTTAATATTTATTTTTTATTTTTTATTTTTTATTTTTTTCATTCAATTTATTTTTTAATAATTTATTATTTATTATTTATTATTTATTATTTTTTATTTTTTATTTTTTATTTTTTGTATTTTTTATATTTATTTTTTATATATCTTTAGTGATTTACATTTTATTATTAAAGTAATATTAAATAAATATATGCTAATTATTATTTATTAATTATATATTTATTTTTAATTTATTTTTGACTTATTATTTATTCATTTTTATTAAATTTTATTCATTTTTATTCAATTTTCTAAATTTAGTGCTGATTTTTTATTTATTTATTATTTATTTGTTATTTATTTATACATTATTTCTTTATTTATTTTTTATTTATTCATTTTTTCATATTTATTTATTCATTATTTCTTAATTTTTAATTATTTAGTTACTAATTATTTATTATTTATTAATTATTTATCATTAATTATTTATTATTCATAATTTATAATATATTATTTTTTATTTTTTATTTTTTATTTTGTATTTAACTGTTATTTTTAATTTATCATTATTATTTAATTTTATTATTATTTTATTATTTATATATTTTTATTATTTTTATTATTTTTACTCATTTATTATTTATCAATTAATTATTAATTATTTAGTTATTATTTATACCTTATTTATTAATTTTTTTAATACGTTATTATTTTATTATTTATTTCATTATTATTTTATTACTAATTTTTTATTAACTTCTTATTTATTATTTTTGTAATATTTTTTTTTTGTTTTTATTGGTTTTTATTTATTTTTCTTTATTCTTATATTATTTATTTCTAATTTAATTGATTATTATTTATTTATTTCTAATTTAATTGATTATTATTTATTTATTTTTTATTTTTTATTTTTTATTCATTATACATTAATTAATATCTTAATTTTAATTTTTTTCTACTTATTGTATATTATGTATTATTAATTTTTCATTATTCGGTATTAATTTTTAATTAATTATTATTTACAATTTATTATTTACAATTTAATATTCGTTATTTACTATTTATAAATAACTGTTTATTATTTATCACTTATTAACATATTATATATTTATTTATTTATTATTCATTTTTATTTTATTTATTTATTAGTAATTAGTAGTTATTAAATATTAAAAGTTACATATTAATTACTAAATTTTAATTAATAATTAATAATTTTTAATTTTTAAATTGTAATAATTTAATTTTAATTTTTAATCATTAATTCTTAATTCTTAATTATTAATTATCAATTATCAATTATAAAATTTAAATTATTAATTAATATTTATTAATTATTAATTATTAATTTTTATTTATTAATTATTTATTATTAATTATTAATTATTAATTTTAAAATTTTAATTTTTTAATTTGTATCTATTTTTTATATAGTATTTTTCTCAATCAATATATATATAAGTATATTAAATTCAACTTATTCACTACATGAAGCAGATGTCGGAGGGGTAAAGTCTTGGGAGAACAAGCAAGAGGTAATGGGTTCAAATCTCACACGTAATTTCTATATTTGACATTTGCATTCTTGTGCATGTGCATAGTAATAAATAATAAACAATAATAAATAATAAATTAACAATTAAAAGAATTCAAAATTAATAAAATAATAAAATAATTTCAATAATAATAAATAATAAATAATAAATTAAATATAAGATTTAATATAATTAACAAAATTAACAATAATAAAATAATATTACTAATATTAATAATTAGTATAATTTAAAAATTTAAAAAAAATCCGCTATATGAATATCAACACGTGTTGTATCTTTGGTTTTCACAAACTATCACAGAATGATTTAGTGGCGGTTTAAACAACCACAAAATGCCAATTTTGGTGTTGTGAGAGAAGTTCAAAAGGAATTGTTTCAAAGAAAAGGTAATTGCTTTACCAGATTACTTTCCTTTTAAATCTTCTTTTTTATCCACTAAATATATTCTGTTCTCCATTAAATAATAACATTAGTATCATAAATATACTAAAATGTCATTACTATTAATAATCCTCCATTATCCACCCTCTTTCTCCTCAAATGGGATGTGAAATTATCATTTGTGCCTACGTATGGCTTACTGTCTCTGTGTACCAATACAATTCATTTTCCATCAATATATTTTATGGATGATTATTAAGATGGGTTTCTAGATTATATATGCTTTTAATTAATTTATTATTCTTATCTAATTATAATATAATATCTACCTTCTTGCCTTCCAAATCATTCTAAAATGATAACATCGCTCATGCGTACATGTGGAATTCCACCTCCATGAAGCGATGAGATTTGTTTTCTGTCTCTGTTTTACGAGGATATTAATAAGGATAGAATTGACGAATATTTATGATTTATATGATATAATATTGATTTTTTAATGATGAACTATTAGTTGCTTATCTTTTATTCCATTCATTGAAAAGTGAAAAAAAGTGTTCATGTGTACCTACAACCTACCGTCTCCCAAAATGGTGTAATTAATTTTCCTATCTAATAAATTAATAGACAACTATAATTATTATTATAATTATCTTAAATGGTATTTATATCATGATTATCATTCTGGAAATGACATAACAATTATCTATGTATATATACTAAGAATGTTGGACCAGAACAGGGATGAAAAATAACACGGTATCACCCAAAATAGTGATTTTAATACCAATTTTTTAACAAACAGTATCTAGGATGTTAAAAGTAAATAATATGACATTTGATATATATGAGTATTTATTTGGAAAATATTGATGCTAAATATTTATTTATTTCGCATGAGGTTGTAATGTGAATGTGGAAATGTGAGACTTGTCTTATGGGATTTCTCGCCTCGCTTTTATTTTTGGGAGACATAAACAATATTCACTACACATTTCTATTTTTTGGTATTTATAGTGATTCATTCACATTTTATATTATGAATATATTTCTTTTCGTGATTTTTAACGTAAACTTTTATGTTATTCCTTCATATTACTTACTATACAAAAGTTACATTATCGGTAAAGGGTTTTTGTTTTAATATTATTGTAATCAAGGATTATTCCTGCCTAATTTTTTTAATGAGAAAATTACCTAATCCTTCCGTAACTAAACAATTTAATTTTCTTAAACAATGGTTATTTATTGATATTAAAATTTTTCTTTAATTTTTCTTAAAATTGATTACTTAAGGGGCTAAATGTTTTTAAGGAAATCTGCTTATGTTTTTCTTTTTGGTCAGAAATCATTTTCTTCCATGGCCAAGTTTTCTATAAAAAAAGAATTATTTTTACTAATACACAATTATTTTTTAAAATCAATTTTCCTTTTTTTAGTTTTTAAAAAGTGTTTTAAAATGGATCTTATTTTTTAACTACCGAAGTACCATTTGGCCTTTATACAAAAAAGTGAAAGGATATTTTTTCTTTTAATGTATATAGGACAAACATAATTTTCCTCTATCATTTGTGCCAAATTATTTGAGTATTTCATTAGGAGTTTGCATATTTTTTATAAGAAATTATTTAAATATTTTATATAATTGATTTCAAAATGGTAGGGGAATTTTCCCTTTGATTTTTTTTATTATTCTTTTTATTCATCAATGATATCAAACATTGGTGTTTCTTATGTTTTACAGGGGATATAATCCAATGGTACCGTCCTTAATATTTATCTAAATATTTTATTATAATTATTATGGAATTTTTATGAATCCCATTTATTTTTCATTGGTTGTACTATTATGGATTGATGAAAGGAATATTAAACCTATTTTGATTGCACGGGTTATGATACGAGGATGTGATGAATGTTTTATGATCTAACAAAAACATATTTTTGGTTTCCATAAATTAATGGGTGGGCCTATATTTATATAATACTATAATTCATTAGATAAGTTATTATATCTCATTATATAATTATTGGAAACAAAGTTATGTGCTAGATCTTTTATGGAAAACAAATCAATGTGCTTAATCTTCTATGAGAAATAAGTCGATGTTCTTGATCTATTATAGGAAACATGTTGATTCTCTAGATCTACTATGGGAACTGGGTGGTGATTCCTAATCTATTATGATTTTATGTTCTCAGTAGATAACCTTGAAAAAATTAAATAGTCTCAATAATTATGATGATTCCATACTTTTATGACATGAAATTATGGTTAATGATTGATTTATAAAGACTTGTCACTCAAATTCTTCATGTATTTTAAAATTATGATTCTTTATTACATGACTAATGTTTATTATCTTTGAAATATTGGGTATTCAATTTGTAGGTTATTGTTATGATATCATACCCACATTCTTATATTATGCTTTTATGTGATCATCGATTGATGCCTCCTAGGTTATCCATTTTTGGACATCTGAGCTCACTACATCTTATGTTCCTTTTACCCATGTTATGAGAAAAGAATTATCTAGTGTATGTCTATGAAGAGTACTAAATAAAAAGATCTTTATGGGAGATATTGAAGATCTATCATGAAATAATTAGATAATATGCCTACTCTCCAATGATACTAAACCTTTCACTCATGGTGGATTTAATTGTGGAATGTAATTAATATTAATCTAAATAGATGTAACATTTATATATGAAAATAATATTCTTTTACAATTGATATCATAGGAAGGTTTTGTCTGTTTTTTGAGATTATGATTAGAAAACATTAGTTAACACGACTAGGATATGTTTAACTATAGTATAACATAATAATATTTTCGAAGTTACCCATAATAACCTATGTTAAAAATAATTCCCCATAGATTGGAAAGAAGGTTTCAAGGATCAAAAATCCTATAAATTATTTACCACTCTGGTTAACCTTTTTCGATGGACAAGAAAACTATTTGGGTTTTCAAAATTAATTAAAGATAGAATGATAATTTTGAGGTGTTAATATGTGTTCTAAAATTATTAACGACCCTATTTGAGGATAGTTATATGAATTCTAATAGATCAAGACTAGTCTTAAGTAATGATAATTCATATTGTCAAATATTATATGTTGACTTATCAATAAAATTCCCTAATGATACAATGATCACATCACAAGTCCATTATTCTTCTCCAATTGAAGAATGTGTGAATTTGTTTCTTGAATAATACATTATTCTTCCTCTACTTGAATTCAATTTTTTTTTTGATTTTTATTTTTTTCTCTAGCTAAATCCCACATAAATTATTGAGGATGGTACACTATTAAAATTTGAGGTATTTTCAACGGTTTGTTTGTGACGGGATCCCATCACAACTAATCTTTTGTGACGGGGTCCTGTCACAAATAGCCCATTGCAGAAAACAATGTCACAAGCAGTATATTTTTATGGGCCCATAAAAAAAATACATTTTGCGACAATAAACTATCCCGTCGCAAATATATCTCCGATTATATATATATATATATATATATATATAAACATGTAGCTATGGGCCCGTCGCAAAAAAAGTATTTGTGACTGGCCTATCTTCCCGTCACAAATAGTTCTCTGTTTATATATGTTAAATATACCCAAACCTATTATGATGGGAATGTCAAAAAAAAGTATTTGTGATGAGTCCTTTTATATTTGCAAATATATTTTAAAAAAATTTACATATAAACTATTTACAACGGGACCCCAACACAAGAGGTCCCATCGCAAATATTGAATAAAATATATATATATATATATATATATATATTTAATGAAAAAATTATTAATGAAAAAATAATATTAATATTATTAAAATAGTAAAAAAATAAATAAAATATTAAAAATCTCAATATTCACAAATAAATTATAAAAAATCATAAAATATTATTATTATTATTACTATTAAAATAATCAAACATTAAAAACATAATATTAAAAATAAATAATGAATTATTAAAATATTAAAAAAAAATTAAAGTATGCAATATTCTCACCAATATGAAAGAGAAAAACATTAAATAGTTCATATTACAAAAAAAATTGAATTCAAATGTTTTCAACATAAAAAAAATCACTCGGGTTGTCTTCTAGTGGAGCTGGAGGAGCTAGAAGAGATGGTGGGGGGAACTCTATCCTAAACTACATGTTAGACGATGCATGTACTTCATCTACTCGTGTTGTTGTTTCTGCCATCAATGCATGTTTTCCTCATGTTGTTACTGTTGTTACTACTACCATCAACACATATTCTCCTCACACTGCTGTTGCTGACACATCTCTTCCTGCTGCTTCGGAAAACTCTCTATAAGCTCATTCTATGATCACAACTCCTCCTGATACTGTGAGTCAAAAGATGATGACTCTCCATGAGCTCCTCTTGAGCTAAACGCTGACATCATAGGAGTACCCTAGTAAGTCTCAGGAGTCAAATGAGAGTCGATACCAACCATCAGCCTTTCTTCAAGGCTTACTGGGTTGCCAGCATCTATGTTGCCTCATCAAAAATGGTGGGCACCTGTCTAATCAGTCATCTCAGCATGACTCTCACCCATTTTTCTGAGAGTTCTTAGCCTCATATGACTCCCTCAGTTCTAATTTGAAATTAAAAAACTGAAAATATTTTATGCAGTTAATTTTTAAACTAAAAAACAAATAATAATGAACACAATCTGGCATTAGTGATCACCTCTAATCTCTCCAGTGGCTGGATCACTATACATCCTCTGATAAATGTCATAACCTATAATATCAGGTTTCTTGACTGCCTATATGAATATAAAATAATCTTTTTATATTTAATTTAGTATTAAATATTTTAAAAAGATATTTACCAGAGGCTCACTATGTGTACTGAATATACAGCTAACAACTCGATGTGTCACCACCTGTCTCACCTGGTTCAGCCTATCCAATGATGAATTTCTATAAAATCCACGACTCAACCAGTGTGAACATAATCCATCCCAAATGTGAGATGAAATTTACTCTTGTTGGTGGGATCTATGCAACTCATAAAATACTATTACTCCTGCTTTCTTAATGGTTGTCCTTCTTAAATTGTGCAAAAATTGACAGAAATGGTCACTCATAGACACCTCACATGCCACATGAATAGCGACATGCATGCAATCATCGATGAGACACCATAAACCCTAAGAATATTTTAAAATATCATGTTATTAATGAAATAAATTTCAAAATAAATATTATTTATTTACGTACCAACCAATGATTGAACAATCCTTGGTACACATCAACAAGAATTTGTTCCCATATGATCTATGGCAGAGAAAAATAATTGTGCTAGATATCAATCCCCAGTCCAACAAATACATGCAAAAAATGTTTAAAAAACAATAAATAATCAAAAAATAATTATATAAATAAATTAATGAAAATAACTAAAATTAACAGGTTACCATACTTCTATGTTTGTGGATTGAAGAAAATACATGGACATCGCTCGGTGATACGGTCAGAAATAACCAGTCGAGCAAGACTGCACCACCTCCGTGTACCTACTAAACCACCAGTAGGATAAGGGTCATAGGATCCCAAATCCTCATCATACAAAGGTAGCACAGCCTCCTACAACTCAAGAAGTAGATCTGAGTCCATCTAAAACACAAAATGATTGTTTTTTGCAGATATTTGAAAATAACTTTTACATATAGATATATATTAGTTATGATTATGACTTTCATTTAACTATGTCAATGTTCACCTTCATCATCATCTTTATATCTGATGATTCCGATGTTTTCATATTCATCCTCAGCATCATCAATATCCATATGAGTTTTAGTTTCATCATCTCTTGTCATTTCAAATTCATTTGTAACATCATTAACATCATTGTCACTATTGACAATTAATTGTGGGGTGTGATTATCGATATTAATATCTCATTGTGAAGAAGATGGATTTTGTGTAGTTTCTTTAAAAATATCCATTCGTTGTGCTTCATTGGAACCACATTCAGTTTGAGTAAAATGATTTTCCAGAGATTTCATTTTTATTATGCTCTACTATTCACTCATGTTTCTTGAAGGAGCACAATACGTTGTGTAATATATTTTATATTCCTATTGAGCCAGTAAAAATGACTAATTTTTTTTCAAGAAGACTTTTATATTTAATATCGACAAATCCATGAATCTGAAAAACACGCAATCCTCTGTCTTTATCAAACAATTGACATTTAAACATCATTATATAATTTTTACCTAGATAACACAATTAAATAATTTCATCCATCATGTCATAAAAGTCAAATTTAGTTTCTCTTTGATTAGATCCTCTCAAGAAAACTCCATTGTTCATTGTTTTATTTGGTTACCCATATTCCTATGTACGAAATCAAAAACCATTCACCACATATGCATTATAAAATTTATCTATTTTTGATGGTGTGTTACTCAATATACACTGTTGCTAATCAATTTTATCATCCTATTATGAGATCGGAAAATTTGTAAAACTATTATCAATATAATAAATAATAAATATAATTGATATGTTAAACCATCAATAATTTATGTTACCAATTTTTGAAACCGTTGAGAAAAAATATTTGTCGACGTTCTTCAAGAGAAGCTATTGTAATATTTGAAAGCTATTTCATGATATAATTATCATATAAACTACTAATAAAATAAGTTTACTTAATATAACATAAATTATAGAATAATTTATAGAAGCACTCACAGTACAAATGAAGTAATTTCTTCACAGTTGAGCAAAACATATATTTGAGCTCTATGATGTTCATTATCTAAAATCCATTGTTCATGAACTCCACTGAAGCGAACCTATGGTTGATTAAAATCTATTAATTTATTTTCCAATTCATCATCAACATTCCACTCATTCTATCCCATGTAGTTTGGTTTTGAGGGATATTGAGATTCAAAATAATGAGAGCAGAAAAAAAAATTCCACTTGTAAATAAGCTTCATCAATTGTGCCTTAAGCTCATGTTTTGTTATGTACTTTTTTCTTTAATTTCTTCATCCATGTCTAGAATGGGTACGTACAACAAAACTACACTGGACCTCCACATTAAGCATCAAGTGGAATTTTTAATATCAGATATTCTATTAAGTCAAAGAAATCTTGTGGGAATTTATTTTTCCAGTTTACAAATAATTACAACAACATTGTCTTCTAGTTCACATAGCGCATCATATTCTGTTTTCACTGAAAAAATATCTTGAAAAAAATATGATATGTCTTTTATCAAATCACAAATCATAGAATTTAAAAATCATCTTAATCCAATCAACATTATTATTTCCATTATTACATGACAATCATGAATCTTTAATCCAGTAATATAACCCTTTTAAGCACATCTTCCCAAATTAGATAAATTTCAATATGGAAGTCTCAAATCTACAATTCACTGAAAAAATAATGACCGAATCTCTTTAGATAGTGTATATGCAGCTTTTTCCATTATTAACCTCCATGATATGAAATTTTAAAATAGTTCATGTTCTGATCGGCTGCAAATTTGGACAAGATCTAATCATGCCTTTATAATATCTTTGGTCTTACCTAGTGTATCAAAAAATGTATGAAATAAATTATCAAAATAGTTCTTCTTAATATTCATGACATCCAACATGTGGCGGACCAACAAATTAGACCAATATGGTAGATCCAAAAAAAATCCATATTTTATCCAATTGTGTTCGTTCCCAAAGCCGTGAATTTTTTGTTGGTTTACTTTTGGCCCAAATGTGGTGGGAGGTAATGAAAATACAACTGATTTTAATGTTTTACCTGAGATCATTTTTGGAGGTTCATCGCTTTCTATTTTTTCATTTCTGAAATGAGATTTGATCGTCCAAAAAAGATGATCGGTTGGAAGAAAATGGTGATGAAAGTCAAAATAGAAAGTTTTTTTCATTGATGCTAATAAATGCTTTGTTGCCTTTTATACAGTAAGGACATGATATCATACCATGTGTACTCCATCAAGATTACATTACATATGCCGTGAAGTCACTAATTGTCCATGTCAATGAAGATTTTAATAAGAAATTTTGTTTCACAACAACACCATATATACCAACATCATTACCCCATAATTAATTTAACTCATCAATCTATGGTTTCAAATAAACATCAATATTTTTTTCGAATGTCCTTTGATTAATAAAGTCAAAATGATATAGGGATCCTTCATTAACATCCATGGAGGTAAATTATACATAGTTATAAAGAAACGCCAGCATAAATACTGACTACCATAAAAACCCAACCAATAGATAACATCAGTAGAAAGGCCCAATAGCATGTTCTGAGATTATAGAGAAAAAGATGGATCCATGCAGTCAAAATGTTTAAATGAATCACCATCAGATGGATGATTCATGCTTTTACTAGTTGAAATCATGGTTTTATTCCATGATATCATTTACATTGTGTTCTGAGACATAAATAAATGATGAAACCTCGGTGTAAGTGGGAAATATCACAACTGTTTTACAAGAATTTATCCAGACATCCCTGGTTGAGCTTTTTTATACCTCGATTGTACATATTTATGACAACCATCCAATGACTCATTTTCACCAGAATATAAGATTCATTCATTTTCAAATCCATGAATCTTCCAATAACTAAGACCCAGATTACAAACCAACCTCTGTCTCTCATATTAATTTTTAGGCAATAAATTTCCTTCAGGTAACTGTGTTTTAACCAAAGAAAATATCTGATCAAAATAGTTGTTTGACATTACATTATCTGATTTAATAGCAGTAAATTTTTTCAACTACTTATAATTTTCTTTTCTTGCAACCAGGATATAATTCATCCTCATTAAACCATAAAAATCCTAAAATTCAAATACCGCTAACTCGGGAGTTAAATCAATATCATCCTGAGTTTCAGTTTGTCGAAAAGATGGACATGAAACAAAATTTACTAAATTTAAAAACTCTGGATCTGGAATCAAATCATTATTATCTTCTCTGGAACTCCTTTCACCATGTTGATACTAAGAAACATAATCTGGTTATTAACCAAAATGCATTAGATGTCCCCCATCCTTGTCAAATGTGTCAAACGATCTCAGATCAATTTTTTTACAAGTACACTTAATTGTGCATTTTGAAACAAATTACGGTTTTAATTATAAAAATGATTATAAATCTTCAACACCATCAATATGTACAAGATTTAAACCAGAACCATTTGGATTTCTATACTGATTTATCGAAGTGTGATCATCTAATAATGACTATTGTTGATTTCCTTATTCCATATTTTTCTACAAAATATAAAATAATTTCTATTTTTTAGTAATTAGAAATTAGAAAAAAAAAACTATCCAAAAAAACAAGATAAATAATTAAAACTACTTTTTAATAATTACCATTAATTATGAGGGACACAATTTCTAGTGGATTGACAGCTACTCTTTTGTCCGATGGCTCATTTACATGCTACTTTCTCCCACTGAAAATCACAATGAAGAAACTGCTTGGAGGCACGCATATCCATTCTCATGCATACGAGAATGTATAATCATACCTCTAATAAGATTCTTCATTATGATTTCAGTGTGAGAAAGATGCAAGTAAATGAGTCGTAGGAAAAAATAGCCCCCTTTTCATCGATGAATCATCTGCATGCAATTGTCACTGCATGAAAACATTATAAAAAATGTGGTCCTCCAAATTCATATCCAAACTCATGCATAAGATATTGGATATGAATACGTGGAAGAATATGGTTCATAATGTTTTGAGTCGGTGAGAGTTGAAAGGAGAAGAGTCATCCAGCAAAAGGAGTTTCGCCATACCACTAGAAATTGTGCCAAGTTATTACAATTTCTTCAAATTTATTACAATTGATTTTTTCTTTATTTTTACTAATTATTCCAAATTATTCCTAATTAATCTTTATTATTAATAATTATTATAAATTCTTACAAATTCTTACTAATTAATACAGTTTTTTAGTAATTATTACTTATTATTACTAGTTATAACTAATTATTACTAATTATTACTAATTATAACTAATTATTATTAATACTACTAATTATTAATATTTATTAATATTAATTACTATTGATTACTAATCATTACTAATTATTACTAATTATTTCTAATTATTACAAATTATAAATAATTATTACTAATTATTAAAAATTATTACTAATTATTTTTAATTATTACTATATATTACTATTTATTTCTAATTATTTCTAATTATTACTATTTGTTACAATTCATTACTATTTATTGCTAATTATTTATAATTATTAGTAATTATAACTAAGTGTTACTAATTATTAAGAATTTTTATAATTATTACTTATTATTACTATTTATTATTATTTATTACAATTTATTACTATTTATTACTATGTATTACTATTTTTTAATATTTTCTACTAATTATTATTATTTATGACTATTTATTATTATTTATTACTATTTATTACTATTTATTATTACTAATTATTACTAATTATTAATACTTATTACTATTTATTACTATTTATTACTATTTATCAGTATTTATTACTATTTATTACTATTTATTACTAATTTTTAATAAATATTAATATTTATTACTAATTATTAATAATTATTACTATTTACTTTTTATTACTATTTATTAATATTTATTAATATTTATTACTATTTATTACTAAATATTACAATTTATTACTAATTATTACTAATTATTACTAATTATTTCTAATTATTACTAATTATTACTAATTGTTACTAATTAATAATAATTATTACTAATAATTACAATTTTTTTCTAATCATTACTTATTATTATTATATATTACTATTTATTACTATTTATTAATAATTATTACTAATTAATACTAATTATTACTAATTATTATTAATTATTTTTACTTATTAATATTTTTTACTATTTTTTACAATTTATTACTATTTAGTACTATTTATTACTATTTATTACTATTTATTACTGATTATTATTATTTATTACTATTTATTACTAATTATGACTTATTATTACTTATTATTAATATTTATTTCTATTTATTTCTATTTTATTACTAATTATAAGTATTTATTACAAATTATTAGTAATTGTTACTAATTATTAGTATTTGTTACTAATTGTAAATATTTATAACTAATTTTAAATATTTACTTCTATTTTTTCCTAATTTTTACTATTTCCCCCTAATTATTACTAATTTTCCAAATTATTACTTTTTAGCATTAATTACGATTACTTACTGCCAATTACAGCTACTAATTACTAACTACTACTAATTATTTATATACATTAATAATTATCGTTAATAATTATTAATTATTACTAATTACGAAGAAGTATTGCTGATAATTTCAATTTATTTTTACAAATAAATACTGATGTCAAAACAATTTAAATAAAATTTAATTACCAAAAATAAAAAATATTTGAAATTAATATATAAAATGAAATAAATACGAAATTAAATAAAACATAAATACCTTTAAACATGATCTCTTATAATTATAGAAGACTTTACAACTTCTTCGTAAGAAAATAAACTCAGAAAAAATTTTACTCTAAAATTAGAGTTTAGAGAGACAGAGAAAGTATGAATTGATGAAAATTAAGGAAAAACGGATTAGGGGTATATATATATAGGTTAGATTAGTTGCGACGAGAATATTTGCGATGGGACCCGTTGCAAATACCTTCAGCCGTATTAATTATTTTCGGCAATTAAAAGGGTATTTGCGATGGGACCCGTCGCAGAAAGTGACATACCGACACACTTTTTGAGACGGGACAACATCAGGTTGCAAATAGTATTTATCGTCACCATGTATTTGTGACGGGTCCCATCACAAATACCCTCCATCAGGTGCACTATTTTCCAATGGGGGAATTCCCCAATAGCAAATAGTATTTATCGCATCCCAGTATTTGTGACAGGAGGTGCCTCCCCATCGCAAATACCCATCCACGCGGTTTCTCACGCAAACCGCACCTAACAACATGTAACATTTTGCGACGGGACCCCAAGTCTCATTGCAAATCACTAATTATTTGTGATGGGTTGATTCTCTCATCGTGAATAACCTCTTCGACATACTATTTGCGATGGGATTTATTCCCATTGCAAATAACTCGTCGCAAAAATAGTTTTTCCCATAGTGGTAATTTATCAATGATATTCCAAACTAACCTATGATTTTCTATCACTGAAAATATAAATATGAAATTCAAATGGTTATTACAATAAATTTATGGGTAATGATTCTTATTCAATTAGAGTTTAATACCATATGGTTAGAAAGAAACATAACATTGAATATATGCATATTGTGTGGGAGTTTTTTATGTCTTTTTGGAAGAGTTTTCTAGTCTTACCTAGAGTTTTAAAATTTAGTTTTCAATAGAAATCATACATGGTGCCACACTTAATTAATAGAATCCAAAGAAAATGGTATCAATCGACTTGATGTAATTAAGGAAGAAACTCCAAGAGAAACATCAATGGATTCATTCAACCATGTTCATCACAATGGGGTGTACCAATTCCTTTTATTAAGGGGAAAGAATGATCAATGTGACTTTGAATTCATTATCAATAATCTAACTAGATCACAGTCAAGAACATGCATTCCCTTCCTTGTATTGATGACTTTTTTGATCAACTGTGGGGATCTCAATAATTCTATAGGGTTGAACGTCATTATGGATTTAATTAATTATGGGTCAATAAGAATGATATTACCAAGAAATAATTCCATTCAAGGTATAGACACTTTGAATTTATAGTGATCAAATTTGGTCTTAATAAATCCCCCACTATCATCACAGAATTAATGAATAGTTTCATTAGAAATTACATTGATTAGTTTCTGGTACTATTAATAGATTATATTCTTATATTTTCTATGAGAAGTAATGATCATTAATATCACCTGAGGATTGTGCTGAAAAAATTGAGGAAGGGGAATATTTATGAAAAATTTACCAAGTATAAATGTTTTCTTCAAAAAAATTATTCATAGGTCATATGATCCCAGGTGAGGGTAAATTAGTAGATCCTCAAATAAAGATGTTATTAAACATTGGCCAAGACCAACAACTATGACTAAGATCTATAGTTTTTTTCTTGGAAGAATATTATAATCTCTTTTTGGATTATTTATTTGGAATTTATAATCCAGATTCCTTGTTAACACATAAGGGAGCTAAGTTCCATTGGATAGATGAATGTGAAAAAAAATTCATGCAATATAAGATAAGGTTAGTCAATGTAGATATGCTTACTTTACCATATAATGGATACATGTTTTTATTCATTAATGATGCATCAAAGAGAGGGCTGACATGTGTTCCCTTGTTGAAAGATATGGTGATAGATTATACCTCACACTAATTAATGATTCATGAGAAAAATTACCATACTCCCAATATCGAGTTAGCAAGAGAAATTATTTCATTAATTATATGGATGAATTTTCTCAGTGGATAAAGGCTTGATATATATATAAAATATAATTTTAATATATATTTTCACATAAAAAGAGATGAAAATTTTCAATTGAATATTATTAGAGGTGATTAAGGTTTAAGACTGGTTAATACATTACCACCCGAGGAAAGAATACAGGGGGAAGATTCTCTGAGTTGAAAGAATCATGCTATCTTATTTATGGTGAGGATAAAAATGTCACAACCCATCGTCGGGGACCATGTCGTGACTACCCCAAGCCTGCCATCCATAAGCCAGGGGCTAGCGACTAGAACCAAAGGCGAATCTCTGATAAAAAGGGAAGGCATTGCCTTTAAACATGTAACACACACAGTCTGAAATCAAGAAGTAGAGGAAAAAAGTACTAAAATAAAAAAGAAAAGTGTGTTGAAAGTAAGTGGTCCAGTATACAATCCCAACTAAACAATAAGTACAAGTACACGTAAAATGGGAAAATAGCTCCTAGATCATCCACTATGGATTCCTAACTGAAGGGTTGGTATAGAACTTGAACAAATCGTCCCTGCGGTACGCCGCGTCTAGTCTAGCTCTGAGAAGCCTCCCGTCCCTCACCCTCAGCCTCGATCACTGTTGTTCGTTATGTGCATAGAACACAACAAGGTGCAAGCGAAGCTCATGCAGGGGTGAGTATAACAATACTCAGTATGGGACCCTGAGACCCCCAATGGTCTCCCAAAATCCACAAAGTATAAACCACAGAAGAAAGATACAATCATAAAGTATCAACCAACCCAACATAGGTATATTCCTATACATATACCTAAGTTATCAATCACAGTCCGACTCCAACTCTCGAGCTCAAGCACAAACCATTCAACGAGGGAAGTAAAGTCAATAAATACAATGTTAATGGTTGAAAGACATGACTCAGCTCACACATGTATACATCTTTCATAGAGTGATAGAGATGATCAGATTTAGTCACTGATTCATCTAAGTTGTCAGACCCACACAGGATACAAGACCAGCTAAGTTGTTGGACCTGCACTAGATATAGGACCGTCTATTCTGTCGGACCCACACAGGATACATGAACAGAAGTCAGAACTATCAGACCCACTGAGGATCCCGGTACAGTAGTCATCGTTTTCGAACCCACTGAGATTTCTGGTATAGTAGTCATCACCGTCGAACCCATGGAGGATCCTGGTATAGTATCGTCATTGTCAAACCCACGGCAGATCCTGTCATCTCAGTCGCAGCCATCCCTGGGGTTCCCGCACACAGCAAGCTCGATTACGAGAGGTTCTTCTCCTCGAGCCAAGTGTTGATACAACAACTATCACAAAGTCCTATGTTGATGTATCCTGTAGTTCCATCTCATCATAAGGAACCCAACTCGACAGACGACACAACAATCGGACACCCGGTCTGAGAGTTATTGGAATTTTTTGATTTAGGGACCTGGTTGGATTTACACTCAATCCAAACCCGGACGTTTTTTAAATTATTCCAAAACTTACTTAGATTATCCCAAAAGGACCGCCTCATCTTGATATTCCTAGTGCCATAGATGGTGCATCAATCGGACGCGTGTTCTAGTAGATATTTGTATTTACGCGAAGACGGGCCCAGCCCGGCAGGCCTAGTGGGCTGGCAGGTCGGCCCATTCCGGCTCAGCAGGTCCAACCTGGTGTGGTGTGCCCCCCCCCCCCCCCCCCCCCCGTGGACCTGGCCTGTATGCGCGGAACTATACGATTTGGCTTGCTAAGCAGCGCCCGCAGCACCACCTCCTCAGCTGCCCAGCCGGCCGTAGCTGGACGATTCAGTCCAGCGCACACGGCCCGCGGACACGGGATGCGGTTCTCCTCACGCGGTGCCTGCGGGCGTCGCGGTTCTACTGCCCGGCCAGCAAGCGGCCAGCCGGTTCACCTAGCCGAGTGGCCTGCAGACAGGGGACACATCCTCCTCCACAGGGCGCCTTGTGCGCCGCGTTCCTCTAGGAGGCTGGTGAGAACGGCCGACCGGTCATCCCGCGGACCGGGCGGCCCGATCGGCCGCCGGTCCCTCCACGCGGCCGACGTGTGGTGGTGGCCATCACCGCATCCAGTCGTCGGTACCGCCGCCCGACAACCCACCTTATGAGGACCACCGGGTTCACTCCGGTGGTTGGAAATTGGATCCGTCTTTGCCAGGGGTTCCTCTTGGTATGGCTCCCTCGGCACTGGACCCTCTAGATTCCAACGCTACCACTTTGGCCCATCGCCCACGAAGAACGCACCAAGTCAAACAACATCAAAAGATCAGTGGATGGAATAGGGTCGTGTATGGATTGGCCCACACCCTCCACATTAGCAGATCATAACAGGGTTCAATAAATATCATCAACAAGACAGATCTATCCCAGATCTAAACTCAACATTAAATTCTTCCATTACCCGCAAGAACGATCGAACCGCAGATCAGCCTGTTCGTTGGATGGTCTATGTTCGTCATTTAGAAATAAGAATGAATAATTTTAATCCCAAGAAAGGAAAATCCCCCTACCTCATATTTTTCGTAGTACATTGATGACTCGCAGAAGATGGACTTTGTGGAAAACGACCGTCGTTCTGTCAATGTCAGATGAGGTAGAGCTCGCCGAAGACGAGTCGAGACGACGCCCTTTGTGTACTTCTTGGGTGGCGGTTCTTCAATTCCTTACTCCGGTTGAAGAATGAATAAGATTATGCTTCAGGTTCTTTGGAGACTAGGAGAGTTCTTCGTTGGAATAAGTTGTTCTTCATTGGATGAAGTCGTTTCTCCAAGAGTTCTCCCAAATCTATTATGTGTCCACCGAAAATAAAATAATGGCCACTCTATTATTTTATTCATGCCATGCATTCGAAATGGAATTCAAGAGAATTCAAATCTCTAAAAATTAATGAATTAATTGTGGGAGCTCAATTAATTAATTAATGGGTTTTGTCACTTTAATGAGAGAAGGTGGAAGGTTCAAAATTAAATGAGGAGAGGTGGCATTATTGATTTTCAGGGATGTTTAATAAAATTACGGCAATTAAATGAAATTTACATGGGGTTAAAGGGGGTTAAAACTAGAGTGGGACCCACCTAGTTATATCCTCCCAAGGGAGGTTAGGGTGTGGTGGGAACCACCTCTAACCTCCACTTGGTGGTTTTAACTAAATATAAAATAAAAATATGTACACATATTTTTATTTTAGTTTATTTATAAACCCCGAAAAAAATAACTTCCAACCTCAATAAAACAAAACTATCGTAATGGTCTTCTTAAGAGAATATCGGCGCTGTGAGTTCAGTGATGCCCTCAAATTTCAATTCTGAGAACTGGTTCAAAAGATATAAAATCTCACATGTAAATTTACTGAACTTACCTGAGAAAAAATTCAGAAATTGATTCCGGGCACACCGGGTCTCAGAATCAAGCGCCGTCAAAAACTACAATCTCATAAAAATCCCTTGTATTTTAAAAAAAATCACAGAATTTGCAAGTCTTTAAATTTTCCCCACCTCATAGATCTACGTCCCCGTAAGATGCAACTCATACTAAAGGAACAAATGAGGGTACTGAGCATGCATCTGAGACTCCCGCTCCCATGTGCTCTCCTAGAGGTTCCCGTGCTTCCAGCGAACACACATTAGAGGAATCGACCATCCACCTTAGACCCACTCCTGTGGGTCCTCAATCTCCAATGGAACCTCCATGAATGTCTCCCCATCATCAATTTCCAGCTCCCCATGGTTGATGATGTGGGATGGGCCATGCATGTATCTCCTCAGCTGAGATACATGGAAGAAGTCGTGCACTAGGTTCAACTGAGATGGAAGAGCCAGGCAGTAAGCCACGTCCCCTACTCTATTAAGGACCTAGAACAGTCTAATGATTCGCGGATACACCTTTCCGCGTTAGCCAAATCTCCATAGACCTCATCGATGTGAGACCCATAGAAAGATGTGGTCGCCATCCCTGAACTCTAGTGGTCTCCGTCTCCCATCAGCATAGGACTTCTTCCTACTTTGTGCAGTCTTCATCCATTCTTGTATTACCCGCACCTTCTCTGTCATAGCCTGCACCATCACTGGTTATACATGTGATGACTCCCCTAGGTCAGTCCAGCATAGAGGCTTTCTACAAGGTCAACCGTAAAGTGCCACATAATGTGTCATCCCGATGGTGGAGTGGTAGCTGTTGTTATACGCAAACTATACCAATGGTAAGTGATACTCCCAGCTACGACTGAAGTGAAGGAAACATGAATGGATAATGTCCTAGTGATTCTGAATGGTCCTCCCAGTCTGACCATCTGTATGAGGATGGAAGGCGGTGCTCAAGGGAAGCTGCTTCCCAAATTCCTCCTGCAACCCCTTCTGCTACCAGGAATTAAAATGAGCATCTCGATCAGAGATGATCATCGATGGCACACCATGAATCCATACAATCTCTTGTACCTAGATTCATCCCAAACTCTCTACTGAGCCCTGCTCTCTAATCGGTAGGATGTGGGATGACTTGGTGAGTCGGTCGATAGTCACCCAGATAGTGTCGTGTCCTCTGGATGAACGTGGAAGTCCCATCACAAAATACATGTATATCATGTCCCACTTCCACTATGGGACCTCTAATGGCTGAACCAAGCCTACTGGAACTTGGTGCTCCGCCTTAACTTACTGACAAGTGATGCATTATGAGACAAACTCTGTTACTTCCTTCTTCATACCTGGCCACCAGTTCTGTCGTCGGAGGTCCTGATACATCTTCACCACTCTTGGATTAACCGCTAAAGGAGATGTGTGGAACTCTTGCAACACTTCCTCCTGATGTGCAACTGGTACCATGGTATTTCCTCTAAAGAGAATGATGTGTTCCCCACCTTCATAAAATGCATCATGTTCCTGCCCTGTGGATATCTGATCACGTCGTGTCTCATAGTCAACGTCCCCATGCTGTGCCTCCCTGACTCACTGAAGAAGTGGAGGAGTGATAATGAGAGACTACAAAAAGTCTGCTCTATCTCTATCCACAAAATATATCTACAATGTGGCCAACTGCTCTGTCGCCTCTCCTAGTAGGTGAATGTATGATCTTCTTCTCAGAGCATCTACTATAATGTTCCCCTTCCTAGGAGTATATACTATCTTGAATTCATTGTCTGGGTGGAACTCGAGCCATCATCGTTGTATCAGGTTCAGGATCTTCTGTGAGAAGATGTACCTGAGACTCTGGTGGTCAGTCTAGACTGTAAAATATTCGCCCATAAGATAGTGTCACCACATCATCAAGGTGAAGACCACTGCTTCTAACTCCAGGTCAAGGGTAGCGCAGTTCTTCTCATGTTGTCTCAGATGAAAAGAACCATATGTGATAACTTCTTGATCCTACATTAGGACACACCCAAGTCTGGTCCCTGATGCGTCACAGTAAACTAAGTACCCAATGACCTCCTTCGGTAGCCTTAGGATGGGTGAACTAGTCAACCTCTACCTCAGCTTCTGAAAGCTTATCTGGCATCTCTTTGACCACATGAAGGGTTTCCCCTTCTTCGGCAATGATAAAAGCGTTGATGCAACTCTGGAGAGGTCTGGCACAAATCTCTGATTGTACCCAGCCAGTCCTAGAAAACACCATAACTTCATCATACTCCTGGGTGGCTCCCATGAAATTATTTCCTTGATCTTCGCAGGATCCACTGAAACTCCAGCCTCTGGGATGACGTGTCCTAGAAAGTGAACCTCTCAAATCCAAAACTGGCACTTTGAGATCTTACCATAAATCTGGTGATCTCAAAGTGTGTCCAGTACTACCAGCAAATGGTAGGAATGATCCTCCTCAGTAGTCAAGTAGATCAGTATGTCGTCGATGAAGACTACGACAACGCGATCAAGGTAAGGCTGAAAGATCCTATTCATGTGACTCGTGAACTCTGCTAGAGCATTGGTTATGCCAATGGGCATAAACAAGAACTCGTAGTGTCCATACCGACATCTGATGGTCATATTCTACACATTCTCATCCCGATATCTGAGCTGGTGATAGCCTGATATATGGTCTATCTTCGAGAACCATCATGATCACTTGAGCTGATCAAAGAGGTCATCAATCCTCAAAAGTGGGTACTTTTTCTTCATGGTCACCTGGTTCAGGAGACAGTATTCAACACGATGTCGCAAGCTCCAATCCACCTTCTTGGAGAACAAAATCAGGGATGCCCAGGGTGAAACACTGGGTCGGATGAATCCCTTCACCAATAAATCCTCTAGCTGTACCCGCAACTCACAAAGCTCGGTGGGAGCTATCTGATATGATGGAGTAGATATCGGTGTCATCCTAGGATATAGGTCAATGTATAATTCTACCTCTTTGTGTGGAGGTAGTCCTGGAATGTCATCAGGGAAACCATCCGTGTACTGATCCCCTACAACAGGAAAACTCGGACTCCGCACATCAACCACTCCGAGGATGAGACTAGCCAACTGATGTCTGATCGGATGTCCCCTCCTCTTTGTAAGTCCATCATACACTGAAAAGGCCCCCTTCTCACTGGTGAAGCTGAATCTAGTCCCATCCATGTAGATACACTGCACATTGAGTCTAATACAGTCAATCTGGGCATGAACTGTGGATAACCAGTACATACCCATGATGAGGTTGTAAGGCCTTGACGCGGATACTAGAAGATCCCAGTTTAATCTCTCTCTTCCTAGAGTAATCTCACACTGCAGGAACAAGTGTATAATCATCGATTTTTCTCCCGTAGGAGTCTCTTGCCATAAGGATCGAGCCAACGCTCCATCGGAATTTCCGAGCTCCGAACGAGGGCAGTGGAAATAAAAGAATGAATCACAGATATGTCTATAAGTACTCCAGCAAGGGTGTACTAGACATAGATAGTACCTCGAATCATATTAGGTGTTTCGTGTTCATAGGCATCGACTTCTTGGACCAAATCCAGCCTCTGTCCGCCAGCTCCCTGTGGTTGGGGTGGACCTCCTAGTGGTGGTGGTGGTGGTGGTAGAGCCTTGAATTGTCATCCACCACCCGCAGCTCAGCTAGATCCTCTGCCACGTCCGCCTGCTCTCAACAGAATACCAAGTTCGAACCTCTACCTCTTCTTGGGAGGTCCCTCTCCTGTCTTCTTCTCATATGCATGCCAGGTTGGGTAGTCACGAGCCTTGTGGCCCTGCCCGCCGCATGCATAACACTGTCTTCTCCTCGTATAGCTAGCTCTGTCTCGTGTGCCCCACACAACCGAACCTATATCCTGGGGTTTCCCACCTCATGTCCTGGTATGCTTGGTCTTCTGTGACAACTATCTACTTTCGACTTTAGAAGACTCTTCTACATGTTGCCCCGTGGTGGGTCTCGCGGCTGGTGACTACTCATCGAGAAAACTCTCCACTAGAAGGGCTCGCTCCACCACCCCCACCTGCGTCGGGATGCTAAAGGAGATCATCAAAGCCCTGATCTCATGCCTAAGTCCCTTATCGAAGGTTCGAGCCCTAAATAATGAGTCCCATACCATATACGTGGAGTATCACGAGAGGTCGATTAACCTCAATGAGTACTGAGCTACTATCATGCTGTCCTACTACAGATGTAGTAACTCCTGAATCTTCACTACATGAAGGGTGGCTGGAATAAACTCTGAGTGAAAGAGACTCTCGAAGTCTGTCCAGAGTAATGATGCCTTGTCATGCACCTAGAGCATCAGGCTCCACCATCTTCATGTTGCTGCATGCAGGAGACTCGCGGAAAGGATCACCATGATGTTAGCTTGTGTCCCTACCAATATGAAATCTCTCACGATAGACTCCAGCCAATCCTAAGCTGCATGTGGGTTCGTCTCTCCCCAGAACAGGGGTGGCCTCTGGTCATGGAACTCATGCAATGCACTCAGGCGGCGTGCACTCTCTGTTGCTGGAGTTGGTGGTATAGGTGGCCCAATGGGTAGTGGTACCACTGGTACCTCTGCTAGGATGGGGCCCTTCACAGAGGCCTCATCGCTCAGTGCGCTACCATCTCATACGTAACTTGGAACCCTAGCTGGCTTCCCTTGTGGGGCTATCCAAAAAAGAAATAGGTGTTCTATGGTTAAAATATTATAACTAGTGATCTGACACAAATTAATCATGAAGAAACCTTTTTCATTGGAAACACAAACACAATCAGTGTTTTCATGCACTCAGTAAGAAATCAGAAGTCAGAGTCCTTGTGTATGGATACGTCGGCCACTACACCAACACCGGTTTCCCTAACTAATAACCACACCCAAAAAACTTAACACTATTCACATTAAAAGAATCAGATTCCAAGTTATGCGGTATAACTGACTCCTTTGATACCAATTTGTCAGGACCAGTTCTTGGGGCCCTTTCCGTGACTACCCTTAACCAACCTTCCATAGGCCAGGGGATGGTGACTAGCACTAAAGGCGAATCAATGATAAAAGGGGAAGGCATTGGCTTTAAACTTGTAACACACACAGTTTAAACTCAAGAAGTAGAGGTAACAAGTACTAAAATAGAAAATAAAATTGTAATGAAAGAAAGTGCGCCAGTATACAAACCCAATTGAACAACAAGTACAAGCACACGTAAAAAGGGAAAAACAGCTCCAGGATCATCCACCGTGGATTCCTACCTGAAGGGTAGGTACATAACATGAACAACTCGCCCCTGTGGTACATCCTATCTAGTCCAGCTCTGAGCAACCTCTCTTCCCTCACCCTCAGTCTCGATCACTCCTGTCCGTCATCTGAACAGAACTCAACAAGGTGTGGGCGAAACCCGTGCAGGGTTGAGTATAACTATACTCAGTAGGGAACCCCGAGACCCACGAAGGTCTCTCAGAATCCACAAAGAATAAACAATAGTAGAAAGATACAATCAAGAAGTATAAAAAAAACCCTACTTAGGTATATTCCCATACATATACCTAAGTTATCAATCAGATTCTGGCTCCAACTCTCGATCCCAAGCACAAAACATTCCACCAAGGAAGTAAAGTCAATCACCATGTTGTTAATGGTAGAAAGACATGACTCATATCACATAGGTATACATCTTTCATAGAGTGATAGAGATGATCAGATGTAGTCACTGATTCATCTAAGTCATTGGACCCAAACAGGATACAGGACTAGCTAAGCTGTCGGACCCACACAGGATACATGACCAACTATTCTGTCAGACCCACATAGGATACAGGAACAGAAGTCAGAACTATCAGACCCATGGAGCATCCCGGCACAGTAGTCATCGCTGTCAAAACCACAGTGGATTCTGGTACAGTATTCATCATTGTCAAACCCACAGAGGATCCTGGTATAGTATCGTCATTGTCAAACCCACGAAGGATCCTGTCATCTCAGTCGCAGCTAGCCCTAGGGTTCCCGCACACAGTACGCTCGATTCCGGGAGGGTCCTCTCCTCGAGCCAAATGTCGATACATCAACAATACTAAAGTCATGAGTGGATGTATCCCATAGTTTTGTCTCATCATAAGGTACCCAACGCGACAGACGACGCGTCAATAGGATGCTTGGTCTGAGTGTTATTAGCATTTCCCATCCAGGGGCCCGGTTGGATTTACGCTTGATCCAAACCTGGTTTTTTTCCAAATTTTTTCAAAACTCAAATATATTATCCCAAAAGGACATCCTCTTCGTGAGGGTCCCAGTTCTGCAGACGTCGCATCAATCAGAAGCACGGTCTAGGAGATATTCGTATTTAAGTGAAGACGGGCCCGACCCGTCAAGCCCAGTGGGCTGGCGGCTCGGCCCGACCCGACTCGGTGGGTCCGACCGAGCTGGGGGTCGACCCAGCCCGGTGGGGCACGGCCCACCCATGGACATGGACCACGCACGCGGGACTGTCCGATTCGGCTCACTCGGCGGCGCTCGCGGCGTCGCCTCCTCCTCTGCTCGGGTGGCCGTAGCTAGCCAGTTCAGTCCAGTGCACGCGGCCCGCGGACGCGGGCTGCGGTTCTCCTCATGCGGTGCCTACAGGCGCCACGGTTCTCCTGCCCGAACGGAACGCGGACAATCAGTTCTCCCATCTGAGCGACTCACAGACGCAGGACACATCCTTCTCCACGGGGCGCCTTGTGCACCGCATTCCTCTAACAGGCCAACCGAATCGGCAGGCCAGTCATCCCACAGACTGGGTGGCCTGACCGGCCACCGGTCCCTCAACGCGGTAGGCATGCGGCCGCGAATTTCGCCACCTCCAGTCACCGGTGCTCCCTCCCTACAACCCACCTTTTGTGGACCACCGAGTTCACTCCGGTGGTTGAGAATTGGATCTGTCTGCACCGGGGGTCCTCCCAGGATGCCTCCCTCAACGCTGGACCCTTCGGATTCTGTCGCTACCACATTGGCCCGTCGCCCATGAAGAACACAACAAGCTGAAGAACATCACAAGATCAGAAGAGGGAATCAGGCCGTGTTTGGATTGGCCTGCACCCACCACATTAGCAAATCATAACATGTTTCAATAAATATCATCAACAAGATCGATCCATCCCAAATCTAAACCCTGCATGAAATTCTTCCCTTACCCGCAAGAACGATCGAACCGCGGATCAGTCTTTTCATTGGATGGCCCACATTCCTCATTTAGAAATAAGAAAGGAGAACACCAATCCCAATAATGGAAAATAACCCTACCTCATATTTGTTGTATTACGTTGACGAGTCCCGAAAGACGGACATCGCAGAAAACAGATGTCTTTATGTCAACATCGGCGGAGGTAGAGCTCGGTGAAGACGAGTCGAGATGACTCCCTCGGTGTACATCGTGGGTGGAAGTGCATCCCTTCCTTGCTTCGGTTGATGAAGGAAGAAGATGATGCTTCACATTTTTTGGAGACGAGGAGTGTTCTTTGTTGGAATTGGTCGTTCTTCATTGGAAGAATTCGTTTCTCCAAGAGTTATCCCAAAGCTATTATGTGTCCACCCAAAATAAAATAATATCCACTCTATTATTTTATTCATGCCATGCATTCCAAATGGAATTAAAAAGAATTAAAATCTCTACAAATTACTGAATTAATTGTGGGAGATCAATTAATTAATTAGAGGGTGTTTGCACTTTAATGAGAGAAGGTGGAAGGTTCAAAATTAAATGAGGAGAGGAGGCTTTATTAATTTCAAGGGATGTTTAATAGACTTCCCCCAATTAAATGAAAGATACATGGTAGTTAAAGGGGTTTCAAACTTGAGTAGGACCCACCTATTTATATCCTCCCAATGAAGGTTAGGGTGTGGTGGGCGCCACCTCTAACCTCCACTTGGTGATTTTAACTACCAATCAATTAAAAATGTGTACACATTTTTTTATTTTATTTTATTTAGAATCCCAAAAAAATAACTTCCAACCATGATAAAACACAACTGCGGTAATGGTCTTCTTAATCTAATATCGGCATTGTGAGTTCAGCGGTGCCCTCAGATATCAATTCCGAGCACATGTTCAAAAGATATAAAATCTCGCATGTACATTTACGGAACGTACCCGAGCAAAACAATAGAAATTGATTTCGGGCACACCAGGCCTCGGAATCAAGCGCCGTCTGAAACTGTGGTTTCGTAAAAATACCATGTATTTAAAAAATAATAAATTCATTGAATTTTCAGGTCTTTACAAATAATTGATCCAATATTTTTGGGTTTTTGAAGGATGGATATAAAAATATTGATGGAATGGGGGAAATATAATATTTCTCAAATAAATATCCAAGCATCTACCCATTTGAGAATTAAAGAGGTGAAGAAGGATGATGTGGATATACAGAAGAAGGTGACAAATGATCCTGAATACAAACCTTATTTTGATGGAAATATAAGATTCTATAACCAGATATGTGTTCTATCTAAAAAATTTTTTACAAATGATTTTTTGAAGGACGCCCAAAGTTCAAAAGTGTAAGGGGATGTTACAACCATCACCCATACACAAATTTAAATGGGAAAACAGCATCCTGGATTTCATTTTTGGACTCCATAAAACATCTAATGGGACTAATGTTGTATGGGTTGTAGTAAATCACCTTAATAATTTATCACACTTCATTACCATAAGAGACTATTTATATAATTATCAAATTTCATGGTTGTAAATTATTGAGTTTTACTGATTTCATGGAGTACCGCTCTCAATTGTATATAATTGGTATGTGAGGTTTACCTTAATGTTCAGGTGAATTATTTAGAATGATATGGATATAGATCTATGTTTTATCACTTCTTATCTTCTATGGACATATGGTTAGTTTTGGAGGACCGTTAAAACCCTACCAGACATGTTAAGATCATTCTCTGTGGAATTAAAAGGTGGTTTGGATCAACACATTCCTTTAGTTGTATTTTCATACAACAATAGCTTTCAGGTGAGTATAATGATGACTCTTTTTAAAGAACTAAATTGGAATAAGTGAAGAAATCCAATGTGTCTAGGTTAATTTGGGGAATGAATATTATAGGAACTTGATCTAACTGATGAAATAGCAAAGAATGTTAGATTCATTATACAATACCTAAGGGTATCATAAAGTCGACAAACCCTTATACTAAAAATTATCATTGAGATCTAGAGTTTGAAGTTAGAGGTAAGGTATTCCAAATAATATCTCATTAGAGATGATTTATAGTATGTGTAATCAAGAGAATTTTTCTCTCTCTATATATTAATCCCTTTTAAATTATTGATCATATCAGGATGATATATTATCATTTGGAACTTCCTCTAAATCTCTCTCATTTCCAGATGTGTTCTGTGTATCTCTATCAGGGATGTTCATACTAGATCTGTCACATGTGATGAAATCATAGGTCATGATAATGGAAAAATATCTCTCTTATAAATAATAGTTGGTGTACATTTTTTATCATATAGGAAAATTAATATGAAATATACTACCCACCAAGTAAAATAATTTTAGTGAAACAAAAATAATGATGATGCTAAGTGGGGACCTGGGGATGAGGTGATGTGGAAGTATCATCATAAGTTCATATTAGAGTGGTGAATTTAGAGGGAAAATATATTTTAATTGGGGAATAATGTTACACATCTATATTTTATGACATAGTTATATATAAATAAATTTAATTTCTAATCTATCTTTTATTACTTGCAACACTGAGATTAAACAAATTTTTATATACTATTATAAAATTATAATGTGGAAGTTATATCCTATAAGTTTGATTGTTATGTAATAATATTGAAATTTAAATCATGAATAACTTATAGTTATGTATGAAATTACATCATTTTAATCAATTAAATAGATAAGAAAATAAAAATAATTTCAATATTATAGATGTGTTTTTTGGAAAAACTATTGTTATGTGTGAAATGTATTTTTTTCATAATATGTTAAATTAATAACTACTTGTGACTAGTTTTAATGAAATGTATATATTATATGATTAATCAATTTTTTTTATCATTTTTCATATATTTCTAGAAATGGGATTTGATTAAATTCATTTTTATGAATAAAAATATATTTTTCAAAAAAATAATTTTGGTCACGTTTTCAATTATTATTTAAAAATTAATTAATGTAGTATATAGAATATTAATTTGATAAAATATATTATATATTATTAATCTGTAAGTTCAATTTTTTTTAATAGGTCCGTTTAATTTTATTTAATTAAAATTAGTAACCATATAAAATTCATCACCTCAGTAAAGGGTAAACCAGGATACTCTAGGGTAATAATAAATGATAAGGGCATAATTGTTTTATCCAAATTCATATTGAATTAAGGTATTATAACTCGTATCACATGATTTTTTAAAATTTATTTTTTAAGGGTCACATTCCTATGAATATGATCTATATAATAGTTATATCGATGATTGCTGTAAAATGTCAATCTCTATTATTAAATATCTATTACATATTCACAAATGGGAAAAACATTATGAATGAAAATGAATATCTATTTTTAGAGGTGTTAATTTTTTTCTGGAGGGAAATTTATTTATAATTTTGAGTCATTATATTAATACATTAAATTATTATGCAAAGGCAATGTGGTAATTCTTCAATTAAAAGAAAAATAACATAAATTATTTTAAAATATTAAAATAATTATAATTTGGATGACTCATGGTACTCCATTAATATTATAAATGAATAAGACATATTATTATAGTTTAAACGGATTAAATTAGACTTTAATCTTTGTATTTATGTCTTTTAAGTCATATTAAATGAATAGATCCAAATTTAACATCAATGATATTTTATCAAAATAGAATTTTAACAAATTATTTAAAAATAAAAACAAACATGAATTAGAACAATGTGGATACAATATGGTCTAAAATATCTCATATTTTCAAATTATGGTCCAATTTTCACCTTATAAGTAAAATTATCATCCTTTTAAAATGAAAAATGTGTTACCACAGTTATGGTTAATATAGATTTACTAAATGGTAAAATAAAAAGATAAGATTTAAAAAACCACTTAAACATGTAAATATTTTATTGAATTATTGTATTTAAACGATATTATATCTTATATTTTAATATTATTCCTGCCAGATTCCTTTTTCAAGAGAGTGAATTTTTTATATTTTAATATTTTATTAAATTCAAAGAGTATCCCTCCCCTCACATATAAATTGGAACCTCTCTTTTCTATTATTCACACTAGATTGAGATTTATATCTCAAAAAAAAACCAAACCATAGTCATTTATCCAATCCATTATCAATAACTTAAGGGTTCAGTTATTCCAAAAATACAAACCCTGTGGTCCTTAACAGAATGTCTAAAGTAGTTTTTTAATGAAGATGTAATCATCATAACTGGTTTGTAATGCCCCGAACCTATCTGGTCCACTCCTTGTGAAAATATAGTGTTTGAGTGTTCTGGGAGGTCATGGTGACTTATCTATGAATAGTTCCAATGGTAAAACATTGTGAACAGTTCCATAGTGAGGTTCCAATGGTGAGATTCATGAGCAGTGTTTCCAGAACAGTGAGGTTCCTATGGTGAGGTTCATGAACAGTGTTTCCAGAACAGTGAGGTTCCAACGGTGAGGTTCATGAATAGTGTTTCTAGAATGGTGAGGATCATGAATAGTGTTTCCAGAACAATTAGGTTCCAATGGAGAGGTTCATGAACAGTGTTTCTAGAACAGTGAGGTTCCAGCAGTGAGGTTCATGAACAGTGTTTCCCAAAAAGTGAGGTTCCAAGGGTGAGGTTTCAACAGTGAGGTTGATGAACAATGTTTACAGAATGGTGGGGTTCCAACAGTGAGTTTCCAATGGTGAGGTTCATGAATAGTGTTTCTAGAACGGTGAGGGTCCAATGGTGAGGTTCATGAACAGTGTTTCTAGCATGGTGAGGTTCCAACGGTGAATAGTTTTTCCAACTTCCGACTATTTCACCCCTTTAATGTTTCCTTTGACGTAAAATGCATTTAAAGACTTATTTTAAGGACTGTAAAAGCCAATTGAAAGTCCATTAATCCTATAATAATTATTCTTATAGCTCAGGATGTTTTTACTTGGTCAAACCACGTGGTTTAATGCAATCCGCTTTTAATGTGGAATTAAGCGTATCTTAAACCATCGCCCCATTAAATCTTAAAAAGGGACAAGATATCTTCCTCCCTTGTTCTTCTTCTTTGTTCTCATCTATGAGACGCTGGAACCTTTCAATCCTTCCTATAGGAGTTTCACCATCAAACATTACCCCTCAGATTGGTTTCACTCTGTTTAGATGCAACCAATCTATATCGATCAATATTTGATATAAGGTATGCTTTATCATCGTTACATTGGGAACCATCTTATCCTATTTCTACTTTCCATATTATAGCATGTAATCTCCATGCTTCTAATGTAGTCTTCTTGGGTTTCGGTTTGTGTGGTCGTACCGTGGAATCCTCGGGTGGATGCAGTTGTCGCGAGAGGAGGTGATCATGAACTGTTCTCTTATAAATAACATCATGAATTATTTGAGGTAGGGGATTCATTGCTTCTCTTTTATTTTACGTGCAACTGTATTGTTAGAATGTTTAATCCCAATGTATGATAATCGAATTGAAATAATAAATATTTTAACAAGATAAATAAATTGATATCGATCGTATGTCATTGCCTCTTGTTTTTCTAGAGAGTGTGATTTCTATGCTTGCTTTTCTTAGCTATTCATTATTGATGGAAATCGGTAAAGAACGTAAATTTAGATTAATTGATATTTGTTTCGCTAAAGATAAAGAGGCATGTAAATGAATATGGTTCTTATTGTAATTTAATGTTAACAAAATTGGCGCATTAAGCATATTTAATCAACGGTGATAGCTTACTGATTAGGTTTCCCAATGTTGGATCCTCCAAATAATAAATCTGTTAATTCAAGATGGACTAAAGAACTGATTTTTTGATAATTCCTAAAAGGGTTCTGATTTACCCTCTTGATTGTTTAAGGGACAAGATCCCAATTTTGAAGATGTTTGTTTTACTACTGCTTGTATTTTGATGTGAGCCTGGATGGTTGTGGTAATATGTGGAGGAATGGAGGCTTTTAGTTGTGGTAGCAGATGATGCCAAGAGTGGCGAGATGCATTAGTTTATGCATATGGGTTTCAGGGATGACACTAGGGATGTTGGAATGGTATGGATGTGATTGTTGTATACTTGCTGTTTCTTTGGTTATTTAACTGCATTATTTTTTCCACTGCTCAAGGTAGCTGGTCTTACATACCCTTCTTCTAAAATAGGTGAAGACATGCGGGGCATGTCACGTGCTTTCCGTGTTTAGCTTCTCAAGGATGGATGGGTATATGCTCTTTCTATAAGCGGCACAGACTCTACGAGTAGTACATATACTCACCGTGTTGAGCCCCCTTTCCTTTAGTAGCATATAATGTTTTTCTAAAATTATTGAGTATGTGGGAAAGTATTTTTTGTACTGAATAATAGAATAAGTTGTGTTAACCCATGGGGATGGAGTTGCAGAAACATAATGACGAGTTTGTAATTGTGAAGTAATACTGGACATTTGGTGTGATGCTAATGAAATTTAATGTGGAATTTTCCATGGAAAATTAATGTTTAAAGAATTATTTAACATACAGTGGAACTGATAAAAAGGTAATGATGTAATCTAGTAAAGCTCTTTAAATGGTTGTGTGCTTATAGGATACATAGTCTTAGAAGTAGCAACCCGGAGTCTGAGAGACGTTAGCTACAATTGTTTCTAAGGCTAGGTTATTCCCATAGTGTGGTTGTGAGTTATAGTATATTTTTTACTTTTTGTGTTTCTATACACTACTCCACCCTATAAGTAATGGAAACTGACACCTTGGGGATTCTGTGCCCTAGAGAGTGTTTTTCCCAACATTCCAGTGGGAGGATGGATGGCTGACTACCCCCATTGGCCCCACTCTCTTCTCTTGGTAGTTACTTTTTCTTTGAGGAACATTGGTTAGTTTTCCCCGTATATGTGTGTAGAGGGCTGTAATGGCTTCTGGTTATTCACACACATATATTCTGGATATAGTTTTCTATGGATGACTATAGGTGTAACGTGTATAGGCTGTGATGGCTTGAGGATCCTTACTTGGTGTATGGGTTGTGACGGCTTGAAGTATAATACCCGACATATGATACACATTATGCGATCTGTGGTGGCTCACAGAAACTACCTGGTTATATTGGTGTGTGGATGTGGTGGTTTTGTTGCATGAGGTGCAAATTATGGTGTTTCGCCCAGGTGTCTGCGGGAAAGCCTTTTTGGAGAGAGATTCTCAGGACTTGCGATGTTAGGGAAATGCGGAAAACTAGTGGGGATGTAGTAGTGGGGTACCATTGATATTATTTATTATTTGATATATTATTGTATGTTTTACTTGGTGAGAGTAGCCATGGTGAGACTGGGAACTTAGTATACCTGTTTAGGTGACTGGTTAGTTTCACTTGTTGTTCACTATGAATTAGCATGCTTTCTTTACTTTTCCATGAGAGGATTCAGGGAGGATCCTACTGAGTATACTGTTATACTCGCCCTACATATATATAAACTATTTTTCAGGTCACTTGGAGCAGGTTGGAGATCAGGCTGGTGTTTACTAGCTTGTGGTTGCAACAGCTGTTCGGGCTTGTGGTTGTCGCTGTTTTTACTTTCTTTTGGGTACTTTCAGTTTTTTCCCTTTCAGTTGTAGTAATTATTCATGGAATTACATATGTACACTTGGGTTTCTTTTATATTTCAGTTCTAAGTTGGAGTTGGTTGGTGTCTATCTTATCTCTCTCTTCCGCATGTGTTCTCTTAGAGGGTAATCCCTCCCATTTGTGTTTTTTTATACCCTCGATGTTAGTTGCCAACCAGGGGCCTACTGGAGGTGGGACTCGGGGGTCATCATCTCCCTTCTCACATTACCGACCCAGGAGGGGTACAATTTTTGGGTAGGGGGTCATGACAGAGTTATATCAGAGGTTCGGTTGATGGATATGATGGTGTTTGGAGTTAGTCATTGGTGAGGTTGCATGGGTAGGTAGGGAAACAATGTCATTCATGTTTAGCATGTGGGGTAAGCACTGGAGACCGTCTGAGACATATGCGTTTAGGTCCCCCTATGATCTGATGTACGGACCTTTATGTTTACAATGGCTACTAAACAAGGTGGTACTAGTTGCAGGGTAGAGACCTATCAAAGGATCATACATCATTCTTCTTTGTGTTTGTGTTTGAATGGGTAGACCATGGGATAGGTTAACATAAAATGTACAAAAGAAAACAATTAATTAATTAATGTTGAGTCTTCCATATTCCAGGTTTATTAACTCTAATGGTTTTTATTTTACTGGTATGGCTCCACTTCAACGTCCTCGTCAGGTTTGCTCAGAAAATGTACAGCATGCTATTCCAGCAGATCACCACAGGGTAGAGGTTGATGATGACAAATCTTGGAGGAGGAAACTATGAGATTTTCAGTCCTAGAGTCTGTAGAAGTATGAGGGCTCTGTTTCAGATGCAGGCACAGAAGACAGGTTAGAGGAGGTAGAGATCAGCTTCAGTTCGATCTGTGCTCAGAAGGATCACTGGGTGTTCTTGGTTGTGACGGTGCTGCGTGGAGCAGTGAGGCAGTGGTTGTTCTTGTTCCTCGGGGATCGTGAGGAGTTAGCGATCTCATGGGAGGAGTTCCCAGACAATTTTAGAGTCGAGTATCTTTCTTCGACTGTGAAGGAGTCGAGTCTCTAGGAGCTTCTTACCCTTCGACTGGGGAGCTCAAGTGTTCGAGAGTTTGGAATCCGTTTCAGGAACCTTTTACGATATGCTTCAGACCTACTGCCAGATGAGGAGACTAGGGTGAGGCATTTCGAGGAGGCTTTGAATCCCGATATCCAGTGCTAGTTCACCACATTTATGCTGAAAACATATCTTCAGGTGTTGGCGAGGGAAGAGGTTGTTGAGGGTAATTTGGCCAGGAATGGATCATCACGATAGGCGAATCAGCATTATTCCATACGAGGATGATTTGTGGTCTGTGGTTCTTGGTTTTTAGGGTAGAAGCGTTTTAGCTCAGCCGGGGCTAGGCCACAGCCCTTCACATCTCATTTCTCTAGAGGCAACAACTCTTAGGCCTATTCCAAGGGATCATGGGCTTGTTTTTCTTGTGGTGGTCGTGGTCATCAGTATTGGGAGTGCCCGAACATTCAGAGTGGCCATCGTGCACCAGGTGCAACACTCTAGGTTCCTCCGTTGAGACAGTTTCAGCCGAGGCAGCAGCAGCCGGTTGCACCATCTTTAGATCTGCAGAGGGTAGATGTGGTTGGTAGAGGACAGCCCCATGACACTCCACGTCCTTAGAGAGCAGAGTGCGGCCATGTTGGTGGTCATCATCAGGGTCAGAGAGGCCATGGAGGAGGTCGTGGTCAGCTTCATTCTATAGCATTTATAGCTCTAGGTGAGCCAGATGTCATTCAAGGTTCCCTTTTCTTGTTTTCTACCTTTGTGTATACCTTGTTTGATTTAAGAGTGACACACTTCTTCATATGACCTACCCTTTTCCATTCATTGTGACTTGAGGTAGAGAGGATTCCAATGCCCTTAGCGTTGACTACGACAGTTGGTGGTCGAGCTGACTTGTTTGAAGTATGTAGAGATTTTCAGCTAGTGTTAGGGAAACACCGCTCTTGGGGATATTTATTATGTTTATGAATACAACCATATGATGTCATCCTCAGCATGGATTGGTTGTATTAGGTTTAGGCTATCATGGATTTCATTTGGAATAAGGTCATATTCATTGGTGCAGATGGAGAGAAATTGGTGTTTTTTGGTGAGAGCGATCCTCAGATGGGTCAGAGGTGTGTTCCATCCATATCATCCATGATGGCTGAGATGATGCTGAGTTCTTCAAAGGTTCAGGAGTTGGCATTTCATAGGGTCGTAGAGGAGTACCCAGATGTATTTCTAGAAGAGGTTGTAGCATTACCCCGATGATGAGAGATCATGTTTGTGATTGAGCTAAAACTAGGAGAATCTCTTATCTCTATTTCTCCATATAGGATGGCCCCTTATGAGTTACGAGAGCTACGTATACAGCTTGATGGTCAGTTACAGTGCAGATTTCTTCAGCCAAGTGTGTCACCATGGGGTGAACCTGTTTTGTTTGTGAAGAATGCTGACGATAGTCAGCGGTTGTGTGTAGATTATCGTCACATAAACAAAGTGACAATAATGAATCACTATCCTATTCCACAGATTGATGATTTATTCAATCAAATGAAAGGTTCAAGTTTGTTCTCAAAGATCGACTTGCGGTCGGGATATCATCAGATGTGTGTGAAGGATAAAGATATCCCACAGACTACTTTTTGTTGTTTTCATGGGTATTATGAATTTGTTTTAATTCCATTTGGAGTGAGGAATTCTCCAAATGTATTCATTGGATTGATGAATGTTGTGTTTCGTGAGTTCTTGGACAAGTTCGTGGTAGTTTTCATTAACGACATCCTTGTGTACTCCACATATGAAGATGAGAATGCAGAGAATCTATAATCTGTTTTGGGAGTTCATCACCAACATCAATTGTTCAAGAAGTTGTCGAAGTGTGAGTTTTGGGCTCGAGAATTCCATTTCATGGGGCATGTTGTTTCCCAATAGGGAGTAGTTGTGGATCCATCGAAGATAGAAGTAGTTGTGTATTGGGAAGCCCCCAAGATAGTGTTAGAGGTGTGAAGTTTCCTTGGTCTCACAGAATACTATAGAAGGTTCGTAGCCGATTTCTCGTGATTTGCGACTCTGCTGATAGCTTTGACTAGGAAGGATTTGGCATTCATATGGACTGATTAGTGTCAGACATCTTTTGAGTATCTAAATTGGAAGTTAGTAAGTGCTCCAGTCCTTTGTCTTCCAGATGAGGGAGTTCAGTTTGATGTTTTCTGTGATGCTTCACATCTAGGTTTAGGTTGTGTTCTCATGCAGTAGATGTCAGTTCTTTTTTATGGGTATCGGCAGTTTCATCCTCATGAATTCAACTATTCCACCCATGATCTTGAGTTGGTAGCTGTGGTGTTTTCTCTGATGTTGTGGATACATTACCTCATTGGTGAGCGCTTTTTGGTTTTCACCGATCATTAGAGTTTGAAGTATGTTTTCTCCCAATGTGACTTGAACATAAGACAACATCAGTGGATGGTGTTATTAAAGGAATACGACTTTGAAATATCTTATACACATGGAAAAGGGAATCTTGTAGCGGTTTCACTGAGTCGAATGTCACGTAGTGATGCTATGCGTGAATCCGGTGATTCCTGGAGAGTAATGGAAGAATTTTCTGCATTACATCTTTATAAGGAAGAAGTTGGGGGTAGAGTTTGTCTTTTTTAATTGATGGTACAGTCATCCCTGATACATAAGGCCGAAGAGTCCCAGTTGGGAGATCTAGAGGTGGAGATCTGGAGAGACTGAGTTGTTTTTGGTGAGGCCCCTGATGGTTGGACAGAGGATGAACAACACTGAGTGTTGTATCATAGAAGGCTTTTTGTTCCCTTGATGATGCATGAGATGGTTCTCAGAGAGTTCCATAGTTCACCTTTAGCAGTACATCCTTGCATGAAAAATATGTACTGATCCTTGAGGAGTCAGTTTTGGTGGCCTGGGCTGAAGCATGCGGTTGTAGAGTTTGTGTCTCAATGTTTATTCTGTCAGAAGGTAAAGGCCGAACATTGTTTTCCTGGTAGTATTATCCAGCCATTAGAGATTCCTTAGTAGAAGTGGGAGGAAATATCAATGGAATTTGTTACTAGTTGACCTTGAGATCCAGGAGGATATGATGCTATTTGTGTGGTAGTGGATCATTTAAAAAAATCAGCCAACTTCATAGCGATCAAGGAGTCGAGCTCATTGAATTTTTTGTCGATGTAGTATCTAGAGGAGGTGGTGAGACTTCATGGAGTCCCTAGGATGATTATTTCTGATCAAGATCCTCATTTTACCTCCAGGGTGTGGAGAGGTCTCCAGCATGCATTCGGTTCTCATCTATGCCTTAGCACTGCTTTTTATCCTCAAACTGATGGTTAGATAGAGAGAACCATCCTAAATCATGAAGACATGTTACACTCTTGTGTTCTTGATTTTGGAGGCTCAAGGATTAGACACTTACCCTTGATGTAGTTCTCTAACAACAATATTTTTCACTCAACCATTGGTATGGAACCTTTTGAAGCCTAGTATGGTCGACCATGTCGTTCTCCGTTGTGCTGGACTGGGGTCGGAGAGTCAGCAATTCTCAGGCCGGAACTATTGCAGAATATGACATAGACGGTTCATGTGATTTGTGAGAGGATGAAGATAGCGCAAGATCGTCAGAAATAATATACTGATCAAATAAAGAGACCCTTAGTGTTTAATATTGGTGATCATGTGTTTCTGAAGGTGAATCCCCATCGTGGATAGTGATGGTTTTGTCGTTGAAGTATGCTTTCTCCCAGGTTTGTTGGTCCTTTTGAGGTGTTAGCTCGTGTTGGAGTCATGGCGTATCGAGTATCACTTCCCCCACAGATGATTCAGATACATGATGTTTTCCATGTATCATAGCTCTATCATTATCGTTAATATGAATCTCACATTATCGATTGGGGAGAGATCAATGTTGATGATGATGCAACCTTCGAGGAGAAACCTATGGAGATCCAAACCCGCAAGGAGATGGTGTTGCGCAGGTATTCTATCCCCTTAGTTCGTGTCTTGTGGTGACATGGTGGCATGTATGAGAGTACCTAGGAATGTGAGTCATAGATATGTTTGATTTTTAACTCTTTTCATGTAACGATGTCCCCTTTGTGGTTAGACCATTCATGTTTTTAATATGAATATATTTTTTTCCTTCTTGTGGATTGCTCTTTTTTGAGAGGTACCTCGATGGGTGGTTGTTCGGACCCCATTTAGTTTTCTCTTTAGGTGGGTTTTGATTTCTCGAGGATGAGAATGTTTTGAGAGGTATCTGCTGTAATGGACCAAACCTCTCTGGTCCATTCCTTGTGAAAATATGGTGTTTGAGTGTTTTGGGATGTCATGGTGACTGATCGGTGAACAGTTCCAATGGTAAACGATTGTGAACAGTGAAACGGTGATGTTCCAATGGCGAGATTCATTAACAGTGTTTTCAGAACAGTGAGCATCCAATGGTCAGGTTCATGAACAGTGTTTCCAAAACAGTGAGGTTGCAATGGTGAGGTTCATGAACAGTGTTTCTAGAACGGTGAGGTTCATGAACAGTGTCTCCAGAACAGTGAGGTTCCAATGGTGAGGTTCATGAACAGTGTTTATAAAATAGTGAGGTTCCAATGGTGAGGTTCATGAACAGTGATTCCATAACGGTGAGGATCATGAACTGTGTTTCCCGAACACTGAGGTTCCAACGGTGTGGTTCATGAAAAGTGTTCCCAGAACAGTGGGGTTCATGAACAGTGTTTCCAGAACTGTGAGGTTTCAATAGTGAGGTTAATGAATAGTGTTCCCAGAACGGTGGGGTTCCAATGGTGAGGTTCCAACAGTGAGGTTCATGAATAGTGTTTCGAGAACGGTGAGGTTCCAATGATGAATAATTTTTCCAGCTTCCTACTGTTTTACCCCTTTAACATTTCCTTTGAAGTAAAATGCATTTAAATCCTTATTTTAATGAATCTTAAGGCCAATTCAAAGGCCATAAATCCTATATTAATTATTTCTTTGGATCGGGATGTTTTTACTTTTTCAAACCATGTGGTTTAATGCGATAATATTTTAATGGGGAATTAAGCATATTTTAAACCGTCGCCCTATTAAATCTTCAAAAGGCACAAGATATATTACTCCCTTGTTCTTACTCTTTGTTCTCAGATATGAGAAGCTAGAACCTTTCAATACTTCCCATAGGAGTGTCATAATCAAACTTTACCCCTCAGATTGGTTCTTCTTTGTTTTGATGTTACCATGCTATATCGATCAATATTCGATATAAGGTATGTTTTATTGTCATTAATTTGGGGACCATCTTCTGCAATTTCTACTTTATATATTATAGCATGTAATATCCATGCTTGTAATAGAGTCTTCTTGGGTTTCAGTTGGTGTGATCATACCGCGGCATCTTCAGGTGGATGCAGTTGTCGCGAGAGGAGGTGATCATGAATGATTGTGTGGACTGATCTCTTATAAATAACGTCAAAACCCATTTGAGGTAGGGTATTCATTGCTTCTCTTTTCTTTTACATGAAACTGTATTGTGATCATGTTTAATCCCATAGATGATAATGGAATCGGCATAATAAATATTTTAACCAGATAAATAAATTGATATTGATCGTATGTTATTGCATCTTGTTTTATTAGATTGTGTGATATCTATGCTTGCTTTGCTTAGCTGTTCGTTCTAGATGGAAATTGCTAAAGAACGTAAATTGGGATTAATTGATAATTGTTTGGCTAAATATAGAGAGACATGTAAATAAATCTCGTTCTTGTTGTGATTTAATGTTAATAAAATTGGCGTAGTAAGCATGTTTAATTAATTATGATAGATTACTGATTAGGTTTCCTAAAGATGGATCCTACAAATAAGAAATCTGTTAATTCAAGATGGATTAAAGAACTGATTGTTTGATACTTCTTTAAAGGGTTCTGAGTTACCCTTTTGTTTGGTTAAGGGACAAGAGCCCAATTGTGAAGATATGTTTTTTACAGCAGCTTGTGTTTTAATGTGAGCCTGGATGGTTGTGGTAATATGTGGAGGCATGTAGGATTTTGGTTGTGGCAGTAGATGATTCCAAGAGTGTCGAGATGCATCAGTTTATTCATATGGGTGCTGGGGAGGACACTAGGGATGTTGGAATGGGATGGATGTGATTGTTGGATGCTTGCTTTTTCTTTGGTTGTTTAACTAAATTATTTTTCCCAATACTCAAGGACACTGGTCTTACATACCCTTATTCAGAAATAGGTGAAGGCACGCGGGTTATGCCACATGCATCCTGTGTTTAGCTTCTCAAGGAAGGATGGGTATATGCTCTTGCTATAAGCAAAAATGACTCGACGGGTAGTACATCTACTCGCTGTCTTGAGACGCCTTGTGTTTAGTAGCATAGAATGTTTTTCTAAAATGCCTGGGAATATTGGAATGTATTTTCTGTAATGAATAATTGAATAAATGGTGTTAACCCATGGGGATGGAGTTTCTCAAACATAATGATGAGGTTGTAATTTTTATGGAAAAATGGACATTGGGTGTGATGTTAATGAAATTTAATGTGGACTTGTTCATGGTTAATTAATGTTTACAGAATTAATTAACGTACAGTGGAACTGATAATAATGGAATGAAGTAATCTAATAAATCTCTTTAAATGGTTGTGTGCATATAGGATACCTAGACTTAGAAGTAGCATCCTGGAGTCTGAGATACATTAGCTTCAGTTGTGTCTAAGACTAGGTTATTCCCATAGTGTGGTTGTGATTTATAGTATATTATGTACTTTTTATGTTTATATACTCTACCCCACCCTATTAGTAAGGTAAACTAACACCTCGGGGATTCTGAGCCCTGGGGGTGTTTTCCCCAACATTCTGGTGGGAGGATGGATGGCTGACTACCCCCTTTTTCCCCGCTCTCTTCTCTTGGTAGTTACTTGTGCTGGCAGCCACATTGGTTAGTTTTTCCCATATATGTTTGTAGAGGGCTGTAATGGCTTGTGGTTATTCACACACATATATTCTGGATATATTTTTCTATGGACTACTATAGCTGTAACGTGTATAGGCTGTGATGGCTAGAGGATCCTTACTCAGTGTATGGGCTGTGATGGATTGAAGTATAAAACCCGACATATGATACACGTTATGCGAGCTGTGGTGGCTCCCAGAAACTACTTGGTTTCATTGGTGTGTCGATGTGGTGGTTTTGTAGCACGAGGTTCATATTGTAGTGCTTCTCCCAGTTGTTTGCGGGCAAGCCATTTGGAGAGTGATTCTCAAGATGTGTGATGTTGGGGAAAAGTCGCAAACCTATGGGGAAGTAGTAGAGGGGTACCCTTGATATTATTTATTATATGATATATTCTTATGTGCGTTACTTTGTGAGAGTATCCATGGTGAGGCTGGGAACATAGTATAACTGTTTAGGTGATGAGTTAGTTTCACTTGTTCTTCACTATGATTTAGCATGCTTTCTTTACTTTTTCACAAGATTCTTCGGGGAGGATCCTATTGATTATACTGTTATACTCACCCTAAGTATATATAAACTAATTTTCAGGTCACTTGGACCAGGTTGGAGATCCGGCTGGGGTTTACTAGCTTGTGTTTACAGGAGCTGTTTGGGCTTGTGGTTGCTGCTGTTTTTACTTTCTTTTGGGTACTTGTAGTTTTTTTCCCATTCAGTTGTAGTATCTTTTTTTGCCATTACATATGTACACTTGGGATTATTTTATATTTTAGTTCTGATTTGGAGTTAGTTGGTGTCTATCTTATCTCTCTCTTCTGCATGTGTTCTCTTAGAGGGTAATGCCTCTCATTTGTGTGTTTGTTGTACCATCGGTGCTAGTCTCCCACACTGGGCCTACTGGAGGCGTGACTCAGGGGTCATTATCTCCCTTCTTACATTTCCGACCCATGAGGGGTAGACTTTGTGGGGAGGGGGTCATGACATGGTCACTTTCTTTTTAATTATCCTTTTTCCTCAACATGAATTGATATATTCATAATTTGATAATAAATTCATTATCCTAAATATTTTGAAATATAATTATGATTATTAAAACACTATTATCAACCCTCTTTCACATACAATGGGATGTGAAATTATCGCTCGTGCGTACGTATAACTTACCATCTCCACATTATGATATTTTTATATATCCATAAACATATGTTATAGATGGGTATAATTATGGGATTATTTAATATATATATGTTATTAATTAGTTAATAATTATTATTTAATTATAAAATCATTTACACCATCTTACCTTCAAAACCCTTATAGGATGATAACATCACTCGTGCATTTGAATGGACCACCCCCACTATAATGTGATGAAGTTTATTTTTAATATTTATTATAAATATATGGTAATAATGATTTATTTGAGAGAAACATGTGATTTATATTATATAATAATGATTCTAAAATGCTATATTATTTTTTAACTTTCTTTTATTCAATCTTTTAAAAAGTGAAAACATCATTCATTCGTACATACAACCAACTATCTCCATGAATTTTATATTTCAATTTTCTTCCCATATAAATTATTTTGGATACTAAATATATATATAATGAAAATATATCATTTTTATATCTTTATTAAAAATCTATAAATAATGCTTCTAAACCAAAACATGTACAAAAATGAAGCAATTATCACTCGAAACTGTGACTTTAATAACCAGTTCTGAACAAACAAGTGATAAGAGTTCAAAATTATATAATAAATGGTATTGAAGATATGAGTATAGTTCGTGATTATAGGTTTAATAATTCATTATTTATTACAATTTTTTTAATAGGAATTATGGAAGGCGAGATGTTAGGTAAGAGATTTCTAGTCTCACTTTTATTTATGGGAAACATATTCTATATTCCCCCCTCATTTATTTAGTGTGGTGTATATACTACCCCATTGACATGTTATATCACGAATATATTTCATTTTATGAAATTTGAAGTTTAATTTTATGTTATTATTTCATCATAAATATGAGTCAAAAGTTACCAAAGTAGAAAGAGATTTATGTTTGAATCTAATTTTAATCAGTATTGTTTATTCTTTAATTTCAATTAATGAAATTATATGATCCTTAGATAATAAACCCCTATAATTTTTATTATCATATTTTGTTAATATAATAAATGTTTCCCATAATTTCCCTCAATTTATGAACACAATATACTTAAAGAATGTTTTTAGGAAAACTAGCAATGTTTTACTATTTGGATATGAATCCTTATCTTTTATGACCATAATTTATAAAACTATTTTTAATAATGTTTTTACTACAATAAAATTATTATTTAAATTCATTTGTTTTATTTTTTTAATTTTTTTTAAATGAAAATAAATTTTATTTTCATTTTTTAAACAAGGTACTTCATTACCTTTTACCAAAAATTTGAATGTAATGTTTACTTTTATTACTAATATAACATGAACAGAATTTCCCACCATCATGACCGCTCAATCATTTAAATATTCCATTAAAATTTTCTATAGATCCATTGAAAGAAAATGTTTTCCATAATATTTTGGAAATTTTATATATTCCAAATAATTTATTTCAATATTGTAAGGGAATTTTTCTTAAAAATTTTATAATGATTTTTTATTCATCAATGATAAAAATGCTTGGTGTAGTTTATGTTTTACTAGGAATGTTATCTGATGGTAAGGTCCATATTATTTTAAATGATGGGTTATTATAATAATAATGAGTTTTTTTAATCCATTTTCACGTGTTATTGTTTTATGGATTGAGAAAATATTTATGGAACCCATTTTTTCATTGGTAATGTTATGATTATATGACGAATGTTTTTTGATCTTTTGAAACACATATGTATAGTTTTCATTATGTTATGGGTGGGGAGAGTATTACATATCCCATTAAATTATTTGTTAAATTATTATGTATCATGGGATAATTATGGAAAACATGTAAAGACCCGAAAATATCAAGGAAATTTTTTTCATAATTTTCTTTGGAATTTTACAAAAATGAGGTTTCTGACGGCACTTGATTCCGAGGCCCAGAGTGCCCGGAATCAACTTCCGAAGTTTGGCTCAGGTACGTTCAGTGAACGAGCGAGCGAGAATTTCTAACTTTTGAACCGGTTCTCAGAATTGAAATCTGATGGCACCGATGAACTCGGAAAGCTGTTAATTGCTTAAGGGGACCTTTACCACAGTTTCGTTTTATGCGGGTTGAGATTTTGTTTTTGGGGTTTTAGTTAAAAATTAATAAAATTGTGTGAACAATTTTATTTTATGTCTTTGGGAGTTATTCTCTCCCATGGGAAGTTGTTGGGGGAGCCCATGACCAACCAACTTCCCATGAGTGGATACTTGAAAGGTGGGGCCCACACGAGCCCCAACCTTTCACATTCCTATAACTCTCCTTTAACCCCCCATTTAATCTCCCTTACTTTAACTCTTGAACTTATACCCCTCTTAAGTGCATGCCAACACTTTTTAATTAATGAGTTCAAATTCTTTAATTAATTATGTTATTTGAATTTTGGAATTTTAAAAGCTCGGCATGTGTTAATATAATAATGGGAGACCTTATTTTATTAGGTTGCTTGGTTACGTGAGGATTTTGAGAGAGGAAGCTCTTAGTTTTGAAGAACTCCATCACCATCGTTGAAGAACGTCAAAACTTCGACGAAGAATGTGATGAACACCGACCCTCCGACGGAGAACGCGAAGGCACCAACGACGTGCCTTCTCTTCTTCTTTCTCCGCGTCAAGGGAGAAGGCATCACCGGGGGGAACGTCGCCATCGACGACGGCACTCACTCCGACGACGACGGAATTGATACTGTTCTACAGTGACACTACCTTTCCGTGACTTTGTCAACAAACGAAGGACGACACGAGGTAGGGGAATTTATTTTGGGAATTCTCTTATCTTTTGAGAAAATAATGACGAGCGCGGACCAACCAATACCGGGTTGATCCGCGGATCGTTCGATCTTGCGGTTTGATGTTGAGGGTTATTATTTAGATTGCTCGTGTTCATTGCCTTGACGAACTTCGTGAAATATGACCTTTTGTTATTGAATAACGCGAGGGGGGTCGGACCACACAAACACGGCCAACCCTCCTCCTTATTTTCATTTTGGATTCTTTTGTGGATTGAAACGGGAATGGTGCGGTTCCATCGCACCGCGCGGAAACGCGCGACAAGTAATGCGCGGCACCGTCGCGCCGCGTCGTGAAAAACAAACAAAGGCACGACGCCGTCGCGTCATGGCGGAGAAACCCGAAGACATTCGCGGACGGAGTCGCGCCACGATGAAGGGTCGTGGCGCCAACGCGTCGCGCCGGAGAACCCTGAAGACAACGCGTTTCGTTTTTGACGTGCGGTTTGACAGGCGACGACGAAGCAGGCCGTTTGGGCGTTTGAATCCCTTCGCAGTGATGGTGGGGTCCCGGGGGGACCATAGGCGAAGACGGCAGGAGGAACGTACCACTGAAGCGCGTCTGGTGGTCCGCGGAAGGCGGAGGCGGCGGCGCGCCGCTGGAAAGGAGGCGGCTGGCGGTTCTCCATCGGCCTCAATCAGCGGCGAAGGGCGGGGGATCCGTGCAACCCGCCGCTCCGCGTTTCGGCTCGACCACGCTGGCCGAACCGCGGCCTGCCGGTCGGGCCGGACCGAGCCGGACCGAGCTAGACCGAGCCGGTCCGGGCTGGGCCGGGCCCAGCCGGGTCGGACCCGGTTCGGGTCGACCCTGTACGGCCGACCCAGGGGGGGTCGGGCCAGGTCGGCCCGGGCCCAGACCCCCGTTTTCGGGCCACTTTCGGTCAAATGCGCGTAACTTGAGCTACGAGCCTCCAAACGACTCACCGTCAGTGGTAACACGATCCTTGGATCGAGGCGGTCGTTTCGATATATTGCACCCAAGGTTTCAGATTACTTTGGGCTCGGCCGGGTTGGTTCGGATACGAAACCAACCAGGCCCTCGGAGCGGAAACACTTATATCTTGAGCTCCGGACGTCCAATTGATGTGCCGTTGACTTTGTTGGATTCCTCTATGTGAGACGAATCTTTTGGCTTACTACGCTCGAGGCTTGGATGCCGTCAGAGTGTGGTTGGGTTGGTTCGCTCACGAAACCAACCGGGCCCTTGGAACGAGAAAGCCAATAACTCGCAGATCGGGCGTCCGATTGACGTGCCGTCTCTCTCGTTGTTTTTCTCTTGTTGAGATAGAACTTTTGGCATACTTTGACCGAGTTTTGGATACAGTTGAGATACATCCGGATTTGGTTCGCTCACGAATCCAACCGAGCCCCTGGGACGAAAAGGCTAATAACTCACAGACCGGGCGTCCGATTGACGCGCCGTCTGTTGCGTTGAGACCCCTATGATGAGGAGGTACTTTGAGATACCTCTTCATGGGACTTTGAGATACTTTGAGTATCGACCTGTAGCTCGTGGAGCAGGCCCTCCCCAGAGATGAGCGTGCGGAGTACGGAGACCGTGTAGCTGGCTGAGACATGACGACTACTTGACCGACTCGACTTGGAGTGAGTCGACTAGCCCAGTGGACGGAGCACTACATTATGAGATGAAGAACCATGGAGGATGGAGCACTACCTGTGTGACAGTGCAGACCTGCGGTACTCGTCCGGAGAGTACCTCAGCAGGCTACTAGGGGGTGTTCACTACTATGTTTGGGTGACATACCTCGGCGGGAAGCACTACTGTGTTTGGGTGGCTGGCCCGCGGTACTCGACAGGAGGAGTACGTCAGCAGTCTTAGGTTAGTGAGCAGTACATCAGAGTCGTGACCGGACCACTGTACACTCCAGAGACGGAGCTCTTCAGCAGTTACGGTTTCGATAATGAAAATCCTGGTTTGAGCTGAGTCTATGACCTTTGTGTTTCCTCATGATTGAGATGGGATACTTGATAACTTAGGTATATGTATGGGCATATACCTGAGTAGTGGTTATCCGTTGATTTCATAATCCTTGTGTTTCCTCATGATTGAGATGGGTTACTTGATAACTTAGGTATATGTATGGGCATATACCTAAGTAGTGGTTATCTGTGGAGATCTTCTTTGTGGTTATCCTTGTTGGTTTAGAGAGACCTTGTGGGTCTCGGGGTCCCTACAGCGTGTCGTTATACTCACCCCTGCACGGGCTATGTCCGCACCTCGTTGTGTTGGTGGCAGACGACGGGCAGTGCTGACAGAGGCCGAGTATTCGAGGACTAGACGGTACCCGGAGGTGGACCACATGACGAGTCAGTATCTGGAGGAGGACTTCACAGCGAGACGACACACGGAGGTGGTTGACAGGTGAGAGCGTTGAGGAGGCTATCTGTACCTACCCTTCAGGTAGGATCCGTGGCGGACGATTCCAAGAGCTGCGGTATCTGTACCTACCCTTCAGGTAGGATCTGAGGAGGACGTCCTAGGAGGTTCTTCCTTCTTCTAGCTGTTTTCTTTTTCTGTTGTACTTTTGTTCATTTGTAGTTGTACTTTCTTTTGGGTTTGTATTCTGGCCCATTTACTTTTAAGCACTTCTCTTGTAATTAGTGTTTACTTTTTCTGCTTGTTTACCCTATGGTTCTTGTTTTCTTTTATAAAGGAAATGTCTTCCCAGTTATCGGGATTTACGCCTTTGGTGCTAGTCGCCAGCCCCTGGCCTATGGAAGGCGTGCTTGGGGTAGTCACGACATGGGCCCCAAGGATGGGTCGTGTAAAATTGGTATCAGAGGAGTCGGTTCTACCACAGAACTTATAACTCTGATATTTTCTTTCTGTGAAGCAATAGTGTTAAGGGTACTGAGTGTGGTATTCAGTTCAGTGAGTCCAGTGTTGGTGCGGGCGGCCGACGTATCCATACACCAGGACCCTGAAAACTGATTTCCGACTTTGTGCACGAAAACACTGATTGCGTGTGTGTTTCTATAAGTTTTTAAATATCATCTCAAACCAGGTCAGCTCACCAGGTATAATCGTTTGACCGTGTCACGTTGTTTCTTTCAGGATGCCTTTTCTTGGATGACCAGCTAGAGCCTAGAGGGATGTGCGTGCTGATAGCCTGTCGAGCGGCGAGGCTTCGGTACAAGGCCCTTTTTCAGTTGAGGCACCAGCGGAGGCACCAGCGGTACTACTACCCGTTGGGCCACCGATACCACCAGCCCTAGCAGCAGAGGGTGCACGTCGCTTGAGCGCACTGCACGAGTTCCAGCTCCAGAGGCCACCTAGGTTCCAGGGAGGGACGGACCCGCAGGCGGCTGAGGATTGGCTAGAGGCTGTGGTGAGAGTCTTCAGGCTAGTGGGGATGCCGACAGACTTCATGGTGATCTTTGTTGCCAGCCTCCTTCAGGCAGCAGCAGACAGGTGGTGGAGCCACTTGTTTCAGTTTTTTGATGGGATGACCTTCACATGGGAAGACTTCGAGACCTTCTTCAGGGTGGAGTTTGTGCCAGTAGCTCTACAACCCGAGCGTGTACAGGAGCTTCTTCCTTTTCCGTAGGGTTTTCGATCAGTAGCCGAGTCATCTGTGGGCAGTAGACAGATGATGCAGAGGTCCAGGAGGACCAGACCAGCAGTTGGACGATCTCGGGTTTTAGGACCAGTGGTGCGGGGCACCCGAGGTGGGTTCAGAGCCAGCCATACGAGGAGTATGAAGTGTTAGGAATGCGGCAGAAAGGGTCACCTGGCACGTGACTGTCCGACTCCTCGTGCAGTTGATCCGCATGATTTGGAGGAGCCACCGAGGCAGAAGCAGCGGCGGTTGCTTGAGAAACAACCGAGCAGTGGACAAGGAAGTAGAGCTCCGGGAGCAGGTGGACAGTAGCAGAACTAGTGGATACGTCCCTTGTACTGTAGTTCCTTTTTGCTGTTGTATTCGTGTCTTTGTACTATGCGCTGCAATAATAAAAAGACACTTATCTTTTTTTTCTTTCCTATCCATTTGTTGGGTTGATACTGAGTGGTCCTGGTTAAAACTGTTGACTGACCCTCGCATTCGAGATTTCTACTAGAGGAGACCCAGTGACCTGACACTGATTCTGACAGTGTGACTCGACCCTTGGAGGCGAGAGTGACAGTTGGATCTCTTAGTAGTTATGTCGAGGCCTTACGACGTCATCCATGGCATGAATGCATCATTCATGTCGGGATTAAATGTATTAGGCAATGGGCGTGGTTCATCCAGGGGATGAGACCGAGTTTCTCTTTTCGGAAAAGGAGAAAATTTAGTAGCTCTTTCAGATCGTAGGCAAAGAAGGTGCAGATCATCCAGGAGCGGATGAAGACTGCACAATGCAGTAAGAAACAGGAAACCGGCGCCAGTCTTAGAGACTCGATCATGTTAAATGTTTCTAGAAGAGGAAGCTTTAATGAGAGGGGAGTCTACGAAGCGGCAGACGTGGAGGCAGAGCTAGGAGAGCAGCATGATGTGGTGTACATCTTAGCATGCTACAACCACCCGCCATAGTTATCCCCGCCAGGCTCAGGGAGCTGGAGGATGGAGAAAAAGAGTAGCTACTTGCGGTCAGAGAGAGTGACCCAATGGCTCTATGAATGATTCAAAGGACTGTCTGTGTCCACTACCAGCTATTGTAGTAACAGACGTCGATATGAATCATTCCTTGCTTTCACAAATCTTGTTCCAGACCTAGAGTTTCCGGTAAGCCGTGGACTTGACCCTCACGTCTGGAGATACCTTGGGAGGAGACTCGATAATCACACTTATGCCGACGGTGTGGTCAGACCCTCGAGGCGAGTGTTCCGGTTGGAAATCTCTTGGTGGCAGCGTCGAGGCCTTACGACGTTAGTTTGAGTATGGAATGGGCAATAACAGTTCATACTCAAATTGACGGTTTTAGGCAAACATCGGGATGGGTTTTCCTTGGTCGGTGAAAAGGAAACCCTGGGAAGCACAAGTTAAACTCATGCATGGGAGGGTGAGACCGATCACTCTTGAGTCGACCAACCTTACCCTCGTGGCGGAAGTCGTTTCGAGTTCCAGTTATAACAGAAAATGGAGACCTCTGGAGTTCTAGGATGACGATCACGTCCTTATACGGGTCTCACCTCGACAAGGATTACGGAGATGTGGCCAAGGCGGAAAGTTATCTCCGAGGTTCAGCGGACCTTCTTAGGTCCTCAGTTGGGTAGGCGGGGAAGTTTTCCGCTTGAACCATTCACCGCAGTTGCACCAGGTGCACGACGTCTTCCACGTATCTCAACTGAGGAGATACGTGCTCGACCCTTCGCATATCATCGACCATGAGGAGCTGAATGATGGCGATGAGGTGTTTTTAACGGAGGTTCTAGTGGGGATCGAGGATCGACAGGAGCAGATCCTACGAGGACGATCGATTCCTCGGGTGCACTTTCTCTGGCAGTACGGGAACCTCCAGGTAAGCACATGGGAGCGGAAGGCTCAGATGCGTGCTCTGTACTGCTTTGGTGACCCTAGTATGTGTTGAAGCTTTACGGGGACGTAAATCCCTGATGTGGAAGTAATGTAAAGACTCGGAAATTTCAAGGAAATTTTTTTCTTAATTTTCATTGGAATTTTACAAGAATGCGGTTTCTGAAGGCACTTGATTCCGAGGTCCGGAGTGCCCGGAATCAACTTCCGAAGTTTGGCTCGGGTACGTTCAGTGAACGAGAGAGCGAGAATTTCTATCTTTTGAACCGGTGCTCAGAATTGAAATCCGATGGCACCGATGAACTCGCAACACTGGTAATTTCATAAGGGGACCTTTACCATAGTTGCGTTTTAAGCGGGTTGAGATTTTGTTTTTGGGGTTTTAGTTAAAAATAAATAAAATTGTGTGAAAAATTTTATTTTAAGTCTTCGGGAGTTATTCTCTCCCATGGGAAGTTGTTGGTGGAGCCCATGAACAACCAACTTCCCATGGGTGGATACTTGAAAGGTGGGGCCCACACAAGCCCCAACCTTTCACATTCCTATAACTCTCCTTTAACCCCCATTTAATCTCCCTTTCTTTAACTCTTCAACTTCTCCCCCTCTTAAGTGCATGCCAACACTTTTTAATTAATGAGTTCAACTTCTTAAATTAATTAAGTTATTTGAATTTTGGAATTTGAAAAGCTTGGCATGTGTTAATAAAATAATGGGAGACCTTATTTTTTTAGGTTGTTTGGTTAAGTGAGGATTTTGAGAGAGGAAGCTCTTAGTTTTGAAGAACTCCATCACCATCGTTGAAGAACGTCGAATCTTCGACGAAGAATGTGATGAACACCGACCCTCCGACGGAGAACGCGAAGGCAGCAACGACGTTCCTTCTCTTCTTCTTTCTCCGCATCAAGGTAGGAGGCATCACCGCGGGGAACGTCGCCATCGACGACGGCGCTCACTCTGACGATGACGGAATTGATACCGTTCTACAGCGACACTACCATTCCGCGACTTTGTCAACAAACGAAGGACGACACGAGGTAGGGGAAGTTATTTTTTGAATTCTCTTATATTTTGAGAAAAGAACGATGAGAGCAGACCAACCAATACCGGGTTGATCCGCGGATCATTTGATCAAGCGGTTTGATGTTGAGGGTTATTATTTAGATTTCTCGTGTTTATTGCCTTGACGAACTTCGTGAGATATTACCTTTTGTTATCGAATAACGCGAGGGGGGCCGGACCGCACAAACACGGCCGACCCTTCTCCTAATTTTCATGTTGGATTATTTTGTGGATTGAAATGGGAATGGTGCGGTGCCATCACACCGCGCGGAAACGTGCGACAAGTAATGCGCGGTGCCGTCGCGCCGCGTCGTGAAAAACAAACAAAGGCGCGACGTCGTCACGTCACGGCGGAGAAACCCGAAGACATCCGCGGACAGAGTCGGGCCACGACGAAGGGGCGCGGCGCCAACGCGTCGCGCCGAAGAACCACGAAGACGGCGCATTTTGTTTTTGACGTGCGGTTTGACGGGCGACGATGAAGCAGGCCGTTTGGGCGTTTGAATCCCTTCGCAGTGAAGGTGGGGTCCCGGGGGGACCATATGCGAAGACGGCAGGAGGAACGGACCACCGGAGCGCGTCCGGTGGTCCGTGGAAGGCGGTGGCGGCGCGGAGGTGCCGGCGACCACCGGCGGCGGCGCGCCGCCGGAAAGGAGGTGGGCGGCGGTTCGCCGCCTTCCTCAATCCGCAGCGAAGGGCGGGGGAGCCACGCACCCCGCCGCTCCGCGTTTCGGCTCTGTCACGCTGGCCGAGCCGGACCGAGCCGGGCCGGGCCGGGCCGGGCCCAGCCGGGTCGGGCCCCACCGGGTCGGACCCGGGTCGGGTCGTCCCGGGACGGCTGACCCATGGGGGGTCGGGCCGGGTCGGCCCGTGCCCAGACCCCCGTTTTCGGGCCACTTTCGGTCAAATGCCCATAACATGAGCTACGGGCCTCCAAACGACTCGTCGTCAGCGGCAACGCGATCCTTGGATCGAGACGGTCGTTTCGGTATATCACACTCAAGGTTTCGGATTACTTTGGATTCGGCCGGGTTGGTTCGGATACGAAACCAACCGGGCCCTCGGAGCGGAAACACTTATATCTTGAGCTCCGGACGTCCGATTGAAGTGCCGTCCACTTTGTTGGATTCCTCGAAGTGAGACTAATATTTTGGCTTACTCCGATCGAGGTTTGGATGTCGTCGGAGTGCAGTCGGGTTGGTTCGCTCACGAAACCAACCGGGCCCTTGGAACGAGAAAGCCAATAACTCACAGACCGGGCATCCGATTGACGCACCGTCTGTCTCGTTGTTTTCCTCTTGTTGAGACGGAACATTTGCCATACTTCGCCCGAGTTTTGAATACAGTTGAGATACGACTGGATTTGGTTCGCTCACGAGACCAACCGTGCCCCTGGGACGAAAAGGCTAATAACTCACAGACCGGGCGTCCGATTGACGCGTCGTCTGTTGCGTTGAGACCCCTATGACGAGGCGGTCCTTTGAGATACTTCTTCATGGGAATTTGAGATACATGGAGTATCGACCTGTAGCTCATGGAGCGGACCCTCCCAGAGACGAGCGTGCAGAGTACGGAGACCGTGTAGCTGGCTGAGACCTGACGACTGCTTGACCGACTCGACTTGGAGTGAGTAGACTAGCCCAGTGGATGGAGAACTAATTTCTGAGGTGCAGACCCATGGCGGATGGAGCACTACCTGTGTGACAGTGCAGACCCACGGTACTCGTCCGGAGAGTACCTCAGCAGGCTACTAGGGGGTGTGCACTACTGTGTTTGAGTGACATACCTCGGCGGGAAGAACTACTGTGTTTGGGTGGATGGCCTGCGGTACTCGACATGAGGAGTACTTTAGCAGTCATAGGTTAGTGAGCAGTACCTTGGAGTCGTGACAGGACCACTGTACACTCCAGAGACGGAGCTCTTCAGCAGTTACAGTTTCGATAATGAAAATCCTGGTTTGAGCTGTGTCTATGACCTTTGTGTTTCCTCATGATTGGGATGGGTTACTTGATAAATTAGGTATATGTATGGGCATATACCTGGATAGTGGTTATTCCTTGATTTCATAATCCTTGTGTTTCCTCATGATTTAGATGGGTTACTTGATAACTTAGGTATATGAATGGGCATATACCTAAGTAGAGGTTATCTGTGGAGATCTTCTTTGTGGTTATCCTTGTTGGTTTAGAGAGACCTTGAGGGTCTCTGGGTCCCTACTGAGTATCGTTATACTCACCCCTGTACGGGCTATGCCCGCACCTCGTTGTGTTGGTTGCAGACGACGGGCAGTGCTGACAGAGGCTGAGTGTTCGAGAACTGGACGGTACCCGGAGGTGGACCACACGACGAGTCAGTATCCGGAGGAGAATATCACGGCGAGACGACACACGGAGGTGGTTTACGGGCAAGAGCGTTGAGGAGGCTATCTGTACCTACCCTTCAGGTAGGATCCGTGGCAGACGATTCTAAGAGCTGTGCTATCTGTACCTACCCTTCAGGTAGGATCCGAGGAGGACGACCCAGGAGCAGCTTCCTTCTTCCAACTGTTTCCTTTTTATGTTGTACCTTCGTTCAGTTGTTGTTGTACTTTCTTTTGGGTTTGTATTATGGCCCATTTACTTTTTAGCACTTCTCTTGTACTTAGTGTTTACTTTTTCCGCTTGCTTACTCTGTGGTGCTTGTTTTCTTTTATAAAGGCAATGCCTTCCCAGTTATCGGGATTTACACCTTTGGTGCTAGTCGCTAGCCCTAGCCTATGGAAGGCGGGCTTGGGGTAGTCACGGCATGGGCCCTGAGGACGGGTTGTGACAAAACAGGTCAATGTTCATGGTTAGTTATGGGAAACAAGTCAATGTTCTTGATCTGCTATGGGAAACAATTTAATGTGCTTGATCTATTTTGGGAAACAAGTAAATGTTCTTTATCCACCATGGGAAATAAGTCAATCTTCTTGACATACTTTGGGAAATAGGTTTTAATGCCTCATACATTATGATTTTATGTTATCTAAAGTTAAAATTGACATATGAAATGGTTTAAATAATTATGAAGATGCCAACTTTTTTTACATGAATTTATGGGTCATTATTGATTTATGAATACATTTTAGTTGTATGATTCATGTCCTTTGAAATGATAATTCTTTATTCAATGACCCATTTTTATGTTTTCTGATAGATTTGGTATGAACATTTTATGTTATTTTAATGATATCACACACTTTTATTTTCTTATTCTTTTATGTGATCATTGATTGATATTTCCCACGTTTACCCTTCCTAAGCATCATATTTCACCACTTATTATTTCTCATTTACTCATGATATGAAGAAAATATTATATATTGTATTTATTTGAAAAGTACTAAATGTAATGACCATTGTGGGGTATGTTGAAGATATTTTATGAAATATGAAGATTGTGTATCTAGTGTCCATATACACTAAACATTTACTTCCTTAGGCATGAATTTAAGGAATTTATTAAATATTCATTTAAATAGATTTAATATTTATATATGAAAATCCTATTAATTTACATATTGTCAAAATCAATTGAAATTTGAGACAAAAGACCATTACTGTTAGCATATTCATTGAAGTAAGATTCATTGGATATTGAAGTTATAATAAAAAATTATATAAAAATAATATCTGACATAACTAACCATCTCATCTATATAACATAAACAAAATATTTCATTGTAATAAATTTTGATGACATATTAAGACTATAGTTTTACATAATTATATCAAATCATTAAGTAAAAAACTCAATTTCTATATCTCTATTCGTCATTTATCTCATATATTTGAAACTAATAAAGTCATTATAATTCATTTAAATAACCCACAAATTCTCCACATAAGAAACTCTTCTATGAATTTCTTAATTTTTATATCTTTATAACATGGTGAAATAAAATTATAATAAAAGGTGGGCTCAGATTCTAATTATGGATAAAAATAAGTGTTAATAATAAAATATCATAAGTGTGAATATAATAAAAATATGGGTATTTTTAGGACACATAATATACCTTGTGTTGAACATGAAATGGATCATAAATTATTTAAAAAAAATCATGTCCTAATATAATATATGAATAAAATGAGTTGGGAAATATGAGTAAATAAATATGATCCATGAGATATTGACATAGTAATGATAACAAGAATAAAATTTTGTATCATCATTAAAATATGGTATAAAACATTAGTATAGTAAAACATTACTTTCAATATCCCCATAATCAATTGTGATTCATACGAGAAACTAAAATTTAATCATGAAAATATATCTCGTGAGGTGTAAACACTAAACCAATAAATTAAAGGGAAATATTGGACACCACCCATAATTCATATATACATATGAGTTCCATTATAAAAATTATTCCCTTATCGCATCATAAACAACCCATGGAAATAAATTGGGTTTCATTTAACATTCATATTAAAATCATTCACTTTATAAACCATAAAAAATCATGGAAATTAAATAGGATTAATTAAATTATTTATTATGAAAACAACCAAGTAAAATTGTTTTCATATACTTTTCAAATTGATGCATTAAAGGTAATACTTAACAATTCTATAATAAATCATTACATGATAGACCTATGGAAAATTAATTGGTATCTAATGTCATTAAATAAATTTTATGTAAGTATAATTAAATCCTGATATATGGTGTATTGTATATTCACTATATATATCAATGGTATAAGTTTATGAAAATAATTTCCCTAATAAATGAATTAATGTAACCTAGGTTAACACCCTTTAATCAAATAAATGGATGATATTGTGGTCATAAATCAATGGAATTAAGAGAAAAGTTATGCAATTAATAGGGAATTGTCCTAAGGGAAAAGTATATTGATGGATAGTTCCTGCAAAATAGAAAAACATTAAATAATACATCCCTAAAATAATGTGTATTATATAATTTTAAGATTATCCTTTATTATGTATATAAAATTTCAAATAATAGTTACTCGGATAAAAAAATAATGTTTTTGAGTTTTAGAAAAATATTTTTGGAAACAAAGAATATCCATGATATATTGAATTTTTTTTAAAAGATAAATGTTATAAAAATATCAACAAATTAATTTATTTTATAAACAATGAAAAAATGATATAATACCTCCTATAGAAGGAAAAATTCATTGGAATGGTGTATTAACATATTAATATTAAAAGGTACATTTTTTTCAAATTTTCAAGAAAATGAACCTTATGGAAAACATTAAAATTTTATTAGAACATTTAAAAGAAGTCCTTCTCGTATAAAATGGCCTTAATAAATCCCTGAATTGTAAATTATGAAATTTTAAATAGAATAAAATGTTTATTGATATAGAAAAAAGCATTGTCCTGACTAAGTTGAAGAAATGAGGTCAGTTCCACTTAGATAAACACTTTAGATAATAAATGAGTCAAGGATAAATGAAATTTTAGTGGAAATATTGAACCCCAAGAATATATAAATAAATATTTTGGAGTCTTTAGTTAGGCTAAAAATTCCCTATATGGTCTCTCTTTCAAAATTAACATTTACTTGAAAATAAGATTTGCAACAACACCCTTATTATTTCTTTAACATTTTAATTAAAAACCCCTTTTCAATATTTCTATGTTATGAGTAAAAATACATTTTAAGGATAACATGATGTACCTATTAAAAACCCATTAATTTTTTACATTACATTAATAATTCATTGTTTACACCATTATAAGGGAAATTTTGGGAATTATAGGAAATTTGTTTCAAGGGGTGAAAATTTGATATAAGAAACCTATTACCGTAAATCCTAATTAGTAAAAATTCTCTCTATCCATCTACATTGTAAAATTTCTATCATCATAACCAATTTTAGAAAAAAAAATCATATTTATACCATTTTCTGAAATTCATTTAAAATTATTCTATAAAAATGTATTGGTTAGTTAGTATCAACTTTTGACATAGCATGTGAGTAATTATGATTGTTTTAAACTAGTTTTACTATAGTAGTGTTGATCTTTTTTACTATACCAAAATTAATAATTACAATATCATAAATTTAAAGATCCAAAGTTTCATTAATGGAAGTCCCTCTTGATCTAATTAAATGTCTCTTTATGTTTATATAAAATGTCAACTTCTTTGGTATTATGTTAAGAATTTTGACCGTTGCTAATATAACCATTGAACAGTGATCACATGATTAGTATAAATATAGGACTTTAACAAATCCAATTTACTCAGACAAAGGAAGCGATGGCCTCATCTAGTTGAATTGCCCCATGTGAGGCCCATTTTTCGGAGCTCGGAAAAGCGGCGGCATCTTTGGGCTTCTCCCGTGACCAAGCCCAAGCTGAGCTTCATCATGTCAAGCTCGAACATGACCTCCTATAAGAAAATTGTAAGTTGATTGAAATTACCACTCGAGCGATGATATCTGAGCCAAACCAAGAGTCTGTCACCATCGCACACCTTACCCTTAGGAATTATGTGGCTGTTTTAAGGGATTATGTAACAAATTAGTAGTATTATGTTCATGTACATTATTTTTTGTATATATTAATGAATATAATTTCTAGTCATTTTTGATACATTGTAAATAGTTTTTAAAGTACAAATAGTGTTTTTAATTATTATTTAATTAAGAAATATATTTTATTAAATTAATGGATTTTTGAATTAAATACTATTTTAATAAAATATTATTTTTATTATTAAATTAATTTTTATTAAATATAAACGATCTTATAATTTTATAAATGCAATTAAAATTTTTATTAAGGTTTGAAAGCCATTTCTGTCAAAACCCGTGAATTTTCGATAAATATCGGTTTTTATTTTAAAAGTGAAAATTATCATATTTAAAAAATTATCTAGATAAAATAAATGTAATTTCTGGAATCAGGATATCGAAATTATCCAATGGTGAATTTTTCATAATTTTCTGAGACAGTCAAATTTTTGGGTAAAAATTAAATACCGTTTAAATATATAATGTGATTTATGACATCATAATGACCCAATTGTGATGTAATAAAATACTATAATCTTTATGTTCGGACAATATATGTTTTACCATTAAAATAATGTGATTTTGGGTTGGATTGACTTACTTTTCAAAGCATTAATGGACCCCTCAAGACTTATTCAACACTTTGCCTTTTTAAATTAATTTTCATGGGAGTGTGACTCACCTCCACATAAGAAACCTTATTATTTTAAGAATCGCGGATTTTGGACTTATAAAATATTGTTTTAATCTTCCCTTTTCCAAAAACCATGGGAAAAAACCATGGGATGGTTTGTGGTTTGGATTAATTTAATATAAGGGGTCCCAAACCTAAATAATAAAGAATTCCCTCACCTTTCCTATATAATCCCACCCAAGATCCCACTTCCCCCTCACTAAAAGCCCTTGGAGTTCATCCAAAATCTGACCTACTCTCTCTATAATCCTCCCAAGGTACCCCAAGCTCCCTAGAAGCCTCTCACAAGCCTCTCTTTAGCCGTTGGAAGCACACTTCCACGTAAGGGTTTTTTCCTTCATTTCTCATTTTGTAAATTTTCTTTAAGTTGTATTTCCCTTTTAATTTCAATTATGAATGTTGGGGTATGGTTTCACACCTCCCCCATACTTCCCTATTATTGTTTTAATGATGGGAGACCCCTTTCTCTCTCATTAAATTCCTCCCATGTACACCCATTACTATGCCGAAATTCTGAAAGGAACTTCTCTCTCTTCTTTTACATTCAAGCAATAATTTTGTATCATGAATCTAAATTCCAGTAAAATTGTTGGGACATTTAACTATATAACCTCCTTATTGTCCATTACATGTAAAAATTATTAGGAACCATTTTCTCTCTCACCAACCATTTTTATGAATTCTTATGTCACACCGTTACGCTGCCGAAATCGCACCGATTTTCTAAGCCAATGCCATTGTGTAGTGGATACCATGACCATTTCTCCATAATGGGTATCCACCTTTATGAACCTTTACTTATTGATTACAATGTTTCATGTATTAATTCCACATTCCTTTATCATGTAATAAATGATTATGTTTTATGAATCCATGTTTTATGATCCATGTGGCACACTTATGCATGAAATGAAATGTTTAAGAAGGGTGCACCCTTATAGCGCTCCAACGCATTGGGTAAAGTACAATATCATGATACATCATGTGCAATGAGTATTTACTCATGATAATTCAAGTGCAATGAGGGTTTACTCATGATTTATGTGAAATGAGGATTTACTAATGCTCCATGTTCAATGATCCTTGGCTCATGCTAATTCCATGTTAAGTGTTGTTCCCACATTTCCATGTTATGATTATCGTGCTTTATCATGCCTTTATGTTCATGTTTTTCTTATTCTATATTCATATGCCTATTTTCTAACATGTATTTTACTCATGTTATTCCATGTGTACTCCCTTACTGGGCTTTATAGCTCACCCTTTTCTTATGCATGTCATTATGTTATCCCATGTAATGCTAAGTATGAAGGAATGTAGTGGTCATGAAATGGAAGTTTTCAGTAAAGATGTTGTATTTCAAGTTTTATGTTTTTATGTAATGATCCTAATCCCCAATGACACTAAACTTCTCGATCTTGATTGTTGTATCAATGGAATTTTTATGTAACAAATCATGTTTAAGTTGAAATAAAAAGCAGGGTTGTCATAGTTAGTATTAGAGGATAGGTTTAGTTATTTTTGGGATTACGAAAACATAGTAAAGCCTTAGATACAAGACTAAGTATAATAAAAACATCCATATGTTTTGGTAAGTACTAAGTAAGTGGTTTATCAAACAAATACATCCCTATCAGGATATGAGCAGGTAGAGGCGGCTCTGGCACCGATGTATCCTAGGGGTAAAACCCGAAAACACCTCTTTGAGCTAGACTCGAACGGGAACTGGTGCACGACAATGGGCCTTGCTGCAGTCTTGGTTATGAAACTCCCGGGGGATATGTTTTGATAAATTCAAAAGCTTAGTATGAACCCTTATTATGGGAATTAAAAAAATGCCCCTAAGAATATATGTTAGAAAGTAGATCATGAAAATCCTAGATTGAAGCCTATAGACTCATGAGTTAAGGAAATAAAAGTTTATTTATGAGTTATCAACTTTTTTCTTTGGATTACCCTTTATGTGTTACCCCTAACTTTCCTTTTATTCCAGCCAATGGCCGGTAATTGGAGGACTCGGGCTAACAACCGTTGTGAATATCAGTGTTATGACTGTACTAATGAGATTCCAAATCCAATGGGAGCGGGAATCAAGAACTTTGTCACGCTTCTCTCTCAGCTAACTCAATTTTGAATAGAAACACGGTTTAAGAGGAACGTTCACCCCCCCCTAAGAAAGAACAAGTCACTATCGAGAGCTTCATGAGACAAAGGCCTCTTACTTTTAGTAGATCATCCGATTCCACGATCGTTGAACAATGGATTAACTCCATTGAAAAGATATTCTCCATACTCCAATGTTCTGAACAAGAGAAGGTTCTCCTAGAGGCTTATTGTATGGAGGGTGAAGATGATCAATGTTGGACGTTGATCAAAAATATGAAGCGTGAGGAGGAGAACGAGGCATTGGAATAGATGGATTTCCGGAAGCTGTTTTTCGATAAATATTTTCCGCGCACCCTCCGGCATAAGATGGAAAGGGGCTTCCTTTCCCTCAAGAAAAAAGATAAAGAATCTGTTGGAGAATATGAGGAAAACTTCACAATGCTTGAACGATATGCTTCCGGCTTTGTCATTACCCCCGAATGCAAGGTTGACTGCTTCTTTGGTGGGCTAAAGCCTAGCTTGCGGAAAGCATTAGCGATCAGTGACTTCGACAGCTCTGAGGAAATTGTCTGATGTGCCCTCAAGGTCGAAATGGAGATCAGGGAATCACAAGGGTATCATGGGGACAAGAAGCGTAAGTTGGTATTCAATGCTGGTGGTCCGATGGATAAATCCAACAGTGCTAAGAAGATCCAGCACCCCACTTGCCAAAAGTATGGAAAAAAGCACCATGGAAATTGCCGTAAGGGGATGAGGAAATGCTTCAGTTGTGGAAGGGAAGGGAACCTAGTTGTTAACTGTCAGCAAGAAAGACCTATGTCTGCGATAAATGAGAGGAACACTCCATTCGAACCTCAACGCATTGTTTAATGTTACAAATGCAAAGAATTGGGTCATTTTTCAAATCAGTTCCCTAACACAAGGGTTTTCAGAGATAACCAACAACCTCCAACGCAGAAAGGAAGAGATTTTTCCATCACTTCTACCGAAGTGAACCCCGACAATGATGTGGTGATAGGTACACTAGTTATTCATTCAAGAATAGAAAACATACTTTTTGATTCAGGTTCTATGCATTCTTTTATATCTCGAAAGTTTAGTAGAACAATCCCAGTACCACCACAAATCATGGAAGTAAAGATGTCGGTGAGTACGGAAAATGGGGAAATCATTGCATCCCATGAATATAAGTCCTCCCCTATTATAATATGTGGATTGAATTTCCCGGCGAACCTCGTCATACTCCCTCTGGTGGAATTTGATGCAATTCTTGGCATGGATTGGCTTTCTATATATAGAGCCAATATAAATTGTCAGGAGAGGGAAATCACACTCCATATGGAGAATCGACCCCCGATTCGTTACAAGTGTTAGGAGGAAGATGAATATTCTTTAGCTCCATCATCTCAAGCATGGTTATTACTGCCTTATGAGCACGCATATCTAGCTCAGATGATTGAGTCCAAGGAATAAACCATCCATGAGGAAATGCCTATTGTAAGGGAATTCACTGAAGTGTTTCCTGATGAACTGCATGGTCTTTCTCCTAGAAGAGATGTTGAGTTCTCAATTGAACTTATACCTAGGGCGCTACCAATATCCAAGACTCCATATAGAATGGTTGTTGTTGAGCATGAAGAGCTAAAGAAACAACTACAAGAGAATATGGATAAAGGGTTTATACGCCCAAGTGCTTCACCATGTGGTGCACCAGTCCTCTTCATCAAGAAGAAGGATGGGTCAATGCGGCTTTGCATCGAATATCGTGAACTTAACAAAATCACGATAAAGAACAAGTATCCTCTCCCAAGAATCGATGACTCGTTCGATCAGCTGCATGGAGAACAATACTTCTCCAAGGTGGATTTTCGGTCGGGATATTATCAAGTAAGGGTGAAGAAGGAAGATGTCCCCAAGACTGATTTTCGTACAAGGTATGGGCACTATGAGTTCATAGTAATGCCTTTCGGACTCACCAATGCTATAGAAATTTTCATTGACTTGATGAATAGAGTCTTTAGAGATTACCTTGACAAATTTGTGGTAGGCTTTATAGATGATATTCTAATATACTCCAAAACTAAGGAGGATCATGAGGAGCATTTAAAATCTATACTAGAGACTTTGTGAAATGATAAGCTCTATAAAAAGTACATCAAGTGTGACTTCGGGTTGAAGGAGGTCTCATTCTTGGCCCATATCATCACAAGCAATGGGATATCTGTGGACCCCTCCAAAACAGATGCAATTGAGGGATGGCCGAGACCAACATCGGTAACAGATATCCATAGCTTCTTAGGGTTAGTTGGATATTATCGACGATTTGTGAGAAATTTATCACGATTGTCCAACCCTCTTACCAAGCTAACTCGAAAGGGAGTAATGTTTTCTTGGAGTGATGAATGTGAAGAAAGCTTCAAGGAGTTGAAAAGGAGGCTTATCACTACACACGTGCTCACTTTACCCACAAGTGGGGAGCTTTTTTGTGGTATTCAGTGATGCTTCGAAGAAGTTATTAGTATGTGTGCTGATGCAGAATGATAATGTGATATCCTATGCCTCAAGGCAGTTGAAAATCCATGAGAGAAACTATCCAACACATGATCTGGAGTTGGTGACGGTGATCTTTGCCTTGAAAATCTGGAGACATTATCTCTATGGAGAGAAATCTGAGATTTATACTGACCACAAGAGTCTTAAATATATATTCACATAGAAAGAGCTTAATATGTTCCAGAGAATATGGATAGATCTCATCAAGGATTATGACTATTCAATCCATTACCACCCTGGGAAAGCGAACAAGGTGGAAGATGCCCTAAGTAGAAAGGATCCAGCGATTCTATCAATGCTGAGAATTGAGAAGGATCCAATCTTCTTAGACTTGATGAAGATGGACGTGGAAATAATAAAGAAGGGAACATCATCAATCCTTTCACAAATGATTGCTCAACCATCTCTTTTGGAAAGGTTAATGGATGCTCAAAAGGATGATGTGGGAATTCCGGAAAAAGTGGAAGCTATCAAAAAAGGGAAATCCTCGGAGTTTAATGTTAATGAAGAAGGAATTCTGTGGTTTGGGAAAAGACTATGTGTTACATCAAGTCTGGAGCTGAAGAAGGAACTTTTGGATGATGCACATAGTTTAAATTTCTTTATTCACCCAGGGAGCACAAAGATGTATCGAGATATCCAGGAAAACATTTGGTGGGATAATATGAAGAAGGAGATCGCTTAATATACATCAAAGTGCCTGGTGTGTCAGAAAGTGAAGGCAGAGAGGCAGAAGTCTAAGGGGATGATGCAACCATTGCCCATACGAGAATGGAAATGGGAAAACATCACCATGGACTTTTTCACCAGACTTCTGAGGACATACAAAGGCAACAATTCAATATGGGTTGTTGTGGATCGTCTTACAAATATTGCACACTTCATTTCTATTCATGAGGATTTCTCTTTGGATCAACTGGCACAGATATATATCAGGTAAGTGGTAAGGTTTCATGGAATACCACTATCTATTGTGTCTGACCGAGATCCAAGATTCACCTCTAAGTATTGGAAGAGTCTTCAACATGCTCTGAATACTGAACTAAACATCAGTATGGCCTATCATTCTCAAACTGATGGCCAATCCGAGTGGAATATCCAAACATTTGAGGACATGTTGAGAGCATGCTCAATGGACTTTAAGGGAGGATTGGATCAGCATCTTCCCCTGGTTGAGTTCTCTTATAATAATAGTTTCCACTCGAGCATCCATATGGCACCATATGAAGCCCTATATGGGAAAAGGTGCAGAACATCGGCATGTTTGGATGAGGTCTGTGAACGTAAGCTGCTTGGACCAGAAATGGTCGAAGAAATGGTGGAGAAGGTGAAAACCATTTAGCAGCATATCAAGGTAGCCCAGAGTCTACAAAAGAGTTATGCAGATAATCATCGATGAGACCATGAGTTTAAATTTTGAGTCATGGTTTTCCTACGCATATCTCCATGCAAGAAGGTCATGAGGTTCAGAAGGAAATGGAAGTTAAGTCCAAGGTACATCGGCCCCTTCTAGATTCTTGATCGTGTCGGGGCTGTGGCCTATTGACTAGCACTTCCACCTACTATGGCCAAAGTACATGATGTTTTTCATGTATCCCTCTTAAGGAAGTACATATTGGACCCTTCACATGTACTCTCTTCTGAGGTGGTACATTTGGAAGACGATCTTTCTTAAGAGGATAAACCAGTGAAGATCATAGATCGTAGAGAAAAAGATCTATGAAATAAGACAGTGCCCCTCATCATGGTGTTGTGGAGAAATCACAAGTTTGAAGAAGCAACATGGGAATCAGAGGATATGATGAAGTTGAGTCACCCACATTTGTTTTAGTGTGGGAAAAGGAAAATTTCAAGGGAAAAATTTCGTAAGGGGGGAATATTGTAATAACCCAAAGTTTCATTAATGGAAATCCCTCTTGATCTAATTAAATGTCTCTTTATGTTTATATAAAATGTCAACTTATTTGGTTTTATGTTATGAATTTTGACCATTTCTATTATAGTCGTTGAACAATGATCACATGATTAGTATAAATAGAGGACTTCAACAAATCCAATTTACTCAGACAAAGGAAGAGATGGCCTCATCCAGTTGAATTGCCTCATACGAAGCCCATTTTTTGGAGCTTAGAAAAGAGGTGGCGTCATTGGGCTTCACCCTTGACCAATCCCAAGCTGAGCTTCATCATGTCAAGCTCGAACGTGACTGTCTATGGGAAAAGTGGAAGTTAATTGAAATTACCACTCGAGCGATGTTATCTGAGCCACCCCAAGAGTCTGTCACCATCGCACACCTTACCCTTTGGTCTTATGGCGCTATTTTAAGGGGTTATGTAACAAATAATTAGTACTATGTTCATGTACATTATTTTTTTATATAATAATGAATATAATTTCTAGTCATTTTTGATACATTGTAAATAGTTTTTTAAGTACAAAAAGTGTTTTTAATTATTATTTAATTAAAAAATCTATTTTATTAAATTAATAGATTTTTGAATTAAATAATATTTTAATAAAATAATATTTTTATTATTAAATTAATTTTTATTAAATATAAACGATCCTATAATTTTATGAATGCAATTATAATTTTTATTAAGGTTTGAATGCCATTTCTGTCAAAACCCGTGAATTTTTGATAAATATCTGTTTTTATTTTAAAAGTGAAAATTAACATATTTAGAAAAATATTTAGATAAAATAAATGTTATTTCTGGAATCAGGATGTCAAAATTATCCAACGGTGAATTTTTCATAATTTTCTGAGACAATCAAATTTTTGGGTAAAAATTAAATACCGTTTAAATATATAATGTGTTTTATGGCATCATAATGACCCAATAGTAATGTAATAAAATAATATAATCTTTATTTTAGGCCAATATATGCTTTTCCATTAAAATAATGTTATATTGGGTTGGTTTGACTTACTTTTCAAAGCATTAATGGACCCCTCAAGACTTATTCAACCCTTTGTCTTTTTAAATTAATTTCCATGGGAGTGTGACTCACCTCCACATAAGAAATATTATTATTTTAATATGTTCTGACTTTGTCCTTATAAAATATTGTTTTACTCTTCCCTTTTACAAAAACCATGGTCAAAAACCATGGTATGGTTTGTGGTTTGGATTAATTTAATATAAGGGGTCCCAAACCTAAATAATAAAGAATTCCCTCACATTTCCTATATAAACCCACCCAAGCTCCCACTTCCCCCTCAATAAAATCCCTTGGAGTTCGTCCAAACTCTTACCTACTCTCTATATAATCCTCCAAAGGTGCCCCAAGCTCCCAAGAAGCCTCTCACAAGCCTCTCTCTAGGCTTTGGAAGCACACTTCCAAGTAAGGGTTTTTTCTTCATTTCTTAATTTTGCCAATTTTCTGTAATTTGTATTTCCCTTTTAATTTCAATTATGAATGCTGTGGTATGGTTTCAAACCTCCCCCATACTTCCCTCTTATTGTTTGAATGATGGGAGACCCCTTTCTCTCTCATTAAATGCCTCCCATGTACACCCGTTACTATGCCGAAATTCCGAAAGGAACTTCTCTCTCTTCTTTTACATTCAAGCAATAATTTTGTATCATGAATCTAAATTCCATTAAAATTGTCGGGACATGTAACTATATGACATACTTACTGTCCATTCCATTTAAATATGATGAGGAACCCTTTTATCTCTAATCAACAGTTTTTATGAATTCTTATGTCATGTCGTTACTCTGCCGAAATCGCACCGATTTTCTAAGCCAATGTCATTGTGTAGTGGAAACCATGCCCATTTCTCCATCAAGGGTATCCACCTTTATACACCTTTACTTATTTATTAAAAATTTTCATTTATGAATTCCACATTCCTTTATCTTGGAATAAATTATTATGTTTTATGAATCCATGTTTTATGATACATGCGGAACACTTATGCATGAAATGAAATGTTTAAGAAGGGTTCACCCTTATAGCGCTCCAATGGATTGGGTAAAGTATAGTATCATGATACGTCATGTGAAATGAGTGTTTACTCCTTCTAATTCAAGTGCAACGAGGTTTTACTCGTGATTTATGTGCCATGAAGATTTACTCATGATCCATGTGCAATGAGCCTCGGCTCATGCTAATTCCATGTTAAGTGTTGTTGCCACATTTCCATGTTATGACTATCATGCTTTATCATGCCTTTATGTTCATGTTTTTCTTATTGTCTATCGATATGCATATTGTATAACTTGTATTGAACTCCTCGTGTTATTTCATGTGTACTCCCTTACTGGGCTTTATAGCTCACCCTTTTCTTATCCATGTCCTCAGGTTATCCCATTCAATGCTACGCACGAAGGAATGTAGTGGTCATGAAAAGGAAGTTTTAAGTAAAAATGTTGTATTTCATGTTTTATGTTTTTATTTAATGATCCTATTCCCAAAAGACACTAAACCACTCGATATTATTTGTTGTATCAAGTGAAGTTTTATGTAATAATTCATGTTTAAGTTGTAATAAAAAGAAGGGTTGTCATAATACATGGTAATAAAATTAATTCATTATAATTAATTAAATGTTTTAATTTCATTCTATTGGGTTTTTTAAGATCCTTAAAAATGAATTTAGTAGTGATCATGTTTCGATGATTCTTATCGAACGAATGGTGTTTTCTTAAATAATAAGTTAAAATTATATTTTAAAACAACATATAAAAAAGTAATAATAAATTATTTATTTATATTATATATTATCATAAATTAAATTCTCATTTACATCCATGATATAAATCATTATTATTGTTCATGTTGATTGACAATCCAACCCAAAAAATAGCATACAATAATTAGTGGATGTGAATGAAGTAATTTATTTTTATTGACATTATACCCACAGAATAATGATATTATACACTATTTATTATTTTTTTATATCACAATGGTATTTATTTATGAGAAAAATTTGATCTATAAAAAGTTATTTCTCAATATGAATAATTCATTTTTTACTCTTATGGAATTTTTTTGGTTGGTTAAGTTTACCATTGTTATTTAATTTTCATATTGTTAATAAGATGACCAATTTTTCATTCCATGAAAATAATAATTTCATAAATATCATATTTACCCAGTAAACCCATTCTCATGATCTTCCATTTAAGGTAGTGATAAAAATAAAAATAAGAACTTATCATTCAATAGAGGTTGTAGACTACACATACTCATAGATGATGATTTCGTTTTCCATAGAAAAGAAAATACAAGTACTATGTTCTATCAATGAAGAATATAAATTAATATATAAATAAAAAATTTATATATTTAATTTCATAATTTTCCATCCTTATAAGGTGGTTAATGAAAATTATACACATTGTGTCGTGGAGGCGGTATTCCACACAATGTAGGACTGACTGTTTCTATTTTTCTTACTAAAAAGGGTTAAAGATATTAATACATGTACCATATATTTATTAATATAAATGTATACCAATGATACTTAGTTTATCATTTTAATATGTTATTATTTAGTTTGTTGAAGAATAATTGAAAAAAAAATATAAATGAGAAAAGATAAGTTAAAAGTATATACATCAACTCATAGATTATCTAATTTTAAATGGGGGTTAATCCTTTAAGGGGGAGTATATTGAGAATACCATAACATCTTTAAAGTGTATAAGAGTATTTAGGATGTGTTTGGATAGAATATTGGAATAATTAAGTGGGTTGTGGTGGGAGAACATGTTATAAAAGGAGTTCCTCTTTTATAAGTGGAAAGGGACATAAATTTTGTAAATACCCCAAAAGATTTAACAACAAGAAGAAATTATCATGACATGTAAGTCTACAATTTGAAAATAATAGTGTGTGGAAGAGGTATGGTAAATATGGTCCCTAAAATATCATTCCCATTAATTTTTAGAATATATTTTCTATTCATTAAAATTAGAATTTTCACTTTTTCAATTTTTTTACCATGGTAAAAAGTTTTTATAATAGGTAACATATCTTTTATTCCCAAAAAATGGACATTACTATATATATTCATCCTAATAATCCAAATAAATTAATTTTTTCTATTTCATTATATCTCAAAAATTAATTGAATATAATTATATAATACTAAAGGTATATTCTGTTAAAAAGTTTTTTTTTGGAAAATACCCTCAATGATGTAAAATTTTAATTATAGGTCTATAAACAAAAATAAAATTTTAAAAATTTATAACATCATTTATAAAATGAAAATTTTTTCATGAAATTTTTTTTATTAATTTTATTATAATACTTATATACTAAAGAAGTTATGAAATCATAGTATTTGTTAAAATGGTATTTTTCACTATTCAATATAAAATCTGCATGACTCAAAAAATACCAATTTTTTTTCATAATATTTTATATTTATTATGAATAAAAAATGATATTAATTTTTTCAAATAATAATTCTAAAATTTATAATTTTAACTATTATATAAAATTATAAATCACCCTAAAATTATTTTTATTGAAAAATAACATTTTATTGTACTAGTTGTTCTTATTCTTAATTTCTATAAATCACTAATAACTCAAAAAACATTAAATAAATATTATATTCAATTTAAATTTTCATTTAAAAATAATATAATTATTTTTCTTTTATAAAAGGTTTAGTGAAAAAAAGATAGATTCTTAAATAAAATAATGAATTATGTAAATTTGTATAAAATAACCTATATATAGAAATATGTGTTTATTAATATATTTTTTAAATTTATTTAATCTTATTAATACCTAAAAAGTCATATTCTAGATATAGAAAGAATATATAATATTTCTAATATATATATACACCCCTCCATAGTTTCAGTTTATATAGATGTTGAGTGTGGAAAAGGCTACAAATATATTTGACTTTATTGGAGGAAAATATATATTAAAAGCGAGATTTGTTACATTCCCCACCCCCTACATTAATAAATTTCATCCTTGAAATGTTAATTATTCCTAACTAATAAAAGTAGGTTAGGTTATCTTCAAATTTTCATTATTGTTGATATAAATTCTAAAATAACATATAACTTACTCTATTATTATATGTCATGTTACTAATATTTCCTCAAAATATTATCCATTCAGACAATCATGTAGCCCATTATAAATATAACATAATCAAGAATTATGAATAATATGACTCTCCCAAAACCATTTGAATATCTAATACAATAAACCATTGTTGTAAAAGCCCAAACTATAATTAATATAATTCCCCTTATGTTTTAATTATGTTTCTTATGATGTATTGTTGTTATAGAAAACACAGGAACATAATAGTTTTTATTATATCATGTCATATTTTAATAAACATTAAGCATTTACACAATTGATAATATTGTTGTTAAACATTGATCACTTTGTTAGTATAAATATAGGTTTTTAACAAATCTAATTGACACAGAAAAAGTTGGTGATGGCCTCATATAGTAGGATCTTATGATATGAAAACCATTTCTCAGAGCTTATAATGGAGGTATAATCCCTAGGATTTTACCTTGAATAGGATGAATCTAATATCTTATAACATAAGCATGAGCGAAACTGGTTATAGGAGAAGTTCAAGATCTTTTACAAGATGGCCCAAACAATGTATGTTGAACCACCACATGAAAGTCTCTCCATTGGGAACCTTACCCTTATGGAGTTTTCTAGTATATTAAAGGGATGTTTATCTAGAATACTATAATATAAATATTTATATGGTATTTTTGGTATAATAATGTTCATATTTTCTTCTTATCATTACTTTATAAATGATTTTGAATTTAATACTATAAAACCCAAATTGTATTGTTAATTAGTATTCAATTTAAATTTAGATGTTTATTTAAATGAAATATTTTATTTTTAAAATAAAAATTATTTCTTTTAAAATATTATTAATAAATAATTTTTATTAAATTTAATTTACCATGTAGTCTTTATGAAGTAAAATGTAATTTTTAAGGGTTTAAAAACAATTGTTGTCACAAATATCTATCACTACTCAATAAATAATGATTATTATTTTAAAAGTTAAAAATAACAGATTTATAGGATTATTTTGATAAATGGAATATTATTTTTTGAATAAAAATTTCAAAATTATCCAATGATAACTTTTCATAATTTTAATAGACAGTAAAATTTTCCCAAAAAAATTAAATTTCATATAACTATACATTATGTATAATCAAATAATAATGACACAAAATTGGTGTAATGAATACTATAAGTGTTATAAATGACCAAATAAATTATTTCTATTTAAAATAATGTGATTTTCTGTTTATTTTATTAATTTTACAATGCCATTATGAATCATCCAAACCCTTTAATATATTTTAATCTTTTAAAATAATTTTTAAAAGTATGACCCACCCCCATATAAAATATGTAATATTTTTTTAATTTCAGTGATTAGAATTATAAAATTTGTAAAAACACTTCATTTTTTCAAAAACATGGGCAAAAAACATGAGAATGTTAGTTTTCATGGTTATTTCATTACATAGATTCTAAAATCTATGTTTGAGAAATGATAAAGAATTCCCCATTTTTTCCTATACAAACCAACACAAAATATCATTTATTTTCACTAATAATCATTATTGAACTTACTTAATCTTACCTCTCCTACCTAGATTCCTCTCTAGGTTCCCAAAATCTCTCTAGAAGATCCTCCCATGAATTTGTTGTCACACACTCAACTCAGGGATCCTCTCATTCTCTTCTTTATTCAAGTTTATTTATTATCTCATGCCTTATATTTTGAATTCCTAATGTTGGTAAATGTCTATAAATATCCATATAAATATCCATTTGATTTATAAATTTTGTTATCCAAATTTGTCTATCATCAAACCATTTTTTGATTTTTTAATTATCATTTTTATGAGGATGATATTTCACTATGATTTTTAAAGCCAATACAATTGTGTAGTGAATACCATACCAATTTCCTATCAAGGGTATTCACATTTATAAATGAAAAATTCTTTCAAATATGACTTAAATGTAATTATTTTTTTCTCTTTAATTATGGAATAATATATTATTATGATTGAATCCATGTTGTATGATGTGTGTGTCACACTTAATTATGAGATTTAATTGAAAGTTATGGGTGTGCCCGGAATTATATAGCACTATAATGCCTGGGGTAATGTTTACTCTCATGAGAAATCATGTTAGGATAGTGAGAAAACCTTATTAATTTATTGCAATTTTTCCATCATAATGTTTGGGTAGATATCCTTGACCTGTGTTTATGAAGTAGTGTTTTAAGTTGTCACATTTCTCATGTTTCTTTTTTGTTATCATGTTATTTCATGCCTCATTGTTCATGTATAGGATTATCTCTCATTTTCCCCCATTTATATCCCTATATTCTAAAATGTATTACATTCTTCAGGTTATTTCATGATTAGTCCCTTACTAGTTTATATTGGACACCCCTTTTTTATGTATGCCCCCAGGTTATCCTGTGATGTTTTAAGTATGAAGAATATTATGATCATGATAAATAATTTTTCAATACAGATGATGTATTATCCATTTTATGTTGTTATTTAAAATAAAAAATTCCAAAATACACTAGACTTATCAGTATTTAAGGTTTTATTTAGTCTATTATTATGTAATAAATTAAGTATTAACATGAAAATAAAGGTCATGGTTGTTTTAGTTGGTTTCAAACAAAACAATTAGTTATTTTTTGGAATATTATTATAAAACATTAGAGAAAGACTTATGGATATGACTAAGTATAAGAAAATATCCCTAAATATTTTTAATTATAGAGTAATTATTTTATCAATAAAATACATCCATATATGGATACTATAAGTGGATGTTGCTCTTGCACAAATGTATATAGGGGTAAAAACTGAAAACACCGTGTTGAGCTAGACTCGACCAAGAAATGGTGCATGACAAAGGATCTTACGACACACATTTTCTGACACTCATGAAGTATATGCTTCAGTAAATTCATAATATCATTAATATCCATTATTAATGGGACACAAAAATATTATAATAATATAATTTAGGAAATATATCGTGGATAATATAGACTAAAACATGAAAAATAATAAGTTAGGGAAATAAATGTAATTTATTAGTGGTCCCTTTAATGTCACTGGATTCACATTAATCTGTTTAATATTTTTAAAATATTCATCCTTAATATTCCTTTTATTCTAGAAAATGGATGAAAATAGGAGAAATCATGCAAACAATCAATTAGAAGGGAAATATGAGGACTTCTCGAATGATATTCCTAACCCGATGGTAATAGGAATAGTTAACATTATGAAGATAGTCTATCGCCTGACGTCGGTTTTGAATTGAAACTAAGATAAGGAGGAGCTCCCAAATACTCCTATGAAACAATAAGCTGAAATTGATAGCTTTTGTTACAAAGGAATCCAAATTTCAATGTTTCATCTGATCCATTTTTCGTGGAAAAACAAATCAACTCCATTGAAAATATCTTTTCTATACCTCAATGATTCTAACAAGAGAATTTTCTATTCCTTGTATATCATATAGAGGGAAAATCAGATCAGTGGAGGACATTTACTAAGAACAAAAATCTTAAGGAAGAGATTGATGTGATAGTTTTGATGGAATTTCTGAAAATGTTTTTCAATAAATATTTTACTCGCACTCATAGACCTAAAATTAAAAGAAATTTTCATTATTTTAAGAAAAAATATAATTAGTAAATAAGGTAATATGATGAAAATTATACATGACTTTCATGGTAGTTCTTTGGTTTTATCATTACCCCTGAGTGAATGGTTTGAATCTTATTTTCTGGGATAAAACGTAGTCTATGAAAATCCCTGGTGATATGTGACATCGATAGCTGTGATGAAATTAATCGATGTTCCCTTAAAGATGAAATGGATATCGGTGAATCTCAATTATATCATGGGATAATAAGTGGAAAGTGGATTTTAATTCTTGTGGTCTGATAAAAATATCTAATGACGCCATGAAATTTCAAAATTACAGTTATCAAAGGTGTGGAAAGAAAAACCATGTAAATTTTCAAAGGGGGAGAGGGAATGATTTAGGTGTATGAAGGAAGAGTACCTAGCTAGTGATTTAAATTAGGAGAATCACATAAATGTGATGGAGGAAAGAAATTCTCTGACAAACCCTCAACAAAATTTTATTTACATCAACTGTAAGACACCTGGGCACTTTTCAAACCAATGAACTAAATCATGGGTTTTCTGAGAAAACCAAAAACCTCCAAGGCAGTAAGGGAAATATATTTCCATCAAAAATGTTGAGGTGGATTTTGAAAACAATTTAGTGATAGTTACTCTATATATTCATTAAATAATATCTAATTTGGTTTTTTATTATAGTTCTACATATTCCTTGAAATCACACATTTTTAATAGAACTATTGAAACACCACAATAAATCATCAAAAGTGGAGTTATCTATGAAAATTAAAAATAGGCAAATTATTTCATCCCAATTATAAAACTTCTACCCTATCAAAATCTATTGGGAAAACTTCCTAGAAAAAATTTTCACACTCCCTTTGGTAGAATTTGATGAAATACTAGGCCTAAATTTTCATTAACTATATAGATACAAAATTAATTTCCATTAGAAGAAAACCACAATCCATATCTTGAATCGACCCAACTATTATGTATAACTGCATGGAGGAGGATGAAACTTCTATAGCACAAATATCTCAAGAATGGATATTATTACCATATGAGAAACTGTATCTTCCACAAATGATTTATTCTACGGAAAAGATCATCCTTGAAGACATTCCCATTGTGAGGGAACACACAGATTAGTTTCCTGATGAATTATTTTGGTCTTCCTCCTAGTAGGGAGTTTTAATTTTCAATTGAGCATATCCCTAGGTCATTAACATTGTCTAATACTCTATATAAAATTCATATTGTGTAACTTGAGGAGATAAAGAAAAAACAATTGGATAATCTGGATAAAGGATTCAAATGCCCATGTGCCTCACCTTGGGGTGCACTGGTCTTATTTATCATGAATAAGGATAGGTCAATGTACTTTTCTATTTATTATCATGAGATCAACAAGATAATAATAAAGAACAAATATCCTCTACAACATATTAATGGCTAGTTTGATTAGCTAAATGGAGAAAAATGTTTCCCCAAGGTGGATATGTGGTTGGGATATTACCATGTAACTGTGAAGAAATACGATATCCCCAAGACTAATATTTATACAAGTTACAGGAACTATGAATTCATATTAATCACATTTAGACATAATAATTCTCTAGATATTTACATGGACTAATGAATAGAGTCTTTATGGATTACCTCAACAAATTGTTGGTAGTATTTAGATATGAAATTATAATATTCTCCAAAACCAAGGAGGATCATGAGGATCATATGAACACTATTATAAATACATTATAAAAGGATAATAATTATGCTAATTATAGAAAATCAGAGTTCTAATTGAAGGAAATCTCATTAATGGGGAATATTATCACAAGTAATGGAATATCAATGGACCCTTCAATAATTTAACTAGTTGATGGATGATCGAGTGCAATATCTATGACATATATTTGTATTTTTCTTTTATGAGTGGGGTATTATCATTGATTTCTTAGAAATGTCTCATGATTTTTAAACCCTTTAAATAAGATAACTCAGAACGGAGTCATGTTTACATAGAATTATGAATATGAAGATATATTCAAGGTGTAACATTCTTGACACAAAATCCCTTGAACCAGTTCTTTGAGTTGAGTCTCTAAATGACCACAAGTGTGCCTCCCCATATTCCAGAAGTTGATTACTAGAAACACGGGTAAAATTAGTCATGTGGGGATACTATACCATCTTTAACAGAGTAATCCAAAAACTAATAACATTAATAAAAGTGTAAAAAATTAACAATCACCATGAACCAAGTATCACCAACCATTTCCAAAACTAGATACAAACCACAACATAATAGTAAATATGACATTCCATGCAACATGATGTTGAGTGAGAAGGAGAAAAAATAAGTACTAACAAAACATCCCCAAAATGGATCCTCACTCAAAGGATGAATCCACCCACATTCACATCACATGACCAACTCAATTTCTTGGTACCATTCCCTTGACCTAATCTGAACCCACAACCATGAAATCTTCTCAAGTACCTAATGGCGGCATGAACAGGTTGTGAGTACGACGCAGTAGGACACCACTAATGGTGTCTACAAAAATATCCAGTCTAAATAGATATTACACACAATTATTGAGTAAATGAAAAGGTAATGAAAAATATAACTCAGGTCCCACTATCTAACAATTTTTACTTTAAACCATTCTATTATTATTTCCATTTTCATCCTTTACACCATATTTATTACAAAATTCATCTCATTACATGTTTCATGGATTTCTCATTCAAATTACATACACAATGGTCTAAGTTGGAAACCATCATGAATTAGGGTATAATTCAATTTACCTATCTCTATAGGGATAAAAATATTATAACAATACATCACACATACCTTGGATCCACAATCAAGGTAATATCATTGAATGCAACCACTAGGGGAAGAGTATCAGTCCAACTCCCTAACCCATGCATTCCTAGGTGGGGCTAGAGAAGTAGTCCAACCCGACCCATGGGAGGATCATTATTCCATTATCTGATAACTAATCTATGTGTACATTTTTATTTATTCATTTACCACATATAACATATCACAATCCAAGCACAATAAACAATCACAACATTCACATTTCACATTTCACTTCAACACATAAACCATCTTTATGAGTCAACGTATTTATATATAATCATTCATGTAACATAGTAAATTTAACCCATTACCCTTTCCTATTAATTAACCCATTAATCCTTATCCACAATTTAAATGAATTATACCATTAATCATATCTAATAATCAATATTCCTTATTCCATTAACACATTAACATTATAAGTACACATGCCATTTGTGAAATTCAAAATAATCCATTTAATCATTTTCCACATTATGTGAAACAATCCCTTATAAAATTATTGAATTCTATACATACAATGAAAACACTATTTTAATATCAAACCAACATATTAACATTTTTATTATGGGATCTACTTAATTACAAGTCAAAACTATGATTAAAATTACAAGTTCCGTGATTAGGAATGTCATGGTACCCAATAGAAGGCCCTAAATCGGTCATGTCATCCTCAACGCATTCCATAGGGATGATGTGGGGTTCAAATACTCATTTACAGAACTATTTCAACAAGTGTTAATAATGGATTCAAAATCATGACATGTAGAAGGAAAACACACTAATAAGAAACCAAAAATCAACATCAATACTATGGGATATAATTTTTATACCACCTGCCTTGAATCTAAAGACAACCACACACTTAATATTAGATATAGATCCTATTCATGCACCAGTTAAATCCCCAACATAATATTTTATGAAAAAAGGTTTTATAGATTTGGATGGAGAAGAGAGAAACCAATAACCCTAATCTGGAAAAGATAAAGAATGGGGATTAGACATACCCAGATCTTCAATTTTCAACCAACGATGCCAAAAAAGGCCTAGAATATATGGAGAATAATCCTTGGGAAGATTTGGTTCTTTGATTTCATCACTAGGGCTGGAGGTAAGAGGAAGTATAAGAAAAATCTGGTGGAACATATAAACCCCGACATGGAAAACTATATTCTTTTCAACTTTTAAGGAACCTGGTTTGTCCACATGGTTTTCCAAACCATGCGCAAGACACTATCCAAAGAGGTTTGAGTTGAAATATTACCTGGGGAGCAACAGATGGTCTAGAAAACCATGCACCAACTAGGAAAAATGCCACTATCTCAAATGACACAATATGTCTCTCCCCTCACATAGTTTTCACTGATCATGCGCAAATCAAGAAACATGCATCGAAAGGCCTAATCTAACTTTTTTTCATGTCATGATCACCCAGAAAAACATTAAGCTACCTTGTACACCCAATTAAAATTTAATTAAACTAAATTAATCGATTTAAACAAAATTTTAATAGGTATATACCTCCATGAAATTTGGGATCTTACAACCTCTCAATCATATAACATATCATCCTCAAGCCAATCTTCCTAAGAATCACTAAGCATTCAAAGTAAAAATGTTGGGCCATTAAGCTCATACATCCAACTCCATTTCCCAAGTTTCTTCTTGAACATTACCATGGATTCATAAAACCTGAATCAATAGAATAGTATTTCCCTATAATAATTTCTCACTATGATCGACAATAGAAACTAGATGCTGCTCATAGGATGCATCTTCCTAAAGATCCAAATCCTCCACATCAATCACATGGGATCGACGATGGTGATACTATTGAATATTTGACATATAAAAACATCATTCATACTACAATAAAATTTTGGAAGATCCAATGGGTTTCCACCTATCTAATCCTCTCCACAATCTCAAATGACCCCATATACAAGGGTTCTAAATTACCTTGTTCCTGAATCTAATGGTGACCAAACCTTGGTGACACCTGATAGAACACATGATCACCCATCATAAAATCAAGTGGTCAACAATGCCGATCCACATATGCTTTCTGCCTACTCTAAGATGTTTCCATATGTTGTTGAATTTACTTAACCTTTTCTAATATCTTCTTCAAGAGACTTGGTTGTAACAACTCAGATTATACAGCTTCTGTCCAACACAACAGAGATCTACACATTCTAACATAAAGTTCCTCAAATGGATCCATCTGAATTGTATTTTAGTGACTATTATTGTATGAAAATTAAAAAAAGTGCTAAATTATTCTCCCATGATCAACCAAAATTCAAAAATCCATCTCTCAAAACGTCCTCCTCTACCTGAATTATACGATCCATCTACCCACCATCCATGGGTTGAAACTATTCTCAAGAACACCTGTGTCCCAAGGTAATTATGAAAACCATGCGAGAAATGTGATGTCAAATGAGGATCATGATATAAATATATAGTCTGCAGTAACTCAATGTAACCACACTACTTCACAAATTTAAAACTCATCCAATTAATACACAGTGAAGGCCTCTCGAATCTGCAAGAAATGATCCTCCTTAGACAACTGATCAACAACTACCTAGATTTTATCATTCTTCTATGGAATATTTGGAATGTATACTATAATATCAACCATTACAACATCTCATTTCTAATATAGAATGGGTAATGAATGAGAAAAATCACCCAGTCTCTCATGCATGGCCTTCACCTACTGACAGGTAAGGCATTACACCACAAAACCTACAACCTCATTCTTCATTCCCGACCACCAGTAGTACCTAGAAATATCATGATAAATTTTAGTAAAACTAGGATGCATTTCCCCCTTTGACACATGAAACTCATGAATCAAATACTCTCACATAAATGTCAACACAACAACATGTCCACAAACACAAACAGTCCCATCATCTCGAACGGCCAAACCATAAGGTGATTCCCCACATTTAACACTTTCCCTCTTTTCCAAACACTCTGGATCCTCAAGATGAATCTCCTTGAACCATATAAAAAGTGTGAGCTCAAATACAATGGATGAAAGGGTCGACATCCCTTGTCCATCTCTATCCTCTAAATGCATCTTAAGAAACAACACTATCACCATCCACTCAGAACAATATTCTAGAACTTCTTGATTTTCAATTTTCCAACTAAATGCATCAGCAACACTATTTTCATTTCTTAATGTATAATCTATCTCAAAATCTAGGGATTTAATGTACTAGACCCATATTTTCTGTACAAGATTCAAATAATTCTAATATAAAAGGTTATTAATACTTTTATGATTGGTATACACCATAAAATAATCCCCCAAGAGGTAATACCACCAATATTTTAATTCATGAACCAATTCATCCAATTCAATCTTATATGTAGGAAAAATTATTTCATGATGCATGAACTATTGTGAACCACACCCAATAACCCATTCATCTTGTATCAACAAATCTCCCAACCCAAAATTATATTCATCTCAAAACAAGCTATACATCTTAACTAGTTCATGTAAGAACAGGATTGGGGCTGCAGTCAACCACTTATTTAACTTCTGGAAAGCATTATCACATGATTTTTAAAATTCTAAACTAATTCCTATTTTGGTCAAGAATGAAAGTGATTCTTCAGAGTGGGAAAAGTATTTAATAATCCTTTTATAGTATCCCTCTAAACCCAATAAACATTGAACATCATAAAAATCATTTGGCAACTCCAAAGACCCAACTGCTTGCAATTTCTCAGGGTCCAATGACACACCTTAATCATAAATATTGTGACCCAGTAAATGCACCATATTGATCCAAAATTGATATTTTTTTAGCTTGTCATAGAGCCTATGCTCTCTCAGTGTACTCATGATAATGTCAAGGTGTTTGGCATGATCATCGCACATCATAGAGTAAACAAATATGTTATCAATAAAGACATCCAGAAACTAATCAAGGAAAGGGTGAAATATTATGTTAATTAGAGACACAAATATTTATATTGCATTGGTAAACCTAAAAATAATCACAATAAACTCATATAATCCATAACATGTCGTGAAGGTAGTCTATGGTGTATCTAAATATCTTACCCTATTCTGGTGATATATCGATCTTAGATAAATCATTGAAAATACAAAATCACCTCTTAGTTTGTAAAATAGGCCACCAATTTAGGGATGATGATACATATTCTTGAATTTGATCTCATTCATATTTCTGTAATTAAAACAGAATTATAAGGACCCAACCTCATTTATTGAAAACAACACTTATGATCCCCAAGGTGAAGTACTAGGATAGATAAACCCTTTATTATCAAATTCCACAAACTGAGTCTTAAGAAATTAGAGTTCTTTTAGTGACATTATATATGGTAAAATGGAAATTAGTTTTCCCCCCTCATTAAATCGATCATAAACGGAATATATCTATTGGGAATCGTCCTCGATAAATCCTTAGGAAACACATCATGAAACCGATCCACAATAGGAGGTAATAATGTTTTCTCTATTCCTCCATCATCAGGAACAACATAATACACATGGGCTATGAGTTATCCAAATTTGTGGAAAATTTTCCATGCGTGGACTACTCAAACATCCAACTAAAAATGATGGACATAAGTGTCTCCCCCATGATATGTAAATATTACCCAATTATGGTAACATTTGATATATTCCTCATACATGACTACACAATCCATGCCCAAAATTAGGTCAAAAAGGCACATCTTGTGGATGAAAAACTCCCATAGATAACGATACCCGCCATCCTCCAGAGCACAACCCTTTCATTTTCTAATATTCTCTACCACCTAAAAATTAATATAAACCCACATACTCACATCACTACTATTAAAAACACTACTATCAACTGAAAAATATAAAAGAATGTGAAGCACCATTATCAAATAAAACACTAGAAAGTGTGGAAGCTATAAGGATCTTACATCGAATAGTCGACGCTCCTTACTTTACACCCCCTAGTGTAGACTAAACTACATGAAGATGACCTACCCCTCTACCCTGGGCACTAGTCAGGGTTTCTGATGCTGCACTTCCATGCTAGTATGGGTGTTATCGCCCTGGGGTACCAAATTTTCCAACTCTACTAGTATAGCTGGTCGAGCTCCAACAACCTTCCTAATACGGGGTAACCTACCCACTGAATGCACTCTGAAATAGTCTTGGTCTTCCATTATTTCCCTCTTTTGTGTGTTCTATATAAATTTTGGCACATGCCATAATTTTCCACATGTTCGGTACTTACCTGGTGGTCTGAATCACCTTTTATTCACATGTCACAACCATACACACTAATAATAGAAAACTCGATCACTAACCTAAGGGACTGGTTCATTATTTGATCTACCCTATCATCTATCACACTGGTGAATACTTTCAAAGAAATGATTCCTACTATCTATATCCAGACCATTGGTTTTCCGCAGTATTACTAGAGGCTTACTTTCCAGAAGAATCCATGAGGTTTCCATATGAAATATGGGATTGAGCCAAAACATCAGAGACCATCTTCAAGTGAAAGATGTTTAACTGTTACTTGATCTCCTACATGATTCCTTATTGGAAACACCTTTCCATGGCCACCTCATCCCCCACTAATTAAGTAAAAAAATTCAATTCAGTAAAATAGATGGAATATTTCATTACCATCATATAACCCTCGGCCAACCTCATAATCTCTATATCCTTTTCCAACCTCAAGGTTTAATGATTTAAATTTCTCGAAACATATCCTGAAAATCATTCCACATAGTATTTTACCTAAACCCAAAACATATAAATTCTTACATTTATCTCTTCTATACAGGATCTTCCATGTGGTCAAGAATTGTTTGAGTAGACATTATCCATAATTATGTATCATCGATTCCACCTTACAAAAAAACATGGGTTGTTCTTCCAACTAAAACTCTCTTGTCATATCAAACATACTCAACACAACATGCACTAGGCCCCTTTCCATCATTACAAGAAATGAGTGAAGTTTTCAAATAACTTCTTCTCCCTTATGTTAACCAAAATCAATGGCTTTTCTTGCTTTACTTCAACATGATAATCATCGATGATATCCACTTTTCACACATATATACAAGAGTTTGTGGTGGAATTTTTTTATAATTACAATCACACATCTTAGAACTCATAACACCAGGCATTCACCATTTATTTAAAAGATAAATTCCCTACAAGCCATAACAAACCCATCTTGCACAAAATATAACAATAGACACCATTATTCATGGAACACTACCTTTATCCATCCCTACAATATGTCATGGTCAAAACTAGTAGACCAAGTTAATTAGTCACAAGTATTTGGTTATACACCAATTTAAATCATTTCCTCTTAGGAACATTTCCCATTTCACAACAAGTTATGACCATCATTTTAAATAATTTTCACCTTTCATTAACCACAATAATTTAACCATTATTTAACATTTTTAACCATTTTCATCATCCATATTAGACAACATTTTCATCAAATTTTCAAGGGAGTGAAAAACATTATGCACATTATACATCACACACCCATCGCAAGTGTGTAACATTCATGATGCATGCCACATATATCCATAGGTTCCTAAAATAATACATGAATTCACATCTTCATGTCATTTTGGAAATAAATAAATATAATAAAATGATCACATCACACAACTAGTGCATCACCTTATGGTGAAATATCATTCAACTTTAACAAAACACATCAAGAACCACAATTATCTCCCTAGGAACATGGTTTTTCTCACATACATGGGTTAGGTACTCCCATGATTTAGGTTATTACCAATCCCCCATGCATCAAAATATCTTTTCTACCATCCAAAAAATAAATCACATAGAAAAAACCTACAATGATAAAACTTTGTAACATCTCTAACCTTGAAGCCACAAAAACTATTCTTCGAGGCGATTAGCTACGTGAACTCAAGTGAGCCATAACATATACCAGAGGGTTCGAACTAGCAATGAGGTACTAAGTATTAATGTGTGGATACTACAATATCATTACTATGAAACCCACAACAACTACTAATAATTATAGAGGAAGCAATTAAAAATATCTATGAACCATCCCTATCGTTGGTTGTGGGGTGGTAAGGGTTTGGGGTGTGAGGGGCAAGTCACGGGGTCAAGTCCACATGCTGGCAATTTACTGAAATTTTCTTTCTTGTGTTTTGTTTCATGGTGGTGGATGTAATTGACCTAGTTTTGAAGAACCATTAATCACCAACCATTTCCAAAACTAGATACAAACAAAAAACAATAAATATTCCATGTCAGGCAATACAATTCTTTGTGAGAATGGGAGCCAAAAATAAGGACTAATGAAACATCCCCAAAATGGTTCCTCACTCCATGCCCTGGTCCTCATCCATGAACATCCAATGTCTATCTCAATTCCATATAAAATGGACCTTTCCCTTCTCTGAACATACAACCATGAAATTTTCTCAGGTACCTAATGGTGTCCCAATCAGTGTGTGTGTATAAATTAGTAGGCCACAACTAATGGTGCCTACAAAATATCTTGTCTAGAAATAGAGTGTATGTAATTATTATGTAAATGGAAAGGAAAATAATATACTAAATCGAGTGGGACCAGAAAAAAATGTTCACTTTAACCATTACTATTATTATTACCATTTCTATCACTCACACCATATTCATTACTAAACTCATCTCATTATATGTTCAGTGGGTTTGGGTTTTACATTACTTACACAACAACCTAAGTTGGAAACCATCCTGCATAAGGGTATAAGTCATGTTCCTTATCTCACAAGGGATAAAAATTTTATAACAATATATAACACAAACCATAGAGCATCAGTCTAGATAATATCAACAAATGAAACCATTAGGGGAATAGAGCATCAATATGACCCCCTAACCCATGTATTCTTGGGTGGGGTTAGAGCATCTATCCAACCTGACCCATAGAAGGAACCTTAGTGGTTTTTTCACCACCAAGCATGTTCACATGATTATCTATTCATTTACCACATATTCCATATCAAAATCCAAGAACAATAAATAATAACATTCACATTTCACATTTCACATCAACACATAAATTTTACTTATTCCTTAACCCATTAAAAAATTAACATTTATTTATCATAGTCCATTTAACCCATTCCCTATTCCGATGACTTAACCATTCAAGAATAATTAAAAATTTCTATTGATTTAAACATTAATATTATTGAACAATCCATATGCATTATTACATTAGCACATTTCCATCGTATGTTCATAGGCCATTTTTACATTCAAAATAATCCATTTAATCCGTTCTCACATTATGAAAAATAATACCTTATTCCAGTAGTGAATTCCTAAAATACTACCAAAACCCCATTTTAATATCAAAATAACATATTAATTTGTTTATTATGGTTTCTACTTAATTTAAATTCAAAAAATATGGTTAACATTATAAGTTCCATGTTCTTTAATGTTCGCACACCCCATGGGTGGACCTAAATCAGTATCATCATCCTCAATGCATCCCATGGGGATAAAGAGGGGTTCAAATCCTTATTTAGACAACCATTTTATAAATTCTTACTAAAGGGATCGAAAAAAAACAATCGGAAGGAAAACACACTAACATGAAATATGCACGATTAATCTTAACCTTATATCTAGATTCAAACGCCCCTTGAATTAAAAATATAAGATCCATTGAAATCATTGGTTTTAGGGATTTAGATGGAGATGTGGGAAACCACAAGCCCTAATCCTGAAAAGATAAATAAGGGTAGATTAGACTTACCCAGATTATTGATATGCAACAAATTTTTTCCAAATGACCTAGAATTGAGGGGGAACCACCCTTAGAATGATTTGGGGATGTGAGTTTGTCACTAGGGTTAGAGATAGGTGATTAGGTAAAAAACAATTTGTGGAACATAAAAATACAAAGATAGAAAATGGTTATTTTTTCAAACTTTTAATGGGGTGAATGGTTGGTCTCCTCTACTTTCCAACCCATCAGGAAGCTGTTGTCTAATGATGTTTAAACTGAATGATTACCTGGGGTTCCATTCATGGTTTGAAACATTGTGTACCTACCATGTAGAATTCCACTATCTCAAACCACATGATGTGGATCTCACCTTTTAGGGTTTTCACTAACTATGAACAAACCGTGCATCATGCACAAAAAGGCCACATTCCCCGTTCATTCATGTTCTAAGTCCTTGGAACACCCTCGAGCTTCCTTTTACACCCAAAAAACATTTAATTAACAAAAATTAAGAGATATAAACAAAATTTTATCAAGTACATACCTACATGAGATCTGGGACCATACAAAATTTGTTGAAAAGGAGGATTATTACTTAACTTGTTCTCACTGTACCCACAAGTAGTTAAATTTTCATAGTTTTAAGAAATTCTTCAAAGAAGGGATTGGGAGGTGTGTTAATGTATACTGGAAAAGTGATATCCTATGATTAAAGAGAGTTGAATGTCTGTGAAAAAACTACCCAATGCATGATGTGGTGTTAGCTGTTGTGATCTTCACTTTAAAAATATGGCAGCATTGTCTATTTGGGGATAAATTTGAAATATATATGTATAAAAAATTCATAAAGTATATATTCACACAAAAAGAGATGAATTTTCTCCAATGAATATGGTTAGATATGATCAAGGACTATGACTGCTCAATTCAATACCATCCTAGGAATATGAATAAAGTGGAAGAAAATCTAAATAGAAATGATCTAGAAATTATATCATTGATGGGAATTGAGAAGGATCCAATATTATTAGATTTGGAAAGTATTGACATGGTAATCATAAAGGAACAAAAAACATTAATCCATTCAAAAATGAATACTCAATCATCTCTTCTAGAGAGGATAGACGATTCTCAAAGGGATGATGTGGGCATTTAGAAAAAATATGAAACTATAAGAAAAATTGAAACCCTCAAATTTCAATGTTAATGAAGAAGTAGTTGTGGGATTTGGGTCAAAACTATGTGCACCATAAAATCCTATGTTAAAGTATGAGTTGTTGGATGATACACATATCTCAACCTTCTCCATCCATCCAAGAAGCAGAAAATTCTATCGAGATCTCTGAGAGAACTATTTCTACGACAATATGAATAAGGATATTGTTGAATATAAATCATGATTTCTTGTATTCCATAAAGTGAATGCAGAAATATAAATATCCAAGGTGGTGATGCAACCATTACACATACCTACATGGAAATGGGAAAACATCACCATGTAGATTCTAACCTTTCTTCTAAAGACATAAACCAGAAATAACAATATATGGGTTGTCATGGATCCTATTATGAATATTGGTCACATCATTGGAATTCGAGAGGGCTTCTAACTCGATCAACATTTCAAGATATACATTATAGAAGTGGTGATGCCTCATGGAAAAATGCTATCAATTATATCTGATAGATATCCAAGATAAACCTCAATGTTCTAGAAGAGTCACTAACAGGCTCTGAATACTGATTTCGACTACATCATAAATTATCACCCTCAAACTGGTAGACAATTTGAGTAGACTATCTAGACAATTTTGGACATTTTGAGTGTACGATCAATTGAGATAAAAGGAGGAAGGGATCAACATATTCCTCAAGTCTAACTCTCAAATAATAATATTTTCCACTCAAGCATTCAAATGGATCACTAAAAAGTATATTATGGGAATATGTTCATAACATATACATGTTATGATTCAGTTGGGTAATAGAAACTACTTTTTCCTGAAATGGTTATGAAAATGGTGGAAAATATTAAGACCATTAAGCAGAACATCATGAATACTCAGGGTCAACAAAAGATCTTTGTTTTCAATCTTCGACAAGACCTAGAGTTTGATATTGGAGAAATGGTATTATTTTGAACAGATCTATGGAATAATGTCATAACATTTGGGATGAGGGGGTAGATTAGTCCAAGATACATAGTCCCCTTTGAAATCGTTGATATCCTTGGATCAGTGGCCTACCAACTAGAAATCTCACCTAACCTATTTCAAATACAACATGTATTCCATGTACAATTTTGAGGAAGTAAATACTAGACCCCTGACATGTACTCAATCTATAGTTTGTATCATTACTGAATGTCCTTTCCTATTTGAAGAATGTGATGAATCACTTAGATCATATTGAAAATAGTTTATGTTATGAGACAATTCACCTAGTCAAATTGTTGTGGACAAACCAAAAGATTGATGAATCAACATAAGAATGAGATGTGGTGATGAAATAGAGTTATCCACATCTATTTTGGTGTGGAAAATGAAAATTTAATCAGTAAAATTTTCGAAGGGTGTAAGATTGTTCCAACCCAAATAGTTATAAATAACACCTCCCTTAGGTTTTAATTAAATGTATTATCTTGTATTAGGATTATAGAAAACACATTCACTTATTTGGGTTTATTATAACCTATTGGATTTAGAAAAACCCTAAGCACCATTCCCATTTATAATATAACCATTAAACAATGATCTCATGATGAGTGTAAATATAGGGTTTTAACAAATCCAATTGACAAAGATAAAGGAAGTGATGACCCCAATTAGTATGATTATACCCTATTAAGCCCATTTATTGGAGATTTTGAGGAATATAGAGTCCATATGATTTTACCTTGAGCAATCCCAAGTTGATATCCAATAACATAATGATGAGAAAAACTATTTATGGGAGAAGGTCAAGGTCATCAAGATCACGACCCAAACCATGTACACTAAACCACCCCCACGCAATTCTCACTATCTGGCACCTTACCCTTTGGAAATATTCATATGTATTAATGGAATATGTATCAACACCATAATAATATGAATATTTATAATATATTTACATGTATAAATGTTAATATTTCCATCTTATCATTACTTTATAATTTTTTTATTTTTATACTGTAAAACCCAAATTGTATTATTAATTGGTATTCTTTTTAAATTAAGAAATTTATTTTAGTGAATTAATTGATTTTTAAAATAAATAATATTATAAAAAATTAACTTAATAAAATAATTTTTATTATATATGAATTATCATATAATTTTTATGAAATAAAATGTAATTTTTATAATGGTTCAAAAAGATTTTTTCTCAAAAAACCCATCATTTCTATGTAAATGCATATTATTATTTTAAAACAGCAAAATAACATATTTAGAAAATTATTTTGATAAAATTATTTTTTTTGAATAATAATTTCATAATTATATAATGGTGATTTTTTCATAATTTTCTGAGAGAGTCAAATTATTGTGTAAAAATTAATTACCATATAAATAAACCATGTGTATTATGACATCAGAATGACCCAAAAGAGATGTAGTAAATAGTAGAAAGGGTATCCACGACCAAATATATGTTTTATATTTAAAATAATTTCATTTAATGTTTATTTGATTAATTTTATAAATCATTTATGAATCCTCCAAAACCATTAATATATTTTATGGTTGTAAAATAATTTTATTATGAGTATGAATCAACTTCACATCACCAAGTGAAATATTTTATTATTATAAATCCATAGAATTATAAATTAATGAAAATTAATCCTCTTTTTCAGAAATAATGGAAAAATATGTGATGTTTTTTGGTATTGTTTATTTTATTTTATAGTGTCCAAAACCTATATTTGAGAATCCTAAAGAAGTCCCAGTTTTTTTCCTATAAAAACCCACCCAAACTACCAATTACCTCCAATAAAAATCCTTTTATACCATCCTTAATATTACCTATCATCCCTATAGTACTACCATGGTTCCCCCAATCTCTCACGATGATCCTCCCAAGTATTTGGCGTCACACACTCATGTAAGGGATCTTCACCCTATCTTCTTTATTTTGGACACTTTGATTTATTATGAATTATATTTAGAATTCATAATGTTGTGATATATATTTACATGTCCCTATTACTTCCCATTTTATTACAAAATTATGATATACCCCTTTCCCTCTAATCAACCCATTTTATGACTTTTTATGTGATGCCATTATGTTGCCCAAATTTCACCATGATTTTTTCATACCAAAACAATTTTTACGTTAATACCATACCCAATTGTTATCAAGTTTATTCACCATTATACACTTATAATTATTTTACTCGTGACATACATATATTTATTCCACACTCCTTGATCAAGAAGAAAATATGATGGTGAATGAATCAATGTTTTATGATCTATGTGGTACACATAAGCATGAAAATGAAATGAATGTGATGGGTGAACTTGGAATTATATAGTGATCCAATTAATTGGGAAATGACTAGTATCATGAGACAAAATGTTGAGATTTGGAGTAAAACTAATTCTTTTATGTTACTTTTTCCATCATTATTTCGTGGAAGTTATCCTTGACTTAGGTTTATGGTTTAGTGTTTTACGTTATTTCAAAATTTCTCATGTTACCATTAGGTTATCAAACTATATCATGCCCCATTGATATTTTTATGATTATCACTCCTTTTAGGTCTTGCTGATATGCCTATTTTCTAACGAGTATTATATTCTTTAGGTTATATCATGATTATTCTCTTATTGGGATTTATAGTTCACCCCTTTCTTAGATATGTCCCCTTGTTATCCCATGCAGTTTTATGTATGAAGGAATATTATGATCATATTAAGGATGTTTTCAATATAGATAATTAATTCCATATTTTAAGTTGTTATTTAATGTACCTACTTTCTAAATACACTCTACTTATCGATATTCTGGTTTGTATTTAGTGTAATCTTATGTATTAAATCATGTATTAATGTTAAATAAAAAATTAAGGTTTTTATAACTACAAGATTAAAATTTACTCAAAAGATTACCTCAATCTTCATCCCTTAAATGTATTAATAACTAGTTTATATAGTCGCAAGCTAATAAATAAATTCATATTCCAATCAATTAGGTATATTTTACCAGAATATAATGGATCAAATTTTCATTAAATTAACCATAAATTCCAGTGCTAGGTATATTTTTCGACATAATTTTCTCAAAATCAATCAGCACTTTATAACCTCATCATAAAACATATATTAAAACTAAAAGTTTTCCATAACTCAACCATTTGTTATGTAATATTTATCCCCAAAAATATTTATTAATCATAAAATCAGTTTTCAAGGTTATTAAACAATTTAATATATTTTTCCCTTCATTTATTGAAAAAAAATTGGAGAAAAGTCATTAGATGTTTCATATAATTTTCAAAAAGAAAATTTGAATATTTTAAATAAACATCACTCACTTGTGAAAATATATATGTGTATCAAGGATTAATATATATTATCATTTCAAACTCACTCCCTTATATAATACTAGGTAACTTCCAATTTCATTCATAATATCCATTTATAAATGTTATAAACCATTTATGTAAGTTCCAAAATTCTATTATAAGACATAATGGTTTCTAGATATATATATATATATGATTCTTATTAAGATTTTTATGATCTCATTTCCACTAAATACAAAATAGATAAATATTATAAATAAAATCCATGTAAAGGATCATATAAATAAGAAAACACAATACTGATATGTGATCTCTAATTACACCTACATTTAATCTTTTCATACAATTAGTTAAATATAATTTTCATTAAGTTATAATCTCTAATACTCGTTAACATGATCCCTTAAAGAAATTAAGAAACAAATCCTTCATAATTATTCATAAATACAATTTGATTCAAAAAAATATACACCAAAAGATTCAAACTATTTATGTGTTGTGGCCTCTCTTCATTCACTATGTTATGATTATATTAATACATAATACACCCTATTTAGGGTTGTTTCAATTAGGTACATTTTTTTTGTAGATTGAATCCACTTTTAGTATCTATATAGGGATATAATTTATAGGTGAATAAAAAAATCTATAATTTACAAAAAAAAATTATGATGTTATCATACAATTAGAAATATCGCTTAGACTTATCCCTATGGTTTTCACTAAGGCTCTGTTATCAACCTTTTATTATATTTCTAAGACTTAAATTATCTTTATCCAAAAAATTTATTTATACCTTGATTTGATACCACCTATATAATCACAAAAACAAGAATATATTATCCACAAAGATAAAAGTAAATATTTCATTACAATACATTTCCAAGACATTTTAGGTTTACCGTTTTAGAGAATCAGAACAGAACATTAACTAAAAATCCAATGTTAATTTTCTGAATTTATTATTTTCCCTATTATACATGGAACCACTTAATTAATTTCGAATATATAAAATCTCCCATATATTCTAGATATAATAATCGCTTCCATACATTTCATACTTTTCCTATAGTCAATACCTAGGGAAATAAAAAACATTATAAAGGTGTGATATTAGATGCTCTATTAGAGTAAATAGAAGCATTTATAATCAAATATCATAAATAATTAAAAGATTCACATATAGGTATAATAATGATATATAAGAAACATATACCTAAAAATAAATGGATCATAAATCATAGAATAAGTAGATTCATAACATAGAACAATTATAAGGAGATTGTGGAATCATGATTCAATAAAAAAAATATCCATGAGAGCATAACATAGTCCTGATAACAAACATGAAAATATGTAAAATATTTGAAATATATAACAACACATTATTATAGGGATACATTACATTCATGATCCACGCAATCATTGTCCATGCTAATGATATACTAAAATAGACATAAAAATACTAATCTAATTAGATATTAACTAATAACCAATGAATTGGATAGAGATATAGGACACCACATGTCATTCATCCATACCTATGATCACCCAATAAAAAATCATTTCACATGTCACATCATAAATAATTCATAGAAATAAAATGGGTTTCATAACACATTACAATGAAAATCATTTACATTTAAAATAATAAATAACCCATGGAAGGAAAAATGGGTTTCATTTAATTCATAATAAATAACCCCTCAAAATAAAATGATATTTATATCCTTTTAAAATATATTCAATAAAGGAAAACAATAATAATTCAATCAATAATCATAACATGATAATCCCATGGAAAATAAATTGGCATCCAATGGAAACAATTAACATTATAGGTCAACACCAATAAATAAAGATATAAAAACCTATAATATGTACCCCATATAGATATATAACATATGGTTAAGATAATAATTTATTTAATAAATAAATGAATAAAACCAGTTGAGAACCCATCTATCAATGAAATTGAAAGCATGTTATTTATAATACAAATGAATTGTAAATTTTTTTTGGAATATTTAAGGTGAATTGTTTGGTGAGACAAATAAAGTTATGGATACTTCCTATACTAATAGATGTATCTTACACATAGCATCCTGATGAAGAAGGTGGATGGTATAATTATAAGATCATAATTGATTATGTATACGATATGTCAAAGATAGATGACTTGGATGAAAAATACATTTTAGAATTGTTAAAAAAAATCACATTTCAAGAAGAAATTTCCATGTTCTTTTGAAAAAAAAAACAAATGAAATATTTTTTAATACAAGGAAAGAAAAATATATATATTAAAAACCTGGAAAATATGGATATAAGTCATAATTACCAAATGAAAATGGTGGTATAATGACATATTCACATGTCACCATTTAAAATAAATTAAATAGATATTTTAATTAAAATTTGCCTTATCTAAAAAAGAAGAAATTTCATTAAACCTATTAAAAGAAGTTAAAGTGGTATAAAATGACCTTATAAATTATTTAAAAATAGAAAATTAATATTTTTAAATAATACAAAAAATAAATATATATATATATATAAAGGAGGTTCCTAGTTGAGAATCATGGACTGGGTCGGTTTCACTTACAAGATACACTTCATGTAAAAATTTGAGTTAATGGGAAATGAAATCATCGGGGTAAATATAATACCCCATGATTATCAAAATAAAATGATGATGTTTTTACATATAAAATAAATTCACTATATAAAATATATTAGAATAATAATATTTACATGAAAATGTGATTGGAAATGAAACCCTTATGATATGAGTAACATTTTATTGAAAAAATTCTTTTCAATATTATCTTATTTTGAATGAAAATATATTTAAAATAAATAATTATATTGCTCTAAAAACCCCAGGAATATGGTAAAATAAATTAATTATGAATTAGGTAAAATATTACAAATCAAACATCATTATTAATAGGAAATGGGTCTCAAGTGGTGAAATTTGAGGTAAGAACCCCCTTGCATTAATTTCTTCTTTGTTGAAATGGACTCTATCATATTGTATTATAAATTTAGATAACTTAATCTCCCATTTAATAAATTTTTTGATAAATATATCCTTTTATAAATATAATTTATAATTATTCTCTACATATATATTTTCCAGTTATTATTTATATTCAATATCGGGTGTCAAGAATCCTAATCATGTTGTGTGGGTTTTATTAGATTAGTGTTGTTATTAATTATTCACTAAAATTCCACCCTTCCAATTTCATATAAGGTATTGGATTTAATTTATTATAAATATTGTTATTGTTATATTTTCATCCCATGGTTATTTTGGTCATAATCCTTATAAATGAATTTTGTGGTGAGCATGTTTTGATGATTCTTAAGGAACAAAGAGTTCTTTCTTAAATAATGGGTTAAATTTTTAATATTACCAATATATAACCAAAAAAAAGTTACTTAATTATTTATAACATATATTATCTAAAATTAAATTTCCATAGTTATCCATGATATAGATTTATACCATTGTTTATATAGGTGTTTAACCCAACCCAACAAGAACATGTAATATTTAATGGAAACTTTTGAAGTGAATTTGTTGAAATGTCATTATAATTTAAGAATAATGATCTTATTTATTTTTTAATAGCGTTTTTATAATATTTTTAAAAACTGTTTAGAATAAGATAACCTATATGATGTTATTTTATAGTGAAAACAAATCATTTTTTCCCTTATAATGCTGTATTAAATTGTTTAATTGACCATAACTATTTTTTGACCATACTGTTAAACGGTTATCCAATTTTGTAATTAAAAAATTAATTTTTTTATAAAAAAAATATTTACCTATGAAAATCATTCTTATGCCCATCTATTTATGGTTATTAAGGAAGGAAAAAATTTAAATTGATCATTCTATAGAGGAGGTTCCCCACACATATGCATTGATGATGATTGAATTTTCTCTAGAATAGAGAAGTTATATAATATTATTTATCATTTAATAATGTAAAGTATATCATAAATATCATATTTATATATTTAATTCACTTTTAGTAATATCCATGTATGGTGGTGAAGGAATACGCAACATGTTACGTCATGGAGGACGTTGTCCACACAACACAAGAATACCGATCACTTTTTTAATAATAATAAAGGTAATAGTGGTTAATTAATTTAACTTAATTATAATAATATATCATAAAAATAATTATAATTATGTTTTATTTTTAATATGGTGTAATGTAATTTTATGGAGAATTAGTGCGCATAAAGAAATAGAAATGAGAAAGGAGTGGTTTGAAATTTGATCTTAACTTTTTTGATTAACCCATTTGAAAAGGGGGTTAAGGCTTTTAGGTATGGTATTTGGAGAATATAATAACCTCTTTTATTTGGATATTAATATTTAATAGGGTGTTGATATTGTTTTCTAAACTAACTTGTTTTTTGTTGAAGGTAACTAAGGAGAGGAGTGCCTCTTTTATAAGTGAAAATCGATTTCATTTTTTTGATCCCAAATTTGTTTTAATATTGGGATGTCACTCTCATGGAAATTAGATCCAAAATTTGAAAATAATGGATGGAGAATTGTGGTTGATTTTGGCCTCAGAAACCCATTCTTACACATATTTTCTACTCATTACCATTATATTTTTCACTCTCACTATTTTATATTCGGCAAATATTAATTACATTTTACATTAGGAAACTTATTCTTTTTTTCCCAAATAATATTGAAATAATTGTTACATAATATAGTTCTAATTATTCCAAATTGGAAATAAATTTTGTGTGATTCAAATTCTAAATGTGATGAAAATTTAAATATTAATTTCATAATGTATTGAATTTGTTTTAGAAAAATATCACTAATGTTCTAAAATTTTTAGTTTAGGTTAGTAATACATATTCAATATATTCTAATTTATGAATTAACTTTCAAAATTATTATTTTTCATTAAAATGAATTGAATAATTTTTTTAAATTATACTTATATAGTAACAATTTAATAAATGGGGTGGTATTTGTTAAAATAGTGTATTTTATTATTCCACAAAAAATTAACCCTTCTTGAAAAATAAATAAAATTATCCATAGATATTTTTTTATGATGAATTCCAAAAACAAGTTTAGATTTTAAAATTTACTAGATAAAATATAAAAATTTACCATTCAAAAAAATTATAAACTATATAGAAAATAATATTTTATGGGAAAATAAAATTTAAAATACTAGTTTTTCTAATTCTTAATTTCAAGAAAACACTAATAAATATATAATTAATAAACAAATATTATATTTTAATAACATTATAATTCAAACCCTATGTAATTATTTTTATTTTATAAATTTCATAGTGGATTAAATGATGTATTTTTAATCATAATAATTAATTGAGTAATTTTTTATAAAATTACCTTTCTCTTTGTTTAAAAATTATTATATTTCATAATTCATTTACTCATATTAATACATAACAATTCAAAACTAGTTTTAGTGGCCATATTTAAAATTTATAATATATGTACATACATACATACATACATACATACATATATATATATATTGTAGTTTCTCTTTATTTAGTGTTTCATGAGGAGCAAGAAATAAAACATATTTGACATAATTAGAGAGAAACAAATATTAAAGTCATGGGTTATTACAAGAAACCCATAAATGTAAGATAATATACAATAAAAAAATTTAATTAGGTAGAATAAATCAATCATGGAATAATAGAGTTTCAATAATATTTTTTGTAACTCAATTGATTAAAATTGAGTTAACACAAACCCCTATCATAATTCGAGCTTATTAGAAATAAACTCTAACCTCATATATAAAAAAGATAGCTTATTCTCAAATTTCTTATTCATTTTAATATCTATATCCTTTTATTAATTTTATTGAAAATTATTCACTAAAAGTGTGTTCGTATTCATTATCTATTTTTAATATATGGTGTGATTAATCATTAACATTTTGAACTAGTTTATTAATATCATTTTTGTTCATAATTATTATAAAAAATATCACCATTAAAGTATCATAAAATTTTATAGATTTACTATTTTATAATTATTTATAATTTCTATTCTATTTATTCATAGTTATGATCCCTAAAATTTAAATCGACGAAGAACTAGTTTCAATGAATTTGCACGAACAGAAGTTGGTATCTTCACTAATGTGTTTAATTTCAATATCACTATTTTAGATTGAGAATAATATTATTATTTAATTATTTATATTATATATTTCCAAAATTAATTCATTATCGTCAACTATGAAATAAATGTATATCATTGTTCAAGTGGTTTGTTAAACTGACTCAAATAAGATTTTACTATAATTAATTAATGATTTTGATGATATTTAGCTGTTATATCAGTATAAAAGAAGCATAAAGTCCATATATAGTATTTATTATTATGATATATAAATTTTTGGATATAATTATAATAGAAATATATCTTATATGATTTTATTACATAGTACAAAGTAATCATTTTTCTATTAGAACACCATTTCAGATCATTTAATTTACTAAAGTTGATTATTGCTTATATTGGAAGTAGGATATCAAATTTTTTCTACTAGAACCCTAATAATTTCATTAAATTAATATTAAACCATTAAAATCATTATCATTAACATCGATTAAATGTGATTATGAAAAAAATAAAACAGAACTCAATCACTCCATATAGGTGACAGTCTACACATATGCCTGAATGATGATTTCATTTTATATAGAATGAGGGAAATTTTAAATTTGTATAATCCTTTAATTATCTAAAATATGTTATAAATTTCATTAATATTTATTAAATTCTACTTTAAAACAATCAATTTAATCTTTTTATGGAAAATTATACATGATGCCTTTTGGATACACTAATCCGCAAACATCCATGAATAATTTTTTTCCCTTGAGCGAAAAGTGAAAAGGTGGTAAATAGTTATTACATTATTATAACACAGTATTGTATAGAAATAATAATGATTAAATGTTATTTAAATGATAAAACAATATTTTTAAAAGTTATATATTTATGGAAATAAATTCTAAAAAATTAGTACTCACATATAGAACATGGGATTTCAGAAGGAAAACTCCTTAGAAAGTGATAGACTATGAATATATATATCTTTCCTAGAATCTTAATTGGGTTAAATAGGATTCTAGGTGACTTAATAAGGGATTCTATTTTGTAGTAACTTCATTTTTCATCATTATTGAAGTTGGTGTGAGAGAACCCATATATAATTGTTAAGAATGGAATTTTTAAATATATTAAATCTTAATATAAATAAAGTACTTGTTCCACATGTAATGTAACACCCTAGGATTTCAGAGTGTGTTATTTCTTAAAAATAATTCAATAACTTGCACTACACGCAACACCGATTTCAATCACACCATTAAAAGAGGTCATGAATAGTATTAACTACATTTTGAACTTTATATAATCCTTATAATTTTAGAATCCCTATTATGAGTTTCTTAGTCATATTGCAAGAATAGATTCATTTTCAGTATTTCACTTTTATCAACTTCTAATAGTGAAACCTTTTTAAATACAATATTTTAAACTTTTTGACTAAATGGAGACATCAAAAAATTTAAAATGAAACATCCCTAGCTTCCACGGTACGCTTTCCTTTGAATAAAACAGTAGCGTGTGTTGTACGCAACTTCGAGTTCTAACACACCGTAACCAATCAAACTAGCTGTTATGAATAGTAATACCTACTTTTTGAAGTTATATATATTTTATATTTTAAAATGGACTTTATTTTTGGATTCGGAATATCAAATTTATCCTAAGGTGAAATTTTGGTACTTTTCGGATAACTTTCATATTTTGATGAATAGTGAAAATTACTAAATTTTAATTAAAAACAACTTTTTTAATCAAAATAATTAATAGTGATAAAATATGAATTTGAGTGGTTTTAAAATATATTTAGAATATATTTTTACTATTTAATATAGTGTTGGTCATTGGACATAATTTTACAATTAAACCGAACATAAACAAGTGTCAATCTTTTGATAGTTATTATCTCTTAAAAACACGCTTTTTGTTTTGACAGCGGGAATTAATTTTAAATTAATTTCTGCCACTTCTGTGTTTTGAATTTAGGAAAATGGATTCCATATTTGGAATCAGGATGTTCAAATTGTGTAAATAGGTAACTTTTATTTTTAGACATTTTGAATAATTACTGCGGTAAATATTTTATTTACCATGGTTAAGGGTAAATCCGGTAAATAAGGGTTAAAAAATAATATTATAATAATACTAAATTACCCTAAAACGTGTCTTAAACCTATTGGTTGATACATGGTCGACCATGAGCATCTTTGGGTCTATTTTGGGACCCCATGGATCCACTTGTAAGTGATAATGACACTTTATTTTAATTAAGTTAAAATGAATACAAAAATGACACAAGCATATATCTTTTAGAAAAAACAATTGTTACATAGGGTTATATATGTTGGATTTTAGATTATAAATATTCATTAGAAATCTAAAAAGATTTCCTACATAATGATATTTTATTTATAATTTTTAGACATTAAATAATTTATTTTATTTATGACACAATGATTATGCAGTAATTACTATAATAGTGAAAGATTAAAATAATTGATATTATAAATACCCAAATAAATATAATATGAAACTTTTAATGAATTAAACTAATTTTCTAGGATAATATGATATATTAGGATTGATTGAATTGACTTTGTTCGAAGTAATCAATCTGTTATGAGTTTCACAAAAATCAACTATTGAATAGTGTCAAAATTGACATAAAAGAGTTCTTAAAACAAATATTATATTATTAATTGATATTAAATTCCTAAAAATCTAAGGTTCGGCCAAGAGACTTATATCATGATAGGTTCATCATTAATGTACCACTTGGGGGTCTCTTGGATGTATATAGTAAGTTTATTAACCATATTATATAAAAATACAAAGAGACATTGTAAAAGTGAAACTAATTAACTTAGAGTTAATACTTAAAGATAACGTTAATATAAGTACCCAAACCTGTCTAAATTCTATTGGATGAGTGGTTTTAGACCTATACCCACATTAAACTTTGAATAATATTCTTTGGATCCATTAGAAACCGAATATGAATTTATTATAAATTAATATTTCTAGCTTTTCCAAAGGTGCCCCTCACCCCTCTTATAAAAGGGCACTCCTCCTTATCATTTCTTCACACATTCAAAGCCTTTTGGTTCGGCCAACCTCTGCCCAAATACTCTCCCAACATCCCTCACTACAAACTAGGTGCCTTAGTTTGATCAGAAAGCCAACCTAAGGAGCCCTTTTGATCAAATCAAAAGGAAGAACCCGAAGAAGAGGTAATGATTTCACCACCCTTTTCTAAGTTCCTTTCTTCTTCCACTTCCTCTTTCTTTGTTCTTACCATTCTAAAATAATAACTCCAGTATCTTACATATACTGTGATGTTATTATAAATATGGTACAACCATATTCAGTATTCTATCCACCCTTTGAATAACATGTCACCATACGTGCGTACGAACGGCTTACCGTCTCCACGTCGTGGTGTAATTGTTATTCAATATATTATTATTTGGATGGGTATAATAATGATGTGTAAATCATGTAAATAATAAATATAACATGTTAATGATTATGTATATATGATATACCATCCATTTATATATTATTTTAATATCAAAAGAATGATATTGTCGCTCGTGCGTACGTACGGACTACCGTCTCCACGAACGCGATGAGATTCATTCTCCATCGTATCCATTCAAGTATAATTATCATTTGATGATTTAAAAATGATTTTTAAGGACTTGATATCATTCTGGATATGAATAATATACAACCTATCCTTTACAAACATGTCTTACGTAACAAAACATATAAAAGAAAACAAGTAAGTTAACACCCGAAACGACGATAATTCTAAGATATTATTAACAAATCAATGTTAAAAGATCATATATGATATCATATTAATATATATGAATCTTGTATAATTTAATAACAATTATTTCACCATTATATAGGAGGTTAACCTACCCCAACCAAGGAAAAGTACAAGGTAAGGGTTATTTCACAATCTCTTCATTATCTGAGGTTGTTTATACATAATAATCTACTGGGATGTCTTTATCATCCACATCCATGTTTCTTAAAAATGAATTTCAAAACATTTTTACTATTTACTAGAATATGGGTTAAAGTCATTTATACCATTTTTTGACTTTTTATAAGAGGTTTATAAAGGAATCTTTCCATCGTTTTCCAAACAAGGTGCTTTTAACCTTTTCAACAAAATTAAGGTAAGAATGTTTATTTTAACTTATACGGCGGGTGCGGCTATTTACCGCCGTTATAAAATTTTCAAAGCTTCCCTTACAAGCTTACAAGGACATTTTCAAAGTAAATGTTTTATTTTTAAATGATTTCAAAATGAATATTTTAAGAATTTCGGAAAGGTACTCTTTATCAAAATCATAATTTTAAATGTTTTAAAGATTTATCTTTCTAAATCTTTTTAATTAATGTCCATGTTTTCAAAATGGTTTTTAAGGATTTATTTATATGGACATGAATGTTTCTAAAATGTTAATTCCTTTAAAAAGTTTCAAAGTGGTATGGGATACTTTGATTCAAAAATCTCTTTTTAATTACTTCCTTTATAAATGTGTGACTTTTAAATGATTTAAAAAAAAGAGATATTTCTCTCAAATAGTATTGATTTCATCTATGTCAACATCCTTTGATGGATTTTGTGATTATATGAAGTTGATTTACTATGATACAAAACTTCCATAATGTATTTAAGGTTTTGTGATATGTTTGACTGTGGATGTGTTATTTTTATACCATTCATGGTTTATAGAGAAAGTATTGACATTTTGTGTGCTTGTTTTAATAAGAATGTTTATGTTATGTTTAAACCTTTTCATATGGGAATGCATTGGACATAGTAAGTGACGGGTGGAGCCCGCTATAGCTCCTCGATGCATCGGTAGGTCTCATGAGACAAACTAGTGTCTAGGCACAAGGCCTTGAAAAAATCTTATTTGTAGTCTTGGCACGAGGCCTTGACTATGTGGTTATGATAGTCTGGCATTATGCATTCCAACATTATGAAAGTGGTTATTGATTTTTGCATGTGATTATTCGATTAGTAGAATATCCATGTGAATAAGTAAATGGCATTATTTCATTTTTACTTTTGCCATACTATGTTGAAGTACAAGTTTAAAAGGCTATTGTTTTAGTAATGCATTGCCTTAAATGTTTATTCTTATTTATGAAAGTTTCCGCTATATTGTTATCCTTACTGGGCATTTGAGCTCACCCCTTTTCTATGTTTTATTTTTCCCAGGAAGTGAAGATGTAAGTTATGAATGACCTGCAGGGATATTATGAGGGGATTATAGTGTGGACTGTGGAAACATTATGTTGTTGTAGTAGTTTTTCATTTTATGATGTAATGTAAAACTTATGAATATATCTAGTGTTTCCAAGGCTACTAAACAAATCGGTCTTTCGAGATTTGATCTTTCTTTTGATCATGCCAATGTTATGTAATAATGCACCGACTCTGGGTAACTAGGGTCGGGGCGTTACAGTTGGTATCAGAGGAAGTTTAGTACAATCCTTGAAAGCTAGATTTAGATAAACTCTGATTAGAGCACGTAGACCTAAGATGATCTTTGAGGATTAGTATATAAGAACTTCCTAGAATTTTGGTATTGTAGAGATTTTGTGAGTTTTCCGAGCAATACATCCCTGTCTGGATACGAGCAGGTTGAGGCGGCTCTGGCACAGATGTACCTAGGGGTAAAACCCGAAAACACCGCTTTGAGCTAGACTCGAACGGGAACTGGTGCACGACAACGGGCCTTGCTGCACTCTTGGTTACGACACTCCCGGGGGATATGCTTAGGATAACTCTCATTTTCTTTACAAATCATTTTGAAGGGATTATGAGTATATACTTCCTCAAAGAAAACATTCTTATGATTATGGATTATATCCATAAATAGTTAAATTTATGTTAGGTGTTTTATAAGTATGGGATTATGTATTTTGATTCATAAACTGATCTAGTTTATGCCATTGTTTAGAAATGGCGTCCAGTAGAAGGAATGAGAACTCCAGAAATACACATGATTCAAAGAGAAGGAAGGATCATATCTTTCATGGTTTTAAGCTAGAATTTATAAGAGAAATAGTCTCCCATGTATTATCATCATATGAAGAAATAATATCATGTGTTGATAAGATAAGTAAAGAGTTTACTGAGTCCTATGGCTTTGAAGGGAAGCAAGAGAAGAAAAGGATAGAAGAGAGAAAGATGGATAAAGGGAAGAGGGAAAAGAAGAATTTTCCCATATGTGGTAACTTTGGAAAGCAACACCCTGGAAATTGCCTGAAAGGAATGGGAGTTTGTTATAAGTGTGGAGGAAAAGGGCACAAAGTACATGACTGCAAGGGTAAGAAAATGGTTTCAAATGTACAATGCTTCATTTGCAAGGAGTTTGGACACTACGCGAACCTATGTCCCAGTCATCAGACTATGCCACAAATGATGCTATTGGATAATAATCAAGTTATGATACTACCACAGATGAAGAGGAATGATTAGAGTTCTTATGTTGATTATGTCAATTGAGTGTTGTATCAACAATGTACTTGTTATAATAATTATGGAGTATATAAGGATTGTACTGCAGTACTATTTCATTAAGGACTTGAGATTGTGTGGAACAAAGAAAAGTGACTCAATAGAAAGTTAAATTTTTGGAAAATATATGGTTGAGAGAATGATAAATCATAATATAGTTCTGATACTGAGGTAGTGATTTTGGAATAATATGTGATTATTTTGGATAAATTATATTGGATATTCTTGACTACCTTGGAACTGATTAATGATTTGTATATTCCATCATTGTTGGGGTTTAAAATTTTTTTGGATTAATGAAGTATATCCAGCATTCTATATGGAATAAGGGAGCATGAATGTAATCAATAAGGAATATGGTAATACATGATTAAGGTATTCATATTATATTACGGGGTAAAAAGGATCTATATTATGTTTACCTTCCTTATAAATGTTGGACTGTGAGTTTAGACAGAAGTATTTTGGATAGTTCTAGTTTGGATTATTTTGGATTGCCATAAAAGGACAACCCGGAGGTCGGGCGGCAACCCGTCGCGTCCGACAAGGCTGCGAGACTTGAACCCGCAACCGAAGGGCGACAAGGGTGTATCACCTACCATTGTCCCACGAGATGTCCTGAATTAAATAATGTAGTTTTTTTTAAAAGATCTGGTAGATGAATTATAAATTCATTTATTTTGGAACCCTGTACGAATAGTATAAATAGAAAAAAAAAATTACGTTCTATTATCTTTTAGAGTGAAAGATGAATTTGTGGTAGAAATTTATTAATGGGTAAAATTCTAATTATAAATTAAGTATATCTCCTTATTATCTTAGCTAATATCATAAATAAATTCCTCAACATTAATAATAGAAACTTAGAACAAAAATGTTGTCCTAGATGGTACCTTAAATCATCACAAATTTATGGCTTTGAGATTGTTGGCCTTTTCATAGCCATGTTCTCTACCACTCTCCATCAGATAATTGATGGTTAGATTTCTCTTCCATATCCATATTTTCCTACATGGAACCCTAGTATGTTTTATTTTCGGTAATCTTCATACTTTCCACTCTTTATTTTAAATAGAGGCCTCATTAATTCATTTTTCGATGTGGGATTTCAACTAAGATATTTTGAAATGTCAAAAATGTGTTGTCCCAATACCCTATATTTTGTTGAACCGATGGTACTTCAAATCATCATAGATTGATGAGTTTAAGGACCTCAGTTTTATACTTGTTTGTGATTGATGACCTCAATCACTACCTATAAATATTTACGTTTTTCCTCCAATTATATGTCTCTAATTGCCACCAATGTTCTCCTAATCGAGATCATAATTTGGTGGTGACCCTTTCATTTCTCTTTTCCTCATATTAAGACTAAATTTTAGTAACCCAATTTCCGATGTGGGTTTTCCCACAAATATATTTTCTACTTTCAACCTTTTATTTTCGAAGAACAATTTCAAATTGCGAGGACGCAATTTATTGAAGGAGGGGAGAATGTAACACCCCAGGATTTCAGAGTGTGTTATTTCTTAAAAATAATTCAATAACTTGCACTACACGCAACACCGAGTTCAATCACACCATTAAAAGAGGTCATGAATAGTATTAACTACATTTTGAACTTTATATAATCCTTATAATTTTAGAATCCCTATTATGAGTTTCTTAGTCATATTGCAAGAACAGATTCATTTTCAGTATTTCACTTTTATCAATTTCTAATAGTGAAACCTTTTTAAATACAATATTTTAAACTTTTTGACTAAATGGAGACATCAAAAAATTTAAAATGAAACATCCCAAGCTTCCACGGTACGCTTTCCTTTGAATAAAACAGTAGCGTGTGTTGTACGCAACTTCGAGTTCTAACACACCGTAACCAATCAAACTAGCTGTTATGAATAGTAATACCTACTTTTTGAAGTTATATATATTTTATATTTTAAAATGGACTTTATTTTTGGATTCGGAATATCAAATTTAGCCTAAGGTGAAATTTTGGTACTTTTCGGATAACTTTCATATTTTGATGAATAGTGAAAATTACTAAATTTTAATTAAAAACAACTTTTTTAATCAAAATAATTAATAGTGATAAATTATGAATTTGAGTGGTTTTAAAATATATTTAGAATATATTTTTACTATTTAATATAATGTTGGTCATTGGACATAATTTTACAATTAAACCGAACATAAACAAGTGTCAATCTTTTGATAGTTATTATCTCTTAAAAACACGCTTTTTGTTTTGACAGCAGGAATTAATTTTAAATTAATTTCTGCCACTTCTGTGTTTTGAATTTAGGAAAATGGATTCCATATTTGGAATCAGGATGTTAAAATTGTGTAAATAGGTAACTTTTATTTTTAGACATTTTGAATAATTACTGCGGTAAATATTTTATTTACCATGGTTAAGGGTAAATCCGGTAAATAAGGTTTAAAAAATAATATTATAATAATACTAAATTACCCTAAAACGTGTCTTAAACCTATTGGTTGATACATGGTCGACCATTAGAATCTTTGGGTCTATTTTGGGACCCCATGGATCCACTTGTAAGTGATAATGACACTTTATTTTAATTAAGTTAAAATGAATACAAAAATGACACAAGCATATATCTTTTAGAAAAAACAATTGTTACATAGGGTTATATATGTTGGCATTTAGATTATAAATATTAATTAGAAAGCTAAAAATATTTCCTACATAATGATATTTTATTTATAATTTTTAGACATTAAATAATTTATTTTATTTATGACACAATGATGATGCAGTAATTACTATAATAGTGAAAAATTAAAATAATTGATATTATAAATACCAAAATAAATATAATATGAAACTTTTAATGAATTAAACTAATTTTCTAGGATAATATGATATATTAGGATTGATTTAATTGACTTTGTTCGAAGTAATCAATCTGTTATGAGTTTCACAAAAATCAACTATTGAATAGTGTCAAAATTGACATAAAAGAGTTCTTAAAACAAATATTATATTATTAATTGATATTAAATTCTTAAAAATCTAAGGTTCGGCCAAGAGACTTATATCATGATAGGTTCATTATTAATGTACCACTTGGGGGTCTCTTGGATGTATATAGTAAGTTTATTAACCATATTATATAAAAATACAAAGAGACATTGTAAAAGTGAAACTAATTAACTTAGAGTTAATACTTAAAGATAAGGTTAATATAAGTACCCAAACCTGTATAAATTCTATTGGTTGAGTGGTTTTCGACCTATACCCACCTTAATCTTTGAATAATATGCTTTGGAGCCATTAGAAACCGAATATGAATTTATTATAAATTAATATTTCTAGCTTTTCCAAAGGTTCCCCTCACCCCTCTTATAAAAGGGCACTCCTCCTTTTTATTTCTTCACACCTTCAAAGCCTTTTGGTTCGGCCAAACTCTGCCCAAATACTCTCCCAACATCCCTCACTACAAACTAGGTGCCTTAGTTTGATCAGAAAGCCAACCTAAGGAGCCCTTTTGATCAAATCAAAAGGAAGAACCCGAAGAAGAGGTAATGATTTCACCACCCTTTTCTAAGTTCCTTTCTTCTTCCACTTCCTCTTTCTTTGTTCTTACCATTCTAAAATAATAACTCCAGTATCTTACATATACTGTGATGTTATTATAAATATGGTACAACCATATTCAGTATTCTATCCACCCTTTGAATAACATGTCACCATACGTGCGTACGAACGGCTTACCGTCTCCACGTCGTGGTGTAATTGTTATTCAATATATTATTATTTGGATGGGTATAATAATGATGTGTAACTCATGTAAATAATAAATATAACATGTTAATGATTCTGTATATATGATATACCATCCATTTATATATTATTTTAATATCAAAAGAATGATATTGTCGCTCGTGCGTACGTACGGACTACCGTCTCCACGAACGCGATGAGATTCATTCTCCATCGTATCCATTCAAGTATAATTATCATTTGATGATTTAAAAATGATTTTTAAGGACTTGATATCATTATGGATATGAATAATATACAACCTATCCTTTACAAACATGTCTTACGTAACAAAACATATAAAAGAAAACAAGTAAGTTAACACCCGAAACGACGATAATTCTAAGATATTATTAACAAATCAATGTTAAAAGATCATATATGATATCATATTAATATATATGATTCTTGTATAATTTAATAACAATTATTTCACCATTATACAGGAGGTTAACCTACCCCAACCAAGGAAAAGTACAAGGTAAGGGTTATTTCACAATCTCTTCATTATCTGAGGTTGTTTATACATAATAATCTACTGGGATGTCTTTATCATCCACATCCATGTTTCTTAAAAATGAATTTCAAAACATTTTTACTATTTACTAGAATATGGGTTAAAGTCATTTATACCATTTTTTGACTTTTTATAAGAGGTTTATAAAGGAATCTTTCCATCGTTTTCCAAACAAGGTGCTTTTAACCTTTTCGACAAAATTAAGGTAAGAATGTTTATTTTAACTTATACGGCGGGTGCGGCTATTTACCGCCGTTATAAAATTTTCAAAGCTTCCCTTACAAGCTTACAAAGACATTTTCAAAGTAAATGTTTTATTTTTAAATTATTTCAAAATGAATATTTTAAGAATTTCGGAAAGGTACTCTTTATCAAAATCATAATTTTAAATGTTTTAAAGATTTATCTTTCTAAATCTTTTTAATTAATGTTCATGTTTTCAAAATGGTTTTTAAGGATTTATTTATATGGACATGAATGTTTCTAAAATGTTAATTCCTTTAAAAAGTTTCAAAGTGGTATGGGACACTTTGATTCAAAAATCTCTTTTTAATTACTTCCTTTATAAATGTGTGACTTTTAAATGATTTAAAAAAAAAGAGATATTTCTCTCAAATAGTTTTGATTTCATCTATGTCAACATCCTTTGATGGATTTTGTGATTATATGAAGTTTATTTACTATGATAAAAAACTTCCATAATGTATTTAAGGTTTTGTGATATGTTTGACTTTGGATGTGTTATTTTTATACCATTCATGGTTTATATAGAAAGTATTGACATTTTGTGTGCTTGTTTTAATAAGAATGTTTATGTTATGTTTAAACCTTTTCATATGGGAATGAATTGGACTTAGTAAGTGCCGGGTGGAGCCCGCTATAGCTCCTCGATGCATCGGTAGGTCTCATGAGACAAACTAGTGTCTAGGCACAAGGCCTTGACAAAATCTTATTTGTAGTCTTGGCACGAGGCCTTGACTATGTGGTTATGATAGTCTGGAATTATGCATTCCAACATTATGAAAGTGGTTATTGATTTTTGCATGTGATTATTCGATTAGTAGAATATCCATGTGAATAAGTAAATGGCATTATTTCATTTTTACTTTTGCCATACTATGTTGAAGTTCAAGTTTAAAAGGCTTTTGTTTTAGTAATGCATTGCCTTAAATGTTTATTCTTATTTATGAAAGTTTCCTCTATATTGTTATCCTTACTGGGCATTTGAGCTCACCCCTTTTCTATGTTTTATTTTTCCCAGGAAGTGAAGATGTAAGTTATGAATGACCTGCATGGATATTATGAGGGGATTATAGTGTGGACTGTGGAAACATTATGTTGTTGTAGTAGTTTTTCATTTTATGATGTAATGTAAAACTTATGAATATATCTAGTGTTTCCAAGGCTACTAAACCAATCGGTCTTTCGAGATTTGATCTTTCTTGTTATCATGCCAATGTTATGTAATAATGCACCGACTCTGGGTAACTAGGGTCGGGGCGTTACATGTAATGTGGCGTAAAAATGGAAAATAATTGATTTTGGGATTATATATTCTAAAAAATTCCATAAAAACTCATTTCTACACATACAGTGACAAGAACATTTCTTACAAATATATTACAATGAAGAATATGAATATTTTATACATTACATAATGATCCATGTGAGAATTGTATAGGTCTAGTGTCTTTGGAAACATAGAAACATAAAAAAGTGGTTAATAATAGTTCTATATCAACCACCACTTATATATTTATAAATATCAACATTATTACGCAAATCAGATATAAAAAATTTTGTCATATCATGAAAAAGGTAACATAAGAAAGGTTGTTCATTGATGATTGGAAAGGGAAAAATATGATATATCAATAATCATATAATAACTAAATAAGAAAAAGGGTATTATACGATGATATTTACAATTGAAAAATATAAACTATATATCATAGGTCATAATATTGAGTCCATGTAAAAATATTGTCAGTTTATAAGATATGAATCATAAATGAATCAAAGAACATGATCTATGAGGGCATAATTTAAGCACAAGATATTTAATTGTAGATTACACATAATATTAGTAAATTTTTTCTATTTTAGTCTAGTATTTATTCCAATACTATCATAGTGGAATGAGTTCACTCCCCAAACCATCATAGTAGTCAATATTCAATCCCATGATTATCATAGTGGACAAAGTCCCATACTGAACTGGGTTCACTGTCCATTATTTCTATACTTATATCATGAGATATCAATATTTACTAAATTAATTTTACGAAGATATAGGTCCCACCAATCACATAATTATTTCCATATTTGTGTGATCCATAATATAATAGACTACTCATCCATCAAAACCAGTGGAAATAAATGGTTTTCATAAATATTTCTCATAGAATAACTTCTAGAAAAGGAATAATATTCAAAAACATCATTAAATTATAAACATAAACCATAAAAATAAATAATAAGGATGGTTTCTCTAGATCTCATAAATAGTAATTAATAATAATTACTACAGTTTTTTAATTGAGAAAGAGAATGATCATTGAATATTTCCTGAGGAAGACAAAATTTCTATTTTGAAATCACCTATGTAAAATAAAAAATTCTCCAAAATATTATGTAAATAACCCATGATGGCATAATTTTCTTTTTGAAGTCATATAAGTTAAAAAATTATTTCTTTTAGACAATTTTTCAGAAAAGTGACTAAGTACCTCATTTGTAAAATGATAAGATGACTTTATTAAAGCCATTATATAAAAAATAAATCAGGGGTAAATATTAATTTTTAATCATATAATACATTTAAAAATATTCTATAATTTTTTTATAAGAAATGGATATAAAAGAAAATAAATTTTCAATCTAAGGGAAAAATTAAGTTGATTTTTCATAAAAGGATATTTTTTCTATCTTAAGTATAAAATATTTTTAAATTGAAAAAAAATCATTTATTTTTTTTAAAAATCATAGTATTATAATATTATTTAGTATACATAGATTTTTCGTATACTATTTTATCATCAAACCATAATCCTAAACAACCCTGATAAATAATGAAATTGTAACATAAAACCCCATACCTCATGTCTAACTTCTTTTTAACATTTAGAACCCTCCCATATAATAATTATAGTTTAACTATAAATGTTATTCAAAATCCTTAGTAATCAATTTAAAACTATAAATAATTTACATTTATGATTTTATCACCTATTTATTTACAATTACTTATTTAAATCACCATTCTTAGTTATAATTTCTTCATTATTCATGTAATTATTTTTTGGTAGTTTTGTTACATATAATTTGATCATAGTTACATCATATACATAAATTAAATCATGTTATAAATATCATATATTTCAATTGTATATATATTCATCCATATATGATTGGGATTGAAAATTGAATTACATTGTTCATTGAGAAGGTAAGTCATACACACACATGAATGTTTTTTTTCATTTTATAACAGATGGAATTAAATACAATTAAATATTAATTCACCATTAAAAGAAAATTATTAAAATATATTTATAAAACATAATCCTCAAATTCAACAGTATTACAATCCAAGTAAAATATAAATGAAAAATGAATCAAATTGCTTTGTGGAGGTGGTAGTTCACATGCATGCATGAGTGACATTATCATTTTCAAAACGATTTTATAGTAAGAATGTAGAAATTATATTATAATTATAGAAGTATAATTTTTTAATAAATATTAAACTCAAAATAATACCAATAAATAAAAATATGGTGATGAAAAATGAATTATATTGCTACCTAGAAAGGATAAGCTCCAATTATATATAAGAGCTAATTTTACATAACATTTAATGGGAAAGATGGTGTATAATGGAATCATAATAATAATATATTTTAAATATATTTTTTTTTCAAATTATTTTTTGATGAAGAATATAACATATTCAAAAGAGGTAATATAAATATTTAATTAAAAGTGACTAGTTAAGGTGATTGCCACTTCTTTAAAAAAACTCCAGTAGATCTTCTCTAATGGGATATAGGGTACATATTTTGGGAAGAACATTACTTATATATTGTTCCTAGGGACGTTTGTAAGAGAAATTTTCTATGTTTTGGTGATCTAGAAGGAACTAATTGGGTTGAAGAAGAGAAAGGATTAGTTCCCTTTAATATTTTGGGGAGGGGAATTATTTGAATATTGTAAAATATTAAGTTATTATAAATTAATTTTAATGTAAAAATATATCATAAATTGATAATATTATAATGTTATATGAGTTTGAGACTAAATCCTACCATCAATTAAAATTCGTACATGTTTGGATCACATTTTAACCTTAATCATTTAGTTTTAATCTTCAATTAACTCATTAGAAAATTTTATTAATAATAAGGCTATATACACATTAATGGTTAATACTGTTACTATAAAATAAAAAACAACACATTGGTCCACCACTAATGATGTATACAATAATATCCAGTCTTATTACAGTGTATGAAAAACTATAAATAAGCAATGCATGGATGTAATTGAATTTTTTTCATTATTTAATAGTATTTAATTAATCACTACTATTCTTAGTTACTAGTGTCACCCATACTCCTAAATCCTACTTGAACCAAATCTCTATCATCTGAACCATGTGTCAAAGGGGTCATAGGTTAGAATACAAGGAGCATCAGTCAATGTATTCAACCAGGATTCCTGACACCATGTCCGACCATCCTAACCATGATTTAGAATGAAATGTCCATACACTTTACGCTGGGAGAATCAATCTTTTCTCTACAACATACTATTCATAAGGATTCATGAAGCATCATCCTGGCCCTCCCAAGTGACAGGGGAATTATTCCAACATCCCAAACTATATATTTTCATATTTTTTGAGTCTCATCAGTATTAACCTTTTCTTCAAACAAAGATGGTGAACCATTTCATCTTTCACAATACCATGGTTCATTTCATTCAATATATTCACAATTCCCATTGTTATGGAATTTCACCCATAAATTAACATTCGAAAAATTTATCACCTCTTCCTAGCTATTTTACCACCTGGATAAACCCATTTAACCATTTCTCACATTTACCCATTTAAAATCCATAACTCATTTATCTTCTTCAAGCTATGTCAAACAATTATTTACTATATTACAATGTGATTACCAAAATGATAACTGGTCTAATCTCATAAAACTCAAAATTCATCATTTAACAACTCAGTTATTATGTTCTTGGAAGGTGAATTTCCCATTGGTGACCATAGACTTGATCTAAGTAACCTCAACGAATCTAATAGGGATAATGAGGGGTTCAACACACAATTTACATACCCATATCCTCATTAATTACCAAGGGTTAAAATGTAAAACAAAAAGGGAGAACCACAAACACATAAATTAAACATCCAGACTATGGGACATAACTTGTAGACCACCCACCTCATGTCCATATATGAACTCTCTCTTAAACACAAAACATGATTAAATCCCAAAAAAACCTTAATGTCCAATCTATGAATGTTATGTAAAATAGTTGGTTTGATGTTTTGAATAGAGAATAAAATTTTTACAGTGCCTCTTCAAATAAAATAAATGAAATAAGAGTGGTATAATCTCCCAAATCATAAATTTTCAACCAATTATGCTTCAAACCACCCAAAATTGAGGTTTAACGGCCATTAAAGGAGAAGATAACCCTTGGTTCATCTATCTATCCACTAATGGTTTAATGTGGAAAAAATCATGTAGAAAATAATAAATCCTGATAGGTAAATTGTAATTTCTATATTTTGATTAGGTTTATGGTTTTGAAACATGGTTATCCAAACTATGGCCTAACCGTATTCCACCCTAAGTCCAAGAGGGGGCTTAGGTTGGACATTATCCTAGGGAGCCTTTATGTTTCTCCAAACAATGTAGAGGCTGTGTATTTGGATATATCCAAAGATTCTATTTTCTAGGCTCCCCCTCGCATGGTTTTTCAACCATGATCCCTCACCCTATATGTTATACTAGTAAGACACATGATTAGTACTAATAATGTTGCATCCCTATACCCTATATATTATAGCCTATTTTCCTCCTTATTTCATCTCTAAAACTCCAGGGACACCCCTTGAGACCCATCATATTCTTTAGAAACTTTTTATTGACCACTATAATGGTAGTTAACTAAAAAATTTAAACAATAACATACCTCCATGAAATTTCATGATCTTAAAACCTCTCCATCTTATAATATCTCTTCCTTAAGATGCACCCACATTCATCACTAAGCCTCCAAAATAAAATGTTTAGAAATCTGGGAATGAATATCTCTCTACCACTTCTATGTTTCATACTAGACTAAACCATGCAAAAACATCACTCAAATGGAGGGAAAATTAATACCTAAAAGAGTCTTCTCACTATGATCCACAATACAAACCAGATTCTCCTTAAAAGATGAATTAGTCTCAAGCTCTACATAATCAACATAGATTGCATGAGAGGGTTGAGGGTGGTATTTTTGAAGCTATGACACATGAAAAACATCAATCATGGAAGTATTCTACTATGCTAGAGCCCATTGATATTCCACTTATCTAATCCTATATATAATATCAAACAACCCAAAAAACATGGGTTCCAATTTTACCATTTTCTAAATATGATGATGTCACAAAATAGTTTTCACCTAATGAAAAAATGATAACCCAATATAAAATTAATTGAATGGTGATGTTCATTAGAATACAACTTATTTCTACTAATGGTCCTAGTCATACACTTTTGAGTCAACTGAACCTACTATGAGGTATCATGTATAAGACTAGGTCCCAACAACTCTGAGTAACAAACTTCCATAAAACATAAGAGAGATCTACATGGACTACCATAGTGTTCCTAATATGGTGGTATCAGAATAATCACCTGATAAATTTTGTTATAGGTGAACTAAATGAGAGGAAATAGTTTCTCACATGATCCACCAAAGTCCAATACACATTCCCTCAGCATTTCTTTTTGAACCTAAATAGTATGTTCCAATTTCTTGTCTATATGCAGGTGAAAATCCACACTAATTAATACCTAAGTATATGGTGCCTTCTAAAAACCATTATAGAAGAGTGAATTAAAATTTAGATTATAATATAATACAATAATTTGAGATAACCCTTCAAATGTACTATATAATAAATATGCAAGTCACCCAACTATTATACAATGAATGTTTCAATAATCTGCAATAAATGAGCTACCTTTGTCAAACGATCCAAAATCACCCAAATTACAATACTCTTATGAGGCATTGTCAGGGGACCAACCACAAAATTGATTGTAACATCTTCCCACATCAATTCCAAAGTGGAAAATGGATATAAAATAACATGAGGTTGATGATGATGGGAATTCACAATATGAAAGGTGTAACATCATGTCACAAAACCTATAATCTCTATTTTCATTCTTAGCCACCAATATTGTCTCCAAATATCTTGGTACATTTTGTTCAAACTATTGTGCACCAACCACTTCAATGAATGAGAATCAAACATCATATCTTCTGATATATATGTAGGAACAACCAAACTCCCACAAACATTAATAATCTCTTCCTCTTTAATTGTAAATTCAATAAGCATTGTCCCACCATTAAAACTATCTCTCAAAACTAGAAAATATGAATCATCTTTCTACAAATTCATTACATAGTTCAAAAAAGATAGATCAATAGATCGGGACATGAATTTATTCAGCTTATTCTCTTCTTAAAAACATAGATGCATCCCAATAAACAAGGTAATCATCTCTAATTCATAACTAAACTCCAATGAATTCATATTTTATGTCATTCCATTCAAGTATTCTATAATACTATTCCTATTACATGATGTTTAAGCTAACTAAAAGTAATAAATAACTCCTATACTCAACCAATATTCAAATCCACATATTCAAATCACGGTCATAGAAGAGGTATTTGTATCACTTATAGATGATATATATGAAAAAAAGTTCCTCGAAGAGAAAATTTGTCCAACATTTTAGAGAATAAATCACTACGACCCACATGAAATAATGTGTAGGATAGTTACACTAATGTGGCCTCAACTACCCTAATACATATGTCATGAATCAGTCTACTTGCATCAATAGTGAACGAATTCTAATGCCAAATACATCTCAAATCACAATATACTGCATACCAAGATTGGGTAAGATCGTTATAGTTATAGTGGCCAAATTTTTATTTATCTCTTGAAAATAATTATCACATGCTTCATACCAATAAAATATTTACCCTTCTTGTTCAAGCCCATGAGTGGTGTTGGAAAGCTAGAAAATTATTTTATAAACCTTTTGTAGTAACCAAATAAGACCAAAAATATTCTAATATCAAAAAAAATATTGTTCTACACCTAAGAAACCACCGATTGAACCTTATCCTAGTCTGCTGACAAACATTCATCCAAGATGATGTGACCCAATAATTTACATTTTTATCATGAAATGACACTATGACATCATGTAATTTAGTTGATACTCTCTCAATATACTCAAGATGATGTTAATATGTTGGGAATGATCACATTGTGTTTGGGAGTACAACAAGATTCCATCTAAAAACAATAATAAAATGATCTTGTTATTGGTGAAATATTTGATTCATCAAGGACATAAACAAATAAGGACCATTATTTAACTAGGATAGCATTACAAAAAACAATTGTGAACCATATCATATTATAAAAGTAGTTTTTGGTACATCATATGTTCTCACACTCAACTAATGATACCCTAACCTCCAATTGATCTTGGATAACACACAAGGACCCTCAAATTTTGGTAATTAACCAACAATAGAAAAATTTCATCTTCCTTCATAGATTATAAGACTGGAGATCCTCATAGTGACATATTCAGATGGATAAATATTTTATCCTATAATTCCTCAAATTCAATTTCTTGCTCTTGAATTTTTTTTGGTTCTATTCTATACGGAATAATAGAAATGGGATCAGTTCCATCCATTATCTCAATCTTAAAATCAACCTATTTATCATGTGGAAACCATGATATTTCCTTCAGAAACACTTCATGAAAAAGATTCACCACAATAGGGAAGAAAATATTCTCCACCCCCCCCCATCATCCAACAAAATACTTTCAACCTAGGGTGTGAGAACACCCAATTTTGGACGAATTATCCATGTATGACCATCTAGGATATCTTATTCTCCAGGGTGAACATTAGTTTCACCTTAAAAAGATGTGATGGGTAGAATGGTAATTTTCACCTACCAAATGATCATAGATAAGTTTTCTGACAACTCCATTGGACCTAGAATAGGGATTTTACCCCAGGACATGAGTTGGGAGGAAATCTGAGCTGTTCAAATTTTAGCGGAAAATTTAATATTTAATATTATGAAATTAAATGTTAAATTATTCACACAATTTAATTTGTTAATAACTTTTAAAAGGAACTTTTTATTGGGAGTGTTTTTATTCTGTTGAGTCCGGAATGGGGAGTTTAGCCTAGGAGAGGCATAAACTCATGTCGGGCATCGGGGCCGGCCTGAGCCCCTTTTTCTTCTTTTCCTTTTCTTTTCTTTTCTTCCTTCTCTTATTTCCCCCTCCTCATTTCACACATCTCCTATGCCTACTCCTTTGTAGTTACCTATGGGAGAAATTGCAGTTTGAGAAAGAGAGAGTGTTGTGAGGCAAGAGGGGTATTGATTCAAATCTCTCGATGCGCTGAGTCGGTGTGCGACAACCGTGAGCCGTAAAATCAACTGAATCATCGGTGGTTTCCACCCAAAGGTAGGGTCGTTTATGTTTTGTCCATAGATAGTTATTTAATTTTTTTTATATATATTTAATGATTTATATTTCTTTCTTGTATTCTCTTAAGGCCAGATCTATTTTCTCGGGGGTGAAAACGGTCATTTCAGGTGTTTTGAGGGATTTCCCATCGGAAAACCCAAAATAAACGGTGTGTGTTCCAGGGGTACATGTCGTGTGTTCTTCCCATTCAGGGAAGATGATGTTTTCTTAAGTACAGTACATGCACTTTTATTACACGCTGTGTAGTGGGTGGTTGTGTGACCGACCGTGTGAAATAGAACACGGAATATTTGTTTTTAAGGAGTACACACCGTGTACTATAAGTACACACCGTGTAGTTGTACATGGGCATGTTTCCGGGTGAAAAGGCACATGTATTAAATTTTTGTGAATAGTACACGTCATGTACAGTAAAGTACATGCTGTTTACTATTACACAGGCAGGCCCCATGGGTCTGGCCATGTGTTCTGGCCATGTTCTACTTCAACTTTGTAATTTTGGGATATCTTAGGCCCTTGAAGTCAGAATTGGGCATGTGATTAGTCCATTATAATCGTTTATCCACATATATCACAATGGTGGAATGTTTATTACATTTAGTGGTCATCTAAATGACGTTTTTGGGGTTTCTATATAAATGGAGAGGTTCTTACTCCATTTATCGAGTTCTTTTGTAACCTGAGAGTGAGAGTTGGCATTAATGGTTGGTTGGGTGTTCGGACCAACCAAGTAGAGAATTTTTGAGATGATATGAGCTATGAGAAATCTACTTAGACATATGATTTTGATTAGTATTCCTCTTGTGAGATATTCCCTTCTGGCCTATGAGGCAGGGAGACTGGATACTTCTAAGGATCCCCTGACGGATGCCTTTACTTGTGTACTGACCTAGGGAGTCCCTTGTAGGATCAATCTTTTGATTTCCTTTTATAGGACCCATGTTATCAAATGCCTATGTTTTCCTTCATTTGAGGATCCCGAGTATGATGCCTCCTCTATTTTGACTTGAGGGACCTGATGGTTTCCTGTTGTTTGATTTTTCTTGAGTTGTAACGTCGGGTTTGGGTAGAGATGGTGATAAGGTGACATCTAGAACCCGTTCCAAACTTTAAATCCCAGGGGATTTGGATATATTGTTGGGTTTCGCATTTGGGCCACCCTCACTCATTTTTTTTATATCTGACTTGGTTTACTGATGTTGAAGTGGTTACCATAGGTTCTTCTTGGTTGGTGGCAATTAAGCTCGATGTGAGGTGTATTCTTGTTTATTGGGATTCCTATTATGCCTTGTGCTCATGAGTAGATGTGGTTTGATTGTAAATAGGATAATTTACTTTGTTGCGGATGTTTTCACATGTTGATTGATATTGAATATTTGGTTTAGATTTTCCTGTTAGGCCTCTTTGTTTCCCATTCCTAGTATTGTTAGGATGGAGTGGTTTTTATCTGACATGCTATGATATGTTGTATTAGTTTAGCCAAGAGGCTCTTGAGGTTTATTTTGGCCATATTAATTTTCTATGCTTTTTTGACTTACACAGGGTCGTGCAAACCTAGTGTAGTAGACTATATGGGTAATTGACTGTGTAAGCTTCCTCAGAGATTCAATAAATCACTTTTGAATATAAGGGGAATTGATTAGGTGAGCTTCCTCAGAGAGTCTTTAAATCACTTTTGACTATAAGGGGAATTGACCTTGTGAGCTTCCTCATATATTCTTTAATCACTTTTGACTATAAGGGGAATTGACATTGTGAGCTTCCTCAGAGAGTCTTTAATCACTTTTGAGTATAAGGGTAATTGACCATGTGTGCTTCCTCAGAGAGTCTTTGATTATATATTACTATAAGGGGAATTGACGATGAGTGATTCTTCAGAGATTCTTTGATTGTACATGACTATATGGGGGAATTGAAGGTGAGTGCTTCCTCAGAGAGTCTTTGTTATATATTCTCTTGTATTTTGAACCCGAGGAGTTAGACTGTGAGTACTTACAAGAGGGTTTCTTGTGTTCGATTGGTTGATCCAGAGGGTTTAGGATGTGTGTACATTCTAAGGGGTTACTTGTTTTTTTGTTTAGATTGTTCAGAGACATATTTTTGGCATTTGCCGATGGAGGTACATGTCGATGGGATTACAGAACTAGATATCAACTTATTTATACATGGATTTATTTTCATGATGTCCAACTCAATTCCCTTGCATAGGATGTCCAAGAGATCAGGCTTATGGTCCCAAGGATCAACTGATGATGTTTTTTCTTGTTGTTTGAGTCACCTAATCAGAAATGTTCATATTTATGTATATGTGTATAGGTATGGGACTATATGTGTGTACGTATATAGATATGGATTTCCATGATGGAACTTGCCCAATTGATAGGGATTACATACCCTATGTTTGACTATGGTTGCATGTTTAGTTTACATTCTTTTGTTGTGTTCTAGCTCAGCTGAGAACAATGTTGTTGCATACACTTAGAATCATAGTTATAGGTTGCTTTTTAGGGTGCCCTACTGAGATTATTTCTCACCCCTGCATATGAACCTCGGTTTACATGTAGACCTTATGTATTCTTTTCATCTTGAGCATGAGTCGCATTAAGGATATGGCTGAGACCTAGTGTTGCATGATCGAGCGGAGCTGCTCAAGTGGTTCTACTGATCTGGCTGATGCAGTTCGATAATGTCTGGAGATCGGGTACATGATTTGGCTCAGAGTTAGTAAAAGAGACATGTACTTGTAATTTTAGTTCCTTTTGTACTTGTATCTATATGGTTGGCCCAGTGGGTGACTAGTTTTTTTTGTATTGCATTGCTATTTGGGATTTTACCACATTTTACTATTACAGCTTGTTCTGTTTCAGTTGTTTATTTCTTCCTCACTCTGTTTACTTTCCATTGTGTATGATACTTCATTATTTCCATTTTTATTACTTTTTTATGAGGTCATAGTCTCCCCACTATCACACCCTAGGCCCTCACTACTAGTCGGTAGCCTTTGCTATAAGGGGAGGCGTGCATGAGGCCTTGTGGTGAACCATCTCGAAACACTGGTTTAGTGGCTTCTGGGTTGGGACATTACAAATTGGTATCATAAGAGTTTCTTTTCTTGGTATTTAATATTTTGGATATGGTAGATAGGAGTATTCTGAATATTTCAGAACCTATAATGGATATCAGACTAGTGTGTCGAGCGCATTTGTTCCGGTAAGAATTCCTGGTTTCCAGTGTTTGGGATTGTTGTTCTAATTTTGCAATGTTACAATTGTATTTTATTTTATCCTTCATTGACATGAATTTTTTGAGGTGTTTTTATTTACTATATATCTATAGCACTTAGATATTGGTAATATTCCAAGGATGGATTTTGACTCTGGGCCGGAAAATGCATCAGGGGTCTCATATATCATACTAGGCATATAGGATACACATCATATAGGCCATATATTGTTTGTTTTTACTGAAAACTGAGACCTTTTGGTCTACTAACAAATACATTTTACTTTGATGGAAGGTTTTATGGATCTACGTTGAGGTGTTTTTGTTGGGTCTAATGACTCAGTCCTCGTGCACAGGTCGTGCAGTGACCCTAGTTGGTCTGTGGGTCATGTGATGCCTTTCTGTTTAACCCCTTATTGGGTGTTTTTTCTTAGGTCTATTGTTATCTAGTCGAATTGGTGAGTATGATGTTGATAGATACCAAGGATTTTCTTGTAAACTGGACCTCCTTGTGGTTTTTATGTGTATGGATACCCGATGAGTGTTAGTTCAGTTTCTCTTATGCTTGGATTGGGGAATCCAGGGAGTAGTTCCTTATGATGATGCTCAGAGAGGATCATGGACCTTCTAGGTTGTGTATTGGTTTTGAATTTCATTGTTCATTGTGATAATTACCATCTTCTAAGTGGTTTTGGATCTTCTGGGCTAGGTGGTTAGACCTTGTGACCCAATTGTGAGGATTTTTATTTAGGGCTAGGTGGATGAACTAGAGACCCTTGGTTTTGAATCGAACCCTTGTAGGTATATGTTTGTTCCATTCTAGGGAAATGTGTGTGATAATGGTTGGTCCATTTTTTCCAATTCCTTTTGGAGGTTCTTGTTTTTTTACGACTGGCTTCTACGGGCAGGACTATTCGGGTGCCTAGCATGGTCGACCAAGGTTGTCGATGTTGTCGTTACGGGTGGAATTTTTTAATCTATATTAGTGAGTGGCTGGGAGCAAGTCGAGGAACACTGTTTCAAAACATTCTATGGACTTGGATCCCAGAAGTTGTGTTGGAATGTCCTTATGTTGTGAAGGTGACATTGTGAAATGTTGGATTATCATGAAATGGTTGACCCATGCTTGAATCTTGGTCGGGTTTTGGAAAGATATTAGTGTGGCTCGGAGAGAGATGGACACGCCATTGTTGAAATCTTAGTTTACTCCTGTAAGAGACAATTATGTGCTATCTTGAATGATCATGAGTATTCTGAGAGAGCTTCAACCATACTTCGAGCTCCTTTTTATTTCTTAATGTTCTTTCATGTTGCGGATGGAACCTGTTCTATTTGTGCTCTTGGAGTGGTGTAAGGAAATCCATATGGTGGGGAGTCCACCATTGGCCCTTTGAGAGTGTTTTTCCTTGTTTAGTTTAATCTTCGATGTTTACTAGGAGCTTTTGAGCTCAGTTTTTTCTTTTAAGATGATGACATGGGTATTCCTATAGTTGGGAATACCCGTTTGGTCATAGTTGAATATCTTCTGTGTAGAAGGTGTTCGTTAACAATATATGGCTAGTAATTGGATGGACAATATAGATTCATTGTGTAGATGCTTGGGTTGAGATCATGGATACTTGTCCATTCATTAGGCATCTCAGGGATGAGAAGGTTTATGGTGGGGAGTTTGTAAGAACTCTTGTTTTTCAGGACTACTATTTTAAGAAGAAATTTGAATTTTTATTGTTGGATGCTCGTGAGGGGTATAATGGTCATTTACCCCTACCATCTAATCAAAGATAATTTTTCTGACAAATCCGTTTGTCCCAAAATATGTTGTTTACCCTAGTACAGGTGTTCATATGAAATCTGAGCTGTTTAAATTTTAGCGCAATATTTAATATTTAATATTATTAAATTAAATATTAAATTATTTGTGCAGGTCCATTTGTTAATAATTTTTAAATGGATCATCAGATTGAGATTCCATCTGCTCTGTTGAGTCAGTAATGGGGTGTTTATCCTAGAAGAGGCATATACTCGTGTCGGGCGTTAGGGTCGGCCCGGGCCCCTATTTCGTATTTTCCTTTTCTTTTTGTTTCTTCCTTCTCTTCTTTCCTCATCCTCCTTCTGCACGTCTCATAAACCTATGAATTTTCCTTTACCTATGGGAGAAATTGGATTTTGAGAAAGAGGGATAGTTGGGAGGAAAGAGGGGTACCGATTCGAAGCTCTCGACGCGCAGAGTTACTGTGCTGCAACCGTGAGTTGTGAAATCAACTAATGCTTCAACAGTTTCCGCCTAAAGGTAGGGAAGTTTATGTTTTCAACATATATCATTTTTAAACATGTTTTCTTAATTATTTTATGTTTTATATATCTTTATTTTTGCATCTTATGTCCAGATATGTTGTTTCGGGGATGAAAACAGGCGTTTCAGGCGTTTTGAGGGATTTCCCATCGGAAAACCTAGAATACACAGCGTGTGTTCTAGGGGTACATGCCTCATCTTCTTCCCGTTTGGGGAATAAATTTTTTTCTAAAGCACAAGCCATTTACATTGAGTACACATCATGTAGTGGGTGGCCGTGTGACCAGCTGTGTGAAATAGAACACGAAATAGTGGTTTTAAGGAGTACGTGTCATGTACTACAAGTACACGCTGTGTAGTGGTACATGAGCATGGGTTCGGGTAAAAACACATAAGGATTAACTTTTTGTGAACAGTAAATGTCGTGTACAATAAATTACATGTTGTGTACTATTGCACAGGCAGACCCCACGGGTCTGGCCATGTGTTTAGGCCTTGTTCAACTTCAACTTAGTAATTTTGGGAAATCTTGGGTCCTGGAAGTCAGAATTGGGAGTCGGAGTAACCATTCTATGTGTTTTTCCATGTATATCACAATGGAGGAATACGTTTTACATTTAGAGGTCATATAAATGAAGTTTTGAGGGTTTATATATAAATAGAAAGGTACTTCATCAAGTTATCGAGTTCTTTTGTCACCTAAAAGTTAGACTTGGTGGGAATGATTGGTTGGGTGTTCGAACCAACCTAGTGGAGACTTCTTGAGATGAGATGAGCTATGAGATATATCCTATGAAATATTATTTTGATCATTGTTCCTCTTGTGAGTTATTCCCTTCTGGCCTATAAGGCCGTGAGACAGGATACTTCCAAGGATCCCCTGAGGGACACCTTTACTTGTGTGCTGACCTAGGGAGTCCCTTTTTGGATCTCTATTTTGATTTCCTTTGTTAGGACCAAAGTTATAGAATGCATATGTTGTCCTTCATTTGAGGATCCCAAGTATGATTCCTCCTCTGTGTTGACTTCAAGGACCCAGTGGGTGCCCTTTTTTTGGCTGACCTTGAGCTGTTACATCGGGTTTGGGTTGAGATAGTGATCAGGTGTCATCTATAACCCGTGCCAAACTTGTAATCCCATGGGCTTTGTTTGTATTATTGGGTCGGGGTTTCGGGCCACCCTCACTCATTTAATTAAATCTAAAATGGTTTGCTTATGATGTAGTGGTTACGAGAGGTGGTTCTTGGTTAGTGGCTATTGAGCATGATGTGAGGCATCTTCTTGTTTGTTGGGATTCCTATTATGCCTTGTGTGCCTGAGTAGAGGGGGTTTGATTGTAAATAGGCTAATTTACTTTGTTGTGGATGTGTTTTCCCAGGTTTCTTGACATTTACCATTTGGTCTAGCTTTACCTATTAGGCTGCTTTGTATTCCATTCCTAGTATTGTTAGGATGTGGTGGTCTTTATCTGACAAGCTACGATATGATGTAGTTGTTTTTCCAAGTAGTTATTGAGGTTTACATTGGTCGTATTACATTACTATGCTCGTTTGACTTACACAGGGCCGTGAGAACCTGGTGTAGTCAACTATAAGTGGAATTGAGCCTGTGATCTTCCTTAGATAGTCTTTAAATTACTTCTGACTATAAGGGGAATTAACCGTGTGAGCTTCCTCATAGAGTCTATAAATCCCTTTTCACTATAAGGGGAATTGACCGTGTGAGCTTCCTCAGAGAATCTTTAATCACTTTTCACTGTAAGAGGAATTGATTATGTGAGCTTCCTCAGAGAGACCTTAATCAATTTTGACTATAAAGGGGAATTGACCATGTGTCCTTACTCAGAGAGTCTTTGATTACACATGACTATAGGGGGAATTGGCATTGAGCGCTTCCTCATAGAGTCTTTGATTACAGATGACTATAGGGGGAATTGACAGTTAGTGCTTCCTTAGAGAGTCATTGTTATATCTTCTCTTGTATTTTGAACCAGAGTGGATAGACTATGAGTACTTCCTAGAGGGTTTATTGTGTTCGATTGGTTGAGCCAAAAGGGTTAGGTTGTGAGTACTTCCCAAAGGTTTACTTGTTTTTGTTTAGCTTGTTCAGAGAAATATTTTGGGCATTGGCTGAAGCAGGTACATGTCGATGGGATTACAGACCCATATATCGACTTATTAATACAAGTCTTGAGTGACATGACGTCCATCTCAATTCCCTTGCTTAGTATGTCCAAGAGATCCGGCTTATGGTCCTATGGATCGACTGCTGATGTTGTTTCTTGTTATTTGAATAACCTAATCATGAATATTTATATTTATGTATATGTGTATAGGTATGGGACTATACATATGTACTTATATAGATATGGACATCAATGATGGCACTTGCCCAGTTGACAGGGAATGCATACCCTAGGCTCGACTGTGGTCACATGTTTGGTTTACTTTCTTTTGTTGTGTTCCAACTAGGTTGATCACATTTCCGTTTCATACACATTGCAACACAATTATAGGTTTCTAGTTGGGGTGCCCTATTGAGATTATTTCTCCCCACCTGCACGTGCACCATGGTGTATGGGTTGACCTTATGTCTGCTTTTTTAGGTTAATCACGAGTTTCATGGTGCATAGGGATGAGGCCCAGTGTTGTATGATCAAGCGAAGCTTCTCAAGTGGTTCTACTGATCAGGCTGATGCAGTTCAAAAATATCTAGAGATCGGGTACGTGAGTTGGCTCAGAGTTAGTAACAGAGCCCTATAATTTTACTTTCAGTTCCTTTTTTACTTTTATATGTATGGTCGGCCCAATGGGTGACTAGTGTTGTATTTTATTGCATAGCTATTTGGTCTTTTAGAGAATTTTACTATTACAACTTGTTCTATTTTAGTTGTTTATTGCTTCCGTACTCTGTTTACTTTCTGTTCTGTCTGATACTTAGTTATTTCTGTTGTTTTCTTACTCTAGTATGAGGGAATAGTCTCCCTACATTCACCCATTAGTCCCTCATTGCTATTCGGTAGCCTCTGGTGTATGTGGAGGCACGCGTAAGGCCTTGTGCCGAACCTTCTCGGAACACCAGTTTTGTTGCTTCCGGGTCGGGACATTACAATATGTTCTCACACTCAACTAATGATACCCTAACCTCAAATTGATCTTGTATTACACACAAGGACCCTCCTAGTAGTCAGATATAACACCAATACATGGAATAGGATATTGGTTCTTAACTATAATCCGATTCAAATTTTTGTAATTAACAGACAGTAGAAACATTTCATCTTCCTACATAAAATATAAGACTGGTGATCCCCATGGTGACATATTCATATGGATAAATAAGATGTCTTATAATTCATCCATCTCAATTATATGATCTTGAATTTTTGTTGGTCCCATTATATAATGAATAATTGAAATGGGATCAGATCCATCCATTATCTGAATCATTAAATCAACCTATGTCTCATATGTCAACCATGAGAATTACTCAAGAAACACTTTGTTAAAAATATGCACCAAAATAGGGAATAAAAGTTTCTCCACTCCCCCATAATGCAACATAATAATTTCATCCTAGGGTGTGAGATCATCTAATTTTTGATGAACTATCAGTGTATGACCATCCATGATATCTTATTCTTCATGGTGAACATAAGTTTCACCTTCAATAGATGTGATACTCACTCTCCTTAAGTAATATTCAATGTGATCCTAGCATGCAACCAACCATTACATCCCCAATGTCAGGTAAAAACCTATAATATCAAGCACGTACATCTCCCAAAAGAGTCCATACTCACCAATGATAATGGAACACTCCTTACATTGATGAATTCCCTCTAATTTCACCCCAACAAGATATTGATCAACATCACCCCAGATGTAAACTACAATACTAGACCCAAAAAATTATAATCTTTGCAGATATAAAATAATTAAAGTATATTTTATCAAATAATTCACTAAAAATCATAGAATATATCATAATGAAACCTCTTATAGATGATGGTTCATCCTTACCACCCCCAAGTGCAAGATAAACTACATGTAGATGACTTAACCCTATACCCTTTCCTTTGGTCTATGTTCCTAACTCTATACTGACCTACTAATGTGGGCACACTTGTATAGAGGTTCCACATCCTTTTCACTAATTTGTATATCTAGTGGAACTCTAGCAGCGTGATTGGAATGGAGTAGTATAATGCATTCTGGTTCACTATACTATCCTAGATACTCAACCATTTCCCATATTTTTTGGGTTCCTACCAAACCTATGTATATGTACAACCATGAAAAATGATTCGAATTCCACTAGTGGTCGAGGATATAGAACTTGAATGTCATTTGGTCTACCACACTAATTGTCGATGGCTAAACTATCTCCTTGAGTGATAGATGTTTTACCTTAGCCACTTTTTTCTCCACTAATCTGGGGTAAATTCTAATAATGGTTATTCCTAAAATTAAAAGATGTTCCTCCAGATATCACAAGGGAAATTGAATTTCCACCATAAGAATCCCCCTTTAGATTCTCTTCATATATGATATCTTGATCTAATAACTAAAAAAACCACATGAAATGAAATATATTTACCTGGAACAAGATCTCAAAACAAATACCATCATTAAAGTGTATGGTCCTAGCTTCCATGTATTTTATTAGTGTTAGAGAAAAAATATATGAATATATGAATAAATCATCATAATACATCATTTTCATACATCCATGAGTCAATAACATAATGATTTAGACTTTCTTTTCTTCAGGGTATCTATGGAAAAGTGTTCCAAGAAAATCTCTTAGAAACCTTTCCAATCCATTCCCTCTATCAACTCATCTCGAGGCTGGGTATCCCAGCATTTCTTTTATGGTCCACATAACATATATGTTCCCAAATTAAATATTCTTATGTGAGGGTTCTATCAGTTACCTATATTCATCTAGATGGATTCAATCCAGAAGATGGCTAACTTAATTCCACCCTCTACAGGAAACATCGTAGGTTGATAGAGCTGAAAATATATAGTTTGATCTAGAAAACACAGTATATCCATCCTTGTGTCTAGATCCAAAAACTATATAAAATGGGTTATTTTATCATGAAAATGATCTTCCCACCCCAACCCCCACCCTACCCCACCCCTGGTATTCTGATCCAACATTGGGTCTTTCCACATTAATGGAAGGGCATTCATGGAGATGTCCTTCAGTCTCCCAACTGGGAGGCATCTTTATGTTGGAATCTCTCAACAATTCCAAATCCATGTCTGAAAAATCATAACATAAGGTTAATATAATTATTAAAAATAGGTCTCACATGTATTCATAACAAATTACCCCACATAAACTATCCCAAAATGAAATAAAAATACACTATCACTATCATCAACCATCCATATCATTGGCCATGGTAAACATAGGGTAAATCAAAATACAAAATCTCAAAACTTTTATTAGACACACTTTTGACCATTTAACTTTCAAAAATGTAAATAATTCTATTTTGGGCACCATTAATCCATTCTAATTCAACATTTAAAAATTTAGAACATTTTAAAAATAACTATTAGGAACTATGTTAACCATTTTCATTTAAACACCATTCAGAATTAAAAAGTTAAACCATTTTTATTAGCCACAAATTCTTTAAAACACCATTAAAAAATGTGTTTTTAAATTCCATAACCCAACGACAACCAACATTCCATTTATTCCAAATATATTATATGTCACATGACACTAAAGTGCCTATAATGATGTATGGATATACAAAATTTTTTCCATATTGTTCCATGAATAAAACCTTGGAATACAATAAAACCATAAAAAATTACATCACCCTATGTGAAATAACATCTAATGGTAACAATAATTATCAAGAACAACAATCCCACCCTATGTAATTGGATATTCCCCCACGCATGGGTTAGCTAATCACATGTACGGTCTACATACTAAGGCCTAACACATCCAAATTTCTCATATATAATTCCCAAATTGTAAATCCAAATAAAATAAATATCCCCTATAATAAAACATTATAAAATCCTAGCATAGGTTCTACTATAACTGCTTCCCCAATACAGAGTGGTACATAACCTCAGTAAAAGCTCCCCATATTTTATTGTATGAATACTTGAATTGGGGGTATAATGGATCTCATGGGGATACTATACCCTCTTAACTAGAGTAAATAAATAGAAAAAAACTAAATAATAATCGACAATCAATAATAATAAGTACCAAAAACATCTGATACCATATTTCTAAACGGATGAAGTTCCCATAAAAATCTAAAATAAACAATGATATTTCATGCTAGTATAAAATTATAGAAGTAAAATAAAATAAATCAATAAATAAGATACTAATTTCAATTCCCAATATCTTGTTTGGTATTGTTATCCATGATCTATCTCATATCCAATAGAAACTATCTTGGATAGGTCCTTTACCTTATTCATACCTGTAACCATGAATTCTATTAGGGTACATAAGGAAATCCAAATCATGGTGTGAGTAATAATCAATAGGCCACCACCAACGATTACTATAACAATATTTATAGTAATCAGAGTGTATAAAGTTGTTAAATAATAAAGGAAATGAATAATTAAAATAGTTTTCATTATTTAGAAGTATTTAAATTAACAACGCATGTTCTTGGATTCAAGTCTCACCCATACTCATCAATCCCACTTAATCCCAATACCAGTCATATGAACCATGTTACAATGAAGTCATAGGTTTGAAAACAAGTAGAATCATACCATGTATTCAATCAGGATTCATAAATCCATGTCCAACCATCCCAACCATGATATAGAACACCATGTCCATAGCCTTTGATTCAAGAGTGTCAGTAAATTATCTAAAACATACAATGTGTAAGGGAACTTGGAGAATTAGTCTAGCCTACCCAAGGGAGAGTAGATTCATTCCAAAAACCCAATGAATACTTTTTCACATTTTCAAAGGCTACTCATTATATTTATTTTCATCAAAAAAATACAACCCAAGTGAACCATTTTATTTATCATAATTTTTTGGTTTTTAAATTATACATATTCACAATTCCCATAGTTATTAAATTTCACTCTTAAAGAACCATTATAACCACTTATCACCACCTTAATTCTAATCTACCACATGGATACCCCCCTTTAACCATTTCTCACATTTACCTATTTACATTTCATAACTCATTCATCAAATTCAAGTCAAGTAAAACACCTCTTAACTTTATTCTAACATGTTTATCATAATTAATATTAATTTAATACCATAATCCCATCAATTCATCATATAAAAACACTATTATCATGTTCATAAAAGTTTCACACCACATGGGTGACCATGATCCAGTCTAATCAACCCCAATAAATCCAATGGGGATCATGAGGGGTTTAACACACCATTTATATAGACATTTTATCATTTTTACCAAGGGATCAAATGTATAACATAAAGGAAACCCACATAAACAAAAATTAATCATTAAACCTATGCGATATAATGTATAGGGAAATTACCTCATGTTTGTAAATGAAATCTAACTCAAACATGACCTTTGATTAAATCCCAAAAAACCATCAATGTCCAATCTAATAATCTAGTGGAAAATAAGGGTTTTGGGGCTTAATAAGGATAAGACCGATTATATAAGTACTCTACAGGAAAATAAATGAAATATTTGTGTTATAATCACTGAAAGATTTTATTTTCATGAAACAACACTTTAAATAACCAATGTTTGAGGAGGGAGAAATTGGTTAACCAATATATCAATTGGAGGTGGAAGGAGGAGAAAAATTATTTATTAAATCATAAATTTTGGGAGGGAAACATGAGAAATTACCTCTATTAATGAGGTGAACTATTGGACAACCTATGATCTAAAAATGTGCCAGCCTCTATCAAAGAGGGGTATTAGATTTAACTATCTCTTAGAGAGCCCACACTTTTTTTCAAACAATAGAGAGTCCATGTGTTTGTATCTATCCAATGAAACATGGTTTTCAAGACAGCCCAAGAATTTTATTTAACCATTAACCCCCTAGTAGTTATATATCTATGGCACACAGTTATAAAAAAATGTGGCCAATTCATGTTCCCTAAACAATATAGCATCTTTTCATCCTTTTTCATGTCATAAACACCTATAACACCCCTTAGTAACCTCATATTTATTATAAATAACTAATTTACAATTATAATGGGATTTAACTTAAAATTTATACCATGACATACCTCCTCAAAAGTTCAAGATCATACATTAGTGTTAATATGGGCCTTTATTTTTATTTCTATATATAAATCATATTTTGTTATATTTTTTAGCCACCAATTATTTGGCCACATTTTAATAGTTAAATAATGTGTGTTCGTTCATAGTGGTCCAGTTTTGAAAATAAAACACACATTTGAAGAAATTATATTTTAAAGGAAAATATAATTTTTTAGATTAGGATGTTATATTCACCCTTAATAAATAAATTACATCCTATTCTTTTTAATTAACACCCATTAATAAATTTCTACAAGGAAATAGAAAATATATAAATAACCCAAGATATTTCTTTAAAACGAGGTGACCACCTTAATATCATAGGTATGGAAATGAAAAACATTTTTCACTCTATCATGTTAACTGATTTCTTCATTTTCTATTACCATTTATTACTATATAACCCCATTTTACATAGATGAAATATATACTAATTTCTAAGAGTAATTCCTTGGGGCACTCTTCTAATATTTTCAATATAAACGTAACTTAATCTTCTTTAATTCATCATATTTAACACATTAACATTAATTAGACATTATACTTACCTTATTTGGTGTGTATTGGAACTCAAATAAGTTCATGTTGTTAAACATAATTCTTGAAGTGGGTTGGAAAAATAAAACATCCCCCATTTTAGTTATTATTACATAAGATTTCTCATATGAAAAATCACTACATTACCTATGGAATCTATTGTTAAAATTATTATTTCAGGGTTAAACCATTACTTAAAGCAAGATGTGTTAACTTGAGTGTTTTTCACAAAAAGGGAATTATTATATATAAATTACATGATACTTTAAACAACAAAATTTATTACACTTGAAAATTAATAGATTAGAATTTTTTTCAACCTAAATCACTCTTAGTACAATCTTGGATTCTTTAGTATTGGTTTTCTTATATTTTATAAACTAATTAAAATATGTACTAAATATTTCATAATTCATTGTAAAGGGAATTTTATTAACCAAATAAAATATCATGAGAGTTTCTATCTAGGTGTGCCTTCTTAGGTCTACTCATCATGCACTAGATAGGCGAGTTTTCCTTTTTCAGGGTGAGTACACTTTGGTGCATCGATGATTCTACAACATATACTTTCCAGTATCAAGATAGGGATGTAATTTCATTGAGAACCCTAAAATCTATACTTCACCAAATTTTATGTATTTTATCCTACACACAGACTTGTCCCTTATAATTATCCCTTGATTCTTCACTCATGTTCACTTATCCCAATACCAAAAATAATCAATATTACCTCATCTATCCAAAAGGATTATCTATACCTTTTAAATCATTTTCAAAAATAACCTATTAACCCTTCTTGAAATTCATAACTATTAAATTATCCACATATAATTAAATACCAATATCTAATTCCATAATATATACCCTACATTGATGCCAACTATGATGAAACAACAAATATAGAGAAACATACATTCAAAAGGCCTTTTATGTATATATTTTTAGAAATCATGGAAAACAATTAACAAAAAAATACCATGTATATATCATAAAATATACATTTTTCAACTATATAAGAAAAAAATTAACCTATATAAATCTTCAACATATCTCACAAAATTTTCCACCCAATCTTTTTTATTTTAAATATTATGTGTAATACATTTGATTATAGCTTGGGAAAATGGATACATAATAAGGGGAAATCTCAAACACCCATTAAGGTTAAACATATGGGGTAAAAATCAAAGATAATAATTGATCATAAGATGAGCGTAAATAATTTGGAATGAATGGATAATAAACATAATTCCATAATCAAAATAAACTATGGGCACAACTTATCCAGTGATTTCATATAAAAAACTTTAATGGAAATAAGTACTTCCTTAGTGAAGAAATCCATATTTACAAATAACTATTTATATTATCTAATCAAAGACATCAAGATCTTATACAAAAATATCTTAAACTTAATATTCAATGTTTAGAATATTTTTTTCCAATGTATGTATATACTAAAATACCCAAGCACAGTTATCTTTTGATACCTAATCAACCCATAAAGGGGATACTGAAGGCCTCAAACATTAATAATTAATTCTAATTAATTAATCATATGAATGAATAAATAATATAATTAATAAATTTCCATTATTAATTAATAATTAATAAACATCTATATTGGAATAAAATGTATATAGATGTTGAATATTTCCCCAGTCAATATATTGAATTTTTTTCTACGTAGGTGTCCCTAAAACTGACATTGTATAGAGAAATAGGTATAAACCTAACTCAAAGAAATTCCTAATAGACTCAATATTTAGAATCTAGGTGAACACCAGTAAAAAAATGATTTATATATATATATTTTACAAAGGAATGTCATTTGACGAAAAATTATGCCTTTAAAAGAAGATGATTTGGAAAGAAAAAGGTAGTTATGTTTTTTTCAGTTTAATTTTCCAAAAGAAAATAGTATGATTGGATTAAAAGGTAATTCCTGAAAAATATATAATCCAAAAAAAAAGAAACTAAATATTGAACATGAATCATATCTCAATATACCCAAATTTGATAAATAAAACCCCTTATGGTAATGGTGATATAATAATAAAAATAAAATTTAATGAAAAACCTGAAAATTAATTACAATTAAATGAAATATATTAATTTTAGATGAATTAAATACACAACTGAATAAAAAATTTAAAAGAAATTATGGTTTGAAATATCAATCATATCTCAAGTAATTTTTAATAAAGAAAAATAACACTTACGGATATAGAACCCTTAGAACAAAAACACATTCAATGATATAATTTGAAATATAAAATTAAATACAATAAATAAATTGATAATAAAGGTATAAAATATCATGGGATAATTAATAACATTAAAAAAAATAAAACATGTTGTATAACATCATCATATATTAAGGAATTTATATAAGTCACAAAGATCCCATACGAGTAATATAATCATTGATATGTGAATAATTTGATAAATAAATTATAAGGAGTAATTTTAGATTCCTTGAAAAGGATAAAACTAAAAATCAAGTATTCATTAGGTTGATAAAATAAATATTAGAAAAATATGGTTAGGTTAAGAAATTTTCAAACTATATTGGAGAAAATCGAGTTAGCAGAAACTCTTAACTTAATTCTTGCTTAGTAGATATGATCTTTATCCTATTTTATAAAAACAATATCTACCCTAATACTAATTTTAAAATCCTTTTCATAAAATTTTCTAAAATTACATTATAATTATTCAATACATGTATATTATTTATTTATTGTCTATTTTTGATATGAGGTGTGAGTAATCTTTATTTTGTTGTTCTAGTTTCATAATAGATGTTTAGTTATTCATTATTATCAAATATTTATCCATTCATAACTAATAAAATGTACCTAAATTGATATTTAAAAATTATTTATATTGTAATAATTTCATTCTATAGCAGTTTTAGTTATTACCATTAAATATGAAATCAACGATGAGCATGTTACTATGATTTTTCATGAACAAACATTGGTATATTATGAAATGATTTTAATGTTAATGTTACTATTCAAGAACTAAAATAAAAATGTTATTTAATTGCTTATATCATATATTACCATACATTAAATCCCCATAGTAATTCGTGATATATAATTGTATACTTTTCCATGTATTTGGTTAAACAAACCAAACAATAAGATTCAATATTTAAGGGATGATTATGAAGTGATTTAGTTGTCCTGAAATAATACCAAAAGAATAATGACCCTTTTAGTATTTAAAAGTTTTATATGTTAAAATTATAATGATTTAAAATAATAATATAATCTATATGATTTTAATACTAGTTTGAAGAAATCATGTGTTCATCTTTGAACCCCTTTTTGGACGTTTGAATTTACAATGGGTATTTATTGATAAAATTGAATGTGTATTTTCAAAATTTTCTTTCCTAAATTGAAATAATTATTATTAACATAGTATTTATCCATTAAAAAATTCTCAGGATCCAACACGAATGGTGGGTATGAAATAAAAAATGAAATTCAATCATTCATTGGAGGGGGTTGTCCACACAAACACATGGTTGACAATTTCATTTTCTATAGAGTGGGAGAAATTTATATTATGGTTAATCTCATAAAAATATAAAATATTATATAAATATAATACATATTAATTTAATTGTAAATGAGGATCACCCATGAAATTTTTTTATGGAAAATGAATGTTGATGCTTCATTGTGGTGGTAGTCCACATACACATAGGAATATAAATTTTTCATTAATTAATAAAATATAGGAAAAGTGGATAATATTTTTTCCATTTGAATAATTAAATTATATAAAAATTCTCCTTTTAAATATATATTAATGAAAAAGTATATTTGTTAAATTAATATAGAAAATAAAATATATTATGAAAGATTAGTACTATTATTGAAGACTTGGGAATTCCTATGGAAGACTCCTTGGCAATGGAGAGATTTGGATAATATTTTTTTGACAGAGGATTATGAAGTTGAAATTGGATTATTGGGGAATCATAAAAAAGATTTTTTAAATTGTATACATAAATTTTTTATATTTATTCAAGTGGTTTTGAGAGGACTTGTTTATTCGTTTTGAGAATGAAATTTTTTAAATATCCCAACATAATATAAAGGGACCACATGTTTCACATTCCAAGTCTATCAAAAATGAAAATTAATTAGGTAGGGGTGAAAAAAATCAATAATCCTTAAACTATTGTTATTCTCTAATTTTTAAAACTTGTTTATATGTCCTTCACTCTTAATAGTTTCTCTTTTAGCATTATTTTTTGTGTGGGGGCAATTAGTTTTTACCAATGTAATTTACATTTAATGCCTAAAATTAAGTTGGAACAATTTAAATAATTTGGTTATATTTATTCAAAATATTATATATCTTTAATCATATAATATTTATAAGTTTATGAATACTCTATTTTAACATTACAGTAATTAATTCTTAAAATCCCATTTTCATAAAAAATGTATTTTTAAGTAAAAAATTTATGTGTAGGATAAAATAATCATTATTATAAGTTTTCATTATAAATTTTTTTTATAAAAAATGTTATGTTTATTTTATATAACAATAACACTGATGAGTACCAAAATATTATTTAATTAAAAGGGAATACAAGAAAATTCCTTTAATGGAATATATTACATATGTTCATCAAATTTTAAGCGAGGGTTATAAAAATTTATAAATGTTTTTAAAAATATATATTAATAATAAAAATTAATTAATTAATTAATGAAAATGTTTTATAATATTATCGGTCTTTCTTATATAATGATAATGTCATTGTAGTTAATGTCTCAGTAAAAATACAATTTTCATTATTCACATAAAAGGCAACTATTTCAAAAAAATCCAAAATATTCATGTTAATGAAATATTGAAATGATTAATATAAAAATTATTTTTATTTTATCAAATTAAATTTATATAAATTTATTATTTTTCATTTAAATAGAAACATAAATATATTATATAATTTGGTTAAATTTATTTTTACCCACCAATTCTATAGCTACATTTCAACAATAATATATCAATATGTTTTTCATTGTGGCTTAGTGTTATATGGGAAGTAAGATATTTAGCACATTAGGATTTAAAATAACATATAGTTTTAGATAAATTTGTTTTATATTAATGGGTTGTTAGTGTATTAAGGGGAGGATATATAGGTGGGAATTGCTAAGATCATCTTCCACCATTGTCACACCCAAGCAACCCCACCGGGCACAACGATATAGAAAATAGGAATGTAGAAAAATATAAGAGATAGAGGGTTATAAATTTGAAACAACCTCTATGATTCAAGGTACTATTTATATCTACTCAACACCAGCAGACATACTCATAGATACTAGCTCAAGAAATTCATTTTTTATTACATCCCTCTAGTATGGGTAAAAGATCCTAATAGAGTTGTTATCCTATCCTATGTGGCTAGAGACTCTTTGTAGAATTGGTCCCATGATCACCCAAATATATTGATGATTCAATATTTTATATACTATAGATGGCCTTTCATGGAATCTCATTGTGGCAATGATATATCCCAATGACATTATATTATTTAGGAAGTGGCTAACCTTAATTAATTTTAGAGTTTTTCACTACTGCCAAAGAGTGATGTGTTTTAGATTTGATGGAAGAATATTTTCCGTAATGGGAATAATGGACCATAAATATAGATGATTAGGGCCTATATGTGGATAGTTAAAAACTATCACCCATCTGATGAAGTTTTTGGAATTCTGTATGGACAAAGATTCAAATGATCATATTACCATGTACATAATGAATTATATATATATATTTATAAAGTATAAACCCAAATTTCCCCCATATTAAATTATTTAATTATATATTAGACATAACTTTAGAATAACTCTAATATCATTTATTACCTATCAAATTTACTTGACCAAATATATGGAGATGAAGGTGTAGTTATAATTCATTATGGTGAATGGATTAATTAAACCCAATATATCCCCTTGAGTGGCTTCAGTTTTGTTCGTAACGAAGGTGGATGTAATCTTGAGACTTTTTGTAGACTACCTAAAGCTAAATCACTTGATTGTAAGAAATAAAATTCCATATTTTATCAATTTCTATTCGCTATTACATAAAAATAAAAGTGAAGTAGTTCATAAATATCAATCATATGTCCTCCTATAACCACATTTTAGTTTGAATTATCGGTGATTTTAATTAAGTATTGAGGTGTCTTTGTGGGAATTAATGGTTTTTTGGTGATTAAATTTATCAAAAAAATTCCCCTATTGTGTTCATGGGACTATTGAAATAGATCATCCATACCTTCATAGACCAATTCTGCGATGTCTCCTCAACATTGAAATATATTCATGTTTTGTATTTATGTATTTTACTAGACATAATTTGAAAGAAAATATCAATTTTAATTTATTTAAGAGTCCAATTTTTTATTTATAGGTCCACATATTTGGGTAAGATATATAAGATGGAAGAGTATCTATAATCTTAGTGAAGATGAATATAGTACTTTCTTGGAAGGAAACTAAGAGCATGTTTGTGGTTTGAGTAATCCCTTGGTTGGATAAACACTACGAGAGGTTCATGTAAGATTTTATTAGATTACATCTCCCAAGACATCCCTTTCCATAATTTTTAAGACCTTCATTTTTTCAAAGTGATTCCAAAGATATTTCAATGATATTGGATAATGATTTTTGAGTGATCCTATTCTATGGTTTCTAGAGGAAAGATTCATGTGTCTTGTGATTTGAGATACCTATATAGTTGGTATTTAAAGTGTTTTAATGTATAGGTAGTTGTGTATTTTTTATGGGTCCAAACAATTGGGACCTCCCTATAAGAACTATTTGACCCATTCATTAGATTTCATAGCGGTAGTGTAATCGTTGATGATGTGGATACCCTACATTCTTAGAGATAATTTTTTTTTCTACATAGACCATAAAAGTCTCATATATATATATATGTTAACCCATAAAGATAATAACATGAGGTAGATAAGTTTTTAAGAGTTCCAACATGACGATTAATCTAATATTTTATATACTCTAGGGAAGGGAAATGTTGTTGTGTGTTCTCTTAGTATTAAATATTAATCCTGTTTAATGGTGTTGGTGTCTAAGAAGTTGGTGATGATTGTGATTTATCCCAAGTCTTCAGTATTTTAGGGAGGCCTAGTAATTATACATTTATTGTTTTATCTTTAATGGATGGATATTGTTTGGTGATATAGTATATATTTTTTTTAATATGGAGAGAACCTCATCTACCTTATAAAGACACCACTCCATGTTTGAGTTATATTTGTTGTCAATTGATTTCAGATAAAAAATCTATCAATTAAATAGAAACATTTAATTGATGTTAATATGTTGGAGAAGTTACAATGAAGAATATATAATAAATTTAGTAAAAGAAACCAAACTTGATAAAAAATTTGATGTAGCTTAGATGATGTAAGGAAGTAGCTCAAGTAAAATTTTATTAAAGAAGTCATTTTGGAGACTTAGAGTATTACTTATTTTGATTGATGATAGATTCATAGTGCCTAAAACAAGTGATATTTGTATAATTATTTTTATGTTAAAATAATAATGTTTATGATGTTTATATTAGTAATTTACATATGATATTTTCAAATCTGAATAGATCGAAGCATCAAAGATAAACAAGAAGAAATTACCTTAAAGCGATTCGTTAAGAAGTTTTAAAAACTCACTTTTTGAAGAAAGTATAATGAGTAAGTATGATATAGTTTTATATAATAATATTTATAATCTAATAAAATGGAGTGTGAGTGATGGTTTATTGAAGCTATGTAAAGGTAAGTCAATCTTCGTGTTGTTTAAAGGTAGTCTAATATTTCTACTTATCACATAAGGTTAAAAAAAGTATTGTATGGGTAACTTGATTAAGGGTATCTTTAAATCTAAATAGGTGGATATTGTGATGATTGTTGGGCTAAGGTCCATCAGTAGAAGATTTTTGAGTATCTCAATTAGATGAAATTTTCTACATAATTCCATTATATGGAGTATCCATCAGATATAATTTAATTAATTATTCATTACAAGGGAATGTCAAATCAAAAAACCTATTTTTGAATTCCATGATGATAAATGAAAAATGTGTTTGAACAATTACATTCATTTTTTCATTGGATTGAAAATGATCTAACAGACTATATCATACATTTCTAAGTGAATTTTTTTGTACTGATCAAATATCACATTGCCTTGACATTTTCATTTAAGTTGATATTTATAATAGGAGAAAATATTTTGAAATATTGTTTAACAGACTCATGTTAAATGGTATATTTATTAGTTTACCTGAAATTTTCATTTCATGAAGATAATATATTATGGATGAACTCATTATTTATGGGTTTTGAACTATATAAAGTGATGATATAAAATGAACTAAAAACATAAAAAATTACATCATATGTACCTGTATAAATATTAAAATGATAAATATATTAATTATTTATATTATAAAAAGATAATTGGGTCATTTTATAGACTTTATGTGATATAAGTTCTAAAATTATCGAACACCGGTTTCCTAACAAATAAAAAATTTAGAGAAAACAAGTGATTATATTCGAATTAGGATATTACATAATTTTCAGAAAAATTATTCTTAACAATGTTATTTGAAACATATTATGATCATCATATAGAGTTTCATAAGGTTTCAAAATGATATATCTTGTAGAAGTTTTCGTATGAAATCATCGGATCAATGATTCTGAGTGAAGTTCATCAGACTGAAGGAAACATGCTCATAGTTTAAGTGTACTATGTAACGGTAAAAATCACTTAGTAATGGGAAAAATGTGTCTCGCATAAGTGTAAAAAATGAATGATTGTTTTTTATATCATTAGAAAAATAATTTTTAATGAATTTCATCAATTTTATGTTTCTAAGCCAAAGAATTGGTAGATGTTTTTTGAAGCATTTCATTACTAAGAAGAAGTATATTTTTAATGTTTTCTAAGATGTCACTTAAAATTATAATGGAACAAAATATTATGTTTCACTAGATGGGTGTCTTGTAATAATGTTTTAGGAGATTCAATGTTTGAAGAACATAAAAAATTTATTAAATTTATTAACTATTGCAACTCTAAACTGGTCATTCAAAATTTTAGTAATCACAAAGAAATTTGGGATTTTAGTGAAGTTATGGAAATTGGAGGAAGATTATAGATACCAATTATTTTATAAATTTTTTGAGAGTTATACCAATGAAATAGAAAATAAGAAAGATGTTCGAAATTCAATATTTTTCTAGATGTGAATATATATTTGAATTCATGCACTTTCCAAGAGAGGTTCACCAATATAAATGTGTTGTTAAAATAGTATGATATGTTGAAGGACATTGTTCATACATATAAAGGAGATAAGGTTCCAAATAATCAATATCATAAGAAATTAATGAATATGAATCTTGATATCCATTCTTATCATAGTTGGAGTTTTTCATTGCAGAATTACTATATTGAGTGAATGTAACGTATTGAAAAATAAGTGAACAAGAATAATGAAAGAAAAACAAGAAGGAAAATATGATCCCCCGAAATGATAGTAGAAGAACATCATCGGATGGAAATTTCAAATAGAAGAGACTAATATAAAATGTTTCAGATGATGTAAGATGAAAGAAAGTGCATATTTTAGGTTACTTCTATGAAGAAGATGGATATTTCAAACTATCACTAGGCAGAGATCACTTTATTGATAGGAATAGATATACATGATCAAACTGAGGACTTGATTGACATGTTCTATATAGAGTAATTTTATGAACTATTTATTTCCTGCTACAGTGCAAGTAACAATTGAATATGAAGGAAATGGAGAACAATAAATCATTATAACATCCATTAGAAGTAAAATAGTTATAATACTTTACTAGTGTTACAATGTTTCATAGGAAGAAGTTGAAGGCTATCTTCAGTGGTAGTATAAATAAACAATATGGAATTACATTTGGACTAGGATATCACTAGTCCCAAGCTATAACATTATTTCTATCTACCCTCTTTAAGTGTAGAGAACCACACTTCAACCATGTACTGTTTCTATCTAAAATAGTATAAATGGAATATTATTATAGTCGAGAATATTTGTACTAGTAAACACCATATATAGAAAGGACTATATATTATCATTTAGTATGGAACCTTGTCAAATTTTCATGTGGAATCATTTTCATGCTTCTATATAAATGAATATCATAAGGGAATGAGGATTATAGAATAAATATTCTAACAGGTCTAAGAGGAAAAGGAATAAATAATTATAAAACTGTTAAATGTTCCTAACACTGATTCACCAACCATGTGTTTAGTATATCCCATAATGCTCCTCTCATATTCAATGGAAGGATCATTTATGTTGGACTCTCAAAGTTACAACTATTGTCTTTTAATTATTTAATTTTATTTCCTACATATGAAATGATGTCCATTTTAGGTGAAGACTAAATTATCTCTGAGCATAATTTAATTTCATCCAAGACCATGTCAAACTAGAGAAATAAAGATAAAATAATATTGAACAAGTTATCATTATTATCTAAAGAAGTGGGATTATTAGTTTTTCTATTCCATAATATTAATTTTAACATATTAGGATTAGAATGTTCTAATATGGTGGGTCAGTTTTCCACCAAGGAAAAGGAAACATTTCCTACATTAGGTTACCATGAGAAATGTAAGTTTTTAAAAAAAAACTATCTTATTGATGTAAACCCTATAATAAGTGATTATAATGATTATCTACAGCATCTCAAGACATATCATCTAGTGGATTGAAAGATACTCTAGATTATGTTCCCAAAAAATAATATCCCATTTGTGGATTTTTTCAAAGTATGTTGTTAGAGATCACCTAGATGGAAGAAGAGGATGATAATATGGAAAATTATTTACAAGATAAGATTCTATAATCTATAATTATCTCTATAAAAATTGGATTCATTGAACAAAGAATGATGGATCTTAAAATAATTTCCTCAAAATGGATCAAAATGTTTCAAGAAACTATGAAGAATGTTAGACCATCCACACCATCCTATAATATTTTTTTTAAAATTCATTATAAATAGTGAAATTGTATAATGAAATTTTTACAAGTATGGACGAACAAGGATAAGAATAAACCTTCCAACATGACAAGCGTTTATAGGAAAATTATTTTTTAATATGTCTCCCGATGAAGATCCGAAATGTTATGAAGAAAAACAAAAAAACATTCTAAAAATATAAGAAAGTTAAGGTTTATGGGTCAATTTTGATGATGTATCAAATTTGGGAAATTTTAATTGGATTGTTGGTAAAATCCTCTAAAACAAAAATATTAATGGAATCATGGACCAAAGGGGACTAATTAAAATATGAAAAAAAATATTTATAGTGTAAGAAAATTATAAAAATATCCAATGGTTTTTGAAGGAAAAAAAATGTTAATGTTACCAACAATAGTGGTCAAAAGAATGATACATGCTCATCTCAACATGTATCACATGATAATATGTAAATGTGGCCATAAAATACAGTTATAAAATAAGTACCTTACTTTAGAAATAAGAATAAGAATATTATAATAAAAATTCTCCCAAGAATATTTCATGTAATGAAATTGAGAGAACCTTGGATTCAAAATCCAAGAATTTAAATAAAATTTTAACATTCAAAATATCAAAAACAAGGAGGTCACTAAATAGATACCATGTGGAAAATCCAAAATTACTTCCAAAATGAGAGGATTTCTTTAAAAGGGGTTCAAATTAATTATCCACATGGGTTTTCCGGAAGAATGTTTATCCATATGAATTATAATTTCATGTAAAGAGATCCATGATGCACCAATACAAATCTAAACTAAATTTATAATGTTTATGAATAGAGAATCTATGAAATAGAGAAACAAAATTTAGAAAATAATATCAACCTTGTTATTCACATTTAGTAGCAAGGAAGATACATGTTAATCTATAAAACATTGTATGATATAATTTGTTTTAATATAGGTAATTGAATTTGATTCATATTATTCAATGGAATACCATGGACAATTAACATGGATGTCAACCCCAAAGAGTATTTGTTATGTATTTTTTTCATCCCTCAATGTTTCCAAAGTTGGCTTATTAGAAAATATATGATGATCATTCATGGTGAAGATGTGGGGATTGTAAATTTTATACATCCATACAAGTAATATTAATCATGATGTTTTCTTATCATGAAGTTTTTATAGAATATATTTTCAAGATATTCATCCTTATAAATATACTATGAAATATCTCCCTGTATGGGAGAAATTTGGAGGATATTGAAAAATCTACCATAATCATTGCATCATATAAATATAATTTTTCATGAAATCATTTGATGGTAAAGTTATTAGAGAAATTCTGTGTTTCATAAATATTTCATCCTATGTTACTCAAAATAAAAATATTTATACACAGGGGAAGAAGTTTAAGAAAAAAATTATTTTAGTAAAATATAATTATGAAATTTCTCCAAGCCCACATAAACGTATTATTGTGTATAAATATTTTATCTAATAATTAATGGTATTAAAAGTATATGAGTTTGGTATTCACTAAATATATTTTATATATCATTGAGTATCTTTATCTTATAAAAAATTGGATAACTTTTAAGGATATTATTAAGTGTTCTCATCCCACATGGTATCATGATTGGTTAGAAAGGAATATTTTTTTTGGATAAATCTAATCCTCTTTTTTTATACATTGATGGAGGATAAATTATACATAGATTAGAATGATGGATAAAACATTTACTAATAATAATTGGATACCCTTTTTCCTTGAAAATTTTATTTCTTTTAAATAAGGGTATAGAATGTAAAATGAATTTTTGTAAATGTAATGTGACACGAAATAAACAACAATGATTCAAATATTCAAATATTTATTTGGAATGATATTTAATGTTATTTACATCAAATATAAAGGGGGATATTGAAAATAACTCACCCTATTTTTTGTATTTTCAATCAATGGATTCCAGTTTTCAATATTTTTCAATAAAATTGAAACATATCATTAATTTTAATATATTGAAGAATATATAAAGAATATGTTTTTTGAATGTTTGGATGAATTTATCAAGATTGATAATGAATATTATGTATTTGGGATGAAGTGGGGAAGTTATTCAATTGTTTTTATCATAAGGAAGTAAATTTGAATACATTAAGTTTTATTTTGGATTATTTATTAGTTGTTCTAAATGAATAAACAATTTAATGATTGGAGAGCATCATTTTCATAAAGCATAAAAAGTTGGTGAAGTTTCCATAAGTAATTTACTTTAAAAAATTTAAAAGTTGAATGGATATAATTAGTTTATAGAGATGAATGGATGAATATATACATAATGTGTTTCCTTAACATGTTTATATAAAATACCAAAAAAATAAATAATAGAGATATAGTTGGAAGGATGTAGATTTACCATTATTGTGAAGATAAGTAAAATAAGTTTGCATGTGGCTATATTGAATCTACATAAAGGTAAGTCAGTCCTTATGTTGTATATTGGTAAACTAAATCATATCATAATGGTGCAGTAATATTTCAAATACCCAATAATGGTATTAAAATTGTTATGTATGGGTGAGTAATGTAAGGTTAGCTTTGAAGCCAAAAATATATTGATTGTGAAGATCAAGGTACTAAGTTCTATTAGATGAATATTTACATGTAAGTGCATTGGAAAGAGTTTCACGAATAATTAAAATGGATGAAGTTTCAATAAAATATATTTTTATAAACAATTTATTACAAAGGAAAACCCATTAATATTGAAATATTAGTAAATTATATGTGGACTTATGGAATAAATTGTTTCACTGATTACATTCATTTTCTTGTTAGACAAACAATTATCGGAAGAACTATTGTATATTCTTTTGTGTACTATGTTATTCATCGATCAGATATCAAAATTTATTTTGACTGTGATTCAAGATTAGGTTTAGGTAAAGGTAAATTTTTCTGAAATATATTTCAATCATATCAAATTCCATGGGAGACTGTAGGGTTTTCATAAAAAGTTCAAGTCTAGAAGATATTATATTGTGGTTGAAATCAGTGCATTTATGGGTCCAGAACTATGTAAAGTAATGAAAGAATATGAATAATGATCATTCCATATTCTATTTGATGGACATGAAAATAAATAATATTAATGAAGGGGTAATGAATTCTATCATACAAACATTGTGGGTCCTCGGACCAACTCCATCAAATAAAAGTTCTTTAATGATCCAAAACATAATTCACAAAAAATGAAATATTTAGAAAAACCATGGAATGATCATTGAATGAATATTTTTCCAAATGATCTAACAAATTATTCTTCTCAAATGTAGAGTAATCATGTGAATATTATCAAATAGAGTTTTTTTTTGTTTTGAACTTTTTTATTGGACATAAGATTCCATGTAAAATCATCATACAGATTTTTTTGGTTGATCTTCATCGAATGAGAAGAAACTAAAATATAGAAGGGAAATACATAATTGTAAAAATAAATTTTATAATGGTACACCATGGGTTATGAATTGTAAAAAAATTAATGTTTTCTAAATAACAGGAAAAATAATATCAAATGAAGATCATCGGTCATATGTTGACGTGAAAAGGAAACATATGAGGTTTTTTGTAGAATGTCTCCAATAAGAGGTGGTATATTTCAAAAAGTTTGTTGTATGCTCCTAAAAAAATTTAATGGAATATTAGATGAAGTTTCACTAGATGGAATACATGTTATAATATTTTACTAGATAGAATATTCCAAGAACAATACAATATTTTTAATGTTATTGACTATAGAGATACTAATTTTGACTTTTAATGTTCTAATAATTAGAAGGGATGTTTGTGATTCAAGTGATGTTTGGGAAATTTGAAGAAGTTTATAAAACATTTTGATGTTCCCAATTATTTGATTCGGGGTTAAGAAAAATAATAAATGAGTAGGATGTTCAAAATTAAAGACTAAACTAGGACGATATAGATATTTTAGTTACCACACATTCCTATGGAAGCACACCTATATAAAGGGGTTGTTGAAACTATATGAAATGTTAAATAACACTTTTCATATATGTGAAGGAGATAAAATTTAAAAAAAAATCTCCATAATAATGTATCAGCAATAAATCTTGAGATCAATTCTAATTAGAATCTAAATTTTTTATTAAAGAATAATATGATGGAGCATGTGGCACCGTATGGATAAAATTTTCAGACAGAAAAATTATTGCACCCAATATAAGACAGAAGAACAAGAAGGAAATAAGGTTCCCCAAAACTCATACTAGATGAACATCCTAAAAAATATAATCTTATGGATGAATTTTATGTACAAAGTTTCACATTAATGGAGAAAGGAGAAAGGGAATCATACATTTTTATAACAAGAAGGAGGATATGTCAAACTATCACTAGATGGATACCACCGGATAGATAGTAGCAGATACATAGGATCGAATAGATGATTGGAAAAAAAATTAAATAGAGAAAGTTTAATGAAAGTATCATACCCATTATTTTATAAGTTAAAATTGAATAATAAGGAATTGGATAACAGAGAATCATTTTGACACCCATCATATATCTCAGAAGGTGGAATAATTTCCTAGTGTTACAATGTACATTAATAAGAAGGTGAATACTATATTATAAGGAAGTATAACGAACCAATAAGGATATGTTATTAGAATATGTCATCACCACTATATTGATACAAGATAGTTTCCATCCCCCATACGAGATTTTACAGAACCACAATTTTACAAAGGATTGTTTTCTAGATAAACCATAGTACCTGGAATATTTCTAGAGTGTATAATTTTTTAATGGGTCAACGCCATATGTATAAATGACTAGAAAATCGCATTGAGTAGTGATCCTTGTTATAATACCATGTTCAATAATTTCATTTCATGATATACATGTACACATTATGGAAAATAGAATATGATAGTCAAGATTATAACAGATCTAAGTGGTAAAGGGATAAAAATTATACAAGGGATAAAAGTTCCTAAAACTAATCCCCGCCCCCCTCCATGATCAGTATTATGTAATTCCCAAAGTGTTCCTCTCGCTCTATTTTAAGAGGTAATATGGGATTTTAATACATCCTATTTAATAGTACATCTGAGTGTGATGATGAAATTCCAATACCACAAGAATTTGTTTTTGTGTCGTAGTATAAAAATAAGTATTGTTGTGTTTATCTAACAGTGCCTCACTAAAAACAAGTAAATGAAATCCACCAAATTTTAGTTGGTTTAGCTCAACCCCCATGAGGTTCTAAAGTGTTAAATGGATGGTATATCAACATCATTTTTCAGAAAACTTATATGTTTAGTGATATGTAAAAAATATATTTTGGTGGCCATCAACTAATTAAAAATTTCATCCAAATTTCATCCAATAGTAGAGTAGTGTTCAGTAGAAATAATTAGATTATTATATTTTGATAATGTCATCAAAATGTAAGGAATTTAAATATTCAATACTTATATCCATGATGATCAATTCATATCCTAGTTATTGAAGATATTACAAGTTTTGTTGGGGACACAATTGTACATGAGTATAATGTTCCACACTAAAATGGATGCACCTAGTGAGAGAAAAAACATGTTTATTAAGGATATGGAGAGAGTTTCTTTGCTCATGTTTTTGTAGTGATAAATGGTTCACATACCCTTGTATTTCACACACAAAAATTACTAATACTCCACTATTAAAAATTCACTTTTTGAGGCCCTATATTGTACACCCCATAAGTCACCCTTATACTCGATAGATATTAGAAAGACATCACTAATGGGTCTAGAGTTTGTGTGACTAAATATAAAGAAGGTTAAATTTATATAAGGGGAGATAAGGATATATCAGAGATATATGAAATCCTATATGTACTAATGATGGATTCCTTTGGATTTCATGGATTGAGATATAGAGTTCGTAAAGGTCTCTCCCAGAAATTGGTTATTATGGTTTGGTCAAAGAAGTAGTCTACCTATGTGGTTTATTAGGTCATTCAAGATTCCATTCATGGTGATAAGGGTTTATTATAACCGATAATTACCCATAAAATTTGTATAGGTGTACAACATCTTCAACATGTAGTAATTTTGGTGATACATGAATGAATCAACACACATCATCAACATGGGAGAGATAGACATTGAGGATAAGGAAACCTTATCAGAGTTCCATGTAATAATAAAGGATCAGAAGAAGATGTCCCTTTTTTGATTTTTCAATACTAATAGCACGTGTGTATTGGATGCATAGGAAGCTTTATGAGTTATTTTAGAAACATGAGAGTAAGATTTGAACTCTGTACCCTCACCTATTTGAGTGACTTGTTCTTTTCATGGATGATAATATGTGAAGGTGGGGAGGATGTAATGAACTATATTTTTTTCCCTCAAATCCATTATAATTTTTTGAGTGGAAGATTATATTTGTGTAATGGTGAGTTACTTCACACTATAATGGTTACCTTTCACTATGGTGTCTAGGTTGGGGTATAAAAACACATGTATCATTAGTTTAACATTAGATAGGAGGTTCGGGAGATGTAATTCCCTTTGTTTTAACACGAAATAAGAGAATTGTTTTGTCATTCTTATATTTTGATCAAGGATTCCTAAGGTCCACATTATTTCTTTTTGAGGATTGAGGATTTTTCTATAGAAGGTTATGCTACATCATAGAGATTTTGATTCATTTTATGTTATGAGAGTTCACTATGATTTTTGGGGAGTTATGAGTGTCCATAACCATCATCTAGTTTTTAGATATTATATTATACAAGTGAAATTGTGGAGTAATAGTCCACATTACACCAATTGTTTTTCTATATTTGTGAGATTTAACATAAAACTATTTTTTGTTATATTTTTTTTGGGTTAATCAATGTTTTCATTATAAATAGGTCGAACCCCCTCTCACTCAATTTTTTTTCTATCAACCTCTCATCTTTTTAGGGTACAACTTTGGATACCTATATATCTTTGATTATATTTCAACTAAAAATGATTATATGTTGATACCTTATATATTTATATAATTGATTTGGGTAGAATTTAAAAATGATTCCAAAAGTATGACTCATTTCTTAGAAAATACACTATTATGAAATAATGGAATTTGGAATCTATAATTTAATTATTCATTGTAATATTTACGATATAAATTTTTTGAATACCTAATAATCACTATAAGTGTTTTCCTTTTTGAAATTAACACTTGATAGTTAGCTTCCCATATTGAATATCATATTGAAAAATATTTTTTTGAACATATTTTTTCATTTTTTGTTTCATTTAGTGTAATCCACTAACCCTTATGATGGGGAATTGTACAGTTGGTGTTTTACAGTAGAGGCATGACATGGTTGTGATAACATGGGATTGTCGAAATGAGATATTAAAGTTAGTATTCTGTATGTTCATGTTACACCATGAAAAGGAATTTTGGGCCTCAAATAATTGTCTCATGTATTTCCCATAAATCTCATTGTAATATAATGGTACAACACTCTATATTACACCATAAACACCCCCATTACATGTATGTGTAAGATTATAGGCGTAACTATGAAATTATTGGAATTAATCATACACATATGATGAAGGTTTGATTTAATCCAACATAAGGTTAGATATAGTGTGTTAGTTTTAGATATTGTGTAAATGTGAGAACCATTGGAAAAAAATGGTGATTAAATTATAGAGAAGATGATGATGTTCATTGGGTATGGTTTACAAATATCAGAAACTACATGAGACAAATGTCTTGAGCATTATAGTGTGGTAGTATGGGTCACATCATGACTTTGTTAGTCGCAACAACGAACTATACCAACATGATACCTCAATGGGTGCATATATATGATGCCATCTATATGATGGAATAAGGTGAGAAGATAGTTTATCCTCACAATTTTTCCGCATAAAGTGTGATATATTGACCTTTAGAATGTTGGATCGATTTTAAGATAGAGATGATACTGATTGTAGTATCAAACTATGGTGTAGATACTCAATATACAAGAGGGGGGTGGATTGTATACTTTAAAAATTTATTAAGGAAATTTTCCATAAACAAAATTCACAACACCTCTATGTTCTAATAACTTGCTTGATTCTGGAAATGTGATTCGGAGAATGAAATTTCAGAAAAGTGAATATGGAAATGAAAATTAACAAAAGTTTACAATGATAAAGATTCTACTTTAAAGCGTATGCAATCTTACTAAATCTGAGTGTACAAGTATAAGGAAGTATAAGATAGCTATAATTTCCTTAACAACCAAAATTACAGTAGAAAACAAATATGGAACACTAGAATTAACAAGTAGTAAATCTTTTAAACCAAATAGTAGGGTATCAAACATCCTTGGATAAAGGTCCATTTATTTATTCATTTAAGATATTCTGTCTTACCCACACTAGGGTAAGCCCTTGATATGAAGATCAGAGTCTGTCTTCTTATCCCCACAAGACCTAAACCTCAAGGTAGTCGGCACCTCTATCTTCCTATACCCGGAAGACCTCAACTTCAAGGTAGTCGGCACCTCTGTCTTCCTATCCCTAGAAGGCCTCTAATGTACTCAGCAACATTCAGAGTCAAACAAGGCAATTCGGAACAAGATGTTCAGTACGCACAATGCCTAAAAGTCTCTCTCTATAAATCACTTCAGAAGCATGTAATCTTTAGAGTCATAGAACAGTTATGAGCTCTTTCAAATAAGTTCCTATTTATTTGCACGGTTTCAACAGTCGGATCCCTCCTCCAAAATTCATATTTTTCCTTGAATTTTGGAGGGACCTATACACATGTTACTCAAATAAAATTTAATTAGTAACTGAATGCATGAAATCATTTTATAATCAAACCATGAGTAAGAAAAAATATGGTTACATAAGAAAATTAATTTTTTGGAATGTAAGGAAAAGTGAATGTTAGGAGTCTAGAAAAAACTATTCGGAGTCTATAATACAAGGATATTCAGATTCTGTTTTCCAAGGAATTCAGAACCAGAATTCTGTAGAATTAGAGAGTTTGAATTTCAAGGAAATTCGGAATCTGGATTGACAGGAATTCAGAACCTGAACATAGATAGTACAGAGTCTGAGTTCATAATAATTCAGAGTCTGGACCCATAAATGTTCAGTGTCTGTGTTCATAATAATTTGGAGTCTAAACACATAAAAGTTGGGAGTATGAGTTCTTAAAAATTCGGAGTCTAAACTCATAAATGTTCAGAGTCTGAGTTAATAAGAATTCGGAGTCAGACCTCATAAGAGTTCATAGTTTGAATTAAGAGAGTTCGATTCCAGAACTCAGAAGAGTTCGGAGTCTAAATTGAGAGAACTCAGTGTTAGAACTCATAAGAGATTGGAGTCTGAAATCAGAGAACTCGAATTCAGAACTTAGGGGATTTCAGAGTCTGAACTCAGAGAGTTCAGAACTTAAATTCGTTTCATAAAAATAGAATTATTTATACCAAATTATTATATGATTCCGAGGTTTTTCATATGAGACCAAATTTTATACTTAGAAAAAATTAACAATGAAAAACATGTTAATGATAAATTTCCTTGGGGAAGGAAAATTTTCCTTATGAAATTAAAACATAGGGAAAATGAAATTTTCCTTAACATAAGCTGTTTGTGAATTTTAAAACAAGAGGAAATGGGAAATCAATAAGGAATCCTTAATGACTCAATAATCTTCCTACATAAGAAGAAATGGAAAAGTCATAAGGAAGCCTTATTGACTAAAAAATATCCCCCTTTTTGGTGTGCATAAACATTCTTATGAAAAAGAATATAAGGACTTAGAAAATATTTTTCTGGACTATGAATGTAAAACTTATCTCCCTTCATACATGAGCAATGAAGAATATGACTAACTACCCCTTAGGCTTTGGAAAACTAAGGATCATATTTTAAATTTATAGAATGAGATTTTTCATTATCTTGATTAAGAAAATCATTGTAATGACAGCTCCACTAGGATGAACTCCCCCTTACTTAGGGAAATTTATTCTTTTGTTATTATTCTTGTTCCTTTCTCCCCCTTTTTGATTTTCAAAAAGGAATACAGGGAATGAAAAAGAAATGGTTGTACCTAAAAAATTAGTACATCACATTCAAAAAACCCCAACATTTCATTATAATAGGAAAAATTATAGAAGGAAATTTCAAAAAAAAATTTATTGGGTATATCATCTTTCCTTTTTCTTGGGAATCAACTTATTCACAATGGTTTTTAGATTTTTGAGCTCCTTTTGATCTACCTCAGCTCGCTTTAGAATCTGATCCTGATCCTCATATTTCTTCTATAGAGCTTGGATTTTATCTTCCTAAGACATGAGAGCCTCTGTCTGAGCCTTCAGAACTTCTTCCTACTTAATAATCTTTTCTTGTTTCTCAATCTGAATATCTCTTTCTCTCTTCCAGCTTTGATCAACTGAATACAACTTCCCATTCAGATCTTTTTACTTCTTGCATCTGAGTATTCTTCTCAAGAGTTAGATTTTTCTCAAAGCTACTCATGAGATCCTTGATTTTACCATCTACAATTTCAAATGCCTCCTTGACACTATCTTGGAACTCATCAAGACATTTCATGTCTTCAATAGTTTTCCTTGACCAACTGGTCATAATCTTGCATGATCTTTTGGGGGCTTCGTAGTTGATGAAAAAATTATTAAGATCAGCCTCAAGCTGGACCCACTTGTCAATCACCACAGACACTAAATCTGATTTTTGGTTTAGGGTGTGTTGGAGCATCTATCACCAAGATTCAATAATGGTAAAAATAGGAATTGTCCCCATAATATTTTTCAAATACTATACTATGAAATCATGTCTAAGAGATGATGATTCTGAATCTAAAACTTTTCTTGGTGAGGGATCTTTCTCTAGCTCAGAAAGTTTCCTCTTTGAAGATCCAGAAGCTTCCTTCTTCTTCAAAAAAACTTTACCTGATGTATCAACAACCTCCTTTCTTCCCTTGGTAGCTTTCAGAATGGATTCCTTATCTGGAGATGCATGTTCACAGTCAGACAGCTGAACAATTTTATGTTCATCTACCACTTATTTCTCATCTCCTACCCCAGTATCCTTAGGATGAATGAGATCTCTATTGATAATTTATTTTTTAGATGTCTTATCTACTTCATCATCATCATTTCCTTCATCCTTCCCAGGAGTATCCAACATTGAGGATTCAGCTAGAGAAGTTTAGATTGAGAGTTTCTCAGATGGATTCTCCTTCTCATGAAACTCTTCTACTTTCTTAATGATATCTTTGGTATCACCACTAGTTTATTATTTTTTTCTTCTTTAGCTTATTCAACTTATTTTTCTTTAGTCTTTTCTAGATTCACATACTTCTTTCCCAGGATTTCAGGTAAAGCTTCTACTAGGAAGGATTTTGGTACCTGGATACTCTCAGATTCTTTCTCAGTATCCCTCAAAAGGGATTGCACAATCTCTACATTATTCATCTTCTTCTTTAGCTTCTTTTCTTTCTCTTCCCCTTCCAGATTCTCAGCTGTCTTCTCCTTCAAATATTTGGATTCAGTAGGGTCTAGTCCAAAATTGGGCTCTCATTCTTTCATGTTCTTTTTATCTTCCCTCCACTTAGAAACTACCTCATCTGGAGAGTATTTTTTCTTTTTTGTCTTTGGAGGTACAGATTGTATTTCTGTAGGCTCTGGGGTTTTTTCCTTTTGTTCCACTTCCTTCACTTTCCTCTTTCTTCCTTTTTGGAAGTCTAAGCCACTTCCTATTTCTTTGGAATAGCTTCAGTCTCTTCTTCTGGAAAATCAGAAAATTCTCTAGAGTCTTTAGAAAGCCAATGTTCATTCTCTTAAGGGTATCATCACTGACTAACATGACTTTGCATTTACTTGGCTTGGAGCTACAAAGAATTTTAAAATATTCAAAGCACCGAACAATTAACATGTATAGAATAACTAGATACATGATTATCTGAGCCTTCAAGTTTCCATTCTTAATATTCTCAATAGTAATGAGAATATGCATAACCCAATTAACCTTCCTCAGGTTCACCAGAAAATCTAAAATATTCATGCCACTTTTCTTCAACGTTCCTTTGTCCCTTTTCCTCGAAATGATGAATCCTTGAACCCATAATTCGAGAATCCGATTATTTCTAGACAAGTGTGAAATCTTCAGATTCTTAACATCTGTAAGGCCGAGACACTCTATAGATTTTACCTTAACAAAACTTCCTTGAAAATCTGGAAACATATGTGAGAAGAACTCTACCTCACCCTCGTAAGGAACTCCATTAAAATTAGTGTCCTTGGTGTATGAAAGAGAATAAGTCATTCCATGTTTCTTGAAGGAAAACATTTCTCTACCTTCTTCATTGAAGAAACTATCTGATTCATAAAACTCAACTAGAAAGTCCAAATAAACTAAATCTTGAGCCCCTGGAATTGATACGCAAACACTCTCCCAACAATCCAGCTTAATGTTCTTTGAGATTAAAGAATAATACTTGGGGAAGAAGTTTGAATGCACCAACCTTTCTCTATAGACTTGGCACTCTGAGATTGCCTTAACAGTAGACATATATTTCTAGGAGGATTCTTCTATAGACATTCATATTTGAGAAAGTTCTGAGAAGTTTCGAACGAGCTTATGTTGAAGGGTAGAACATCTGCACGCACAAGCTTTGGAATCAATGTGGGACAACCATTTTGGGTTCCTTTATATAGGTGTTTGGAGTGACAGTTCATATTCCAAACTCAATCCAATGGATGAAAAACCTTCTGATTAGATATGATGGTCGATATGACAGCTGCAAGGAAATCGTAGATTTTATCTCTTGAGGTTTTTAAGAAAAATAATTGGAATTAAGAAAAAAATAATTCAAAAATTTTAAATGAAAAACAAACTACTAGAAAGTAAATGATTATTACAAAAACTCATGAAAGGAAACATACCTTTCAGATTACTAGGAAGATTATTTATAATGGGGAAAATTCTTCTTAAAGAACATTAGATTCTGAAAATTTTTATTACAGAAAAATTTTAAAATGAAAACTCCATTACAAAAAATTTAAGACTACAAAATGACTTTAGACTAATAAAAGTTTTTAGACTAACTATTTATAAATAATTTATTACCTAAAATTTAGAAAATCATACTACGAATGTTTTCATTACGAATGATTATGAAAACATTCCTTACGAAAGATTTCTAAAATCTGACTATGAATATATTCATTACAAAAGATTTGAAATATCTGACTTCGAATATTTTCCATACAAAAGATTTTAAAATTTTGACTACAGAAATTTTCATTATGAAAGATTTGAAATATCTAACTACGAAAATTTTCATTATGAAAGATTTGAAAAATCTGACTACGAAAATTTTCATTACGAAGGATTTGAAAAATCTGACTACGCAAATCTTCAATACAAAATATTTGAAAAAAATTCATTGTGATAATTTTAAGAATACAATTTTTTTTATAAAACTTAAGAAACAAATGTAATCCCTCTATAAAAAAGATTTTATTACTGTAAGGAGATTGTATCAATAGAATGTTAATAAAAATATTACCATATAGTTATCATTCCTAACTTCTGTTTAATGTATTAAAATCTATTAGAGGGTAAAGATTTTATGAAAATGTCACCAAGATGACCTTGTGTTCTGATAAATTGAAGAATGATATATCCTTTTTGTGTGTGATCCCTATGAAAGTGAGGTATAATATCTTTGTGTTTTTCACAAGAGTGATGTGCATGGTTTTTACTTATGGAAATGGCAGTAGTATTGTCACACAAAATTTTTGTTTTGGTAAAACTCATACCATAGTCTGTGAGTGTGTGTTGCATCCACAATACTTGAGCACAACAATTTCCAGCTGCTACATATTTAGCTTCAGTAGTGGAAATTGCTACTATGTCTTTATCCTTACATGAAAAAGAAACTAATGAATCTCCTAAGAAATGACACGTTCCAGATTTACTTTTTCTATCCATTCTACATCCACCAAAGTCAGCATCTCAAAAAAATTTCAAAACAAAATTATTTCTAGAAGTATACAAGAGTCCTAAATCCATGTTTCCCTTTATGTACTGAAAAATTCTTTTCACTACCTTTAAATTAGATTCCTTTGGATTGGATTGATATCTTTCACATAATCATACTGAAAACATTATGTTTCGATGACTAGTTGTCAAGTATAGTAAGCTTCTTATTATACCTCTAAAGGATGTTTGATCTACTAGTTTCCCACCTTCATCAAGATCTCATGTGTTTGAGGTACCCATGGGAGTACTAATACTCTTAGTGTTGTCATATCCATACTTTTTAAAGAGAAATTTAATATACTTATGATGGGATATATAAATTCCTTCTGGTTTTTTAGAAATTTGAAAACCAAGGAAAAATGTTAACTCACCCATCATACTCATTTCAAACTCAGATTTCATTAGATCTGAAAAGGAATCAGTTAAAGATTCCTAAGTTGAACAAAATATAATGTCATAAACATAAATTTGGGCAATCAAAACATTTTTCTTATCTTTATTTATAAAAAGGGTTGGATCTGCATTTCCCTTAATGTATATATTTTGAAGTAAAAATCCAATAATTATTTCATACCGAGCTCTAGGGGCTTGTTTAAGTCCATAAAAAGATTTGGTATGTTTGTAGACATGTTCAGAATGTTTTAGATCTTCAAAACTAGGAGGTTGTTCAACAAAAACATCCTCTTGAACATAACCATTAAGGAAAGCACATTTCACATCCATTGGAAAAAGTTTGAAGTTGAAGAATGTTGTAAAGGAAAGTAGGATATGAATATATTCCAGTCTAGCTACTAGAGCGTTGGTTTCTTCATAGTTTATTCCTTCTTGTTGATTATAGCCTTTAGAATCCAATATAGCTTTATTTCTTACTATGATTCAATTTTACTCATATTTATTTTTGAAGAACCATTTTACTCCGATAACATAAGTTTCCTTGGGCCTTTTAACCAAGGCCCAAAATTTATTTCATTCAAATTCATTTAGTTCATCTTGCATAGAATTTATCAAATCATCATCACCTAAAGAATCATCAGTTATTTTGTGTTATAGTTGCGAAAGGAATGTTGGATGTTCTACTTCATTTTGTAATGATCTTCTAGTCCTTACAGGTTGATTCACATCACCAATGACACAATCGCTGGGATGATTCTCAAGAAACAACTATTTTGGATTTTGTAAAACCTTTTCATCATCATAGGTTAGAATGTATTTAAGGTTAAATGTTTCAGAAAAATTTTCTTGGACATTTTCCTTAACAGATGAATCTTCTATCAAAGGTTGATAATCAGTTTTTGAAAACAAATATGAAGATGTAGGTTGAGTTTGTTTAGAAACAAAAGGGCCAGTTTCATCAAATTTGACATATACTGTTTCTTCAATAGTATAAGTATTTTTATTGAAAACCTAATAAGCATTAGAATTTGTGGAGTAGCATAAGAAAATTCTTTCATCTGATTTTGGTGTGAATTTTTATAGATTGTATTTAGTATTCAGGATGAATACCTTTCAACCCAAAACCTTGAAGTAGGAAAGTCTAGGTTTTCTACCATTCCATAACTCATAAGGATTTTTATTAAGAAAAAGTCTAATCAAAATTGGATTTATAGTATAACAGGAAGTACTTACAGATTCAGCCCAAAAATGTTTGGCTATAGAATACTCACTCAACATAGTTCTCGTTATCTCTTGATGAATTCTATTTCTTCTTTCAACAACACCATTTTATTGAGGGGTTCTGGGTGCTAAGAAGTTATGAGTAATTCCTTTTGTACTACAAAAAATTTCAAATTCAGAATTTTGAAATTCTCCCCCATGATCACTATGAATAGTTATAGAAGGAAAGTTTTTCTCATTTTTAACTTGGTCCCTAAAACTTTTGAAATTAGAAAAAGCATCAGATTTCATTGCTAGAAAATAGACCCACATAAATCTAGTGTAATAATCAACCAAGACAAATACATAATATCTACCTCCAATGATTCCAGTTTATATTGGTCCAAAAATATTCATATGCACCAACTGTAATGCATCAATGGTTGAGACTTCACCTATGTATTTAAAACATGATTTATGTTTCTTTACAAATTGACAAGGATTATAAACTTTTGATGAATCAAATCTATGCTCCAGTATATCCATAACTAGTCTTTTCATAAAATGTTTTTATAAGTTCCTAAGGTTACAGTGTCATATCCTTCTATGCCACAACCAAGAATTATCTTCTATTGCACTAAGGAAAGGTAAATCTTAGCTCCTAAGGTCCTCTATGTTTAGTGTGTATAGATTCTCTTGCCTATGGGTAGACAGAATAAACTCTTACATGGAATTGTGTACTAAGAACTTGTCATTTTTAAAATTCACAAGGTAACCTTCATCACATAATTGACTTATGCTAATGAGGTTGTGGTTAAGACCATTAACAAGTAAAAAATTTGAAATTAAAGTTTTTTCAAGAATAATGATGTTACCTATACCAATAGTTTCTCCCTTAGAAATATCTCTGAAAGATACTTTTCCTCCTTTCGTCTTGATAATATTTTCAAAGATGTTTCTTATCTCTCATATGCTGGGAACCTACACTATCCATGTACAAAGTATTTTTGTTGGTAATTTCCTTATTTTCATGTAAATAAGAATGTTAGACCTTCAGAACCCAAACATTATTGGATTCGGAAATTTCAGAAAGAAAAATCTTAGGTACACAAATTTTCTTAGAAAAATAGTCTTTTTGAAATCCTAATTACTGGGTTTTGTTTAAGGGAAAGAAATTTTCCCAGTGCCCACCACATTGAAACTTGGTATAGAATGGAGCACTTTGAGGACCAAAATAATTATTGCTAAAAATCAGTTTTGAACTTGTATAACCAAAACCATAATTATTCCTAAAAGGTCGGATTTGAGAATAAATTTTATCAAAATTTTCCTTATGTAAGGTAGGGTTTGAAAAACACTTCCTCAAGGAAAATATTTCTTAATTTAGTATAATAACTATGTTTTTGTCTTTCAAAACATTAGTTTTAGAACATGAGTTAGGCTCGAAAACAATTTTCTTAGAAATTACATTTTCTATATCCTTAGAATGATTGTCCTTTTCAAAATTTACTTTCTCATGGATTTTTGTAATAATTTTGAAATCAATAATTTTCTTATCAATATCTTTAGAAAGACCTGATATTTCTTTAATAAGTATATAAATCCTATAATTTTCCTTATCATGATTTTTGTTGAGTTTAGAATTTTCATTCTCAAGAAGCATAGAAAGCCTACAAACTTCCACATAGGTGGGTGAAGAATTATCTTCATCATAAGAATATTATTCATCATAAGAGTTATAATATTTATTATCACTATTACTGGCATTCAAAGATACATTGGTCATGGATTCAACATTGTGTAACTTATCCATTAAGCAATGATTTTCAATAGGTAGTCTGGCTATTAGACCAACATTATTCTATCCAGAAGATTTGTAATCTGATGACCCATCTAACGATTCACCACCACTATCACTCCAGGTGTCATTAGCTTCCAAGACATTCTTTGTTTTATCTTTGTAGTACTTCTTTTTATTTCTCTCATAATTATTTTCCTTTCTTTCCTTTCTCTTAATAATAGGACAATCAAGTCTTATATGTCCAACTCTTTTGCATTAATAACATGTGACTTATGAATCTCTATGATCTTTCATTTTATTCATCTTGTATCGGGATTGAAAGTTCTTTTGGCCAACAATCTTGTTCATCCTTCGAGCGAGACATGTTAACTCAGTTTCTAAAGATTCACTTCCACTAGATTCGGATTGGATAATAACCTTCTTGGATTTGGATCTAGTAACTCTCTCAAGCGTCTTGGATTTCATATGATTTGAAGTAGTTTTAAAAGTAACTCCTCTATTCCCATTCTTATTTTTAACATTATCAGCATCTCTCTTCATTCTTATCTCATGTTGAAGAAGAGTTCCAAAAATATCATCTAAGGAAATCTGGGTTACTTTTTTGTTCTCATCAATTGATGTTCTCTTGGATTCCCACTCATTGGGAATGATGTCTATGATCTTATCTACAAGTGACTCATCATCCAAAACTTTTTCTCCCATAGACTACAAGCTATTTACAATAGTCATAAACCTTTGCTGAAACTTTCTTATAGGTTCTCCATAAGGAAAGTTAAAGCCATGGTATTCAGCTCTCAACATAGATCGTCGTGTATCTATAACATTAGAAGTACCAAAATGTGTAACTTCAAGTTTCTTCTAGATACTGTTTGCAGCTTCACATGAAGATATTTGACTATAGATGTTCCTACTCATGGAATATAGGAATTTATTGCGTACCTAATAATTCAGTTGACATTCATGCTTTTTGTGATTAGTGAAAGTGCTAACTTCTTTGTCATGGATTTTATATCCTCCAGTAAGCCTAACAAAACTATCCACTCCAGTATTGATAATAAATTTCTTCATGTGATCTCTCTAATATTCGTAATCATTCCCATCAAAAATAGGAGTTCTGGTTGGATTCAGGTAGTCTATGGAACCAACATTGATTCCTTCCATCTCAAACACAATATCTTTCCACACAAACTTGTCGGTAATAAAAGTATGTAAAAAATCATAAGAATGTAAAATAGAACTAGAGTATCTCAAGGAAAAATATGAATATGAACTTTATGAGTCTGGAAATTAGATTCCAAAAATAAGAAGAAGAAGAATTATCTTCTGAATCTAATCATGAGATTAATTCAGATTGAACAAATCCTCTGATACTAATTATTGGGATCGATTGTAAGATAGATATGATAATTATTGTAGTATCTTACTATGGTGTAGATACTCAATATACAAGAATGGTGAATTTTATATTTTAAAAATTCTTTTAGGAAATTGTGTATAAACAAAATTCACAACACCTATATGTTTTAATAACTTGCATGATTCTAAAAATATGATTCCGAGAATGCAATTCCATAAAAGTGAATCCAGAATTGAAACTTAATAAAAGTTTACAAAGATAAATATTCTACCTTAAAGTGTATAGAATCTTACTAAATCAGAGTGTACAAGTATAAGGAATTATAAGATTGTTATACCTTCCTTAACAACCAAAATTAGAGCGTAAAAAAATATGGAACACTACAAGTAACAAGTAGTAAATATTTTAACCCAAAGAGTAGGGTATCCAACAACCATAGATAAAGGTCCCATCATTTATACTTTCAAGAATGTTTTTCTTAGACACACTAGGAAAAGCCCTCGATACAAAGATCTGATTCTGTCTTGCTCTTCCCACAAGCCCTTAACTTCAAGGTAGTCAGCACCTCTATCTTCCTATCCCCAGAAGCCCTCAAATGTACTCAGAAACATTTAGAGTCGCATGAAGCAATTCTGAAAAAGATGTTCAGTACACAAAAAGCATGAAAGTGTATCTATAGAAATCACTTCAGAATCATGTAATCTCTATATTCATAGAATAGTTATGAGGGCATTCAAATGAGCTCTTATTTATAGGCACAGTTTCATATGTCAGCTCCCTCCTCCAACGGTAATATTTTTCCTTGAATTTTTTGAGGGACTTATACACGTGTTACTCAAATAACTGTTAATTAGTAACTGAATGCACAACATCATTTTATAATCAATCCATGAGTAAGAAAAAATATGGTTACTTAAGAAAATTCCATTTTCAGAATGTAAGAAAAAGTGAAAGTTCAGAGTCTACAAAAAACTATTCGGAGTCTATAATACAGGGATATTCATATTCTGTTTTCCATGGAATTCGGAACCTAAATTTTATAGAATTCCAGAGTCTAAATTTCAAGGAAATTCGAAATCTGGATTCATAGGAATTATGAACATGAACTTAGAATGTTCGGAGTCTGAGTTCATAATAATTTAGAGTCTGAAATCATAAAAGATCATAGTTTGTGTTCATAAGAATTAGGAGTCTAAACTCATAAATGTTTAGAGTCTGAGTTCATAAGAACTCGGAGTCTGAACTCATAAAAGTTCGCAGTCTGAGTTTATCAGAATTCAAAGTTAGAACTCATAAGAGTTCGGAGTCTGAATTCAGAGAGCTCTGAGCCAGAACTCAGAAGTGTTCGGAGTATGAATTTAGAGAACTCGGAGTCAGAACTTAGAAGATTTCAGAGTCTGAAATCAAAGAACTCAGAGTCAGAACTCAGAGGAGTTCAGAGTTTGAACTTAGAGAGTTCAGAACCTAAATTCATATCCTAAAAACATAATTCTCCATATCTAATTATTATATGATTTTGAGGTTTTGGATATGAGACCGAATTTTACACTTAGACAAAATGAACAATGAGAAACATGGTAATGATAAATTTCCTTGGGGAAGGAAAATTTTCCTTATGAATGTAAAATGTAGGGTAAAATGAAATTTTTCTTAAGATAATGTGTTTGTAATTTTCCAAACAAGAGGAAATGGGAAAGTAATAGGGAAACCTTATTAAATCAACAGTCTCCCCAAATAAGAAGGAATGGAAAAATCATAAGGAAGCTTTATTGACTCAACATAGGAAACCTGAGGCTACTTATATCATGTTTTGGGTTGGTTTAAACTTTAACCCCATAGAGCTAATTATAGGGTTCGAGTGTGATGAGTAGATAATGCCTCAGGGTTAAGTACTCCCTTGTTCACAGATGGATGATATGGAAAGAGTCCCCCAATAAGGTTTTATAGTTTAGTACTCCCCCATATTCATGTGTTGTGGTTCCTCTGTGGTTTTAAAAATGGAGTTTTTACTCTATTTTAGAAAATATAGATCATGTTTGTCATAGGGTTTATAGAGTTTTCTACACTACATATTGGTATTCCCTAAATCATTACGGCTTGGGTCCTATATTTGTAGAGTCATTTACTCCTCATAATATGACCATTTTAATGTTGAACCGTTCCTCCATTAGGGGTTCAAAAATCCCTAAACTGGCATATATAATGGAACAGTGCAGTTCACCAACCACATTCTGTGAGATGATGTCTGTTTGGTTTAGTCGGGTATCTTGTATTCTTGGGTTTCTCAATGTGGTATATTTTTTTGATTATCCTTATTGTTAATGAGTGAGACTCAATTTCGGAGGTTTTCAATGTTTTATTCATATCTAGGTTATTTATTAGTCTTCTCTAATTTTTTAATCTTATACCATTGTTGATGGAACAAGATTCGGAATTTATTTATTGTTTTCTGGTTTTTAGTGAATCATATTGTGAATGAATATACTCACCCATATATTGGACTCTTACCCAAACAATTCATGATTTATGAAGTCTTGGAAATTTCTTCGGTGAACATGGTGGACATGATATTTTTTGATTGGGAGATTAGTAGTTCATAGAGGTGATAAAAGAGGATTATATTCAAGTCTAGTACTATTTAATTATAGATACCCATTCACCTAGATTTCAATAGGTTAGTTTCATTTTTGGACTCTTAATGTAAAATTTTACAATTTTTATTCTATGGTTTCTTCATGCGTTACTCCTTTATAAATATTTGTATGATTTTCATGTGTTTATATATTTTCTAGATAGTTATTTATCTTGTGTTCCACTATTGGTATACTCAATAAGATTGTTGGATATGTATAGATACATTAGATTAAGGTCCCTCATCTTATGAGTTATTCCTACTAAATATTATTCACCTCCCCCTGGCTTATGGAAGGTGAGATTGGGGTGGAACAATAATCTTACTATCAACATATGTGGGGCCTTAGTGGGTCAGTTCATAAAAAAATTATAAATTGTTAACATTATTAATATAAAATGTTTATATATGGATTAATATAGAAGGATTCTATTTCTTATAGTATCATATATTTTATCATTAAGGAGTTCATATACATACCACAAATATGATGTTATATGATGTGTTTGTTTTTTAAGATAATTATGAAATGTTTTTATTTATATGTATAGAATTTCTATCAATGAAAATTAGTAGGCTTTTAAAAATCCTTATTTATAAAAAATATAAAAATTCATACCAAATGTCTAAATGTTGTTTTATTTCTTCATTCACTACTACAAACCTAGCTTTCAAAAAGTGCTGGTATTTATCAACACTACAAAAAATAAATGATAAATGGAATCTTTATCCGTGATTAAGAAAGCGCTGATAAATATAACTTTTTATCAACACTTTTCTTTAGCGCTGATAAATTGAACCTTTATTAGTGCATTATTTTTAGTGTTGATAAATGGTACCCTTTATTATCACTTTTTTGTTAGTACTGATAAAGGGTAGACTGTTAGTGTTTCATTTCTAGCACAAATAATGATAGAATTTATCAGCACTTTTTTAGCAATAATAAAAATCCAAAAAAATATAATGAAATAATTATGTAAATAAAAAATAAAAATGATTTTATTAAAAAATTATTAAAAAATTTATTAATTAAATAAATTTTGAGAAAACATAATTAATTCACTATACATTATTAAATATTAAAAAATTTCTTAATTGGAGAATTATGGTAATTAATTTTAATCAATTCTAAATATATTAATATAAATTAATGTATATAAATATGATTTCAATATTACAATATATTTGTGTGCTTTAAATTTAATTGTCATATAATTAGTGAATAATGATTTATAATAAAAAATTAATATGAATTAATAATACTGACAAATTTCATAGTGAAATGGACATATAATTGAATGTATCATTTGATTTTTAAATTTAACATAGATAAAATGTGTGTTATATTGATTTCACATATGCATAATTAATACATTTTAATATATGATGCGCACAGACAATACTTTTCCATTTTTTCAGTATTGTTAAATTTTACTTCTTTTTAATTTATTCAATCTCACTCTTTTTTACCATATATACACATTCTTGAACAAAAAATGTGATATAAATATTATTTTTCACAAATATTTCTATTGTTATAAATAAATAATTATAAAATTATAATATGTATTTTTAAAAAGTAATATATTTCCTATATTTATAATTATATATATTTATTACGTATATAAATATTTATAATTTTTTATTTATATTTATAATTATAAATACATTATTAGTGATTATATAATAAGAGCTGAGAAAGGTATGTCTTTATCAATGTTAAAACATTATAGCTGATAAAAAGTATCTTTATCAGCACTTATTTGTATGCACTGATATAAGTGTCTCAATCTATTTAAAAAAACATAACCATTTGTGAACCCATAATTATATCAGAAGCTCTATATTGAATCAAATCTATTCTGGTACTCTTCTATGGTTAATAGAAGCTCGGATAACACCAATCAAATACCTCTAGTTACTCAAACATCTGCATACATCTATTTTTCATTTAAAGTTGCGGGTTCTGATGGAGATTTTCTTCACCCTCATGAGTTAGGCCTTGATATTTTATTAGTGTTTTTTTAATTACATTATAGATTTCTTGTACGAAGATGTCAAGAGTAATTTTTGTTCTCTTTTTAGTTTTATATTTTTCTTTTATATTATGAACAAAATGATTTTTTATGATCTATTGTCTGATTGACTACTGATTTGGATATCAGGTTTGGGTATTTTTAATTTTTTTACAAATAAATTTTCTTCACTATCTACATATGAACCCTAGCTTTCTCCGCAAGCTTATTTCCTAGTTATTGATTTATATTGATCATTTGTTGATAATAGTTTCAATTATTCAATATGTATTTCTATATTCGGATCTTGGTCATTAATCCCTATTTAAGATTTCTTCTTCTTTATAATACTAAAATTATTATAATTACATATCCATTGTGAGTTAATTTATTTTAGGTTCGTTCCTTGGATGTTTTTGGTATAGTTCTCTAATAATAATGTATAACATACTTGTTTCAGTATTTTTTGAAAAAAATTTAGGGGGTTTATTAAGAATGGGTTAAATTCTCATGTTACCTTTATAGAACCATAAATAAAAATCCATTCATTATAAATATCAAATAATAAATTAATTGTGTTTTATTGACAATCCATAATATCATTTTATTCCATCCTTCATGTTGGTGTTTAAATTAACCCAAAAAATATCAAGTAATTATCGATGGATGTGAATTAATATGAATTTAATTTTATTTAAATATATTTATTATAGAAGTATTATTATTTTATTTTTATTTTATGAAATTGGTAAATTAGTATTATAAATATGTAGATAATAAAGCTAAATGGAATAGAAATATTAGAAATTTTTAATTACATAAATGAAATCTTGTCATCTGTTGAAATATTTCATCATATTGAATAATTTATGACATCCTATTGAGACTAGGTCCTCTAAAAAGTAAAATTGATGAAAATTATAAATATTATTTGTATCTTATATTTATGGATCATAATATTAGTTTTTGTTCTGAATGGGTGGTGGGGGGGGGGGTTCCTATATAATTGAGATGCAGTGTCATTTTCTGAAATACCCATTCATTGATGTGTGATAAATAAAAATATACATATCATGTAGACTCAATGTGTAGAAATAATAGATATTTTGTTAATTACGTATAAATATTGAGAGTGGGTATGCATAATAGAAAATGAAATGAGGATTCCTTGTCTATAACATTCACCTTTGAATGAATTCATTGGATAAAACCTTCCATAGTTGAGTAATTATTTTCTGAAATAAAATTTCCCATATTCTTCAATAAACTGGAATTCTTTGAAATAAATCTATAAATGTTGAGTTTCCCTTATTATAATTGTCTATAAATTTAACCTTTAATAATGAATATCTTTTTTATATATTTATTTATATATAATACAAAATAATTCATTTATAAACCCACTAGGATGAATTTGAATAGAAAATGGATTCACCCTAATCATTTTCAAACACGTATGAAGATAGAGTTAAAGTGTTCATCATGTTATCAATAGAGCATGCATATGACCCTTATAAAATCATTTTTTTGTGTTTATTTTGTTTTTCCTATAGAAATATTTGTCCAAAATGGTTAGAAGAATAATTAATTTGGCATGGAATAGATCAAATCCATAAATGTTGGACTAAACATTGGTAAAAACTGAATGTGTACACTTATATGGATGATACCATATTTTATGAATCATTTTAAATGAATACCTTTTTAAATAATTACATATATCACATTGAATAAATGAAAAAATTAATTTAAGATGTCATTGGTGATGGTCCAATTTGGTTTAAGGAATTAAATATTTGTTGCAAGAAACTATTTTATATGATTTATGCTAATCACACAACACTTTTAGCTGTATATATGTTATATAATTTGAATTTTGGAAGAAGATGGAGTGACAACAGTTTTGTAGAACTACTTGGTCTCCTGAATGATGTGATACTAGAATGAAATGAACTACTTAGCTGAAAATATGAATCTAAAAAATATTATGTTTAGTGGGAATGATATCTTAAAAAATAAATTCATGTATAAATTATTTCATATTATTTGGAATGGACTATGAATCACTCATATAATTCCCTAAGTGTGGTGCGAATCGATACAAGAAAAATGAATCCATCCCTTTAAAATATGTATGGAAATTTCCTATCATTACATGATTTAGATGACTATATAGATTTTAAGAAACTATGAGACAATTAACATGGAAAAAATATATAATATTAAAATATGGGAACCAACGTCATTGATAAGATTCTCCTTAGTAGAAGAAAATTAATTATGAGTTTTCTGAATTTGTAAATGAGGTGATAAGAATATGTCTTTCATTATCAAAATAAAAAATAAATACTTTTGTTTTATAGAGTATTACTCAAAGTACATTCCATATCATGTCGGTAAATTATATCTTCCCATTGTGGTTATGAATAAAGTACAAATAAATTTTTTTGCCTACTCTTATATTTGGACCAAATAAACTCGATAATGATATTGATGTATATTTGGATCCAATGATTTAAGATATAAAATTTATTTGGGATATAGTTGTTACAATGTATGATTCTTATATAAGTGAATAATTCACATTAAGGGACATGTTGTATGGAAGAATAAATGACTTCTCCACTTATGGAAATTTATCAGGATATAACATTGAAGGAATAATGTGGTGTCCCATTTGTGAAAAAAATGCACATAATCAGTTCGGTTGTAACATTCTTCAAATAATGTGTTTTTAGCACATCATAAATGTTTACCATGATGATATAAATACTGATCCTAGATGACATCATTCAATGGGAATATCGAACAAGGTAAAACACCATCTATAGTAATGCATTATCAATTATACAATAAAGTAAAAAATATTGAGAATTTTTTATGTAAACCATTTTTGGAAAATGTTTCAAAATCAGGATAGAAGAAGATGTCAATTTTCATTGAATTGTCATATTGGAATTTTTTGTATGTCATGTATTTTCATCATTTGATGAATACAGAAAAAAAGTATTTTATAGTGTTAATGGAATGTTACTAAATATTCTTTTCAAAAAAAAGGAATCAAGGCTTGGATTAACATGGTTGAATTGGGGGGTAAGTGAAGTGTTGGCACTGATAAAGGATAATATGAGTAATTTTCTTCCTTCACTATTTTACACTCTATCCATACATGAGAAATATCAATTTTGACTTTTAATTGCTAGTGTAAAAGTTCCACAATTTTTTTTTCAAGTATCAATAATGTCATGTAAATGACTAATTTTATGTTACAAGGACTAAAATAAAATTACTTTCGTATTTTGATACAAGATTTAATGCCTATTTCTTTCCATTTCATTCTAACTAAAAATGTATGACATATATTAACCAGAATCTACTTCTTTGTCAATGACATATGATATAAAGTTATAGACCCATTAAAGTTACCAATTTTTAATAAGGAGATTTCATTCATCTTATTTTAATAATAGATATTCTTCCCACTAGAATTCATTGATAAAATGGTCGGGTTGATGGTTAACTTGGTTAGAGAGGTCCATCTATGTGGTCATGTTTATTATAGAAGGAGGTACCCCATTAGATGGTATACAAATATTTTGGAAGGGTATGTCAATAATTGAAGTCTTCCAAAAGGTTTTATTATAGGACAATATATTTATGAATAATATATCAATTCAATATTGATTACTTATCTTATGTTGACTACATCGGTCTCCCAAAGCCTAGTCACAATGAACACCATTTGGAAAAAGGGATTTTTGGAAGTGATGATTCTACATTTACCTTGACAGTGCAGGATAAATTTCACCTTTACATATTACATAATAGTGAATATTTTGATCTATACATTGAATCCCATAAATAAATTCATAGATATTTGTATCCATCAAAGGAAGAAGTATGGATATCAAATTTTGATAATCAACATCTTATTGGATGGTTAAGATATCAAATTTATAAGGGGTTAATTAAAAATCCAAATTTAATTGTTGATAGACTTCAATGGATAGCCAGAGGACTGAATGAAAATTATATATCTTATATTGGTTTTGTAATCAATGGTTATACATTCTATACAAATAACATGATGACTTCAGTGTGATGCAATACATTGGTGTTAGACTTGTGGCTGATGTGATGCACATATCTTGTTCTAAGGATAGAAATCATATTTATGAAGATATGTCATACTTTGGTTTGATTGAATAGATATACGAGTTGGATTATACCACATTTCATGTGTTTATTTTCCATTGGAAATGGGTTGATAATATCAATTGATTGAAAACTGATGAAATGTGATTTTTGAATATTAATTTCAGTGTGGAAGGGGAAAATTTTGATTCATTCATAATGGTATCACAAGAAGGGAATGTATTTTATGTATCTGATACAAAAAACAAGAATTGGTTGATTATTCTACTGGTTAATAAAACAAATGTTGAGGAAGATGAAAATTCAAATGAAAATAACCGTTTAATAGGGACATCACAATCAGTTCATGCTAATCCTAGTGTAGACAATGTCTTATATGTTAGAGGGCACAAAAAGAGGGGATTTGGGTTCTCGATAGAGAAACCAAATCCATGAAACATTTAAAAAATTAAAGGGATTTCAATGGGAAGTTAAAAGTGTTTTTTAATATATTATGTTTTCCTCATAATATTATATAACCTCTAATACATTAAAATAATATAAATAAAATGATTCACTAATCATGTAGAAAATTTCTTCTTCACATGATAATGTTACCAATCCCTCGTAATAATAAACTATAATTAAGGGAAACCTTTGTAAATATGTAAAGGTAATGTTACGATATACATTATATATTTTATCAAAAAATATAAATACTGAAACGTCGATTTAATTTTCATTATTACATGTAGAGTTCATTTATTTTAGAATATTTATATCCATATTTCATTCCTTTTCAAGAAGTGAAATGATTTTGTCTCTTTTCAATCATAGTAGTAATATTGATGTTCGCATAGTAAAATCAGTATCCATTGAGTAAATGTATTATCTCATAATTTTTCTATAATTTATTTATTTTTAGTATTACTCATATAATAAATGTTTTCTTATACATGTGGATTATTTTATTTAAGTTGGGGTGGTATGTCTGTCTTCTATGCCTTTCTACCCCCAAAATTCCACAAACTTATTCTCCCTCGAATCTATTTCACTACTATAGTGTTTCATTTATCAATTTCTTTCAAGTTATTTATACTTCCTTTTCACGAATAAAAACGACTCTACCACTTCTCAATTACAATGGTAATACTAATTTTTCATAGTAAAATCATTTTACATAGAGTTAATATATTAATTTAGATTTATGTTTAGTTTAATTATTTTTATTATTACTCACATAATAATTATTTCTTATATATGAGGACTTTTTTTGAGTTCGGTTGTTTTGTCCATATTTTATGCCTTTATTCAACAAAACATCCACATACTTCTTTACCCTCAAAAACATTTCACCCATATAGTGTTACATTTATCACATTCATTTCAGTTATCTCCACTACCTTTATAGGAAGACAAACGATGCATCCTCTTCTCAAATATAGAGGTAATATTGATTTTTTTCATTGTAAACTCATTGTAAATGTAATTAATAAATTGTTTCATATTTCTGCTTTATTTATTTATTTTTAGTATTAATCACATAATAATTATTTTCTTATATAGGTGGATTATTTTATTCAATTTGGGATGGTCTATCCATATTTTATGCCTTTTTAACCAAAACATCAATAAACTTATTCTCCCTAAAAAACTTCTAACCCCCGTAGTGTTGCTTTTATAACATTCTTTCAAGTTATCTCTACTGCCTTTGAAAGAAGATAAATTATGACGCCACTTCTAAATTACAGAGGTAATATTTTTTTTTTAGTAAAATAATTTTGTATAGAAAAAATTTCTTGTTTCATATTTATGTTTAAATTATTTATTTTTAGTATTACTCACAAAATAATTGTTTACTTATACAGGTGGATTCTTTTGTTCGAGTTGGTGTGTTTTTTCCATATTTCATTCCTTTCTACACCAAAACATCCATAAACTTCTTCTCCCTCAAAACCATTGTCCCTTAAATTATTAACTTTTATCACTTTTATTTATTTTCCCTTTACTACTCAATCACATAGTTAATTATAATATTTATAAAATAAAATCATTTTTCATATGATTAATGTATTATTTCATATATTTTTCTACAATATTTCTTTTTATTATTACTCATTATAAATTTTTATACAAGTGGATTCATTTTTTTAGTTGATATGGTTTTTTTGAAGCTTCTCATGTAGTGTTGTAAGTTCAACAATGAAATTAAATGGATTGGTATAACTCTAAGTAATTCCTTCTACATAAAATTGTATTTAAATTTTGTAAAATAGAAAAATGACATACTCAAAACTAAGAAAGAATATTCATATTATTTGGATACGTCAATAAAATTATCCATAATTCATTTATTATGTGTAAGAATTTGTTTCACCTCAATTTGATACATGATGTTCCAAATACGACTCAATGTGTCAGTTATCAGTTTAAAATCGACATTTGACTTCAAAAAGTGGAACTCATTAGAAACTATGAAAAATGTTCATATTTTTTTGATAATTTAGGATAAGAATTTATAAATTATTTTTGATATATATGAATTATACTCACATCAAACCGATACATGAAGTGATCCGTATTTGTCAAAGTGTATGTATCATGTTTAAAATGAAATTTTAGTAAAAAAAAGAAATGTGATGTATTAAAAACTAAGAAAACACATTCATATTGTTTTCATACTTTTGGGAAAAATTCCCTTTGTGATTTGAAATAGGTAGGAATCATTCATACCTCAATCTGATGCATGGTGTGACTTGTATGACTCTAAGGTAATCTTTATTTAAAATTGATATCAATTTTAGTAAAAAAACAGACCTACTAAAAACTGAACAAACATAGTCATGTTGTATTTTATACTTTAGGGAAACGAAACATAAGTGATTTTATATGTGTATGACTTAGCTTCACCTTAATCTGGTGCATGGTGTGACCAATATGACTCCAAGTGCATGTTTTTATTCAAAATTGACATCAAATTTTGTAAAAAGGCCAACTGACCTACTCAAACCAATAAAAAACATTTATATTATTTAACTAATTTAGGAAAACATTCCATATTTCATTTTTTATGTTTAAGAATCATCCACACCTCAATCTGATGCACAATGTGATAGGTATGAGTCAAAGTTCATGTTTCAATTTTAAAATTAATTTTTAGGAAAAATATATGTGATGTACTCAAAATCATTAACACAAATTCATATTCTTTTTATACTTTAGAAAAATGATCCATAAGTCAATTGGGATGTGTAAAAATCATCCTCACCTCAATCTGATGCACAATTTTCTTTTCCAAATTGTCATCAATTTTTGTAGAATGGACACCATCGTACTAAAAACTAAGAAAACACATTAATACTATTCTGATAATTCTTGAAAATTATTCATATGTGATTTTTTATAAGAATGAATTGACTTAACCTCAATCTGATACATGAAGTTCCTACAATGAACAAATGTGTCTGTTATCAGTTTAAAATATACATTTTAGTTCAAAAAATGTGACTCAATGAAAATTGATCAAATGTGCTAAGTTTTATTGATAATTTTTTATAATGTTTCATAATTCATTTTTGACATATAGGAATCCATTTCTCATCAAACTAATACACTACGTGATCAGAATGTGTCAAAACTGTGTGATTCCAGTTTAAAATGAAATTTTAGTAAAACAAACAACTAATGTACTCAAAACCAAGAAAACACATTCATATTTATTTGATGATTTGGGGAGAAGATTCATACATCATTTGGGATGTGTAGGATTCATCTTAACCTTAATATGATGCACAGTGTGGCCGGTTCAAATCAAAGTTCATATTTATATTTAAAATTCTCACCAATTATCATAAAATTGAAAATGGCATACTCAAAACAAAGAAAAAAATAAGATTATTTTTACACTTTAAAAAAATTATCCATATGTCGTTTTTTACATGTAAGAGTTGGCCTCACCTAAATATGATAAATGATTTTCTTGGTATGACTCAAGGTGTATGTAATCAATTTAAAATCAATATTTTAGTTCAAAAAGTGGAAATCACTAAAAACTAATCAACTAAACTCCAATTTTATTGATAATTTGAAAACAAAAACTATTAAAATTTCATTTTTTTACATGTAGGAATCCATTTCACCTCAAACTAATACTTTATGTGTTCATAATGATTCAAAATTTCATGTTTCTAGTTTAAAATGACATTTTAGTAAAAATAAAAACCTGTGTACTTAGAACTAATAAAAGACATTCATATGTATTTATACATTTGGAAAACTATCCATAAATAATTTGGGATTTTTAGGAATATTCTTCACCTCAATCTGACACATGGTGTGACTGGTATGACTCATAGTGTGTCTTTTTATTTAAAATTGTCATCAATTTTAACAAAATGGAAAATTATCCTTCTCAAAACTGAGAAAACAAATTCTCATTGTTCTTATAATGTATTAAATCAATTCAATATATACGTTTTGCATGTAGGAATTATTCTCACCTCAATCAGATACACAATGTGTCCGATATGACCCAATGTTTCTGTTATCAGTTTAAAATTGACATTTTAGTTCAAAAAGTTTCAATCAATAAAAACTGATCAAACATGGTCAATTTTTCTTGATAACATACTAAAACGATACATATGTCATTTTTTATGTGTAGGAATAAATTACATGTCAAAAAAACACACTATGAGATTGGAATCAGTCAAAATTATGTTTTTCCAATTTAAAATATCATTTTAGAAAGATAGACAACTCACGCACTAAAAACTGAGAAAAATGATTATGATTGTATTGATACATTTGTAAAATTATCCATAATTAATTTGGGATGTGTTGGAATCATCCACACCTCAATATGACACACGGTGTGACCGGTATGATGAAAAGTATATCTATTTATTAAAAATTGTCATCAATTTTCGTACAATGGATGAATGTCCTACTCAAAACCAATAAAACACATTTAGTGTGTTCTGATACATTACAAAAATGATCCATAAGTAATTCAATATGTGTAGGAATCATCCTCATCTCAATCCGATACAAGATGTTCTCGATAAGACTCAAAGTGTCTGTTATCAGTTTAAAATCAACATTTTAGTTCAAAAAGTGTAACTCACTGAAAACTGACAAAATGATCTTGGAATTTATTTATAAATTCGAAAATCAAATAATATGTCATTTATGTAGTGTTGGAATAATTTTTACATCAAATCAATCCATGATGTGAATGTAATGATTCAAAATTGTGTGCTTCTAGTCTAAAATGACATTTTAGTAGAAAAAACACAACAGACATACTCAAAACTGAGAAAACACATTCATATAGTTTTGATAATTTCAGAAAATGATCTTCATGTCATTTGGGATGTGTAGGAATTATCATCACCTCAATATGATGCTTAGTGTGACCAGTATGACACCAAGATCATCTTTTTATTTTAAATCGACACTAATTTCAGAAAAATTAACACTTTCTATTAATTTATTTCATTATATTATTACTAATAATAATAATGTTTTTCTTATACAGGTGCATTATTTTTCTCGAGAAGGGGTGGTTTCTTTGAAAATATCTTGAGTTAGGTTAGGATTAAACGATAATGGGACATTTATGTTTTTAAATGTATCTAATAATTTGAATTTATGTGAATGTATAAACCAATGTTATAAATGACTATAATATAGTTTTTTTCTATTGATGGTGTTGTAAATGTTATTTCTTTTGAATATTGTTTTTGGGATTGATTTTGATGATATCTTGTGTGTTTTTGGTGTTTCGGTGTTCTGTTACAGCACAGTGTAGTGGTACTACAGTGTGTTGTTACAGTATACTACAGAAAGACCCTTTATTAGTGCTTTTAGAAGCGCTCAGAAAGGAAAAATTTATCAATATTGGTAAAAGAACTGATAAATGTTCCTTTATCATAACTTTTATAATCATTGATAAAGAAAAATTGTAACAATTCTATTATGAGCACTGATAAAAGACCATTTATCATCCCTTTTATAAGCGTTGATAAATTGAGCATTTATCCTTCCTGAAAAATCGCTACAAAATGAGACTGTTATCAGTGAATTTAAAAGAACTAATAAAAAACCATTTATCAATGCCTTCTTAGTGTTGATAAATGACGCATTTATCTGTTCTTTTTCAGCACTAACTAAAAGGCTTGGGATTTTAACATCACTCATGTATTCATCTCTTTTCTTTCATTGATAAATGCTATTTACAATGATCATAAATGCTTATTTTTTAGTATTAATTACAAAAATTATTTTTTATTTATGAATATAAATGGATTATGTTATTAACAAATTCATGATTTAGTTTAAACTATATAAAATATCCCTTATAAATTTTCCTCTAAGTATAAAAATAATACATCCTATGTATTACCTAATATATAGTAGAATTTGACATAAAAATCATTTGGTTTTGAACTCAACAATGAAAGGATGGTTATGATTTAAAAAAAATAGGTTTAACAATTTTATGGGAATATAGGCCTCCATCCTATAATGATGTATAAAAAGTAGGAATTTGTGTTGGAATTCCCAATGATTGAAGAACATAGGCTCTATAAATAAAGTTGGGTTGAACTACCAATCACACCATTGTTTCTCTAGCATGTATTTGAATTTGGGATACTTTTAAACCATTACATGAAATGGTTTCATGTACATCACATATTACATACATTTTTATATGTGTTGATACTACTATATCTTATTTATGGGAAAGTAACACAAATCATTTGTTATAAAAAGTGTTATATATTAATATATTTGGAACATATTAATTTGGATGATGGTATTGGATAAAAAACAGAATCATTATAACATTGTATAAATGAAGTTAATAAATACGATAAGATGTTGAGATACTAAATAACCCCAAAAGATAGTATATGTTAGATTTCATTAAAATAAAATAAATATTCAAATCGTATTAATACAAATGGTTATCTTCATGATAAATTTAGTTCCCCATGGATTATTTTTTGTATAGAATAGTGAATGTGGGAAACAGTAAAATTTTTATAATCATGTCTCACTGTGATAATTGTGTCTCACTTGAAACCTTAAATGTTTGGATACCATAAGTACATAGTTTATAATACTTTATAAGTTATTTTTGGGACAATATTTTTACACAAAACTATAGAAGTGTTGTTTATGTTATTATTTACATGATTGTCTATGTAAATTTTTAGTCGATGAGAGGAATAATAAAGTTGACTTGAATCCTTAGGGAAATATGAAACTTTGACCCCTAAAATATATGATCTAATTAAAAAGGTTTCTATATATTAGTTCTGTAAAATTTAAAAATAATAATAATAAATTGTTATAAAAGTTGATACTCTACTAATAAAATATTTTATTATAGGTAATGTGGTATTATAATCAGTAAAATCGATATTAAGATCTATTATAAAAATAGAGAATGTAACAAACTAATATTCCTAAAATTGGAACATCATGTTGGATATAGTGTATAGAACACAACACAAAACTTATTAGATAATATTACATCCCATGACTTTATGATACATGTATATTTAAATAAATTAATTATCATGGAGACGTTTTGATGCACATAACACTGTGTTTAAAAAAATGTGATACTCTATTAAAATATTATTATTTAAACATGTTCATTATAACATAGCTATTATGTTTGTGGATATGCATATTTCTATCTAATTTGGGAATTTTTTTGTTTTACACATGAATAAATTAAATTAAATTGTTATCTATTTATTATAAATAAAATAATGATCATTTGAATGAAAAAGTAATATTTTCTGAAAACTGTATTTTTCTAAAAGCCAGTTTAGTTATGCATTGAGAACATAATTTATAACTAGATTTTTCCACTTTGAGAAATTTTATTTGAAAAAATAAATTCATATTTTAAATGATCTTATCAAAAATTATCTCACGGTGATTTTTTGTTATTTTCTTGAATTATTATTTTTTTGAATGGTGAATAATACCAATTTTTTATTATAAACATGTTTTTCTTTTAAATTATTTACAATAAAATTAATATATTATTTTTTAAAAAAAAATTATTTGAATTATATTAAAATTTAACTAATTTAGGCAATTTTAATAAAATTCATGTGATATTTTTATATTAAAATCATATAAACTTATGATAATTTTCTCTTTGAAAACCTACTTTTTTCTTGCTTTTGCTGGTATAATTTTAAATTTTTTTCATCTAATTACATTAATATTATTCAGAAAAATGGAATCAATATTTGGAATCATCATGATTTATTTTATCATATAGGGTAAACATAATTTTTTAACAAAATAAAAAATCAAAATAGTAAAAATTAATTATAGTGGTTAATGTAAAAATGTGTTTACTGTGGGGTTAACCTAAAAATATAAGGTTTTAAAACACCAAAGAACTTATCCAATTCCTATTAACTGGATGTATTTATACCATTATATAATTAGGATCTATTTTTATTATTTTTTAGGACACTTTTCTATCAATTTAGCCTATATAATAATTTCAATAAAAAAGGCATAATTTAATAATCTTACTTTTAAATTTCAATTATGTGTTAAAATAGGGACAAATTATAAATGTTAATAAAAACAAATAGTAATTTTTGATCATATTGATATTAATTTAAGGAGTTTAATTTATATTTCATATAATTACATTAACTTCATAAGCAACACCAACGTGGTAACTATTTAATAAAAATAAAATAAAATAAATGATAATAAAAATATTAAAATTAAAATAAATTTAATTAGTTTTTATGTCAGTTGTTTTTGTATAAAAATATAAAAATTTATAATTTTTTTAATGTAATATATTTCAACTCCATCATTTTATTGATTTTTCAAAATTCCAATTAAAAAAATAATGCCAAAATAGACATTAATGTTATTTTATCATAAAAGATATTTTATTAATAGATTTAAAATTTCAAAAAAAGCCTATATTATTCCAATTGAATTGTAAGGGTTTATAAATTTCAAAAAAAATTATTAATGGACTCATTTTGATTTTTTAATAACTATGTCAACCTTTAATTTTTAAAAACATTGTTACCATAGTTAATGTTATATCACAACATTTTCATGCTATATGCGCTTGTATTAAAATTAACATTCAAAAAAAATATTTTTTTTTATTTTATGATTTTTATTTAATATTTATAATAAATGGGAACAAATTATCTAATAAGGATCATTTTGTTTTATTCATAATGGTTAAATTTCCTAAGTTAAAAGACTACTTACAACACTGAAACCTAAAATGGTAAAAGTAATGAAAGCTTGATTTTAAGAAAAAACATATTTAAAACATGTTTTCTCTTTATTGGTGGTGGTGTTGATAGACTATATCATCCATCTAAACTATTAATTATGACGTTTTGAGCCATTGGGGGTGAAATTGATTTCAAATTCTTCAATATGTTTTGGTATTTACAAAAATGAAACTCCTCTTCAATTATAAAAGGGTAGTCACTCCCCTCACTTCTTAACACCTCTCAAACCATTTGGATAGAAAAAACACTACAAATATCCATCCCCAATATAATTATACATATTATATTGTTTATATTATTCAATATAGAACATCAAAATGGATCTTATGAAGATATTCAAACAAGGTTTCTCTTAAAGAAAATAATTATCTTAACAAATCTATTTCATTTTCTATCTTATTTTTACACAATGAATTATGTCTTAACACTTACAATATAAATACACTAATATATTGAATATAATTATATGTTTTTATATTGATGTCATAATATTTATCAATCTTCACTTCGATCAAACGAGAAACAAAATCCTCGATCATGTGTTTGGTGAACTACCACCTCAGGACTGATGTATTTTGTTACCAATCACAACCTTTCATGGATGAATATAATAATGGATTTACCAAATCTATATGATATTTATGAAATTATTATAATTCTAAATTTTTAATATCACATATATATATTTACATTCCATTCAATTTAATGTATGGTAACCTCACTCATGCGTACAACAGACTACCACCTCATGAAGCGATGTGATTTGTTTTTCACTTACACTTTACATGGAAGGAAATAAGAATAAAAATAATGAATATATGTTATATATATGAGATTATATTTATTATTTAAACTTAATATATCACCGTATTATTTACCATTTAACTCCTTAAGGTATTGGTATTGTCTCTTATGCGTACATACAACATACATTCTCCTAAATAAATATTATATTTTAGAATTATTTTAATTATTTAGATGATATATATATATATATTATTCATAAAAATCGAAACTTTTATGACAAAACACGTTTGAGAAAACAAGCAATTAACATCTGAAATAATGAAAATAAAGTATTATTTACAAATGGGTGGTAAAATGTTATAATATGATCCTATAAGATATTATAAATATGATTTTTTTATGTTATAAGTTAATAGAATTCATAAAAAAATTATAAAATATTTATGGACATGTACGATTGAAATTGTACATGAGTTAATGGGTCTCATCCCACTTTTACTTCCGCGATACATATGCTATGTTAACCACATAATCCATTGTGTGGTGTACGTAATTCCCATATGAAATTTAATGCCCTGAATCAATTTATCTTAATATTATTTAATTTTTTATTTTAATTTATTTATTTTATGGAGATTATGATTCAGAAGTTACTAAATAGGTAAGGGTTTATTTCACAATCTCATCATTTTTCGGGATTGTTTATGTTTATATCTCCGAAGGGAGAATATTTTTTATTTACATGATAAAATATATATTTTTTCTTCAAATAATTTTATTCATGAACTTTTTCATTTAATAGTACCATTATTTCACACTTTTATACATAAAATTATTATTATGATATTTTAATAAAATCTGATTTTATTTCAATCTCTCGATGATACTTTATTCATGAAAACCCAAGTATACTAAAAATGTTTTAAGAAATGTTTTTAACCATTTAAAAATTATTTATTAAATAAATTATAACACATTTTTTTATTTTTTTTAAATCATTTTTATGGAATATTTCTGAAATTTTATAAACAATGACCACTTGTATTTTACTAAAATGTGAACGGTATCTTTTTTTTAACATCAATTACATGAAAAAAAATTTCCCCAGTTAAGACCAATAAGTGTAATAATTATTATGTTACATGTTATAAAAATTTATTTTTATTGGATAATTTATTCAAAATGTTTTGGGAAATTTTTATTTTATAATATTATTTTAAAAATGAAAAAAGATATTTTTACCAAAAAATTTATGAAGGATTTTTCCTGTTAGTTCTATTCATCGATGACATGAACCATATATTTTACTTATGATCCACTAAGGATTTATTTCATTGATAAAACTTTTATTATTTCTTTTTATGGTTTATATTCAATGTGACTAGGGATGTACTATTTTTTACCATCCACCATTTTAATTTGGATTGATTATGATTGTGTTTTTTGATTGGGATATGATTAAAATTTCATGTGTTAGTTTTTCTATAAAAAGGTTTATGTTTATTATATTTCACAATTTTTATATGGAATTAATTGTACCATGTAATTTATGGGTGGGGGCACTATAACCCCTAGATGCATCAGTTGGTCTCATTCGACAAACTTCATTGGGTTTTGGCTGAGGGAATACCAATATATTAAGATGTATTTTCACAAGACCATGATGGTATTTTTTGAAGTACAAAATTATGCATTCCATCTTTATTAATTTAGTTATTGATGTTCCATGTGATTATTCAATTAGTTAGAATTTCCATAATTAATTTCTTAATATAATGTGAGTATTTTTATATTATTATTTGTTCATCATTTATTCCAACCATATTATGTTCATGTTATTGATTAAGTGGCATGTGTTTCTATTATATTCCTAAAACTATTAATTATGCTTCAATTATTTAAATCTACCAAAGTATGATTACCATTATATAGAATCCGATATCTCACCTTTCTTGTGTTTTGTTAACCATAGGATGGAAGAATTTGTTTTTTCATTTGATATTCACAGATATACAATGTGGAATAATGGAGTTATGAAAGAAAATAATTCATGTATTTTATTCTTTTAAATTTTCTTAATAATTTAAACTATATATCTAGATTAACAAGAATAAAAAACTATTCAGTCCATAAGGTTGTGATTCATTTTATATTATTCCAATATAATAAGGTTCACACTGTTATCTAGATATTGGGATCAGAGTCACTACATTTGGTATTATAGGAAGTTTAGTAGAATCCATAGGAACAATATTTATGAATAATATATTATGAAACATAACCCTATGATATAATTTTAAGATAAGTATAAAATAACATAATATTGTTTTGGTAAAGAGGTTAATATTTGGTTTTTCCTAAAAATATAGCTATTTCAAGATAATGTAATTGGATATGGTTATATCACAAATGTATCTAGGGGTAAAAAATTCAAAAAGGGTGTATTGGGCTTTACTCGATCATCACTTAGTGCATGAAAACAGTTCTTAAAACATACGTAAATTAATATTCCTATAGGATATTCTTAAGATAATTCAAATTTTCATTTTAAATTGTAATGATGGATTTTACAATAATGATATCCCCAAAGAAACATGATTTGGATTGTGATAATAAATAGGAATAAAATTTTGAATTTACGTTAACTGTTTCACTAGTTTTTGGAATATGAATTATTTTTAATAATTTTATGATCTAATATAGAGTATGAAATCATTTATAAATGGGTTCTATAAGAATTATTGTGGATCATATCAATTCACATAATCCAAAGACTAATAATGATTGTTTTATTGATGAGTTGAATCCAATATTTCAAAAGAAACTAGTCTTCTAAAAAATCTCATCATACGAGGACATAGTATCATGTACTATTAGGATAGGGAAATAATTGTATAAATTTTAATTCATTAAAGGAAATACTAAAAATAAAGGGATGAAAAATAAAACAACAAATAAATAGAAGAAGGGAAATAAGGGTTTTCCCACATGTGATAATTTTTGAAATAGGCACCCTTGTACATTCTTGAAGGGAATGTGTGTCTTTTTTATGTATAGAAAAAAATAGCACCACTCACATAGTTATGAAGAAATGATTGAAATTCTCAATGTCCAGTGCTTATATTTTAAAAATATGGGGTGCTATGGAATTGAATTCCCCAGTAATCAAGTAAGTACACATCAAAAAAAACTAAGGTAACAAAGTCATGATTATACTATTACCACAGATGATGTTTAATGATTAATGTTATTATGTTTGTATTTATGAATTATTTTATTATAGTATTTTATCAGTGATATTATGGTTATAATAATCATGAAATGTATAAATATTTTACTACATAAATATTTATTAATATATTTCATAGGATCTGTTAAATGGTACTGATGACTAAGAAAAGTGATTTGATGAAAAGTTTAAATTCATATAAAACACGTGATTGAGGGAAGATAAAAATTAACATATAATCTACGTTGATATAATAATGATCATGTGATGTTTATGGGATAATATTGGTGACTACATAATTTTTTAGTGAGTTTTTGTTTTTTGTTATCTTGGATGGAATTTACTATATGTATTAATTTATGAAATATATTTGATAACTGGCAATTTTATATTTGGAATAATGAATGTACTCATTACGGTTTTATGGTGATCAAGGTATTAATATATTTTTAATGTTACATTATGTGCTGATTAATATTTTCTAGGTGATATAATGTATGTTTAGTGACATTACATCAAAAATTTGGTCTTCGAATTTGTAAAGATATATTTTAGATGAGTATTGTAGTCAACTATATATGAAATAGACTAATTTGATCATTAGGTTTTATTTGATAATATTTTCTAACATTTATTTTTTTAATAAATATGGGTGGAATAGATTATTAATGTTTTATAGATCTTATGATTCATTCAAATGTAATTTTAGTTCTTTGGGAATAATCAATAATCTTGGAAATTAATTTCTTATTGTAAGAAATCAAGTGGAAAATGATAAAATCATTACTAAAAGATGAAATTATTCTTATAAATAAAAAATATATCCAATAAATATATTTTCATCTAATAATATTTTTTAAATTAGAAGAATTTTTCAACATTAAGAAAAATTATCTTGAAAAAAATGTTATCGTATAACTTTTATATGTAAGGAATCAAATGGCCCCTTAACTCGACATAGATTAATGATATTTTGGTTTTTTCATTCTATTTATCATTCTATTTCATATGATCAATCACCTCTATCACACTCTATAGTTATTTATGATTTTCTTCTATGTACATATCTTCGCATGCCAATAATGTTCTCCTATTTAGAAATATAGCTTTGTATTATTCCATATGACCTTTCTATATCCATTTAAATCTTATTAATAGGATTTTTTATTCAAAACTTTTATGATGTGGTTTCCCAATAAAGGTATTTTTATATTTGAAAACCTTTATTATCAAAATAAATATTAAATTTTTAGGAAATAATTTATTTATTGGGGAAGAATATAACACCCTCATATTTTTAAAATATTAACATCATGTTCAATAGTTTGAAAGAAACATGTCAAAAATATTAGTATATTATATAACCTATTTAGACCCTATGATACCATTATTTTGGAATAAATTCAATTCATTTGATGGATTTTGATGCAAAAAACCTTGTGTTTAACCTAAACAAGATAATCTATTAAAATATTATAATTTAAACATTACCATTATAACCGAGATGTTATGTTATTTAGTATGAATATTAGTAATTGAATTATGATACATTTATGGTTTACACATGAAAAAAATAAATTCGATGGTTATATATTGATTAAAAATAAAAAAAGAATCATTTTAAAGTAAAAAAATGTTATCTAAAAATTGTAATATTCTAAAAGATGGTTAATCGCAATTTTTACACTTAGTTTTAATTTATTTTACAACTTTTAGAAAATATATTTCATGAAATAAAAATATTTTTTAAAATCATAATATAAAAATTATTTTATGTTGAATTTTGTGGATTTTTATAAACAGTTTCATTTTTTGATGAATGGTGAAAATACAATTTTTTACTAAAAAACAACTTCATTTAAATTATTTACAGAAATAATATAAATTTTTAATTTTTTATGTTAAATTAGTTAAATTATATTAAAATTTAACAAATTTAGGCTACTAAAAATAATTTCACATTAAATATGGATATTAAAACCTTTTATAATTATTAAAATTTCCTCTTTGAAAAATGTGTTTTCATTTCATCTCCAAGTATAATTTTAAATTTAATTTAACCAATTATATGAATTGAAATTGGGAAATTGCATTCAATATTTAGAATTTCAATAATTTATATTATCTAATAATTTAAAATACATTGTCCAAAATGAATATAGAAAACTGTAATAATTAAATACTATGGTTAAGGTTAAAATGGTTTTATCGTGGGGTTAAACTGAAAAGATAATTTTCTAAATGGAAAAAAATTGTCTAGTTACCATTTTTTGACATTTTTGAACCCAAATCTCTTTAGGACCTATTTTTATGGGATTTAGGACACATTTCCATTAAAATAACCTATATAATAATTCAATGAAAGGAAAAATCATAAGGTCATCCTTTTGCTTAAAAATTTCAATGACGTATTCGCAAAATGGAAAATTGAAATATGTGAATGAATATGGAAGGTAATTTTGAGAATAATGAAATCAATGTTATGGGATTACTTCATTTTTAATTTTTATTATTCATATAATTCTTTTAAATTCGTAAAAAACACCAATGTGGTAATTATTTAATTTATAGAGTAATTAAATAAATGATACTAAAACAATAAAAGTAAAATAAATTGAAGTATTTATTTTGTTACATTAATTATTTATGTAAATATATCATTTTATACAAGATTTAAAATAATATATTCTAATTATATCCTTTTGTTGATATTTTTAAATTCAAATCAAATGAGCTTTGTCAATGTTAAAACCAACTTAATTATATAATAAATGATATATTATTATTTTGATTTAAAATTAATAAAATAATTATATTATTCCAGGTGATTTTTAAAATGATTATAAATATAATATATTTTTTATTAATGGACTAATTATTCTTTTATAATTAATATGTTGACCCATAAAGAGTAAATTTTTTGTTATAATGGTTATGGTTAAAGTATTGATTTTTCACACTACAAGGGCGTGTGTTAAAATTAATTTTAAACAAAAATATGATTTTTTAATAGATTAGATTAAATATTTATAATAATTGGTTTCAAATAATATAATAAGACTAATTTTATTCAAATTTTGAAGAATAAATTACATAAGTTAAAAAGACTAGTCGTAGTACTGAAAACTAAAATGGGAAAAGAAATAAAATATAGATGTTAAGGAAGAAAATGTTTAAAAAATTTGTTTTGTTGTTTCTTGGAGGTGTGGATAGACCATATAATCCATGAAACCCAATAAATATAAATTTTGGATTGAATTCAGTTGATACTAAAATCCCATTATTGAATACATTTAGGTATTTTCATTAATGACACTCTTCAATTGTAAAAGAGAACTAACTCCACTCATTTCAACACCCATATCAAGACATTTGGTTTAACAAAACCCTAAAAACATCGCTCCCCAAAATTCTTATCAATTTTACATAAATAATTTTCCTACTAAAATGCCAATCCTAAGGTCTTTAAGAGGTGGTCTAAAGGATGATTCTTTTAGATAAGGTAAATATCTTAACAAATATCCTTCATTTTCATTCTTTTATCTCCATAATAAATAATGTCTTAAGACTTATTCTATAATAGAAACACTATATTAAATATACTTATATATTACTATTTTTATGATTTAATATTTATTATTCTCCACTTCCATTAAATGGTAAATGAAATCATCGATCTAGTGTACAAGAGACTGCCTCCTCATGAACCGATGTAGTTCATTTTCCAAAACCACCTTTCAATGATGGATATATTGATGGATTTATCACTTTTATATCATATTTATTTATTATTATACATATATAATTTTAATATCACATATACATTTTTATGCTCCATTATGATTCAAGTATGTTAATGTCACTCGTGTCTATAGTGGATTACCACCTCACAAAGTGATGTGATTCATTTTTCACTTAGGATTAACATGTAATTAAATAATTATTAACATAATGAATATATGTGATATATATGGTATGATATTGACTATTTAAAGGTAATAGATCACCCAAATCCTTATACTTTCACTCATTAAGGGAACGATATTGTTGCTCATGTGGCCGTATGGCCTACCGTCTCTATAAAGTGATGGAATTAATTTTCCATGAAAAAAATTCATAAATGGTTCTAAAAATATATATTTAACAATTAAATATTATATTTAAAACATTATTATAATTTTGGATGTGATATATATATATATATATCTTTTTCCCAATAACTGAAACTTTTCTAGAAACAATACATTCAAAAATAAGGAAATTAACACCAAAAGTCATGAATATAATGAAATATTGTTAATGAACAGGTGGTGAGATGTAATAAGAGGATTAAATATCATCATATTAAAGTTATTATGGTTATAGTAAAAATTAATAACATTACCAAAACCATTGTACAATAGATATAGTCATGTTTGAAATAAATCAAAAATGATTTTTGGGTTTCTCATCATGCTTTTACTTCTAGAGAGATATTTCATATTAAACACTTATTTCCTTTAAGTGGTTTATATACATAACCATTGATATGATATATAATGAATATATTTATCATAATTTTATTTAAAGTTTCATTTTATATTATTTCTTTTAGGGGTATTAAGATTCAGAAGTTACCAAAGTGGTAAGGGTATATTTAACAATCACATAATTATTTATGATTGTTTATTTTTATTCCCCCTTAGGAAAATTATTTGATATTTCTATATTAAAATCAATACATTTTCTCCACCTAAATTTATTAATTAAAATTTTCAGGAAATATTACCATTTTCACACCCTTTGGTAGTTAAAATGATTAAGAAAATGTTTTTATGAAAATCCAACATTATTTTACTCTTTGATCGAATATCCTTTTCCATAAAAACCTGTGTTTTCATTAAAATGATATAAAAAATTATTAAGAACTTATAATAATTATTTATTAAATAAATTTTTAACAATTTTCACATTTTAACAAATTTTTTGAAAGGATTATTCAGGTCATTTTCAAAAAAATATAATTTTTTATTTTTATCAAAAATGTGGAAGGAATTATTATTTTAACTTCTAAAACATGAAAATAATATTCCACCATCATGAACAATTTATTTTTAAAATATATTTTGCAGGTTTCAAATGGTTATTTTCAATGTAAATTATTTTCAATTTGTTGTTCAATTTTTGTTTTAAAAGGAAATTTTCAAAATGAATATTTTATTTTTCTCAAATAAAATTTAAGATACATTATTGTTATTTTTATTTAACAAAAACATCAACATTATACTTTAATTATGATAAAATGGAGATATTTTTAATTAATACCGTTCTTGTTATGTTTCTATATTATTTATAATCAGTTTTATAGGGGATGTACCATTATATTAACATTCACCATTATACTCTGGATCTCTTATGTTTATTTTTAATGATTAGGGTTAGTATTAACATTTCATATGTTAGTTTTTCTATATAAATTTTTATAATGTTTATATTTCACCTCGTCCATATGTGTAATTATGTAGACATATTAAGTGATGGTGGACTCTTTTTTAGCCCCTATATGAATCATTAGGTCTCGTGAAAAAAAAATTTATTGGTTTCTAGTTGATTCCTTACCCATTAATTTAGATCTCTTCGAACGTGGGATTAATGGTATGTTTTTGAAGTCTAGAATTATTCATTCTATAATTATGAAGTATGTTATTGATGTTACATGGGATTATTAAATTATCTATAATATCTATGGTAAAATTTTAAAATTTGTGTGATTATTTATATGGAATTACTTAATCATATTTCACTCGTGTCATATTATTCTCAGGTTATTGTTTAAATGGAATGTGTTTCAGTTATTTATTTTTCTATCTTTATTATTCATTATTTATTCATAGCATCTCATTTAAACTTATCCTTAATAAGAATTTGAAATAATCCCTTTACTATTTTTTATTTACCCTAGGATATCAGGATGTTTTTTTATTTAATATTTAGTGAGACACCATTCGGAATAATAGAATTATGAAAGAAAATACATTGTGTATTTTTTTCAATTGTAATAATAATTTTAACTAAGTACCAAGTTACCCAAGACAATTAAACTATTAATTCCATTGGGATGTGAATCCTTGTATTTTATTTTAATGTATTAAATAAGATAATAAATTCCGACTACTGGTGTTGGGGTCACTATATAGTAGTTTAATCTATGAAACTACTTAGATAGGTGGAGAAAATTAAGAATAGAACTCATGGAAGAATAAAAATTTTATGTTTCAGGGAAACCCCTTATTGAGTAACTGACCCATGAAGCTACATTAAAATTTTATGTATATACATTTATTATATGAATATAGACACTTATATGAATAATAATGATGATTCAATTAATATTTCCTCTCCTATGCTTGTTTTCATATAACCTATGTTTAAAAGGAAACATCACGAAATTGATGTGTTCAATGTAAAGACCCAGAAATTTCAAGGAATTTTTTTTTCTTATATACTTTGGAATTTTACGAGTCTATGGTTTCTGACGGCACCTGATTCCGAGGCCCGGTGTGCTCAGTATTCGTTTAAGGGGACTTTTACCGTAGTTGCGTTTTGTACAAGTTGAAAGTTAATTTTGGGGATTCGTAGAAAATTAAATAAAATTGTTGTTTTACACAATTTTATTTTTAGTGGGGGTAATTTCCTCCTAAGAGGATTTGAAGGTGGGTCCCACCCCCCACATAACCTCACATGGGAGGATAAGAGTGGTGGGGCCCATACGAGCCCTAACTCTTCAACTCCCCATTAACTCCCCTTTATCTTCCCTTAATTAATTTTCCACCTTTCCATTTAATTGAGGTGGAGCCTCTTCATCTCCCACTTTTTGACCTTAATATGACAACACCCTTAATTAATTAATTGAACTCCACAACTAATTAATTAATTTAAGTGTTCAAATTTTAAAAATCATGGGAGAATAAAATAATATCTTAGGCCTTTATTTTGGGGTTAGCTTTTATTGTGTTGGGGAGCCTTAGAGATTAGAAAGGAGAGCTTCATCCTTCTAAACAAGAACCGCAGGAGAACAATGAGCATATTCTTAGATCGTCGGCCAAGACAAAAGAGAAGGAGCAACCCACAAGGAACGCTGACGACGTGCCATCCTCGGCTCCTTCTTCCCCGATGTCAACGAGTTGACCCCACCTCCCCGCGAATCCATCTACGAGCGATGAACGACTTATGGGGCATGTATAATTTTAAGTAAATTAAATTATACCTCGTACCTTGGAGTTGATTTTTGATGGAAGTTGTTTAGTTGTTATCATCTAACATGGAGGGTGAGGGCCAAACAAACACGACCCGACGACCCTCCGTTAATTCTTTCTTGTGTTGGGGTTGGAGGAAAGAATCCATGATAATGAGGCAGTGGAAACCGGAAACCACGGCCCGCAAGCATGGACTACACGACCGAGGAAGAACCTGCCGGCTAAAGCTGACCGGGTTGAAGAATTTGCGATTCCCTTGGAGCTACGCTGAAAAGGAGGTGCGGCCCGCATCTGCGGGATGCTTGATGAGCCAACCGGCTGGCCGGACCGGAGGATTGTGGCGCCTTGTGGTGTCGAGCTACGGGGGACCGCGGCCCCCGTTCCTCAGGCTGCTCAGCGGAAGAACTGGCTGGCAGGTGGCCGGCCAGGCATGGAAGACCCCACAACACTAGGAGGGCACTGCGCTGGGCAAACAATGGCCCAACCGTGTGGGCCACTCACATTGGGAAGACTGGCCGGATAGAAGGGCGGTGCCGGCTCGGCACCACCGTTTAGGAAAACCGTGGGCCATGCCCCCCGGTCCGCTCAGCCAGCTGGCTGAGCCGCGCCCTACCAGGCCGGGCCCCGTTCCACCGGGCCCGGCCACGCCTCATCGGACCAGGCCGCCCCCTTAGTCGGGTCAGACCCGCCGAGCCCGGACGGGCTGACCCACTAGCCCACTGGGCTTGATGGGCCGGGCCCAATTCGCTTAAATGTGAATTTCTTCTTGACCATGCGTCCAATCGATGCACTGTCTAAGGCACAGGGACCCTTATGAAGAGGCGATCCTTTTTCGATACTCTAAGTGTGTTTTGGAAAAATTTTGAAAACAGCCAGGTTTGGAACGAACGTAATTCAAACTGGGCCCCTGGAACTGAAAAGCCAATATCTCTCAGACCAGGCATCTGATTGATGCACCGTCTTTCGGGTTGGGCTTTTTTGACGAGACAGAACTTCTGGATACATCAAATCTGGATTTCATGAAAGTTAATGTATCGAACCATTTTCTTGAGGAGTGGATCCTCCCGGAATCGAGCGTGCTATGTGCGAGAACCCTAGAGCTGTCTACGACTACAGCGACGACTGTATTGGAATACTCCGTGGGTTCAATAGCGATGACAACTGCACTGGAATCCTACATGGGTTTGGCAACGATGACTACTCTACTAGAATCCTCCGTGGGTTCAACAGCGACAACTACTATACTAGAATCCTCCGTGGGTTTGACAGCGATGACTACTGTTCCTGTATCCTACATGGATCTGATAGTTTTGACTTCTGTTCTTGTATCCTTAGTGGGTTTGACAGAGTAGCTAGTCTAGTATCCTACGTGGGTCCAACACCTTCACTGATCTAGTATCCTACATGGGTCCGACAGCTTAGATGAATCAGTAACTACATCTGATCATCTCTATTGTTATAAGAAAGATGTATACCTGTGTGAGCTGAGTCTTGACTTTCAATCATTATCATTTATGTGATTGACTTCTTTCTTGTGTGGACTAGGTTGTACACGAGCTCGAGAGTTGGAGCTGAACTGGGATTGACGACTTAGGTATATGTGTGGGCATCTTCCTAAGTAGAGTTGGTTGATACTTCGTGATTGCATATTTCTTCTATGGTTTATCCTTCGTGGATTCTAGGAGACCTTCGGGGGCCTCTGGGTCTATATTGAGTATCATATATTAACCCCTGCACGGGATATTCCCACACTACATTATGTTGGATGCAGATGATAGACATCGCTGATCGAGGAGGAGACTAGTGGAGCAGGACGGTACCTAGAGGTGGACCACTTGTCGAGACGTACACGGAGCAGATGGACGGACCTGGGGTGCTGAGGAAGCCATCTGTACCCACCTTTCAGGTGGGATTCCCAGAGGACGACTCAGTGGTTGATGTTTTACTTTACATTAGTTGTAATATCTTTTCAGTTGTACTATACTTACTGTTGGCCATGTATTTCTGGCCCCTTTTCATTTCAGCATTTACTTTTGTATACAGTATTTCTTATTGCTTACTTCAATTGTGTATTCTGTTGTGTTTGTTACTTTTATAATGGAAATTCCATCCCAGTATAGGGATTTACACCTTTGGTGCTAGTCACCATCCCCTGGCCTATGGAAGGCGGGCTTGGGGTAGTCACGACATGGGCTCCGAGGATGGGTCGTGACAAATTGGTATCAGAGGAGTCGGTTCTACCACAGAACTCATGACTCTGATCATTCTTTCCTATGAACCAATAGTGTTAAGAGTATTGAGTGTGTTTTCCAGTCCTAGGAGTCTAGTGATGGTGTGGCGGCCAACGTATCCATACACCAGGACCCTAACCTCTAATTTCCTACTCAGTGCATGAAAACACTGATTGCATGTGGGTTTTAAAAGTTTTATTTGTGATTACTTTGTGTCAACTCACCAGGTATACTTTTTGACTGTGGCGCACCTGTTTCTTTTCAGAATGGCCCCAGGAAGGCAGTAATCTAAGGTTCTAAGTTACGTACGAGATGGTATCCCACCGATCGACAAGGTCTTGGTGCAGGGACCCATCACAGCGGAGGCACCAGCTATACCACAACCCGCTGGGCCACAGATACCACTGGCTCCAACAGTAGAGAACACACGCCACCAGAGTGCATTGCACGAGTTCCAGTGATAGAGGCCGCCTAGGTTCCAGGGAGAGATACACCCCTAGGTAGCTGAAGATTGGCTGGAGGCTATCGTCAGAGTTTTCATATTATTAGGGACATCAACCGATCTTATGGTGATCCTTGTCGTGATTCTCCTGCACGCAGAAGCAGGTAGTTGGTGGAGCTTGATGCTCCAGGTGCATGACAAGGCATCTTTACTTTGGACAGACTTTGAGAGTCTCTTCCACTTGGATATTGTTCCATCCACCCTTCATGTGGTGCGGATTCAGGAGTTACTTAATCTACGACAGGGCAGCATGACAGTGGCTCAGTACTCATCGAGCTTCACTAACCTCTCCTGATACGCCACAGATATAGTGTGGGACCCATTCTTTAGGGCTCTGACCTTCGATCAGGGACTCAGGCATGAGATCAGTGCATCAATGATCTCCCTCAACATCCCAACGCATGTGGGGGTGCTAGAGAGAGCCCTTCTAGTGGAGAGTTTTCTCGCTGAGCAGTCACCAGCGGTGAGACCCTCCACAGGACGACATGTTGCGGAGTCTTCTACAGCCGGCAGTAGACAATTGATGATGAAGTCCAAGAAGACTAGTCCAACAGGTGGGTGACCTCAGGATATAGGTTCGGTTGTGTGGGGCACACAAAACAGAGCTATCTATTTAAGGAGCAGGCAGTGATATGCATGCGGCGGGCAGGGTCACATGGCTCGAGACTGCACGACCTATCCTACAGATGAGCAACATGTAGTAGAGGATCCTTCCAAGAAGAGGCATAGGTACAACCGTGGAGGTCCTCCTGGAGCAGGCGGACATGGAAAAGGATCTGATCGAGCAGCAAGTGGACAGGATCGGGACTAGCTTCATTGTTGTTGTTGTTTATGGATGCTTTGTGTATTTGTACTTTGACCTGTGGTAATAAAAGACACTTGTCCTTGTGATGTTTGCTTCCCTATCCTTTTTGTATGGTTCATACTGAGAGGTTTCGGTTAAAACCATTGAATTGACCCTCACATTCAAGATTCCTACTGAAGGAGACCTAGTGACCACACACTACTGCCGATAGTGTGACTCAACCCTTGGAGGTGAGAGTAATGGTTGGATCTCTTGGTAGTAGTGTTGAGGCCATACGGCATCGTCCATGGCATGAAATAGTACCGTTCATGTCAGGATTGACTTTATTTGGAAAAGAACATGGTTCATCCAGGGGATGAGACCAGATTTCTCTTTTCAGCAAAGGGGGAATCTTAGAAACTATTGTAGGACAACATCAAAAAAGGTTGTAGTCGAGTTCGTTACAAATGTCTAGTCACACCAATAGTTCGTTGATCGAACGGTTTACGTTTTACTCTAATCCCAAAAGACTCTGGTGTGTCTCTCGTAGGAGGACCTGGACCTGAGATGGTGACGTTGACTCGAGTTCCTCCAGGACTATGACTTCAAGATAGTCTATACTCCTGGGAAGGGGAACGTTGTTGCAGATTCTCTCAGTAGGAGATCAGGCATTCATCTGCTTGGAGAGGCGACAGAGCAGCTGGCTGTGTTGCAGATATCCTTTATGGATAGAGATGGAGCAGCCTTTCTACAGTCTCTCACAGTTACTCCTCCACTACTTCAGTGAATTAGAGAGGCATAACGATGGGACGTTGACTGTGAGATGTGATGTTCTCATATGTCCTCAGGGTAGGCACCTGATGGATTTTCTGAAGGAGGGGAGCACATCATCCTCTTTAGGGGACGTACCATGGTACCAGTTTCACTATAGGAGGAGGTGATGAGGGAGTTCAACACTTCTCCTCTAATGGTACATCTAGGAGTGGAAAAGATGTATTAGGACCTCAGACGACAGAACTGGTGGTCGGGTATGAAGAAGGCTATAGCAGAGTTCATTTCACAATGCCTCACTTGTCAACAAGTAAAGGTGAAGCACCAGGTACCAGTAGGCTTGGTACAGCCCTTAGTGGTTCCAGAGTGGAAGTGGGATGGGATATCCATGGATTTTGTGATGGGGATTCCTTGTGCATCTATAGGACACGACTCTATCTGGGTATCGAAGACCAACTCACCAAGTCATCCCACTTCCTACCGATCAGAGAGAAGAGATCAGTAGAGAGCTTGGGATGCCTCAAAATTCAAGAGATGATATGGGTTCATGGTGTTCCATCGACTATCATCTCTGATCGAGATTCTCGTTTCACTTCCCAGCTATAGATGGGATTATAGGAGGGTTTTGGGGCACAACTTTTCTTGAGCACCGCCTTCCATCCTCAAACGGAAGGCCAGAATGAGAGGACCATTCAGACTCTCGAGGAAAAGCATTGTTCATGTGTCCATGAATTTGGTCGCAGTTGGGAGGATCACCTACCCTTGGTGGAGTTTGCGTACAACAATAGCTACCACTCCACCATCAGGATGGCCCCTTATGAGGCATTGTACAACCGACCTTGCAGATCACCTCTGTGTTGGACTGACCCTGGGGAGTCAGTACATGTAGGACCAGAGATGGTTCAGGGTATGACGAAGAAGGTGTAGATCATCCAGGAGCAGATGAAGACTGCACGGAGCAGAAATAAGTCCTATGCTGATAGGAGACGGAGACCACTAGAGTTCGAGGACAATGACCATGTTTTCCTACGGGTCTAGCCTCGATGAGGTCTATAGAGATTTAGCCAGGGAGGAATGTTATCTATGTATTTCATCGGGCCTTTCCAGGTCCTCAGAAAAGTAGGCGAGGTGGCTTACCGCCTGACCCTTCCACCTCAGTTGCACTGGATGCATGACGTCTTCCATGTATCTCAGCTGAGGAGATACATGCACGATCCATCCCATATCATCGATCACGGGGATCTGGACATCGATGATGGGGCGAAAATCACAGAGGTCCCGGTGGAGATCGAGGATCGACAGGATCTAGTCCTACATGGACGGTCGATTCCTCTGGTGCGCATTCGCTGGCAGCACGGGAACCTCCGGGAGAGCACTTGGGAACAGGAGACTCAGATTCGAGCTTAGTACCCCCATTTGTTCCCCTATTGTGTGTTGAAGATTTATGGGGACATAAATACATGAGGTGGAGGTAATGTAAAGACCAATAAATTTCAAGTAATTTTTTCTTTCTTAAATACTTTGGAATTTTACAAGTTTGTGGTTTCTGAATGCACCTGATTCTGAGGCCCGGTGGGCCCAGAATCAATTTATGAAGTTTTGTTCGAGTACGTTCAATAAACTTATGATCAGGTTTTTCTATCATTTGAACCAGTGCTCAGAACTGAAATCTGAGGATTGCGATGAACTCGCAGTGCCAGTATTCGCTTTAGGGGTCTTTTATCGCAGTGGCATTTTTTACAGGTTGAAAGATAATTTTGGGGATTCATAGTAAATAAAAAAAATTGTTGTTTTGCACAATTTTATTTTTAGTGGTGGTTATTTCTTCCAAAGAGATATTGAAGGTGGGGCCCACCCCCCACTTAACCTCCCATGGGTGGATAAGAGTGGTGGGACCCACAACAGCCCTAACACTTCAACTCCCCATAAATTCCCCTTTATCTTCCCTTAATTAATTTTCCACCTTTACCTTTAATTAAGGTGGAGCCTCTCCATCTCCCACTTGTTGACATTAACATGACAACAACCTTAATTAATTAATTGAACTCCACAATTAATTAATTAATTTATGTGTTCAAATTTTAAAAATCATGGGAGAATAAAATAATAGCTTTGGCTATTATTTTGGGGTTGGCTTTTGTTGTGTTGGGGAGCCTAAGAGATTAGAAAGGAGAGCTTCATCCTTCCAATGTAAAACAGCCAGAGAATGATGAGAATCTTCTTCGATCTTCGGCCAAGACAAAAGATAAGGAGCCGCCCACAAGGAACGCCGACGATGTGCCATCCTCGGATCCTTCTTCCCCGTTGTCAACGAGTTGATTCCGCCTCCCCGCGACTCTGTCTACTAGCGATGAACGATGTATGGGGATTGTATATTTTTAAGTAAATTAAATTATACCTCGTACCATGGCGTTGATTTTGGATGGAAGTGGTTTAGTTGTTATCATATAAGGCGGAGGGTGTAGGCTGAACAAACACGGCCCAATGACCCTTTGATAATTCTTTCTTGTGTTGGCACTGAAGGAAAAAAGCCACAACAATGAGGCGGCGATAACCAGAAATCGCGGCCCGCAAGCACGGGCTGCTCGGTCGAGGAAGAATCGGCTGGATAAAGTTGGCTGGGCTGAAGGATCCATGGTGCCCTTGGTGCCATGCTGAGGAGGAGGGGAAGCCCGCATCCACGGGCCTCTTGCTGAGCCAACCGGCCTTCCGTAGCCGGTCAGACAAGAGGATCGCGGTGCCGCACTGCGGAGGACCGCAGCACGCGTTCCGTGGGCCGCTCGGCGGACGAACCAACCGGAAGGAGGCCGGCCATGCTGGGAAGACAAAGCGGTTCTAGGAGGGAGCCTCGATGGGGGAACAGCGACCCACCCATGCTGGCCGCTTGCACCGAGAAGACTGGCCAGCTTTGGGCAGACGGACAGGAGGGAGGCACCACTTGGCACTGTCGTTTCGGAAAACAAAGGGTCGCGCCCCCCGGTCCGCTCGGCCAGCTGGCCGAGTCGCGCCCCGCTGGGTCGGGCCACTCCTCACCAGGCCGGGTCAGGCCCCATCAGACTGTGCCGACCCCTTAGTCAAGTCGGACCCATCGGGCGAGGATGGGCCGACCCGCCATCCCACCGAGCTTGATGGGCCCGGCCCGTTTCACTTAAACACGAATTACTTCTTGACCATGTGTCCGATCGACACACTGTCTATGGAACTATGACCCTTACGACGAGTCCGTCCTTTTGCAATACTCTAAGTGAGATTTGGACAACTTTGGAAAATGTCCGGGTTTGGAACGAACGTAATTACAACCTGGCCCCTGGAATGGAAAATCCAATATCTCTCAGACCGGGTGTCTGATTGACGCGCCGTCTGTCGCGTTGGGTTTCTATTGATGATACGGAACATCGGGATACATAAAAAATCGACATAATGATATTTTATGTATCGACCCCTTTGCTCAAGGAGCGGATCCTCCTGGAATTGAGCGTGCTTTGTGCGCGAACCCTAGAGCTGGCTACGACTGCGACGACAACCGTATTTGAATTATTTGTGGGTGCGGTAGTGATGAAAACTGTACTGGAATCCTTTGTGGATTTGATAGCGATGAATACTATACTGGAATCATTCGTGGGTTCATCTGTCAAGACAACTATACTGCAATCATCCGTGGGTTCGGCAGTGACAACTACTGTACTGGAATCCTCTGTGGGTTCGACTGCGATGACTACTGTTCTTGTATCCTATGTGGGTCTGACTGTTTTGACTTCTATTCTTGTATCCTGAGTGGGTTCGACAGAGTAGCTAGTCTAGTATTCTACGTGGGTCCGACAGCTTAGCTAGTCTAGTATCCTATGTGGTTCTGATAGCTTAGATGAATAAGTAACTACATCTGATCATCTCTATCGCTATAAGAAAGATGTATACATGTGTGAGCTGAGTATTGACTTTCAATAATTATCATCGATGTGATTGACTTCATTCTTGTGTGGACTAGGTTGTGCATGGGCTTGAGATTTGGAACCGAACTAGGATTGATGACTTAGGTATATGTATAGGCTTATACCTAAGTAAATTTGGTTGATACTTCATGATTGTATCTTTCTTCTGTGGTTTATCCTTCGTGGATTTTGGGAGACCTTCAGGGGTCTCGATGTAAAGACCCAGAATTTCCAAGGATTTTTTTTCTTAAATTCTTTGGGATTTTACGAGTACGTAGTTTCTGATGGCACCTGATTCCAAGGCCCGGTGTGCCCGAAATCAATATCCGAAGTTTAGCTCTGGTACGTTCAGTGAACGAGCGAGCGAGTTTTTTTCTAACTTTTGAACCGGTGCTCGGAATCGAAATCCGAGGGCAAAGTTGAAACCACGATGCTGGTAATTGCTTAGGAACACCTTTTCCGAAGGTTCTTTTATCGGGAGGATTTGTCAAAAATGTGAAGAATAAAAATATAGTTGTTTTACAATTATAATTTTATTACACCACTAGTGGTTTAAGTGTTAGGGAAAAGGAAGTTGTGAGGAAGTTGTGGTGAGGCCCACACGAGCCCCCACCTCCTTAAATTTCCTAACACCCCATTAAACACCCCTCTTTATGTTGGCAACCCCCCATAAATGTGTAGCTCACCCACTTTCCCTCTTCTATTTTATGGAATGCCAACACACCTGTTCAATTAATTGAAACTCATTAATTAATTGATTGAGTCTTTTTTAATTTTAAGAATAATGTTTCCATGTGTGTGTGTGAATAAAATAATACAAAGTCGTATTTTATTGTTGGTTGATTCGTTGTGTGGAGTTTAGAAGAGAGAACTCTTGTGGCCTTGAGGATCTTCTTATTCCTCATAGAAGAATGCGAAGAACACTAGAACGCCATTAAATCTTCTTTCCACATCAAAGAAAGGGGGACGCCGCATCCTTCATCGGGTGTGCATCGACGACATATATGGAGCCTCATTCCACGACGCCGTCTACCGCGACACCGTTTTCCTGCGACGATCATCGTTTGACAACTCCTTGAGGCAGGGGTTTGATTTTATGTTCGTGAATATTTTTTGTCGTCCATCGTTAATCCTTTAGCTGATTGTTATCGATTTAACGGGAGGGGGCCGGACCGCACGAACATGGCCGAACCTACTCCCCCTTTTGTTGTTGTACTCATTGTGGCTCGAATGAAGGTGGCGCGGTGCCGATGCACCGCGCGGGAAAGAAAAGATCAATGGAGGTGGTGCGCGGCGCCGTCACGCCGCGACGAAGAACATAGGGGAATGTCACGGCCGAAGCGGGCAGCGATGGAGGGGCACGGCGCCGATGCGTTGTGCCTGTCGAAGAAGGCCCATGGCCTAAGGCCGCAGCAGTCACCAATAGGGGGCGACCAGTCTTCCCGGCCACCAGAGCATCAAGAGCCGCGGCCCTTTGGACGCATCGGAAGACCTGGAGGCAGCCCGAAATCCGGCCGCCAGCGCTTCGGAAGGGCGGGACCATGGGGTCCCGCGGTGGCACATCGGCTGACCTGCATGGCCGGCAGTTCGGCGAGGAGGCCGGGGTTCGTAACCCCCCATGGCAGACTGAGCGGGCCTCCTCCATGTGGGGGGCCACCGTTTCAAGACCAGGGGGTAGCGCCCCCCCCCCCCCCCCCTTCCGCGTGCGCTCCGCACGAGGGCACTGTACCGCGCAGACCGGCCACGCTGGGCCGGGCTGCCCGCACTGGGCCGGACACCCGCGTCGGGCTGGGCCGCACTGGGTGGGCTGGGCTGACCCATGGGGTTTTGGGCCAGGTCGATCCGGGCCCAAACCCCCCTATAATCGGACAGCTTCGTTCAAAGGCCCATAACATGGGCTACAGACCTCCGAATGACGCACCGTCAGTTGTGTTGAGATCCTTCGATCGAGAAGTTCGTTTTGGTATATTACACTCAAGGTTTTGGAGAAATTTGGGTACGACTGGGTTGGTTCAAACACGAAACCAACCGGGCCCTCGGAGCGGAAATTCTTATAACTTGAGCTCCGGACATCCGATTGGTGTGCTGTCGACTTTGTTGGTTTCCTCTTAGTGATACTGACCTTTTGGACAACTCCACATGATGTTTGGATGTATTTTGGAGTAAAGTCGGGTTGGTTATGACTTAAAAACCAACCGGGACCCTGGAACGGAAAAGCCAATAACACTCAGACCGGGCATCCGATTGATGCGCCGTCTGTCGCGTTGAGTTCATATTGTCGAGACGGAACTTTGAGAGACATCAACTCAGGTCTACGTGACAGTTTATGTATCGACCCCTTGGCCCATGGATCGGATCCTCCTGGAACGAGTGTGCTGTGTGCGGGAATCCTAGAGCTGGCTGTGACTATGAAGAAGATGGTGATTGTACTGGAATCCTCCGTTGGTTCGACGAGGATGACTACCGTACTGGGATCCTCTGTGGGTTCGACGAGGATGACTAATGTACATGGATCCTCCATTGGTTTGACAAGGACGACTACCGTACTGGGATCATCTATGGGTTCGACGAGGACAACTACTGTACTGGGATCCTCCGTGGGTTCGACGAGGATGACTATTATACTGGGATCCTATGTGGGTTCGACTACCGTGCTGGGATTCTCCGTGGGTTCGATGACGATGACTACTATAATTGGATCCACCGTGGGTTCGGCAGCAATGACTACTAAACTTGGATCCTACGTGGGTTCGGCAGAGGAGATGATTCAGAGGCTATATCTAATCATCTCCACCCCTCTTTGTAAATTGATACCTGTGTGAGCTGAGTCTTGACTTTCAATCATTATCTTTGATGTGATTGACTTGATATCCTGTGTGGATTGGATTATGATTTTTTGTGTGGATTGGGTCATACTTTCCTGTGTGGATTAAGTTTTAGTTTCTTTAGTGGACTGGATTGTACTTGAGCTCGTGAGTTGGAGCTGAACTGGATTTGATGACTTAGGTATATGTATGGGAATATACCTAAGTAGTGTTGGATGATACTTCGTGATTGTATCTTTTCTTTGTGGTTTATCCTTGGTGGATTTAGGGAGACCTTCGGGGGCCTCAGGGTCCCTACTGAGTATCGTATACTCACCCCTACACGGGCTTCACCGGCACAATGTTGTGTTGGTTGCAGACAATGGACATCACTGATCGTGGTCGAGGCTTGTAGAAATGGACGCTACCCGGAGGAGGATCTCACGACGAGTTGGTGTCCGGAGGTGGATATGACGTCGAGTCAGTGCCTAGAGGTGGATTTCACGACGATTCGGTACCCGGAGGAGACGGACGGACATGGAGTGCTGAGGAGGAGATATGTACCTACCCTTTAGGTAGGAAGCTGGAGGACGATCCAAGAGCGGCTTGTCACATTTCAGTTGTTTTCCTTTGAGTTGTACTTTACTTTCAGTTGTAGATGTACCATTCTTTTGGGCTTGTATTTCTGGACCCTTGTTCTTTCAGCATGTTTGTTTTACAGTTTACTTAGTGGTTACTTCAGTTAGCATACTTTGTGGTGTTTGTTTTCTTTTATAAAGGCAATGCCTTCCCTTTTATCGGTATTTACGCCATTGGTGCAAGTCGCCAACCCCTGGCCTATGGAAGGAAGGCTTGAGGTAGTCACGGCACGGGCCCCGAGGAGGGGTCGTGATAAATTGGTATCAGAGGGGTTCAGTTCTACCGCAGTGCTCAGGACTCTGATATTTCTTCTATGTGAAGCAATAGTGTTATGGGTATTTAGTGTGGTTATCAGTCCAGGGAGTCCATTGTTGGTTCGGCGGCCGACGTATCCATACACTAGGACCCTAACTTCTGATTTCCGACTCAGTGCACGAAAACATTGATTGCATGTGTGTTTCAAAGTTTCCTTTGTGATTACTTTGTGTCATATCACCGGGTATAAATCGTTGACCATGGCACACCTATTCAGGATATCTCCACACAGACAATAAGTTGGAGTTCCGAGAGAGTACTTGATGATGGCCCACCGAGCGACGAGACTCCGGTGCAGGGCCCTCTTTTTTATGTTGCCACCTTCAGGTGGTGTACTAGCAACACCACCACCTGTTAGGCAGCAGATGCCACCGATTGTACTAGTGTATGGTGCACGCTGATAGAGCGCGTTGCACGAGTTCCAGCAGTAGAGGCCTCCGGGGTTACAAGGCGAGACAGATTCCCAGGCAGTAGTAGAGTGGATGGAGGTGATTTCTAGAGTTCTACACCTAGTTTAGACACTAGTAGCACAGATGGTGGACTTAGCTACTTGTGTTTCCAAGTGAGTGACCATGAGGTTTGTCTTTATAGTGAAGAGGCTTCGGTATGTGGACCGATGCCTAAGATAGTACCTTCGGGTAGTGTGTCAGCTACATCACTACCTGTTGGTCAGCAGACACTACCGGCGGTACCGGTAGAGGACACTTGTAGGCTTAGTGCCTTACATGTTTTGGCACCAGATATCCCTCAAGTTCCAAGGAAAGCCCTACTCACAGGTGGTTGAGAGTCTTATAGAGCTTATATAGCTTCGGCAGGACAATATGTCGGTAGCTGAGAATTCATCGGGGCATACCAAACCATTCCTGGTAATCGATGACTACGATGTGATCAGTGCTTCAGGGATCGGACTTCTGAGTGAAGTGTGTCTAGAGGATATCCGAGATAGAACTTCTTTCACTATGCATTCCTACTTATGCTAGGGTGCTAGAGAGAACCTTTGTGGTTGATAATTCTTTGGATGAGTGGATGCAGCCAGTTAACATTAGCAGTGGGAAGTAGGAAACTGGCGCCAGTCTCGGAGACATAGGCATGTAAAATGTTTCATATAGAGGAAGTTAAAAGGACAGATGAATCTGCAAGGTAGAAGATGTGGAAGCAGATCTAGGAGAGAAGCATGGGGTGGTGAACATTTTGACATGTTTCAACCACCATCCTTTGTAATCCCCGCTAGGCTCAGGGATTTGGAGGGCAGGGGAAAGAGTAGCTGCATACGGTCAAGGAGTGCGACTGAAAGGCTCTAAGGATGATTCGAAGTACAGACTGTGTCTTCTACTAGCTATCGTAACAACAAACATCGATACGAATCATCCCTTAATTCCATGAATCTTGTCCCATACCAAGATTTTCCAGTTAATCCATTGACTTGACCCTCACGTCTGGAGATACCTTTGGGAGGAGACTCGATAATCACACATACGCTGACGGTGTGATCTGACCCTTGAGGCGAGATTTCAGTTGGAACTTCTTGGTGGCAGCGTCGAGGCCTTACGACGTTAGTTTGAGTATGGATTGGGAAATCACAGTTCATACACAAATTGATGGTATTAGGAAAAGGTCAGGATGGTCTTTCCTTGATCGGCGAAAGGAAACCCTAGGCAGCACAGGATAACTCATGCATAGGAGGGTGTAGCCGATCACTCTTGGGTCGACCAACCATACCCTCGTGGCTGTAGGAGTTTTTATTTTCAGTTCTAATAAAGAAATAGAGGCCTCTAGAGTTCGAGGATGGCGACCACACTCTTATACGGTCTCACCTCGACGAGGTTTACGGAGATGTAGACGAGGCGGTGAGTTATCTCTGAGGGCCAACGGACCTTTCTTGGTCCTCAGCAGGGTAGGAGAGGTGGTTTACAGCTTGACCATTCCACCTCAGTTGCACCGGGTGCACGATGTCATCCACGTATCTCAGCTAAAGAAATATGTGCATGACCCTTCACACATCATCGACTATAGGGAGTTGGACATCGATGATGGGGCGACATTCACAGAGGTTCTAGCGGAGAACATGGATCGACAGGATCGGGTCCTATGTGGATGGTCGGTTCCTCAGGTGCGCTTTCATTGGCAGCACATGAACCTCCATGAGAGCACATGGGATCAGAAGGCTCAGTTGCATGCTCAGTACCACTTTTGTGTCCCTAATTTATGTTATAGTTTTATGGGGACGTAAATCCCTGAGGTGGGAGTAAGGTAAAGACCCGGAAATTTCAATGAATTTTTTTTTCTTAAATACTTTTGGATTTTACGAGTACGCAGTTTCTGACGGCACCTGATTCTGAGGACCGGTGTGCCCGGAATAAATTTCCAAAATTTAGCTCGGGTACGTTCAGTGAATGAGTGAGCGGGTTTTTTTTCTAAATTTTGAACTGGTGCTTGGAATCGAAATCTGAGGGAACCGTTGAAACTGCAATGCCGATAATTGCTTAGGAACACCTTTTCCGAAGGTGCATTTTCTCGGGGGGAGTTGTTAAAAATGTGAAGAATAAAAATATAGTTGTTTTACAATTATATTTTTATTACACCACTAGTGGTTTAAGTGTTAGGGAAAAAGAAGTTGTGAGGATGTCGGGGTGGGGCCCACATGAGCCCCCACCTCCTTAAATTTTCAGACACCCCATTAAACACCCCTCTTTATTTTGGAAACCCCCCATAAATGTGTAACTCACCCACTTTCCTTCTTCTCTTTTATTGAACGCCAACACACTTATTCAATTAATTGAAACTCATTAATTAATTGATTGAGCCTTTTTGAATTTTAAGAATAATGTTGGCATGTGTGTGTGTGAATAAAATAATACAAAGTCTTATTTTATTGTTGGTTGATTCTCTGTGTGGAGTTTTGAGGAGAGAACTATTGTGGTCTTGAAGATCTCTTCTTCCTCGTAGAAGAACGCGAAGAACACCGGCATGCCTTTCGATATTCTTTCCGCCTCAAAGAATGGGGGGCGCCGCATCCTTCATCGGGCATGCACCGACGATGTATACAGAGCCTCGTTCCACTACGCCGTCTACCGCGATGTCGTTTCCCCGCGATGATCATCGTTCGACAACTCCTTGAGGTAGGGGTTTGATTTTATGTTCGTGAATATTTGTTGGCATCCATCGTTAATCCTTTAAGCACTTTCTATCGATTTAATGGGAGGGGGTTGGACCGCACGAACACGTCCGACCCTCCTCCCCCTATTTGGTTGTACTCGTTTTGGCTCGAACGAAGGTGGCACGGTGCTGATGCACCGCGCGGGAACGAAAAGTGCTATGGAGGTGGTGCGTGGCGCCGTCGCGCCGCGACGAAGAACTCGGGGGAATGTCGCGGCCGTTGCGGGATGCGATGGAGGGGTGCGGCACCGATGCGCCACGCCGGTCGAAGAAGGGCCGCGGCCTAAGGCCGCGGCGGTCACCAACAGGGGGTGGCCAGACTTCCCGGCCGTCGGAGCATCAAGAGCCACGACTAAAGTCCTGGAGGTGGCCGGAAATCCGACTGTCGGCGCTTCGAAAGGGGTAGACCGCGGGGTCCCGCAGCCGCACATCGGCCGGCCAGCATGGCCGGCCATTTGGCGGGGAGGCCGGGGGTCGTAACCCCCAACGGCAGATTGGGTGGTCCCCCTCCACGTGGGGGGGGGGGGGGGCGTTTCGAGACTAGGGGGCGGCCCTCACCCGTCCACGTGCACTCCACACAAGGGAGTTGCACCGCGCGGACCGGCCATGCCGGGCCGAGCCGCTTGCGCCGAGCCAGGCCGCCCGCGCCGGGCCGGGCCGCCCACTCTGGGTCGGGCCCCCCGCTTCGGGCTGGGCCACCCGGGCCGGGCCGGACCCCCGCGCCCGCTGGGCCGAGCCGCACCAGCCGGGCCGGGCAGCGCCCTAATGCGCCGGACCCGGACCCGAGTTGGGTCGGCCCGGTTTGGGCCGACCCATGGGGATTTTGGCCGGGTCGGTCCGGGCCCAAACCCCCCTAAAATCAGACAGCTACGTTCAAAAGCCCATAACATGGGATACGGACCTCCGAACGATGAACCATCAGTTGTGTTGGGATCCTTGGATCAAGGCGGTCGTTTCAGTATATTACACTCACGGTATTAGAGAACTTTGTGTATATCTGGGTTGGTTCGAACTCAAAACCAACCAGGCCCTCGGAGCGGAAACACTTATAACTTGAGCTCCGGACGTCCGATTGACGTGCCGTCAACTTTGTTGGTTTCCTCTTAGTGAGACAGACCATTTGGCTTACTCTGCACAATGTTTGGACGCAGTTGGAGTATGGTCGGGTTGGTTTTTACTTAATAACCAACCGGGCCCCTGGAACGAAAAACCCAATAACTCTCAGACCGGGCATCCGATTGACGCGTTGTCTTTCGCTTTGAGTTCCTATTGACGAGACGAAACTCTGAGATACATCAAATCAGGTCTACGTGATAGTTGATGTATCGACCCCTTGGCTCGTGGAGCGGATCCTCCCAGAACAAGTGTGCTATGTGCGGGAACCCTAGAGTTGGATGCGACTATGACGACGACGATGATTGTACTGGAATCCTCTGTTGGTTCGACGAGGATGACTACCGTACTGGGATCCTCCGTGGGTTCGGCAAGGATGACTACCGTACTGGGATCCTCCGTCGGATCGATGAGGATGACTACCATACTGGGATCCTCCATGGGTTCGACGAGGACGACTACTGTACTGGGATCCTCTGTGGGTTCGACGCGGTCGACTATTGTACTGGGATCCTCTGTGGTTTCGACTACCGTGCTGGGATCCTTCGTGGGTTTGATGACGATGACTACTATACTTGGATCCTCCGTGGTTTCGGTAGCGACGACAACTAAACTTGGATCCTTGGTGGGTTCGGTAGAGGAGATGATTCAGAGGCTACATCTAATCATCTCCACCCCTCTTCGTAAATGGATACCTGTGTGAGCTGAGACTTGACTTTAAATCATTATCTTCGATGTGATTGACTTGATATCCTCTGTGGATTGAATTATTCTTTCCTGTGTGGATTGGGTCGTATTTTCCGTTGTGGATTTAGTTTTACTTTCCTGAGTGGACTGGATTGTACATGAGCTTGTGAGTTGGAGCTGAATTGGATTTGATTACTTAGGTATATGTATGGGAATATACCTAAGTAGTGTTGGATGATACTTTGTGATTGTATCTTTTCTTTGTGGTTGATCCTTTGTGTATTCAGGGAGACCTTCGGGGGTCTCGGGGTCCCTACTGAGTATTGTATACACACCCATGCACGGGCTTCGCCCGGGCTACGTTGTGTTGGTTGCAGACAATGGACATCACTGATCATGGTTGAGGCATGTAGAGCTGGATGGTACCTGGAGGAGGATATCATGACGAGTTGGTTCCCAGAGGTGGATATCACGTTGATTCATTGCCCAAAGGTGGATTTCATGAAGAGTCTTTACCCGTAGGAGACGGACGGACGTGGAGTGCTGAGGAGGATATCTGTACCTACCCTTCAGTTAGGAAGTCAGAGGATGATACAGGAGCGGCTCGTCACCTTTCAGCTGTTGTCCTTTGAGTTGTACATTACTTTTGGTTGTAGTTGTGCCTTTCTTTTGGGCTTGTGTTTCTGGCCCCTTGTACTTTCAGCACGTTTGTTTTACAATTTACTTAGTTTTCTACTTCAGTTTGCATACTCTGTGGTGTTTATTTTATTTTATAAAGGAAATACCTTCCCTTTTATCAGGATTTATGCCTTTGGTGCTAGTCGCCAGCCCCTGGCCTATGGAAGGTGGGCTTGGGGTAGTCACGAAATGGGCCCCGAGGATGGGTCGTGACACTTGAGGTCCCTATTGAGTATCATATACTCACCCCTGCGCGGGCAATGCCTGTACTACATTATGTTTTGATACAGACGATAGACAAGACTGGTCGAGGAGGAGGCTTGTGGAGATGGACTGTTCCCGTAGGTGGACCACTTGGTGAGACGTACACGGAGGGGACAGATGGACCTGGGGTGTTGAGAAGGCCATCTATACCCACCCTTCAGGTGGGATTCCTGCAGGATGACTCAGTGGTTGTTGTTTTACTTTACTACAGTTGTACTACCTTTTCAGTTCTACTATACTTACTTTTGGGCTTGTATTTCTGGCCCCTTTTCCTTTCAACATTTACTTTTGTTTACAGTATTTCATAGTTTTACTTCAGTTTCAGACTCTGTTGTGTTTGTTACTTTTCTAAAGGAAATTCCTTCCCAGTATAGAGATTTATGCCTTTAGTTCTAGTCACCAGCCCCTGGCCTATGGAAGGCGGGCTTGGGGTAGTCATGGCACGAGACAAGAGGACGGGTCGTGACATTCAAGATGATTGTAAACCATAAATGAATATCTCTTAAGAAAAAATTTATGAATTTGAGATATTAGGTTTCAATAAAACTTTTTAAATGAAAAACGTCTTAAATAAAAATAATATCTACTCATGTATACAATATAGTTGGGTACATTAATGATTTCATATTTCTAGGGCCCCCTTTAAGTATAGATCTAGATGTGGACCGTATCTTATAATCATTGCAATAAAGGATTTGATAATTCATTGAGAATTATAATATAATTGAATTTAATAAATTTTAACATAATCTTATAACTATGTTTATGACTATTGATATGAAAATGGGATGTTTAGTATCTTATGCTTTCATGATGTTATGAAAGTGAAAAAATGATAGTAGAGAGGCCAATGATTAGCCTATTTTGTTGAATCCTATTGGAGGTGTCTAAGAGGGGTTATATTTACATTACAAAAATTCAAGATATTGGAGAAATGAGTCTTCTGAATAATTAATGTGGTGTAAGAAACAATATGGTGAGTCTATGTTAGGTATTCATGTTATATTAATAAATTATTCTATTTTAAAATGTATATAATACCATCTACATAATAAATAATTATTGGAAATATGTACATGAGTTAAAAATTAAGAAAGGATTGGGGAAGCTTGATGTTTATATTAATAACTATATTAAAAAAGTAATTATTCAGGATTCATTGGAATATAATGATAAAATCATGCTTGAAAGATTTTAAAAATTATAAAATTCAAATATTTATCAATTCAATGTTCTCTTATAAGATAAAAGTGTTTAATCTGTAAAACAGTTATTATATTTTTTTAAAGTGAGATGTTTTTGCTTAAAATGATTTATGATTATATTTATTTTAAAATATTCTTTGAAAATAAATGATAAAAGATATTTTATATAAGAAATATTTTAAAGAATCAACTTTATTAAAATTTATATAAAAGAGTTCCCACCACCCATCGGTGGTATATTTTAATAAATTAATTTTTTTACTTTCATGGTTATCATTATAAACCCAACAAATTAGCTATGTTATATTATTATTGACATTATATTGTTTAAATATTTTCACTAATTAAATAAATATTATTTTGTTTACATAATGTGTTTATTTAGGTTATAATATTTTTTATGGAAATATAGTTTATAAGTGGAAATGGAATGTATCATTTATTTTAAATAAGGTAAAAATGTAAAAAAAATAAAATAAAATATAGCTATAATTCATAATAAATTTCATTTCAGAACCTATAGGAGTTTTGGATAAACTAAAAAATAAATATCATAATGTAAATAGTTATATTATGTTACTGAATGACCATGGTGAAATGTTTTAATTTATAGAAAATATTGAATATTATGATGGTTTAAATCATTAAAATGATCCAATTATTTGAAATAGTCGAAGTTCTTCACATTATAACATTGCATGTTGTGAAGAAAATAATGATGAATACAATATTAAAGTATTAAGAATATAAATTTTGAAATTTAATCTTACTATTATCCAAATAATATCTCTTTATAAGTGTTATCTCACTTTATATGTTTAGTGGGATTATATTGTGTGGTGTTTACATATAGATATAGAATGTTTCCCATAGAGGTATGACTGGTCTTAGATATGTATTGTTTTTTGGTATTGATAATAGATTTTAAGATTGTGTCAAATATATTATATTATACCGAAGGTATCCCTACCTTATAATTAAATATTGGGTGATGCATATTTCATGGGTTGGTATTATTATTAAGCACTAAAAACATGACATTGAGTAATTTTTAATTTTGGAATAAGATATATATATTTTTAGTGGTGCATTCCCAATTTATTTGTTATTGTTTTCATAATAAAAATATTATTCCAACCCTCTAGCATGAGTTTTGGAAATAAAAGAAAGGATTTTCCTTCTTTGAAGATTTAACTACTTATATATGAATATAATTATGTTTCTTCAGTTATCCATTGATTAATAGTTATTTTATTGTTTATTTTCTAAAATTTATGTTTTTCTGGTCTTTTATGAATTAGTTTTAGAGAAAATTCTATATCAATATGAGTAAAGGAATGACTTATATGATGAAGTAATTAATTGAAATTATTCTATTTTTTAGATGATCTATAAAGAAATTATATATCAAACTTATTGTCATTAAAATATCATCTTTTCAAATGTCATTTTATAATTATATTGATAATTATTGTTTTCAAAGGATCCATAAATAAGGTAAAACACTACCAGTACGTATTTTAAAACACCTATTGAAAGTATATTTTCTAAAAAATACCCTATTTATAAAATGAAACATATCTATAATTTAAAAAACACACAAAAATAATTAAATGACACATATATAAGTATAAATGAGTCAGAAAAGTTTATTTACTCGTAAATAATTTTTTTTTACTACATACAAAATGACTTGAATGATGACATACACATAGATCATTTGATATATGTGTTGTTTGAATAAAACATATGTTGAATGAAATGAAAATTAATCATATATAGAATGGAATAACACATGCCAATAAATATAAAAGAAACATTCACACATATGGATTATAAATATTTTTTAATCATATGTATCTTAATATTTTTATATTTAATTATGAATTTCAATATATTTAGTTATTTAAATTACATTCAATATTATGTTTTGATGTTTTAACTTTTATTTTAATCAACATATATAGATAATAATAAAAATTAAAAGTGATAAATGGAGAATTAAACATGCATTAAATAGACAAAATCATGTTAATAATCTATAGGGAAATTAACATAAATATTGTCAATAACTCTTAAGTTGTTCATCATTTTTTAATTAACGAATACTACTTGGTAAATTAGGATATATAATAGTTATAATATTTGATTATTTTCTCCATGAATGAACTCTTTAAATAGGACATTCCAGAACTATTACAAAGTGTCAAGGATACACAAAATATGCAATTTAAAAGATAGGCACATTGTATTATGAAACTTAAAGTAATCATAGTACAATTCCTAGAATCATTGTATCTTATTTCATCATATAAAAACAACATCATTGTATACTATATTTCTCATATCATGATTTAACCTACTACTACATTCAATGTTTTTATAGTTTAAATTATAGTTATGTCATTTTATATTCCTCATATCAATTTTTATTTGAATTAATGTTTTCATTCTTTTTCAAAAACAATAAATACTTTATGGGTTGTACTACCAATTTAAAGGTAATTTGGAAAATTCCTATGGGTAAATAATTGATAAACTATTCATATTATGCCTCCATGTGAAAATGTAAATCCTTAGGATGTCCCTTTAGGGTGAAAAATGTCAAGATGATTTTTTTCTAACTCCTTGTTGAAAAATTAATTATAACAGGTTGTGAATTTCTAATAAATGATAGGTTGTGTAGGTGGTTCATCACCATTAAAAAGTAGTTTTAAATATGTTTTGAAGCCACTTGAAAATTTATTATTTTAGTGGGTGTTCCCTATTTTTGGGATCGACATAAGTGAAATGTATAGATATGATCACTTTGATCGAAACTATAATAAAAATTATTAGTTTATTATTTTTATTTTTCACATATTAATTTATCTATTTCTACAATAATCTTAAATTTGTGTAAATTTTCCAATTCACCCTTCTTATATCTATTCATCAATCTCTATATCTAGAATAAACAAATGGTTTCTAATCTTGAACCTTACTCTTGTATATAAATATAAATTTCTACTCTTAAAAATATAAGAAATTCATTCGGTCATATATCTTATTATAAAATTGTACATGAAATTAAGATATTTTTGAGATTCATGAACTGTAGGATAGATATGTTAAATTGAACTAAAATTATGATTCTTAGAGATGAATATCATGATTTTAAAATATGTTAACAAACACTCTAGATCAAATGTTTCATCGATTCACTATTATTATAAATGGAATGAGTACCTTAGGATAATCCTTGGATAATGTATTCTTTATTGAAGGATTACTCCAGTATTTTCCAATGAAATGACATTATAAAATATTTCTATCTATTAATGTAAAAAACATCAAAGAATATACAATTTATGAACTCATTGGTTAATTATTAATATATAAATTGGAACTTAAGAACTTTTATGTTGATGATGTTATAAAAAGGTAATCATCTGATTTTAAATAAACAATTAATACCGATACATATTAATCTGATTTTGAGTTACATGTATCTAAAATAGATAATGTTTCTTAATTAAAAAACGATTACAAAAATGAAAGAATGTAAAATTGAGGATATTATTCTCCATATAATTAAAAGGGAATTAGGAATGACTATGGAATTTTAAATGGTTCTCTTGAAATAATTTTTTATGAATACAAAAAAAATTATATCAATCCATGGTCAATAAAGATAGATAATTAATAAAACAATAGTGGATAAAAATAAATAGAATAGATATATTGTATTTGGTAACACTTTTATAGAATATTTGGATTCTAGAGACGAATCTAGATAATAGTTTTTTGTTTAACAATTTGTGTCTCTGTATTCAATATACTTGGTTAGTTATTTTGATTTCCTTTACAGGGAATATAATTCCGTAATAAAGTCTACTAATGATTTTTATATTGAAATTTAAAAACTAAAAAAATTTGGTATCAAATTTTAATATATATAAATAAGAAACCTAATAAAATAATAAAAATAATGTTAAAGAAAAAAACTACTTTCTCAAGAGATTAATAAGAATAAATATGAAAATAATAGATATAATGATTCTATTTCTATAAAAAAAATATATATAAAATGTAAGTTCCATGAATTATGTGATCAATTTTAAACTTATTAAGAGGAAAATGAATTATAAAAATAAAATTTAAGGGTTTAACATGAATCTATATATATTTTCTCTAGGTGGAGAAACATTTAATAAAATTATGAATACAGAAAAAATAAATAGAAATAATATTGGGTGTAGATATGAAAATCAATTACATAAAATGCATAAGACCTTATTTTTAAAAATTTATAGAGGTGTTTTTTCTAAATTTACTTTGTTGAATATATAATGAAAGGCTATTATAAAAGTGAATAGTCATTAAGGTTTCAAATTTCTTGAATATACTAAATATTTCATTTCAAAATAACTATCAACAATATTATATATAAATAACATTTCAAAATCTGATTAGGTTTCCAAAAATTATTTATCTAACACTATTAGACAAAAAAATCATTGATACCAAAACATTATTAAAACTGAAAATCTGGGAAATATTATTTCAATGTCTCAAAAATGAATCATGGGATTTTGTTAGAGTATTCTCTAAAAATATGAGAAGATATTTATTATAATTTTTATCATTTGATAGTTGTGAAATAGGTAACATGAATTCAAGTAAGAAATATAAAGGGATGGTAATAGGTTTTTGTAATTTTTTTTTTGGAGAAGGTTGACATGAACTGGTTTCCCAGTTCATGTCCAAGAAATTTATTAAATAAAATACAAGGGGTACATGGAAATCTCGAGGTGTAATGCTCTTACACCCTATGAAAGTTAAAGAATCCAATAAAAGATACAATGAAACCCAAAGAGAAAAGTAGTTAGACAGCCATGCTGAAGAGAACCCTTGCTGACATGTACTGAAATTTCAGTCCTGCTTCAAGTATGCCATGAAACCATGGGAGGCAGATACCGAGCAAGATCCAGGGCCCCAAGGTGTAGTTTCACTGGTAGGGGTCTTCAGAAGTGGCTGGTCTCATGAACCGAAAAGAAGACAGAAGCAGACTTCAGCTTCAAAATGTCCAGTCTCATCTGCATAACAGTAGCAAGGGATCGATGCCATCAAAGAAGGATGCATATTCATCAATGGGGAGCACATTTTTGAAACCATAATCAGACGTCACTGCAGCAAGATCCCCTTTACCAACAGCAAAAACCAGTTGACTCTCGTACCTGTTAAAGATTGATTCCAATGCAATTCTGAATGCCCCCATACCCAGGCGTTCCGTAGGAAAGGAAGCCTGTCTGATATTCAAGGTCATCATTTGCAAAGTACAGGGGAGTTTGATTCTCAGTTTCCCTTCCTGGAAAACCTCCAGTTTTTAAAATGTCACACAGACTTGTGCAACTTCAAATGATGAGGAACTGCTGCATAGAGTAGTCACACTACTTTTCAGAAGTCCAGAAAAATGTTTTATGAATTGAGGACTGGCTCTCCAGCATTGCCTGGAAAGAAAACCGGGGTTTCAACTGAGCCAGGCTGCAAATGTACTCAGAGAGTATTCAGAACAGTTCACCAAATAAAAGGTCATGATGGCACCAACCAAACATCAACCAAAGAGAGTATAGGCACTTCCAAGGGCTAGTAAGCAGAGAAACATTCAAAACAGACTGGGAATTCCATAAAAAAAATCAGTAACCAATTAAGAAGATAAACAGAATTCCTTATATGATCCTTTCATATCCGGAACATAAAGCATATGATTCATATTTGGGTTGCTTCAAAAGCTCCGCAGCACAGCAGAGCCATTGAAATGCAAAAAAGGCAGCAAAGAGATCATAGGAGAGTAGAGAAACTGAAATTTCAGAATTGAAAGCAGATCCATTTGGAGCAAAAAGGAATGCCTTTTCTGCATCTGTCTTTGAGAGTCTTCCAAAAAACCAGTGATGACATTTTGAAACTTTTCAAAAGTTAAAATTGAAATTTCAGATATCATTCTGAAATGAAATAAAAGAATTCCAGATAGCAAAAAAATAACTTCTCAGAGTGTGAAACAACCAAAGCCAGCAACCTCCAGGGAGTAATAGGTTTTTTTAATGTATGTATTTATAAATCATTTATCATTTCCAATGTAGTATATGTTAACAGTTTGAAAAAAAATCTAAAAAATATTTCTATATTATGTGATGATGGTATGTTTCATAAATATAAAAATAACTAGTGCATTGTTTCTAAAGACAAATATGTTTTATTTTTCACTAATATAAGTGATGATATTTATTCAACTATTTTTTTGAACTCGAATATCAAATTTTTATGTGTTTTAATTTCATATTGATAGAAAATGTTCTATGTAATAGGTGGCTAAATCATATAAATTTTATATAGCTACACATTTTGTAATTAAACCAAAAATTTCTATAGCATTCAGAGTTCTAATTTGGCATTAGTTATGTTTTTTGGTCATTTATGATAGGTAAAGAAAATATAAATACTTTAAGACCTATTAGAGAATTTACAACTATAATATATCTTAAATTAATTCATCTTGACTTATTTATATTTTATAAAACACAAGTATTGGAGGAAAATAACTTTTTATTATTGATTATTTTAGATGATTTACCTGGATTTATTTCTATACATATAAATGTGAAATTTTTTTCTATTTTCATCGATTATTATAAATTTTTTTGAATTGAGAGAGGTTATTTAATTTTATCAATTCGAAGTAATATAGGATAAGAATTTATAAATAAGTTATTTGAAATTTTTTTTAAAGAAACTTTTTGTTTTCATAAAATTTCCCTCAGAATAAATCCCCAAAAATGGTGTAGTTAAAAGGAAAGATATTATTATTCCTGAAATTGATAGAAAAATATTGAATGAATTTATTTTATCAAAAAAATTAGGAATATTATATAGTCACATTTTTTGAAATTTCAAAAATATTTATTTTATAACCTACTCGATTTAAAACCCCTTATGAATGAACAAAGTTAAGGAAAGATAAATTTAAAAATTTCAATGTTTTTGGTTAGGATTTTTTTTTCTAATAATAAAGATTAATTTGATAAATTTTTTTTCTAATGTTGATGAATAAATATTATAGGATGTTATAATGTTAGTAAATCTTATAAAGTATATAAGAAATAATCATAATTATTAGATAATCTATACATCATATTATTAATAAAGAAAATATTAAACATAAATCACCTAATGAAAACAATATTGAAGATTGTATTAGATATTTAAATTTTGGTGGAGATGAGAATCCATATTTTAATGCACCTATTGAGGGGGAGAATCAACCACATGAAAATAAAAGAAAACACATGGATATCATCTAATAAAATAATTAGTTAGATATTTCAAGTCTAAATATTAAACCATTAATTATTTGAGAAATTTTTATTATTATAATTATTTATATTTGATTTTTTTCTGAATATATATCTTGATCGTTGAAATATTAAACTAGATTTTATCCATGAAATATGAATTAAATAAGTTTTATTGAATCAATGTAGGGACTATAGTTGAAGAACCTATGGATCAAAAAATTATTTATACTAACTGGATATTTAGACATTGACATTATGAATATTGAGAAGTGATTAGAAACAAAGAGATATTTTTTTTATCAAGGATATTGTTAAAAATATTGAGTTTTTTATGATGAAACTTTTTCACTTCTTTTTTATGAGAATATATTATAATTTTATTATCTTATCATCAAATCATAGAGTTAAATTATATCATTTTTATGTGAAAAGTTATTTTATTAATGATTTAATATATATATATATATATTTAAATAAATCCCCTAATTTTAAACAAGAAATTAATCTCGAAAAAGTATTAAAATATTCTAAACCTCCTTAGAGACTTAAATAATTTCAATGTTCTTAGAATAAAAGATTATCGCAATTTCCATTCGAAATATTGTATATAAGTAAAATTAGATCCAAAAAAAATTTAATAATAATATTTGAAGATATATTGAAAATTAAAATTTGTATTGATGATATTATTTTCGATATATTGAAGTGATATATTAGTACATAATTATTAGATTTAATGACTTATAAATATGACATGTCTCTAATGGGTTAATTAAAATTTATTTTAGAAGTTAAAATATTTCTGAGGAATGATGGAATTTTTCACCAAAAAAATCAAAAAATGTTAATTAATTTTTTCATATTTTTGGGATTGAATCTTTCAAAAGTTAAAATACCCATAATAGTACATCTAATTAATTATATTATAATAAATCTATAATATAAAAAAGTAAAAATTATATATGAAAAATTTGTATTTTTTTGTAATTAAATTTTTCTAGACATTATTTAATGATTATTGTATCATCATGTAGTATATTTCATGATGAACATCGTAAAATTCCCATGAATGATTTAAATTAATTATTTGATATGTTAAAGGCTCTATAAATATTTGATTATTTTATCCAAGTAGAACAAATTTTGAATTGGAAATTCTATTATAATTCTAAAATTTTAGGATGAAAATTGATATAAAAATTACTGCTGGTATGTATTAAGTTTTATGAAATATTTTAGTGACTTGGAGTTTATAGAAAAAACATTCAATATCATTATCAATAGCTGAAGCTTGATATATTTCTTATGTAATCCCTTCTACTCAATTTTTTTAAAGAAACAATTACATATTTTCTTTGTTTTTTTTAATATTCCTATTTTATGTGATAACTAATTTTATTTTATTATTTCCATTAATACTTTAAAAAATACTAAAACTAAATATATGATGATGGATGTCATTTTATAAGAGATATTTTTCAAAAAAGATAAATATATTTGGAATATGTTCTAATAGATGATAAATTAGAATATATTTTTACAAAACCATTGGATATTACTATGTTTGAGAAAATATTGTATGAACTTGTCATTAAGTATGTTTGAAATGAATTTGCATAAATTTGTTTTTAAGGTCTAGTGAGTATGTAAAATATGTATATACCTGTGTTTATTGGGATTTCTATCACAATTAGTCACATTTTAATTCATTGAATATCTAAACATGTTTTTTTGGATCCTTGATGTTTATTCAAAGTCTTTATTTGGATGGGTTATCACTATTTCATTGAACTATTTTTTAAATTCGATTTAATATAGTTTTTCATTCTTTTTAATCAATTCTAAATATATCATTCGTTAAATAATGAATAAAATATTATATTTAGGGGGGTTATTTATGGTTTTATTATATATCTCCCTATTTTAATATAAATATATCATTCCTAACTGTTTATTAATGATTTTATTATTTTAGGGAGAGAAATTATTCTTTAAATCATTTTTAATTAATGAATTTTAAAAAAATCGTTTAATTTTTTTAAAATCATCTTTTAAATGGTAAAATATAATATTATACATTTGTTATTGAATTTTTTCTTATTTTGTGATGATTTTAGACATCTATATTTTTTCACGTGGGGGTCACTTTCCTAAAACCTAAAATTGTTCAATTTATTTTTGTATTAAAAATAATAGTTTTTTTCTAAAAAGGGGGAGGCATGATATTTTTTTATTTTATCCATTTTGATTATCTCATAAAGGGATATATTGTTTCATAATATATTTTTATCAATTAAGAGAAATAGAGAGATTTTTGAGTATCTCATTCCTATATTTTTTTTAAAAAAATTAAAAAAATCCATTTTTTATTTATTCCCTCTAACATGTGTTTTGAAAAGAAACAAATTTTTTTATTTTAATATATCACTTCTTGAAAAAAAACTGATTTTCTATTTATTTTTTCATTGATTAATTCATTTTTAGTGGTATATTTTTTCAACTTCATGATTAACATATATTTTATGATTTATTGGAGAAAATCCTTATCAAAATTATTGATGGTACTATAAATTTTTTTAAGTCCATGTTAAAAAACCAAATCAACCTACCCAATTTTTTTTTAAATAAAAACAGTGTGTGAGATTAAAAAACAAAGTTCAATATGAACGAACAACAATACAATGTAGTGGATAGATATAATTTAAGGAGAGAGAATAATAGAACTACTAATAAAATGAAAATTTTAATTTCATCATGAAGATCTGTGGAATGTCTTGATTTGAATCCAATAAATAAAATATATATATCATTATGTATTAATAAAATCAAAAATGCATAAAACATTGGGTTCCAGTGTGATGAAATATTACTAATAAGAATAAATATTAAAATATCATTTCAGTATTATTATTGTTCTCAAACAATGTTTCCTAGAAATTCATAGCATCAATATAACTCAGATCTATCAACATATCTAAATCACACCAGAAAAAGAATCACTAAATAAAAAACAAAATAAATCAACACAAAATAGAGATCATCGCTATGTAATGTCTTTTATGTTTAATTACACCATTATATTCAAACATATATTATATCTTAAGAAACATTCATTAAATAATTTGCATATAATCCTCTAAATAGATTTCCCCATCATAATACTTGTTGTATTAAATTGTATTCTATGGACTAATCTATGAGTTTTTGTTCTCTAACAATCCATCCCAAATCTCATTATAATTTTTATTATAGGCTCAACACAATCATCATCATTACAAATTGTATCAGTATATTATTCTAAATTAATCATAACTAGGGTAGTGGTAAAGAGAGATTATCTTATGGGATTAACATTATAGTCTTGAACCATCATTTTTCACATAATAATATATAAATATCTATTAATAACAGCCATTTCCTATGATGGATAGGCTTTTTTAATATATTTTCTCAGTTTGGAGTGATAAATCCATCAGATTTGGACAAACATTGTCAATAACCAAGTCGAGTGTCATCCAGCCTGACACATGACCCAGCCCATGGAATAGCCCGAATGGAATTCTAAATCTCCAATGGTTGGAAACTAGTTAGTTTGTAACAGTATTGAAATTTTGGGAATAATTTCTCCCAAAAAAATCAACCTTAAATAAACTAAAAATATAACATCATACCAATAACAATATAGATATCCAAAATTAAATACAAAAACTTCCAAGTTAAATACATTACTAATTCAAAAAAAAACCCAACATGCTAAATGGGGAAGGGATGCAATTAAACTACAACCAAAATCTTTATGTAACAATATGGCTAACCCACCTATTCCGCTTCCTCTAACACCTTCCAGAAGAAGGAACTAGAAACCAGATCCACCATCACCACTAAATAACATATTGCCTTTAGCTAGGTCATACATAAAAAAGTTTACATACACCTAAGTGTGTATGTATAGTGTGATCCAAATCCTAATTGGATTACAACCAAAATAAAAATTCAATTCCCTAACTTTAGAAGATAAATTACATTAAAGTTTTATGAAATTAATGGAAATACAATTATGGGAAACATTTTAACGAAGATAACTTCAAGGGATACATGATTTATAGTTATAAATAAAATTATGTCCACTGTATGCCAATGATGAGAACCAGGTCACAAGATAGCACCATGTCATAAAAAATCCATATAGAATCTATCTCTAGTGGGACACTATGAACCTTGTATCTCAGTGAAACATTTTATAGAAACCATATCCCATAACATCCTCATGCACGGGCCACTAGAGGGGAATCCTCCCCAAGTACTAGTGATATCCAATCATCAACAAGTTTAATTAGTGTGGTGTTTTCAATCCTACCATAATAAATTGGTATTCATCACCAATGATCCATATTGTGTACTAGTCATAGTTCTCTCAACTGGATACCTAAGAATCCCTTTGTTCTCTATTTTAGATTTTACAATACAAGTAAATCATTAAATATACATATACATATCTATAATAATGTATACCTACATAAAATCTAAATTTATAATAAGAAAAAATTCTTTCAAATCTCCATGCATAAAAAATCCGTTTTAAAACATGATTCGCACCACTAACACAATTTATAGAACAAATTTATAAGGAATAAAAAGAAATAACACACAATACAGAATAATTTTTTTTTTGAAAATACATTTTTTAAAAACATATAAACCTCAAATAATTTTTATATACATATCTCACCTTTCTCAAAATCAATATAACACATTAATGAAACAAAGGAAAAATATAAAAATCATCTAATAATTATAAAACATGGAACCACCTACCAACATCATGAATCATGTGGAAAACCACAATTTCACCACAAAAGAACCCTATAATGGAATGTTACAACCTCAAAGATAAATATTTAACCCAAAAACTCAATATCTAACCCTCATTAGGTCAATCCATCCACTAGAAAATAAGAACTCAGGGAGGGAGGATGAAGAACCCTAAAAGAAGGAATAAATCAAGATAATAATAGAATTAAATGATAATTCTTTCAGTATATAGGAAAAATACACCCAAAAATGGGGTCAAAATTGGAAAAGAGGGAGTTGAGGAATCTTCTATGGCTGAAAATACTATATAGGTCGAATTAGGGGTGATTTAGGTTTAAAATCAGGGAAGGGTAAAAGAGTAATTTCCAACATTCTATGACCTCGACAGGTCTCACATTTAGCCCGAATGGGTTTCCAAACAATGTTTTAGCTATGTTTCCCTCTATATCCAAGATAAATGGGGCCACATTGTTTCCTGGTGGAGGGAGAATTCCCATGCAACAAGACATGCGACTGGGACAGTGCCACTATCTGAGGCACACAGTTTCCTCTAGACTGGTTTATAGTTTACCCTAAATATGATCCAACTGTGTACCACCTTTTGTATACTAAAAAATATTCAATTTTCCTCCTAAAAATCTCTAGAAAATAATGTGATAAAGACAAAACAAAAAGTAAACAAAAAAATTACTCAAAATGAAATCATGGAAGTGAAAATTCACCCCACCATGAAAACCTTATGGCCCCATAATGTCAACTAAAAGTTTGATCATAGAAAAAATAGATATTGATACTCAACCAAAGACATTTACTCAAAAGCCTCATTCTCATCATTACCATGCTGAAAAATAACTCATACCAACATTATGGACTTCACCCAAAGCACATTAATTTGGGATTCTATAATCCATGCAGGCTTTTCAAACACAGAAAAATATGATTACAACTATAACTCTCCCTAATTCAGCACATGAGATAGATCCAAATTATACTTATTTAACCTAGAGACATGAAAAAAAACATAAATTAGCATCAACTAAGATGGATAATATAACCATCATTCCACCCTACCATCTCTCTATGTAATCTCAAAAAGTATTACATACCTTAGAGTTATCTTCCCTTACATACCAAAATGATAGTGACCCAATCAAGGTGCCACAATAAAAAACATTTGGTCACCCATATAAAATTATAATGTTTGAGTGTTTTTATTGTAATAAGTATTATGGTGACTTTACTCTATTAAAAAATTATTCCTAATTAACTTGAATTTTTTGGATGATTCATGCACAAGGCTAGATCCCAAAATTGAGGTTTTAGCCGAAACTACCCAGTAAAACAGAGACTGACATGATCAGCCATAAAGCAGCTAAATTTTTCCTATTTTTATATAGGATTGGTAAATGTTATTATAAGAAAATTCAACCAACCAAAAAAAGTAATCCAATAAATCTAAAAAATATAGGAAAAATTCTTGAAGAATGTCTTCTATTATTTGATTTTCCTGCTTTGTCTTACCATCTGTTTGAGGATTTTATTCCATACTCAACATAAACTAGTTTAATGTCGCCTCATATAGGCCTTCCCAAAACAACAAGGTGAGATGGGGGTCCTAGTATGAAATGATAGTCAATGCAACACCATTAAGCCTTGTTATCTCCTTCACATAAAACCTAACCAATTCATCCAACTTTGTTAAATATTTGGTTGAGATGGGATCAGATGATTTAGTCATGTGTTTAGTTACTACCCAAATATGATTCCACTGTCATGGTGTATAAGGTAACCTGAAAATAAAATCCATGGAGACCTCTTTCCACTTCTAGGTAAGAATGGGTAGGGGATGAAGAAAAAAAATGGTCTATGGTGCTCTCCATTAACCTAATAACATATATATCACCGGGATACAATGCCAATTATTTCTCATCTAATGATCATCCAGTATAACTGACGACACACATCATAGAACATATTAGTGGTACCTAGATGAATGACCCACTAAGATTGGGGGATATACTATATCAACACCTTATACAACTACAATGGAAAAATTGAAGAGACCCCTGAAGAACTGAATTCCCTTAGGGGATAATGACCAATCGCTAGGCTCCTCCCCATCATTTAGAAACGTCATGTAATGTTATCACAAGTCATCACTCTGCTTTCAATTCTAAATCCACTCTATAAGAGAAGGTGTTAACTGAACCCAATCCAAGAATTTACCTCCAACATGCTCATTGGTTTATATATTCATTTCAGAAAAAGGCCCATAAAACTCCACTCATTACTAGATTCTTTAAAAACTATCACTGTAGATTTTATGCTCAAAAAATATTCTAGAACATTACATTTTCTTAAAGTGTACATGGTATCAAAACTGAACCCCTAAATGCACTCCACCCAAAAAACTGGATTATATTGAATCATTTATAGGATAATATGTAATCTAAAATCATTTAATCTAAATAAACCAAAAACGTCTCCCCAAAAAGATAATGAAACCCTGAATTCATGTAATGCATTACCACAGCAAACTCCAATCCATGAGTTGGGTAATTATTTTAGTGTGGTGTGAGTTAGTGAGAACCATACACCACCACATTCTTAGCATACATTAGTACACACCCAATACCCATACAGGAAGGATCATAATAAACCACAAGTACCATTACAGATTTTATAAAAACAAAAATAGTGGCTATTTTCAATCGCTACATAACCTCTTCAGAAGACACATGACACTCAAAACTCCATAAAAATTTCACCCCTTCCTAGTGTGTTCCTTAATGAGTAAAAATGTAGAGATAAATATCTAACAAAAAACCTGTAAAACCCTTTCATTCCTAAGAATCTTTTGATCTCAAAAACAACCATTGGATGAACCCATGAAATAACTACACTGATCTAATTGAGATCCATGAAGACTCCTCGTTTCGAGATTACGTGACCAAGAAACATCACATACCTAGTCCATAAATTTTACATGGAAAACTTCTCATAGAGATGATGGTCATAAAGAGTTTCCAAAATGATCCTTAAATGTTTCTTATACTACTCCTCGGGTCTATAATAGAGCATGATTTCATCCATGAGTACCATGAACAAATAATCATGGTATTGATGGAACACCGTGTTCATGAGTTCCATAAATACCACCAGAGCATTCATCAAGCTGAATGGCATGAAAAAATACTCAAAATGTTTATACCCTCTTTGGAATGTTTTTTTGGAATATATTCCTATATAATTATGACTTTGTGATCTGTGGAATGCAAATAAATCATGGAAAAAACTTCACCCCCTTAAGATGATAAAAAAGTTCATTAATACACAAGAAATGTGAATTTTTCTTGATCATTACCTTGTAATATTTTTTTATTCAATACATAACTACAGATATTCCCCAGCCTTTGTGGAAATACTAGGATGGCACAATATGAGATTATTGGGAGAATGTATCCTTTGGATTCCGAATCACCTATATATACTGTTATTTACCTCAACATTATGGGGTCATATGATGCAATGGAAGAGATATCGAATGTGTTCCTTGTGCTAAATCTATTCTGAACTTCACATACCACTCTGGAGTGAAACCCAAATATTTATCTAAAAATACCTTTGGGAACTCTTCAACTATAAGTGGAAATCCACCCTCATGTTCACCACCGTCATCCTTCAATGTGAGCGATGAAATCTAAAAACAAAGGTTTCCCAATTATGAAAGTGTAGGTCTAGTATGTCTTGAATAGGGATCCCATTCACCTTGGAAGAACTATGTATTAACCTAAGGTTACATGAAACTCACTCACTGATGATAAAAAATGTTTTTTTCTTATAAACACACAATCCAATATATACAAAAAATCACATCAAATATATTCATCTCTAAAAATTGGAAAACTCATTCTAGCTCGACCCATGACATAGTGAGTGAACAAGATGGAAACGTGAAATGCCGCTCCTTCTTCCTACAATGTGGAATTACAAACTCCATCACATATGAAATAAGGTCGATTGATAATTCCAATGCATCAAAAATATGTGTACCAATAATTGAATCATAGGAACCTGTTTTAAACAAGGCAACAACTAATGATGATGCAATAAAAATAATACCTAAAATCATCGTAGGTCATACATTAGATTCAACTGGTTCCTAATCCATAGCTTGAAGACGAATAGTATCTTTATGTGTACGGAAATGACCTCTGGCCTATGCCTTTACCTTGAACTGAATCTACCCATAAGTGTGTCCATCGTTACCCCCATAACAACCAATCCAAGAACATGTGGTACTGAATGGATATAATTGCACTGATATCCCTCTAGAGGCTATAGAAGATGCTCCACTCTGATATGAATGTGGCACCATGAAAACACATTTTATTTTCCATGTAGTTCCACACCGATGTAATGGTTTCAGTTGGGCTAAAATATATCACTCCATATGCCCTACACTGATGAAACACAACTAATCCCACACTTGAAGCCAAAGAAGAATACTGTTGGGAAGGCTGGCCTGAACCACCACCTTCCTTCTTCTCCTACTTTTACTACTTTCTCTTCTTCACAGAAGAACTATCATTACCCTGGACCACTCCTGACACTTCCGTAGAAGAACCAAATATTCCATCATGATTGATTTACATCATAAATTCATGATCAACCACCTCATCATAATTAGTCAACTTGAAAAAGAATACATTTTATCTGATGTAAAGTTGTATCCCCATTTCAAAATATTGATCCATTATCCTCTCATTATAAACTACCTCATGTGAAAACCTAACCAACTTGGAAAACTGATTAGCATACTCCATCACAGTTTGATCCCCTAGTGAAGATACAAAGGATTTTAGATCTTATAAAATGATAAGGTATCAGAAAAATATTTTACATTGAATAAAATTTTGAAATCCTTCCAATCCATCTTATTTTGCATCCTATATTGCACCACTGAATCATCCAACCTATGATAGGGACCTTACAACAAGAACAAATAACACTTCACTTTAATCAACTCAAGAGTATCCATAAATTAAAATCTACTTTCTATCTTCTAAATCCACTCCTTCACTTTTAGGTCTTTGTGCTTCCCTAAATGGAATGAGGCTTGTTCTTGGGGAATTTCTGAGCTTCATTTCTAGGACATGGTCTGGATTCCCCAACATGATTATCACTAGTGCCTTCTCCCTAACCCAATGCTTTGATAGCCTGAACCACACCTTCCACTAGTCTTTAATCTATTGGTGAGGTGTAACACTCTCAATCCTCTTCCTATGGTTCCATAGGAAGTCTCTAGAGAGGAATTTCACTATATGAAGAAATAACCATAAGGGAAAACCATTAATACACCATTCTGAAAATTTTCAGTAACAACAACATATGCCATATAATTACATAAACCAAAACAAAACCCAATCCATAAAAAAACAGGCCAAACCAAACTACTCCACCCCCATCTGACATCTATATATAGTATATAGTCTGTACATCTCACCTTTAGAAAAATTCAATAAAATTTATTTAATCCTAGTGTGACCCATGACCCATTAGAAGATGAGTGGGTAGACACCCCACCCACAACCAAAAGCTTAAACCCCGAATATCCTATCTTCAGTCTATCCATACTCACCCAAACATAATGACCTAAAAAATAGTGAAACCCATTCTCTGATATAGATTTCTCATGAACCAAGCCATGTTTCAACCAACCCAACACCCAACCCGGCCTGTGGAATGGCCCGAAGGGTGTTCCTGATCCCCACAGGCTAAAAAATTGTTCATATATATCAACAATACACTTTTGGGAATGATTTCACCCAAGATAATTAACCATAAATAAAACTACAAATAGAACATCATACAAAGATCATTATACATAGCCAAAAAATACACTAATTCCATGTTAAAATTTTTATAGATTTAACAAAAAACCAAAACAGAAAACATAGAAGGAAACCAACCAAACCAAAACCCAAAATATTTATGTTATTAGTGGGATAACACCCTAATGCCACCTACAAAAAAACCTGCTAGAAAGAGGAACTGGAATCTAGATCCACCGACACAACTTTAGAACATATTGCCTTTACCTGGGCTATACATAAAAATGTCTGCAAACATCTATGTGTGTATGAAAGGCTTCATCCAAGGCCTAGTATAATTTCACCCAAATGAAAGATTGAACTCCATAACATTATAAGATAATTTTAATTATAATTTTAATGTAAAAAAATACTTTTAAGGATTACGTTTTAGGAATTTATTTTTTAAGAAAACTACTCCAATGGAAATATACATTTCAGTTATAAAGAAAACCAACCCCACCATATCCCGATGGTGAGAACAAGATCACAAGACACCAACCTATCATAGGAAATCACAATAGGCTCTTGCACTAGTGGGACCCTAGGAACCACATATCATAGTGAAACATATAATAGAAACCACAACCCACAATATCCTCATGAATGAGCCTCTAGAGGGAAATACATCCAAAGGTGTAGTGGTTTCCAATCATAAACTAGTTTAGTTAGTGTTTTATATTCAATCCTGCCAAAAGAAACCCAGGCTAGCCCCACTGATACAACTAGGATACTAGTCCAAGTATTCCCTCCAAGATACTTAGGATTCCCTTTGTGCTCAACTTTCCAATTCAAAATCCCTGTAAATAATCCCATTCAAATATACATATCAAGAATCATGAATACACACATAAAACTACCATTTCTCATAAGAAAAACTTTTTTAAAATTCTCATGAACACCTGATCCATTTTAAAACATACTTCATACCATTTCCCAATTTATAAAACACATTTATAAGGAACAACATGAAATCACACACAAGACACAATCCATTTCATTTGAAAAATAACCTTTAAATAATATGCACTTTAAATCCTTTTTAAGTAACATTTATTAAATTTTACATAATCCATAGAATGTATTCAAGAAACAAAGAGATAATTGTAAAACAATCTAGTAATGATAAAACATTTAATCACCTACCACATAGTTGAAAACTTTCAGAATCTAGGGGAAAACCACAAACAAACCAAAAAGGAAACATATAAGGGAAAGATATAACCATAAACATAAAATTTTTACCCAAAAACTCAATATTTAATCCTCATTGGGTCAATCAATCTATTGAAAAATAAGAACTCAGGGAGGGAGGAAGAAGAAACCTAATAGATGGAACAAATCATGTGAAAAGAGATATACATGATGATTCCTTAAAGAAACAAGGAAAAATATAACGAATAATTAGTGTTCACCAGGTTCAAGTGGGAGTGGAGGAAGCTCCAAGGGCAGTAAACACCATATGGGTCAAATTTGGGGTGATTTTGGGTTAAAATCGGACATGGATTGAAGTGTAATTTCCAAAAGTTTATTACCAAGATAGGATGCACTGTTATACCATTGGGTCCTCCAAACTATGTGGAAATCATGTTTCCCTCTCTATCCAAGAGAAACAAGACTGGATAGTTTCCTAGGGAGGTTTCAAGCCCATGTGAGAAGTCATAAGCCTGGTATAGTTCCACTATATGTGGAACATGGTTTTATTTGGGCTCGCACATAATTTCAACTAACCATGTGACAACATTACGCCACCTACTATTGGGATGAATAAATTCATTTTTCCTCCAAAAAATCAATAGAAAATCAAGGTATACATAAAATACCAAAAATAATAAAAATAATACATGAAAATAAATTCACAGGTGTGAGAAACACTCTTATCATTTTGTTACAAGAGGATTAATAAACGATTCCTCATTATGTTTCACTTTATCAAGATGTTTGATAAATATATCATCAGTAACCTCCCTAAAATCCCTTTACACTTAAATAGTTGTTCCAACATTATTATCCATATTAAAATTATCCACAATGCATTCATGTTAATCCGTTATATTAGTAGTTCTAACATACTGATAAATTTCATTGAACTCATAAACATTACAGGGACCTGAAATATCCTTTTATTCCCCCTTCTAAACCAACATAATTTTTCTTATAATAGGGTTCCTGGAAATATGGAAATAAGAATTATGATTATCAATTCCACAATATTTGGTAATACAACCAATTTTATAATATGAAAATCAATATTTAGGGAGAATATAATAAGAAATATCATACTAAAAACCAGATTCACCATTATGAATTCATACATTAGGTTGAATCATTTTTGATATATCAATATCAATGAATATTACATCCACTAAAGGTATTTAGAGATTAGTATATTTCTACATCAAATTTGATCATCCACTAAATGTGGCTTGCAATATATTTGATTTCAACATGTTTGAAATGATAAATTGGGAGTTCCCAAAATCATAACTAAATAGGGAAAATGGTGACTCAATACCATAATCAAAATTTAAATAACACATCATAAATTTCATAATAAAATATAAAAAATAAAAAATAACTCAAAGGTAATATCTATAGTACTTTTGTTATGATGAAAAATTAATAACCACATGGGAGGAATAGAGAAGCCCCAAATCAAAATCAGAGAAGCTAGTAATTTCATAATATCAATTGAGGAACTTAAGTGAGGGATGATGTTTTTAAAACATAAATATTATAGGGAAATAAAGATTTAAAGAGAGTTATTCAAAATCAGTCTTAGAATATGAGATTGCTGGCTAACTTATGTTTGTATAAAATTTTGCGATAATTATCCCATACCCAATAAAAGAATTGGTGAAGGAACAATTCTGATTATCTAAGGAAACTCCAATAATAAAGTAATTGACTAATAAAATTAATTTTTTGATAATACATAAGAATATTAGAGATCAACCTTATGGTTTTTGTGAAAATAATCAATACAAAGTGAATTCTATTTTTATGGATATACTTATAGTTTTATAAGGATCAATTTCTATGGTAGAATCATACGTAAAATGATTATAAAAATCTAATACAAAGACTATTTTTAAAACTTCTCCTTGTTTAAACTGACACATACACATATTTTAAAATGATATATATGGCACATCTGAATAACTCATATGAAATTATAAATGAATCACGGAGAATCTTAATTAGATTATACATAGTTTCAAAAGAAAATTAATTACGAAATGATCATATGATGAAATAGATGTTGTTTAATTGGCACAAAAAGAAGTTGTATGGTACATATTCTCACTCATATGAAAATGAATCATAGGTCGGTTGGAATAAAACAAAAAATGAAATAAAAATTATGCATATTCTCACATTACATTGAAAAATTTATTACCCTTATATATTATGAATATTTTCTATTTATTTTTTTTAATATATTTAGTTATTAACATTAATTTAAATATTTTCATTTTTATTTTAAAATTTAATTTTATGTTTATATATATAAACAAGAACAAGTTTCCATGTGATTAAATTAGGATTACATGCACATAAAATAGAGTAAAACACATAATGAATGTACTAGTAAATAAATATTCAAATTCATAATAACTAGGAAGTAGTTTATTATGGTTCTATTCATGAGTACTACTTCAACAAATATGAATTAGAATGGGTAAGATATTTTAATTTTTTATATAAGTGAAACACTATAAATAGATTTTTCCTAAACTAGTGAGGATTGGTGAGGGTACACAAACAATGCTATTAGAAATAGTGGAACACTATAATGTGAAAAGTAGAAAAGTCACACTGTACAATACTAATGTTCACCGCAACTATGATTATCCTTAAAAAACTCCATCATGTAACACATTGTTTCTCATATCATGATCCAAGATATCTCATCATTCATTATCTTTACTATCTAATTAATACTTCTACTATTTTTTATACTTCATATTTTTTTATCTATACATGAAATATTTTTTATTCTTTTTCATTAAAAATAGGGATTATATGTGTTATACTACCCACTTAATGGTATTTTGGACAATAGTTGTGTGTTAAAATAAAGTTAGGACTATCTGGTTTATTTCTATAGGTGAAAAATGTTATAATTGGGTTGTGACTCATGGGTGAAAAATGAATAGATATTTTGGTTGTGAATCTAGGTAGTAGAGGTCACTGTAATGATTTTTGACTCCACATTAATCATTTGGTTGAGTTTTTATGCATCCACTAGAAAGGATTATTGAAATTTGGTTTTTTCTCCATATAAAAAGTCTTTATCTTAATTAGTACCATTTTTCATAGTTATAAAGAGAATTGAAAACTTGTTGTTATGTCACTATGATCCAAACTACAATAATAATTATTATGTTCATATTTTAATTTTTCACAACATAATTAACATAACTCTGATATAATCATAAAATTATATTCATTGGTCAACTTAAATACAATTTACAATAATACATCTACATATCTAGGTAAAATATTTATTTTTTATAATAACATGTGAATATTTGTTGGAGTTAAATATAATATTGATTTATTGATTTATTCTCATGAAGAACTGAATGAATTTATTTGTGTTGAATATCTAAATATAAATACTACATGGAATACCATAAATTATTTAATTAGTATAATTGGGTTTGATTCATTATAAAAATCTATATTGCCTTAATTTAATATGTAATATCACGTATGGGCCTTTATATTATGATATCTTACTTACACCAACCTTATGACTGAGATAATCTGAGGTTAGTTGGGTATGTTGTTAATGAATTGGTTGGTTTCTATTATTTTAGTTGGAATTTATCTCATTATATAAAAATAAAAAAAATTCGTTCCTAAATTGGGAAATAGCTAGAAGGTTTATGGTCATACGATGTTCACAGTGAAGCTACCATTAGTCATTAAAAAATTTTATGTATTATTTTTAATGTAGTGATCAATACCTATCACATTACACCCTCAAATGTGAATTGTTTTTATCCCACACTAAGACATATTCATTTGAGACAATACTCTAATTAAATTTATCCTAGTGACCTCCTCATAGACTAAGATCACCTATTCCAATCTCTACCATAGTAATTACCTATAATTCAATGGAAATAAATATAATTTAATGTGGAAGGAAAATCACAAAAATAAAAAAATCATTTTGACCAGTTACTAAAATTGATTTAAAATCTACTAAATTACAATTAAAAAAGTACAAGACAATGAAGTCCAATGAACTCTAACAATCCCCCCCCTCCTCGAACAATAAGAAGGGTTAGTTCTCCCCAAAAATGGAGATAAGAGAAGCATGGTGGGGTTAGAGAAAAATAAAAGACAAAAGAATGTCATTACATATATCGATCCCAAAATCAAAGAATCTATACCGACAGTTCTCAAAACAGTTGGTATAGGTCTATACCAATGGTTTTGAGAACCCTTGGTATAGTTACGTGTATTTTTTCTAGAATATTCTTATAGATAACATTAAATAAATAAAAATTTAAAATCTTTATGATAATACATATATATATTTATAAAATTATTTTCACAAAAGTCAGGTTAGGTTAGTGGTTAGGTCTTTTAATCATAAACTAGAGGTACTGGGATCAAAACCAACAGAATGATTATTTTTTGAAATACATATTCCAATGGTTTTATGGAACCATTAGTATAGATTTTTCATATTACTTATACAAATGGTTTTGAAAACTGTTGGTATAGGTCTATACCGACGGTTTTTTCATAATTGTTTGTATAGACCTATCCCCACATCTTACTAGCCAACAGTTCTCCAGACCGTTGGTATAGGATATACCAATGGTATGGAGGCATATACCAACGGTTTTAAATAGTTGGTATATGGTATTTTCATAGTAGTTATTATTATGAATTTCTTTATCTATTTGGGGAACTTCATAGGTTTCTAGACTATGCTCTTTGTATGTGAATTTTATTCACATAAAACAAGATAAGGGCCTAGAGGGTCAAACAATATAGTGTATTAAATAATCTTCCTTATTCAGTTAAATTGGTATACTAGATATAGTGGGACCCACAATGGGGTATGAGTGTTGTCAATTCCATTGATCACTAAAGATTAAAAAAATCATATTATTAATGTAAATAATAATTGGGCTTAATTTATTTATTAAATGTGTTTATAATTTAAATAGATATGTGAAATAATAGAAATTGAATGAATATTATTTTAATATTCTAGGTTAATTTAAAATTAAGTGAGAATGAATATTTGAGTTAAATTACTCGATTTTATCAGGTAATATATTTAATATATATTAAAGGTAATTTATAATATAATAAATAAAATTTTGGTACATTTTAATTTTTTAGTATTATTTTTTATATTTCTTATTTCGTGGGAGTTTTATTCTGGGGTCCATATAACCCTTTTTGATTAATTTAATCACCCAAAATATGATAAGAAGAGGAGAAACTATTGGTGTTTTATTCATTCATAAATAATGAAAGATTCTCTATCCATCCCCCATCTAGAGAGAGAAATCCTCTCCCTAAGTGATAATCCTAGAATGCCTACAAAGAATCGAAGGAAATATATCATATTGATTATCATGACACTAAATGACACATCAAAACTATAATCTAGCACTCAGATTATGGCGAACAGAGGGAATATGGATATTTGAAGCACATATTGAAAATCTAGAGGGATCCTGGTAGGGATCCTTCATGCAGTGATCACTGAAGACAAGAATATGTTGAGTTTGGATTCAACTTCAAACAAGGTATGTTCCCATTTAAATTTTTTTTCTAAATTAAATTTACATTGGACTTATGGACCACACCATGGCTCTTATCATAAGAGACAACAAGTATCATCATCCAAGAAATTAAATATTTTAAATCCCTAGCCCTCCATCTTCCACTACAACCCTCGTACCCTAAAAAACATCCAGGAAGAAAACTCCCACTAACAACAGAAGGACACTGAGAGAGACATTGGGTCTCCCCACAAATTATAATTGATCTAAAATGGTAAAATGTAAGATAACTAAAACTAAAAGATATATCACAACAAAATGAGATGTTTTTACAATCCACAAGGTATGATCCATAAATACCACAGAGAGTACAACCTTAAGAAGGTACTTGGGTGGTCACTAGACCATATAAACAACATAAAAACTCAAAAATTTATGATAAACATCCCAAAATATGATCATTCATTAGAAAATAATTACATCATTCTGATATAGGGTAATGAAAATACACAAAGAGTAACTCATGTCCAAACTCATAGAACACTGAATCTCCATAATCCTGAAATAAAACATCAACTCAATGGATCCATTAATCTACCTATAAACCAAAATATTATCCCCATTACCTCATCTTATACCCCTATCACTCTCTTGTAATCCACCCCTCAATCGTTAAACCATGTACTACACCATGAAAAATGATAACATGCTCCACAAAACAATGAGGCATGAACATATAAATAGAAATTTATATGACCCAAAAAAATTTCATCCATTATAATGAGAATTATGTGTTTTAAAAAACATAATTAATAGATTATAATAAAAATAATGTATATAAAAGGGATCACTCAACAAACCAAAAAATATTTTTCAACTATCCAATAGAATAAATATGGTGAAGCACTTCTAGGGTCAAATATGGCTTTGAGACAACTTCTTCTTACATCTATTTAGATTAAAAAACTTTTAAATTTGTTTGGGATGTCCACAGTGATGAAAAATATCAAAGGATATAGGATAAAACGATCTAACATGCCTAGACTTACCGCACTAGAACCGCACAACGAGATTTTACTTCCCACTAGATGAATCACATATACTAACACCAGATTGTGTCAAATCACAACATTTCATTTTTTTTCCTAATAATGAATCCTAAAATTTGACAACAATACACATTAACTCAAAAAATTTAGTATTCTAGACTAAAAAACCAATGATATGATATCTTTTTGAACACCTCTAATAAATAACTATGCATTTTTAATCATCAACATCCAACCAGAGAGAGAAGGTGCGTAAGTCTTGTGAAATGTTCATTGTATTCCTTGGCTGACTGATATCTATAATGAGCACTCAATAATTACACCACCTTTTAAAATATTTTCTCATTAGGATAAAACTGTTTTATTAATTTTTCCATGAGAAATTTATAATAAATTTCATCAAATAGTTAAGTATGGATAGTTCACTTCCAAATAGCTAAACTGAAACCTTGAAAAAAAGGATAGGTGCACCACACACTCAATGATCCAAGATTTACAAGATTCTTGAATATACACTCAATAATAGTTAGCCACTTCATCTCCTCATGGGGTCCTTTATCACTAAAAGACCTTGGAGTATTCCGATTTAGATACTCTTGTGCATGATTCATGGGCTAAGAAGAAGAAGGACATACACAATCCTCATGAGTCTTAGAAGAGGGTAAAACATAGAAGACAACATTTGGATCATCAAAATGAAAACTTGAGATATTTCTGTCTTGAATTGTTTATTTTTTTATGGAGATTCATATTCAAAACATCACTAAATGAAACATATTTAATCAACCCACCCCAATCCCAAAACAATGTAAAACAAGTCACAAATCACAGAAATCTAAATAACAAGTGCCCTTTTATAAACCCAAATCAAATGTTCCTAATAGGGAATTATTTTATTTTCCAAAACACCATAAGGTATTATAAAAACAACATTAAATTCTCTATTTCAAAAACCTTATATCAATTCAAGAACATAAACATAAAATAAACAACTAATTGAAAAAAATTCCCCTTCAAAACTCACACACGAAAAGCATACACTTTTTGATATGGTAACCCAATCATTTTGAAATTCACACCATTAAAAAACCATTTCATGAATTAAAAAAAGTTTAAAAACCATTAAATTAATTCTTTTAAAATAATCATAACCTAATAATCATTTCAACCACTCTAGTCATTTATTATAATGTTCAATAACCTTTCCATAAACATAACTCAAGAACCAAAAACATTTTTCTCAAAATAACTCAAATTCTCAAGAACAAAAAAATCCTTTTAAATTTTATTGAATAAGTTTTAAACATAAAAAATATTCACATTATCACTCAGAATTATAATCATCAATCATAATAGGAGATAAAATAATAAAAAGAGAAAAAAACATATCAAATTTATCCATGTTGGATGGTTTGTCTACATGATTTTTTAGATCATTCAACAACCATGAAGGTGCCAATAGAAGTTGTATAGATTGGATTGGACTATTTTTTCAATATTTAATAGACCGTTAACCTTACCAATGCACCCCCCTTTTCCCAATAGTTTCACTTTGGAAGAAGAAAATTTACAAGAAATATCTTGAGGTGTTCCTATAACTCAGTGTTGAAATAATACACATCAATATTACTCAATAATAGAAAAAAATAAATCCAAAATTCAAAATAAAACATTTGATACCCCTTAGAAACTTAAGGTATATCATGGGGATGTGTTAGTGAGTCACACCTGTTCTCCTACCACCAGAGTTATTATGGCATTACATTCTATCTTCCATCAATAAAAATATAATAATACCATTGATACCATTTTTTTCAAACCATTATAGGTGAGATTAAGATGATACCAAGGTCATCCCGTTATAGGGATCATGGTGAATTCTCAATCACCCTAGGCCAGTGAAAATAGCTAAGGTATTTCAAGAGAGATTATGGGAGCAATTTTTCCCTAAAAAATATCATATCAACAAAGGGTTCCAAATGATAACCTAGTAATAGTTTTCCATGAATTAGACTACTATGACATAATAAATAAGGAGTTATAATATACTATACAAATACAACATGGATATAATAAACATAACAAATCATTTTCTAACAAAATATCACCTAAATGAAACAATTATTTTTTATACAAATCTTTTTCATTACAAAAAAATGTTGGAGTCTAGAGATAGTTATACACTTCATGTAATGACCTTATATTTTCATACATATATATTACCACTTATTAAATGAGTATTCACAAAAAAATTTAAATACATTTTCAAGTACTATAATAGTTTAGTGTTTTTGGGATCTAAGTACACAATCTTCAAATTTGGGGAATGATATTAAACATCTCCCATAATGATCTTCCCATTTAGTACTCTGCATAAACATAACCTACATAAAACATTTCTTTATAGCCTTTGGAAAGGAAACATAATAAAGGGTTAGATCAGATGCTCATTATGGGTAATATAGTGAGATATCAATGATCACATAAAAATTATATGATCATATGTTTATGATTACATGATCTTAATAGTTCAAAACAGCACCCTACATATAAAAGATCAAAATCATGATAAATTGGATAATGTTTGGTTGTTCATAAGATAATAATTATAAATTAATCAAATAACATGATCTATTAGATCTTAACATTAGAAAATGAAATGGAGTTATGAAAAACAAATAACTATATAATATAATATAAATTATAGTAAAGTATCATTACAAAGTATATCATAATAGAATTGTTTTACCCCACAAACCATCATAATTGTCAAAGTTCACACTCATGACTGTCATAGATTAAAAATTCTCTTACTAAACTGGGTTAAATTTCCATTCTAGTCTTGTTTATATCATGAAATATAAATATTTACCCAATTAATTAGAGAGAGATATAGGACCCACCCACCATATAAATAAAATTATATGTATGTATGTCATAATATCATAAAACATTAATCGCATCATATCCCATGAAATGAAATTGGTTTCATAAACATTTCATTATAAAATAACTTATAAATAAGAGATGGGTTTCATAATAATTTCATTATTTCTTCAAATAATTTACAATGAGAATATGTTGGTTTCATAAGAATTTTGTCATGGTCTACCCAAAGAATAGAAACCAGTTTCATAATCATCATTCCAAAATGAACATAAATCATTCAGAGAATGAATAAGAAAGGTATATTTTGATCATATCCCAAATAACCCATAGGTTACATTAATTGATTCCATCGTAGATGGACAATTATATTTACAATTCACATGGAATGTTTCATGAGGAAAATAACATGTCATAAAAAATAAAATTTTAAAACTAAAAACTCATAGAACTATTTGGAAATAATTTTTATTTAAAGTATAATTTTAAACATTTATGTGATGATTTAAAAATAATTTAAAGCACTTATAAAATATAATATCCATTACACTATAAAAACACTTCTATTAGAATAAAAAAATTTGAAATCCTTTTCCCTGAAAATGAACTTGAAAATTTATAATAGAAGCTTTAAATATCACTTAAAGCATTTTTTTAGGAAATATAAATCACTTACCACTTTGGTAGCATTTTATCGTTAGACCCATGAAAGATATATCCTCAAATGGATACTTAAATACCATTAATTTTAATTTTTAGAGTCTTAAAATATATTCATGGTTACTCTATAATACCCATAAAATAAATAGATGGTGAATATGCATGTGTCATGTAGAAGTAAAAAAGTGAGACTAAAATCCCTTACATTAAGTATCAACATCAATGGTACACATTCAACCATAATGTATAATAAATATATGTTTATTATACATTTATTATTGAGCCATATTAATATATATAATAGAATATATGATATCAATTTACCCATTTATTTCTAGTTAATTAAAAGTTTCTTATTAATGTTATGTTTTGGGTAATAACTGCTTTGTTTTTCACATATTTTTTGGTTTATTGTTTTCAGTACATTTACATTGGTCATGGTTCTATGTTTATAGAATTTTAAACATGATATAAATACCATATATATTCATTAATTATTTACTTTTAGTAGTCCATTTTAGTAATATATTGAAAATTAATTTCACCATTCATGGAAACTGTAGACCATACATACACATGAATGTTGTTTCCATTTCCTCAAAAGATGGAACATAAGAAATGAAAATAATATATCAAATGTCCATAATAATTATGATTTCATATATAGCATAAATGTATTATATATAAATAATATATATTCATTTATTCCATCTTTATTTCTATCCATGTATAATGGAAATGAAAATCACATCACATCGATTCATGAGGCGGTTGTCTGTCATACACACGACCGAGCTTATTATTTTATGATGCGTTGGATGGTAATAAGTTAGATGTGATATTAAATAACTATAATTATTTTTTTGTTTTAAATATATTATATATTTATTTACATTATCCATATTACCTTCCACGTAAATATTAGGTGACAAATGAATCACAATGCTTTGCATGGTGGTAGTCTTCCATACACACGATCGATGTTATCATATCCCTCAAAAGATGGAAATAAAAAAATAAAAATGACATATGATTATTATATGTGTTTAATTTTTTTAAAAATATTATATATTTATATATATAATTTAAATCCATCATTAGGAAAATCATTTAAAATTTCTGATGGAAAATTAACAGCATTGGTTTGTGAAGCAGAAGTTTGTCGTACACACAATCAATGGTTTTATTTCCAATTTGAGGGACGATGAGAAGAATATATGAAATTTATTTACTATAATAAAATATGGGTATATTTTTATACTATTTTTTATATATAAACTTGTTTAAATTGTAATTTAAGCGTGTGGAGGATGAAATAAAATAAATTTCATAGTTAAAGACATTACCTCTTCTTCAAACAACTTCATTTTGTTTGAAAAAAAAGTATTGTTACATTTACATTGTCACAATAAAAATTCATTTAGGGTTAGATTAGGTAACTAGGAGACATATTTGGGTGGGTAATTTCATAACCAAATTTTTTTGGATGTTTGAGGAGGAGAGGAGAGGGGATGGACTTTTAAAAGTGGGGGAGAGGACAAACATGGGATATTTTAAAAGGAAGAATTACTCACACATTTTTCTCATTCTGAAAGGCTCCAAAATGTTTCAATATATAATTTTGAATAGTTAAATAATAATTTTTAAAAAAAAGGTAGTAATGGAAATGTTTTGGGTCATTTTTAACCCTTATCATTTTTGTTTAACCCCCTCCCAGTAAACCCATGTTCACTTAAAGAGTGGAAAATAATTTTTATTGTTTATATTATTCATTTTGGACAAAAATTAAGTTGAAATTATTAGATAATATGAATTATTTTGATTAAAGTTTTAGAATCCTTTTTTCAAAATTCAATTCAGAAAAGTTGAAATTTTTAATTTAAAATTAATCTCATATACACTACAAGAATGCTTGTTTTCAATGAGAAAAAGTTCAAAAGATAAAAAACAATTATATAAAAATTAAACATGAAATTTATTATAATAAAATGAAATGAATTATAGAGATATTATATAAATAGTTTTAATATTAACCCATATTATAAATAATTTTTATGTTTCTAAATTCTTTAAAAGAAATGAAAATTATTAATAAAAATCGGTATTTTTCACTATTCATTGAAAATTTTAAATTTTCAAAAAAATTGAAAAAGTATTATACATGATAATTTTGACAAGATGATTCAAAATATGGGGTTTATTTTTTCAAATATATTTTATAAAATTGTAAAATTATTAATTTTTAAATAAAACCTATGGATGTAATGAAAAATGGGACTTTTGAGATGTGTATTTTTCGAGAATAAGATGATTTCATATTAACTCTATGTCAAATAATAATCACTGTAAGAATCTAAATTAAATTGTATTGGTATATAATATATATTTTTAATTAAAAACATTACTCATTATTTTTTTAGTTTTCTAAAACATATTAACAGAATTCACATTAAAATAATTTTCAGAAGAAAACCCTTATTTTTTAACCCAAAAATAAACTTATAAAAAAATCCAATATAAGGTTTATTAAAAATTAATTATGTCGATTAAATATAACTAAAGAGTAATTATGTTTATTTAAAACTTTATAAAAAAAATTATACGAGATATCATAATTATATAATCATAATTAACTTAAAAATATCATATATATATACACACACTTTAAATACATAATTAGAACAATCTGTGAGAAACAGGGATGGAAAAGAAACTATGTCGGTTCACGATATGATAGTCGACTGTACACACGATTGACAATTTCATTTCCCATTTTATGGAAGATAAGATAAATGTAGGTAATTGCTTTAAGATAAAAACATATTTGTATATTTGAGATACTATTTTTTTATAATATCATCATGGTTTAATAATAATTGAAGGATTTGGAGGAAAAAATAAAATAAAATGCTTCATTAGAAATGTTACCACTTCCTTGAAAAAATCATTTTGTTAGCAAAAAAAGACAATTTGGTTGATTTTGTGAGCATAAAATGGACTATTAGATGAGTGGAAGGAATTATTAATGATATTTGACTTGGTGTTGGATTAACCAAATGGTTCTGAATGTAGGAATACGAGAGAACAAGGGGTGACCTTTTATAAGTTGGGGATAGGACACACTTAAAATTTCTGAATAGAATGAATTCCACCAATATTTTTATCACGAAACAATGCTACATAAGTTTTCATTCTCAAAACATTAATATATAAGTTTTAAATATGGAATAAAACTAGTTTTTTAACAATTTTTGATCGTTTTAAACCCATATCATTCTGTTTTATCCCCTTATAAACCCATTTTATCTTCAATTACGGTAAATAATTTTTACTGTTTTTACAATTTATTTTGGTAAAAAATTAAGTTGAAATTATTAGATAATATAAATTATAATTATTCTAAATATGGAATCCATTTTTTCCAATTAAATTCACAAAATTTGAAAATTTTAATTTATAATTATTTCGAGAGACATGACAAGAAAGTCGATCTTCAAAAGAAAAATGTTCAAAAGATTAAAATGTTTTTATATCCAAATTCAATTATAATTTTATTAAAATGAAATAAAGTGTATCAATAGATATATAATTTAACCAATTTTATTTTTTAGACAATATAATAACCATTTAAATGATTTTAAATGATTTTAAATAAATTAAAATTCTCAATTAAAATTAGTATTTTTAATTATTCAATCAAAAAATTAACTTTTCATAAAATTATAAAAAAATTACCCCATGATTATTTTGACATAATTAATTAAAAATTTGTGTTTCTTTAATTATAAAATTGAAAAAATTATATTTTAAACAAGACTCACATATGCAATAAAACAGCGGGTTCTCGAGAAGTGTATTTTCAATAAAAAAGATTTCATATTACCTTTATAAATAATGAAAATAATATTAATAATTTCATGAATATAATTTAAAATTAATTAATATATAATATAAAAATTTAAATTACACCATTCAAATTTTTGAATTTTTGAATTAGAAAAAATGGGGAAACATGATGAACATTAAAAGAGTTTCATAAAAACATGTTTTTTTAAACATAAAATTAAAATTATACAAAAATTAAAAATAATGATGATTCAAAATTATTTAAGTTGAATAATTATAACAAAATAATAATTATTTTACTTTAAATAATTATAGTGAATTAAAATTAATTGATTTTTTGAAATGAATTGATTCTTTACAGAATCAGTATTTTTCACCAATAACTAAAAAATAAATATTTTCAAAAAAATATCAAAAAATAAGAATAAGTTAATTTTGATATGATTATTTAAAAAAAGAAATAAATTTTATAATATTAATTTTATAAATATCTATAAATTATTTATAATATTTTCTCATAAAAATCAATAAAATTATTTTTGAAGAAACCATACTTTTGTGGATAAAAATTACTTAACTAAAATATGATTGATTATTTAAAAAGAGTTTATAAATAAATTTATATTGTTATAGATATTTATATATATTTTTCCGAAATTAGGTAATACTATCAATACTAGAATATTTAATATGTGGGTTATAATGGTCGTATTTAGAATAATATTATTTCATGGTTCCCTGAATCTTGATGTTGCATGTCATGTATGATATCGAAGAAACTCATTTTTTTAAGTAACACAAGATAGACATGGTGTTTTATAAAATTGAATTTATTGAAAATTTTTAAATTAATTTGAAAGATAAAATATTCCCAAAATATTTTTGGGTTTCACTACATGACCCAATTTGTCAATCAAACATGGAATATATACTGCATTTTAACCATTAGACTCTCATGTCATCACCATGAACCTAAATACACATGTTTCCCAATTGAGTGAGGTATAAACCCACTAGTACGACATAATCTGGGAATTTTTTGGAAAAAGGGATGACTAAATACCCACATACATGATTATGTACAGAGTGATCTATAGGCCAGTAGGATACCACCATTAATAAATAACATTAATTTAATAAATAAACCAAGTTCACATGATTTAAATTAATTGATAAAATGTTTTCCATTACATTTATCAAAAAACACAAAAAAAATTAAACAATTCCATATATTCTTTTATTAAAACACACCATTTATAAAACATGTCTCATTGAGGATGTACCAAGGAAACATCATTTCATAAAATAACCATTACCATGTAATAAAACATTCATTTCAAAAAAGGATCTTGTAAAAAATTATATTTTTATTTAAGGTTCTATTTTGAAAAAAACTCACATGGTTTATAAAATTTTTAAAATAAAAATTTAAAAAAGGATTTCATTTTATAAAATTACCCATTACCCTTTACCGTTAAAACTATAACACACACACAGACTCCTCAAATATGAGTAAATAATCATGATAATATGTAAGAAAGTGAAATTAAAAAATGAGTAATAAATAAATGACTATATTAACACATGGGAATCCATTCTATAATAATTTTCAAACATAAATATTCAATAAATCAAATCAGCTTTAAAACAAGAGATAAAAAAACTCACATTCCAATAGATAATTAAAAGGCATAACATAAGACATATATTTTTATGAAATACCAAAAGGACTAATGAAGCAAGTATTAGACAAGAAATGTTGGTCCATTATCTAATATGTTAACTTCTATACATCACTTTTTTTGAATTATTCCTAACTAGTCTAATCAGCGACACCCCCTAAACAAGTGATAATATTCAATTTGGGGTTACATTTCCATGTGTAAATATCAAATAAAATATCAAAGAACCCCTAACTCTCCACTTAGTAGCTTATGGTTCCTCATGACATTACTAATGGAGGTGGACTACTATTAACTCAATGTTAATCGTATGAAAATAACATGGGTAAAAACAAATAAAACCAAACAATTAATTATATTTGACCTCCAACACAACACCTTAAATAATTATCCTCATACCCAAACCACAAAACCATGAGTCACAATTAATATAACAGTCAACAAATGCATAAAACAATAAATAATGGATAATAATGGGTCTGTTCTATGGTGTAAACATCAGTTAATAAATCACATTCTCTAACAAATCCCAAACCTAAGGAAGTAACATGGTTTTAAAAAACCTACAGTGATTGTGTAGTCTTCACTACCCAGAATGACAAGGATTTAATGGTTTACCAACATGGTTTACCAAACTATGTCATGGTTATGACATTACACCAACCCAAAACAATAGGTGGTACAGAGTTTCAACTATATGGTTTTCAAAACAATGATCCTAATCCATGCCCCTGCTAAGGTCTCAAAAAATAAAATTTTACCCCCAAACACCCCAAACACTAGAGAGAAGTCAACCACATAAAAATAAAAAATAAAATGGAATTATAGTGTATTAAATATTTTATTTAATTTATAATGATCATGTGTGGATAAACAACTACTAGGGGTCTAAAAAGAATTATTATGGATGTTTTCTATGCCCGTATGAATTGAATTATACCTATCCTCTTCTTTTGTGCATAATGACTCATTATCATGATCAAATAATAGATGAAAATATGGTATTGGGTGAAATAATGAGAGTTTAAATCTAATTTTGTGCAGTTTATGGATGGACATGGATCACTAAATCATAGGAGTGTCTAATGTAAATACATGTCATATTAATCATAGACTTAAATAGAATAATTATCTTTGTGTGGATAAAATAGGAATACTTTTGGTGACATTTTATAGCACCAAAAAGATAAAGAGTGAAATGAGACAGTAATTGAAAAGGAATATTGGGTGTTCTTGTAAATTAGTTATAATTTCTTCCTTAATAAATAAATAAATAGTGCAACTAATCACAACACCCTAATGTTTTCTCATTTGATTTAGAAATACTATGTATCATTTATTTTTTCTCATATACTATTATTGCTGGATTTTTTCAATTATTATACATTTGATATAATGTTATAATATTAAACATAAAAAAAACAAAACATTTTTTACTCTAATATTCATTTTAGTATATATGAATTATGGATTAAATTTTCTATCCTTGTGGATATTGAATGGGGTAACTCCTATTTCATATTCAGTGATACTATGTTCACTTATTGGGAGGCTACGTAGTGATACTACAAAGATTACTATCAAATGATTTTGGAGTTTTTTTAAGACAATAATACCAATTATCATTTAAAATTTAGAGTTCACAAATAAAATAATAAAATGCATTACACATGATACATAAAGCTTATAGATTAAAAATTCTAATTAATTATATATTATATAATTTTTATAGATCCAATTTTGTTAGTTTTCATGTATGTTCACACAAGGAGTTTGAGTGAAAAACATCAAACTTTGATTAATAAGAAAAAATACACTTCCATGGAATAAAGGATAAGAAAACATAGGACATATAGGAATTAAAAAATAAATGATACATCAGAATAGAGGAAAATAAAATTTTCATGAGAATATTATTTGGGATTTCCACAAAACACAAATATGTTGGGGATTGAAATATTCTATAGTGTTTATAAACCCAACATGCATCACACTAAGACAGAATTAGATTAATTATTATTTAAAGAATTTTTATTTACATCGCATGCTAATTTTAAAAATATTTCATTTTTAGGATGCTCTAGATTTAACCAAGGAGTTCTTATCAACTATACAATACTTTAAAATCAATAGAGGAAGTGAAGATGATCTAAAAATGAAAATGCTCCACTATTATCATAATGGTAATGAAATTAATTTAATTTTGTTGAAATTTTTGAAATAATTTGACATCATGGAGGATATATAAAAGTATTACTTCAACCATACTTTATTTTAATGATGAAACAATATATATATATATATATGTTCACTATTATGTGTTTTCATTAAAAATTTATATTTATAATGAAAATAATTATATATAATAAACATAGTTTTAATATTATAATAAAATAAATAATTATTCAGGACTAATTTAATAAAGGATTAAAAATAATTAGGAATTATAAAAATAGTAATGTAGCTTTTATTGAGGAATATAATAAAAAATAAAGTATTCATTTGAAATTAATATAATTATATGTGGATTATATTAATTCTGAGTAAATGTATATAATTATTTATTTTTAGAGTAATAACGTATTTATTTAGAACACCGAATGGAATTGAATATATATATATATATTAATATATTTATATTAACAATAATAGAATATATTTAATGAAAATTGGTAAAGAAAATTTAATATGAATATAATATTAATTATAGTAAATAAAAAATGAAAATATAATGATCAATTATATATATTCTATTTGAATTATTATATTTATAGAAAAATAATGGATTTTCATGGTTTTTTGTGATGGAATATGTATAGAATTTTTTTTAGAGCTTAACATAAGTGTGATATATTGGATCATGTAATGGTTAATATACAACTCATGTAAGGGTAACCTCCATCCTCATTTAATGGTAGTTTCTTTATCAAATAATGGTAGGATGTATCCTCACATAAGGGTTGTATGTATTCTCATAAAAGGGTAGTTTCATTGTCTCATATAATGGTGGGTGAATTCTATCATAATAGTTATTGAAAAATACCATAGATGATTCAGGTGGTGAGGAAATATATGTTATAGTTGAGTCATAATGCATGCATCAGTGAGTTATGAAGTATATTGGTCAACACAGTAGGGGAAGAGTGATTTTAAGCCACTCAATGTGTAGATTGGCATGGAAGGAAAAATTATAGAAACAACTTCACATGGATTTTATTGACTTTTCTATGTTACATCACATATTATGAAGAATTCCTATTCAAACATTGAAACCCATCTGGGATTGGATCATATAAGATTTGTTCATGATATTTAAATGTTTTGTGAGAACTATTTTAAAATATATCGACACTCATCATAATATTTTACATCAAAAAATAATAATATAATATTAAATAATATATATATATATAATGTTATTACATTGGGAGGTCAAACTCAGTGGATCACTATGATATTTTTTAAACAAACAAAGGAGTATAAAAATAACTCATTTAAGGTAGTCAATGTATTATACCCTCAAACACATAATAGTTATATATATATATAATTTATATATTGAATTCTATGAATTTTTGAGTTTATTTCATTGACTAAGGAGATTAAAAAATGTACCACATGGATTATGATAGAGACAACTGTATTTATAAACTATACTTACCACTAGTGTTACTAATAATGTGCTTAATATTAATTTGTAAGCTAAAGTGGAATCTTTTTTCATTAGATTTGTGTTCAACTATATTTAAGGATTATTAAATTAGTGTAACCAAGTATCCATTTTTGGGGAAAATATAATTATTATCTTCATTTTTTTCATGTATGTTCATATAGATGGCTATTTACATATTAAAAGGTTCAAAGAAAATATATATATAGAATACAAGAATTTGGAAAAAAAATTAATGTAGTAATATTATATATGATTTTATTAGGATCATGGTCATTATTTCTTGAATATGATCCTTTCCATAGAAGAGATACATTTGATCAATGTAGTGTTAAGAGGAAAATTTAGAAGCTATATTTTAAGAAACCTTTGTCAATGTGGTTTTATCATCATATATGACCTAAGTGGATAAAATAGATGAATATTTTATTTCATATCGTGATTAGAATCAACATTTTATTTAAAATTAAATGAATTGAAGGGTTTTCCATTAAAATAATTCACCAAAATAAAAATAAAATTTGTCGTTTTAGTACCCTAGTCCAATCATAATCAATTATATCTTTTGTATTTTGATAATTATAAGTAATCACATAATTTTTCTAGAGTGATTCATTAGGATGAGGTATTCAATATGTTGTAGGAATTATGGTAAGGGGTAGTTCTTTTGGAAACTCATGTTTAATGTTTTTATTCTATAAGATATTATTATAATGTATTTTTAGTCATTCTAGTTTCGATAAGAGCTATCCTATACTCAAGAATTTGTACAAAATTGTATTATTTGAATGTTTTCATTTTTAAAAAGCCATATCAATTTATCATTTATTTAAATTATTTGCTATATAAAATAATCCATTTTATAACTTTTTTTACTTATATTCTTACGTATGGATTTAAAATATTATCTCTCAATATTCTCATCCACATATCATTGCATATTTAAAAAAATTCTAATAATGTTTTTATTAATATATGAATTTTAGGACGTTTTTTGTGGACTTTCATTATGTTATTGAAAACCCTAGTTTTATGTCTTGATTTTTCTCAATAGTTCATTTGTATATGTTTTCATAAAAAATAAAAATATAATGAAATTATTAAATTTTATCAAGTTATTTTAAACATGTATTTTTACAAAATAAATTTTTAAATTTTGAAAGGATTTCTAACCATGAAATATTTTTTGAGATGCCAAAACGTGAAAGCTGTTAATTTATTTGATTTAATATATGATTTCGAGAACTATTTATGAATATAGGAGTGAAACGAAAAAATGAAGGGACTATGTTCACTATCGGTAAGTGGTTTTTCTAAATTCTTCAAATGAATCTTATAATGATGATCGAGTTAACTAGATATAACTCCAAATATAATTTTATAATTATCCAGTTAAGTGGTTCTATTAGAATATGAATTAATAATTATCTAGTTATATGATTCCATAATAAATTATAAAATATGAATTATTTGGTAAGTTAATTCCCTCAAAAAAGGTAAAGTTGTAATCATCCTATTAGGTGATTCTTTGATGATTATATGAAGAATATAGTTCCTTTAGATTTTATTTTTATTTTTCTATTATTATAATAATTTTTATTTATAATATTAATATTTGTTGAAAAATATGTTGTGTTTTTAGGAAAATGTCGTTTTGATCCTTTCATGGATAGTAGTTTTGTAACAACCTGAGATTTTAAAAGAAAAAATTATATTTGATATCATATATGACATGAAAAACTGATCGTAGAATAGAATGTAGAACCTTGAGACATTATGATATATTCCTTTTATAATAAATTCATTATCTTCTATATCTTGGGGTGCATGTAACACCCGATTTAAACAGAATGTGAAATTATATTAAAATATTTTTTTTAATCATAACCATTATAACTGAGTTGTTATGTTGGAGGGTCAAAAAAGTACAAAATAAATTATAAAAATTATATGGTTTACACATGTATAAAATACTATAAAGGGTTATTAATTTATTATGAATAATAAAAGAACAATTTCAATGAAAAATAAATGTTTTCTGAAAAACATTATTTTTCCGAAATGTGTCCTAGTAATAGTTTTTTAACATAATTTAAAAATAATTTCTTGAAATTTCATAAATATTATTTTAAAAATTGATATTAATTTTTGGAATAAATATTTTAATGTTATCATATGATTAATTTTTTATTTTTCTGAAAAGAGTTATTTTTTGATGATAGTGAAAAATACTAATTTTTATTGAGAACTACTTATTCATTTAAATAATTTATATGGTTAATTTTTAAAAAAATTGTAGTAAAATAAAAAAAATAAAAAAATAATATATTTATTATATAAATTAAGGTCATTTTATTCAATTAAATTTTCATTTTTCAAATTAAAAACTTATTTACTTATGAAAATTTTTATAATGGAAAGTCACCTTTTCATCACATCTGTGGGTTTATTTTTAAATTGAAAATTTTCTCTTATGAGAATGGAATATAGAAAAATGGTTTTTATATTTTTAGTTGGAATAATTATTTTTAAGTAATAATATCAACTTAATTTTTTTAACAATGAATGGTGAAACAGAAAAAATTAATTACTACGGATTAGGCTAAAGTGGGTTTTCTGGGGGTTAAACTAAAAAGATAAGTGTGTGATTCCCAATAAATAATCTCTAAATCTACTATATGGAAATATTTAAATATTTTATTATCCTGAATTCTAATTTATTTTTATTTTTATGATTTTTTTTCTTTTTAATGACTATCATTTTTTATTCTTTTGGGAAATTTCCAACTAGTTTGAAAGAAGGTCCAATTTACCCTCTTTGTAAAGGAGAACTCCTTCTCCTCAATAATTCCTTCATGTCAATTAATTTGGATATAAAAACCCTTCTAAAATATCTCCCCAAATCCCTAATATAATTTTTAGATCTTTTGGTCTTCCCAAAATATCAATAGAATGGTCCTTTAAAAGAGATCTAAAGGAGGTTTATCTAAGAGAAGGTAAACTATATTAACTAAGATCATTATTTTTATTTATTATTTTAAAACCATAAATTTTTTCTCATCACATACAATATAAAAATATCAGTATCCATCAAATAATTATATATAATTATGTTTATTTCATAATATTTCTCCATCTTCATTTCCATTAAATGGAAAATTAAATCATCAATCCTGTGTACGAAGGACTACCTCATCATGAAACGATGTGAATCGTTTTCCATACAAACATATACCAATTAGAAATAATGTTAGATTTAATATATATATATATATATATAATATTTAAAATATAATTATACATATTTAAATATGTTTCACATATACCGTATTTGTTTTTATTCTCTTTGAAATTTGATAATGCTGCTTATGTATATGGTAGACTACCACCGTGTGAAGCGATGCGGTTCATTTTCACATATGATTTACATGAAAGGTATAGAGGTTAAATTTATGGAATTTATTTTATATATATGAAATAATATTTTTTTTGAAAATTAATATATCATATACTTCATTACCCATTCACCCTTTAATGGAATGATATTGTCGCTCGTACGTACAAGTGGCCTATCATCTCCAAGAAGGGATGTAATTCATTTTCTACGTCCAATTTTAAAAAATGGTTCTAAGGATTTATATAATGAAAAAAATAATTATAAAATTAATATCATTCTATATAGGATGGAACTATATCCTATGTATAAAAAATGTAGCTTTCATTAAAAAAACATGCATGATAAAAGAAGGTAATTAACACCTAAAACAATGAAAATAGTGAAATATTATTAACAAAGTCTTGATAAATTGATATAATTAATTCATATAGGATATGAAATATAGGATTATATCTATATAATATATGTATAGTAAATTTATATTTAGTATACATGTGGTACGAACATGTATTAAGTAAATCAGATTTGAGGTTTGGGTTTCTCGTCTCACTTTCTCTTTTGTAACACAGATGTCAGATTCACCACTTATTCATTTGGTGTGTTGTATATACATAAAATTTTGATATTTTCATTATTATTATAAATCAAATCATGTTATTTAATCTCCTATTTTACTTCATTTCATTCAGGTGTCTTACAATTCAAAAGTTACCAAAGTGGTAAGAGATTTATGTTTCAATCTCAATTTAATTGGGACTGTTTATACTTAAATTTAAATAAAAGTAAATTATTTCATACTTATATAAAAAACCCTTTAATTTCATTATCCACTAGTTATATATAATTTATTTAAGTAGTTTTACCATTTTCTACTCTTTAGTACAAAAAATGATTACTAAAATATTTTTAATAAAACATGACTTCATCTCCCTCTTCACTCGAAAATACTTTTTAATAAAAAACCATGTCTCCTAAAAATGTTTTCAAAAAAATCAAAAATTACAAAAATGATTTAATAAAGTCATTTTTATCTATTTAAAATTTTATTTCTAAAAAAATCAAAGGAACCTTCATGTCATTTATAAAAGAAGTCTCCTTTTTATTTTACAAAAAAATATGAAAGGAATCCTTTCTTTAACATGTATGAAATGAATTGAATTTCTCATATTCTTGGACACTAATTGTTTAGAAAAACATTTATATGTTTAAATGGGTATTTTTAAATAAAATTATTTTCAAAATATTTGATGAACTTTTAATTTTAAGTATATTTTCAAATTGAAAAGGTTATTTTTATAAATAAGTTTTTAATGACATTTTTATGGTATTTTTATTCATAAACAACATCAACAGTTTATTTGAATTATTATCCACTATAGATAAGTTTCCTTGATATAATTTATATATATTATTTGGATGTTTTATGATCATTTTTACTAGGGATGTTCTATTTTTATACCATTCTCCATATTACTTTGAATTGTTTATGATTTTGTTTATTGAATGGGTAAACTATTAACAGTTCATATGATTGTTTTTTAATATGAATGATTATGATTATTATGTTCCACCCCTTTTAAATGAGGACTACAGTGGACTTAGTATGTGATGGGTGGGACCCTCTATTGCCCCTCAATGAATTTTTAGGTCTCATAAGATAAACAAGATTGGGTATTCCGGTGATTCCTTACCCATTTATGTAATATATCTTAGAACAAGACCTTCATGATATAGATTTATCAGAATAAGTCCTTGATAAAATATTTTATATTTCCAAAAGTATACATTCCAACATTATTAAATTAGTTATTTTTGTTCTACGAGAATATTCTATTAGTTAAAATATCCATGGTTAAGATTAAATCTCATTTGATTACTTATATGGAATTAATTCATTATAATTTAGTCCATAAAATCATGATCATGAAATTAATTTAATGGCATGGGTTTCAATTATTTACCTTTCCATATTGATTATTATTATTAATTAATGAAATCATACACTATACACATACTCTTACTGAGCATTTGACCTCATACCCTTCTTGTCTTTTTCCCTATGATTCCAAGATTTGTATTATGATTGATATATAAGGTTATGATAATAGTAATAATAGAGTTGTCAAAAAAATAATATTTAAATTTTATGTTTAAAAAAGATAATTTGAATGTCAAGTTTGTATCAAGTTAACAATACTACTAATCTATTTGGTAAATTGGGATGTGATCATTTATATCTACCACCAATGTAATAAACTAACCCCCCACTCTTGGATACTGGTCTTAGGGTCTTTACAGTTGGTATAATAATATGTTTAGTAGAATCCTTGGGAACATGATTTACAATAAACATAGATTCGGTAATATAAAAATATCAATTGATTTAATGACAAGCCTAATTATTGGACAACATCTAATGTTATTATAAATTATAGATTATGTGGCTTTCCAAGAAAAATATACTTATCTGGATATGAAAATTGGGAATGGTTTTGGGAATAATAGTATATGGGGGTAATAAATCTAAAAAATGTGTGTTAGGATGGTCTTGAGATCTACCTAGTACTTGATAACAAGCCTTACCAGACACCTAGTTTGACACATGTGGGAGATATCTTGGATTAATTATAATTTTCTTTATAAACCATAATAAAAGATTTTTCAAATATGTTTATGATTTGAAAACAATCCTAATGAAAACATGGTTATGATTTTGATATTATATATGCTTAAATTTATCAATTTATGATAGGTGTTTCACTAGTTTTGGGTTATAAATTATGTTTCATAGTATTATGTTCTTAAATAGTTTATTCCATTATATAGAATTGGAGCCTACTAGAAATAATGGGAACTAAATCCATGCATATACTCCATGTAGGGATTTATCTCATGGGAAAGATAATGAAGATTTATCTCGATATATAGTTGAAACTAATAATATTATAACAATATTAGGGTAACTCACTCAGGTTATTATAAAAAAAACTTTCTTGTGTAAAGAAGCTTGTTGGTCCAAAATGTGTGAAAACATTGTTATACCGCTTCATGCATCAAAATCCACCATATTTCAAAGAGAATAAAAATCCTATTGTAGCTAATAAATGGATAAGTAACATAGATAAGATATTTCTCGCATTAAGAACAAATTAAATATATAAAGTGGCCATGGATGTTTATCATATATCAGGAGATACAGATCAATGGTGTCCATTGATTCTTAACATTATAGATGGAGTAGAAATTTAAAATATTTCATGGAAATACTTTACGGTACTCTTCCTATAGAATTATTTTACTCATGATAAATGAGTGGATATAAAGTGAAAATTCATGAGTCCAATAAAAAAGGATGCTGAAAATTGTTATAAGTATGAGTCAAATATTTCAAGGTTATCATAAAAATTGGTACCAATGTACTATTGGAATGGCACATTTTGAGGCCATATATATGACACCCTAGAAAATAATTTTCTATGAAGAGATAAAAGGTTGTCCCCATCTCACTGCAAAACCCATGTAAAGAGTATCAACAATTCCATAAGTCCATCAATGATTCCCATCATCTTACATGTTTATCTGGAAGTAACTGGGATGAGTCCCATACCACACCGCTATTCTGTATAGTCTAGTGGTCATAATCTCCATGTTGAGGAACCGCACCCTAGTGCATGATGGGTGACACTCAATAAGTATTTGTTGTGTACATTTTCCCAGATTTGGCAGGGGGTTCCACTTGGTAGGTTTAAGACCCTATCCCAAGTGTTTCAACGGGGTTCCACTCTATGGGTAGCATATATATGCCCTGGTGTTTCAATGGGGTTAAAATCTAGTGTCATGGGGACCCACTCCCTATGTGATAATGGGATACCACTTAAAATATAAAGGGGCCACACCCTAGTCCATTAGGGTGTCCACTATAGTGTCACAAGGAATCATTCCATATCATATTGGGGTACCACTCGGTAGATAGATGACCCATACCCTGGAATATTAGTAGGTTCCACCATAGTGTTATGAGGACATTCACCCTATCTGATAGGGGGTTCCACTCAGAAGATAGAGGATGTCTTCCCTGATCCATCAGAGGTGTTTCAATCTAATGTCACGAGGACTCAAACCCTACCTGATTAGGGTACCACTTGTTATATATATGACTCATGTCTTAGTTCATCATGGGGTTTCCACTATGGTGTCATGTGGACCCATTCACCGTCTGATAGGTTGTCCCATTCAATAGATATAAAACCCATGTAATGAATCGAACCCAAAAATCATTAAGCCATTGTCTAGAACCATTACATTAGAATGATTACAATGAAGAAAATCTTGATGGATCTAATAGTTTAGTTTTATTGGTAAACCAGATACATAAATGGGTGTTACATTACAACTGATTACACTAATTATAAAATAATATTTTCCTTTTGTGGATAACTTTATTCCATATAGTGTATCCCAAGATGTTTTCCATAGTAAATCTAATGGGATCCTATTGAAAGGAAACAAAATAAGGGTGACATCAAATACTCAATAAGGTTTTAGTTTAGGAGAAACAATAATGAATCAATGGACACAATCAATATGTAAAGGTAAATAACTAAAAATGCATTCCATTTAAAATAACATCATGATGTATAATCAATATGGAAAGGTAAATAATTGAAACACATGACATTTAATAAATTGGTTGAGAATGAAATGCATCCATAGAAAATATAAAAGTGAAAATAGCATGGATAAATAATAATAATAATAATAATTTAATTATGAATAATTTCAATTCTTATTTATTGTATATCATGTCAAAGTCACCTGAAAACCTATAACATCATGAAATTTTAGAAGATAGTTTAAAGCTATAGGTAGAAACCCATTAAATTTTCACAACTTATTTATATCTTGAGAACTTGTTGATGCATCAAGGGGATATATATAGTAAACTCCCCACCCATCACTATTATTCCATAGGGTTCTTCATATATCAAATAATCTATTAAATTATTGAATAATTGGGCTTATCATAAAATATATGTATCGAGTTGAAGATACATATTTATCAATATTTTTTTAGTTAATCAAATAACATTAAAAGTAAACACCTTTTGTAAAAATCGTATACAGTGTGGGTAATAATCATATCCATCATGAATAATTTTTATATTTATTATAAATTTAATGTTTAATTTCCACTAGATAGTTAATATTTCAAGGGGACTAATAAAATGAATCAAGTAAGTAAATTTCAATAATATATTTGGAAAAATAAATAAATAACCATCCCTTGGAAGAATAATGATGGTATCAATATAACATATCCCATGTGGAGTAAAAAATAAATGGTTATTGTTGTTGATTAATAGAAATACTGTAAAAAGACCTTTTGAAAACATTCATGAGGAAAATAACCTTTTATTTTTAAAAAACATTCTGAAATCCTTTTCCTTAAAAATGAAGTTAAAATAATTTTCTTTAAAAAGTGACCTTTTAAAATATAAATTGAAGATTCACTGAAATGATGGTGTTTAATTTTCTATATGTCTTAAAAGGTAAAAATATCATTCCTTTTCAAAGTAACAAGGTTAAAAATGTGCCTTATTCGAAAAGAGATAAGAAGAATCCCTTGAAAAAAAATTATAAGACAAAAAAGCCAAAAAAAAATATTTAATAAATAATTTTATAATGGATAAGAATATTTTTTGAAAACATTTTCAATAGATAGTTTTTTTAAAATAAAATAGGTTTATTGGCTATAGAGAGAAATGAAGTCGGGATTACTTAAAAAACATTTTCTAAAAAATTTGAGTACTAAAGAGTAGAAAATTAGCGATGTTACTTGAAAAGGTTATGAATAACTATTTTATAATAAAAAAACATTTTTTATTTAATAATTAGCATATAAATTCCTTTAATGTAATTTCAATAATAAGAAACCCTAATTAGATTGACATTGTTAAAAAACCCCTTAAATAATATAATTGAAATGAGAACTGTTCAATGAATTGATTATGTGTGTCAAATACACCTCCACATATAATAAGTTTAAATACATCAATGGATTGTAAAATTCTTTATACATATAATAAAATAATATTTACGATAATGAGGAAGTAATATAACCCAACGAAAAAGGAATTGAGTTATGAAATTTCATTACCACTTGATAATTTTATGTTCATATCTCATTAGATGAAATAATTAAAATTGAAACTCAAAATACTAATATTAATGAATTATTCATGAAATTACATGTCAATTTTCTAGTTTTTACACCCTATATATCAAATTAGGTTCACAATTATAAAGTATGCCTTAAAGAATGGATATTTGAGACGAAGTCCCTTACTACTTGGTATCTTTTGAATTGTAATCCCCTTTAAAGGATTAACAAAAAATGAAACTATAAATACCATGAAGACAAATTTATTCATGTATAAAATAAAATATGGGAAGTATATACACCACGAAAAAGAAATATGTGGTGAAAATGGTGTATCACTCATAGAAGATAAAGTGAGATCATAATCACATACCTTACATTTCCTTTTGGATGAACATACATTAAACTTATGTATAAGGGTTTTAAAAATGTTAATAACTTATACTATAACCATAATAATATTTATAATATCATATACTTTCTCTTTATAATATCTTGTTTTCTTTTTGTTAACAATCATTCATTATTTCCACTATTTCAAGTTTTTCAATTATGATTTGATTTGTTATTTTTTTCTTCTTACATCTATCATGATTTAATAATCTCAATAATTTAAAGAATTATTTTATTATAATCATATATATTTATAATAATCCATATTATTTGGAGATAGTAAATAAAATTAACCATTCATGGATATTGTAGTTCGTACTTTCTCATTAACACTACTTCTATTTTATTTTCATATTTAAAAGAATGATTAGTAAATGATATATATGTATGTTATAATTATAGTATAATATTTATTTTATATAAGTCACATATTTGTATTAATAAAATTCCTAATACATTCCTTGTAAATTGTGGATGAATCATATCTCTTTGAGGAGGAGCTAGTCCACACGTCCATAAACGATGTTATCGCATTCCCAAAAATTTGTAGGCATGAAAGTACGGTTGAATAAAAAGTTAAATAATAATAAAAACATTATAAATAATATATATTTCATACATATACTATAAATACATCATTATTTTTACCATTTAAATGTGTTAAATGGAATAACACATGACATATGTGCACGAGGTGGTAGTATCTTGTACACACAATCAATGATTGTGTATCCCATGTGATGCATGTGTGTAAATGTTTAGGTCAAAAAATTAGTATAACATATATCTATATATTTATAATACTTATTTTCTTATACAATCATTATATAAAAATAATTTATGGTTTGGAGTAGTAAATGACACAAAAGTAGTCGTTGAAAAATGTTACCTCTTATTTGGGTAACTCCATTTTTTATATGAAATGATTTCCTTAGATTTCATTATGCCTGAAGTGAGGATTCTAGGATTTTGGGATGGAATTTGGGATCTAATTTGGTTAGGTTTTGATATAAAAAATGGATTTATAAGAGTGAAAAATTAGGAGGGGTGAGTTCATTCTTATAGTGATTGATGATTGAAGTCCTTGTAAATATAAAAAGGTAAACACTATTGAGAGGTATCCCTTAAATCATGTACCTAAAATAATAAAAAAATTATATAAAATATAGAATAAGTTATAAATATGGCCAAAAATTATTTTTTAGAAATTTCTATCCCATTTAATCCATTATGATTAAGGTTTAGTTCCTTGTTAAGTTTAATTTTACCTTATTCTATGTAATTAATTTTAATTACATTCACTGATATTTTTGGTTAAAAACTATGTTGACCTTAATAGATATTATAAATTATGGTTATTCCAAATATTTAATAAATTTTTAAAAATTCTAATCATATAAGTGGCATGAATTAATTAAAAATTAATCCCATAGATGGGACGAGAGAGAGGTTTTTTGAATTATAAATGTTTGACATGTTTTTTTTATCCAATATCAATCTAAAATTGATTAATATTACACAAATTGGATTAATAGATGTTAAATAAAACAAATTAAACCTTAAAAACAATAAAAATATAGTTTAAAAATATAAATAAATTAAAAAAAATTAGTTTCGATTAAAATTTAGTATTTTCAATATTTTTCAACCAATAAAACATCATAGAAAAATAAAAAATATTCACTATAAGATAATTTTGATTTTACGCTAATTGTTTTTGATTTTGAAAAATATATTTTATAAAAGTTTCAAAATTATGTTTTAAAATAGGTGCACTGTTAAAAGGCAAAAAACTACCCTTATAAAAATATATGTTTTGATGTGTAATGTTTGGTTTGTTCTTCTCTTATAACTATAAATTATATTGGATAAATGTAAAAAACAATTATTGGATACATATTATATATATATTATTGTAAGTTATTCTATCCAATTCATAACCACCAATTTAATTACAAGTTTATATCTTATTATATTAAATAATAATATTTTAATAGTATATGGATATTTGGTAAAACTCAGTCTAGCATGTAACATATGCTATTGAATAAACTCATTATTGTGTGTGATTCAAGCTAAATCTATATTGAATTCATTTCAATATATAAAATATATTTAATTTATTTAAAATAGTGAATATATTATAAATTCTAGGGATTTTATATTCCCGTCTATACTTGGTGATGTGTGTCATACACCTTATCAGATAAAATGTTTGTACATTCTAATTTGGGGGTGTTACATTATCCCCACCTTAATTATATTTAATCCTCAAAATATAAACTCAATCATGGAAAAAAAATGGATTTATATTCTTAAATTCTTTCATTGAAATCCAACATTGTTATAAGTTTTGGTAAAAAATCCTCTTGAAAAGAGAGAATAGAAAGTACCAAGTTCATATGGAACGACACATAACAAGGTTTCCTTGTATGTGAACATCAGTGGAAAGTGAATAATTGGACTTTAAGGAAAAGTGTAAATAATTTTAGAGGGTTATTGTGGTTATTGATCATGAAAAATTAAATTATTAGTGGAAATTTAAGGGCCTAAAATTCATAAATCAATGATGATTTAAAATACCATCGGTGCAATAAAAATTATTATATTAGGAGTATATTTTATATCTAGATCATCTTTCTATTTTTGGTAATTCTTTTACAACGTAAGGATATAAGGAAATATAATTACATAACATATTAATATATAGGAAATTTTTATCCATATTTTGTGCTTTGATCAATTTCTAATTCATCCATTACTTTAGGAAATGGATATCCAAAAGTTACCCTTGATTTCTGTAGAACTAAAATACACTTTTAATTGATTGTAAGGCCTGTAAAAGAGTGACATGTCTTTTTATTTGTCTCTAACTATTCTCAAAATCCAAAATGGTTAATACGTTAATTTCTAAACCTAAAAATTAGCACTAATGGTACATCCTTAAAATTTAATAATAAATTTTTTAACTAAAAACAATGGAATTTTAACCAATAAATTGTGTAGGATTGTGGTTGTAATTAAACCATTTTATTTATTTTATCATGTGTCCATATCGTGCATCCTTGCTGGACTTAATGGGTTGCCACCTAGAATAATTTTTGTCCTTTTATAAAACCATATTAATATAATTTCCAAAATAAATATTATAGACATCCTTGAAATTTAATCATTGAATTTCATTTTTGACTAAATATTTCAATAAAACTCCAATACATAAATACTTCATCCATTTATTTCTACATAGGTCCCTCCTTAATATAGGGATTATCCTTTAGAAGTGATCATGGACTTGGGTAATGACCAGGTTCGCCACATTTAAGTCAACAAACAAAAATTAGACCATCGTGATGAGATTTATTTCCACCCATAAGACTCTATAGTTTTCCATTTAAATTATTTTATCTATTTCCTTATTTCCCTCACATAAATAATTTCATTATTCCATTGATACACTTTCCTTGGTGTATCCGTCCATATTTCTTACATGATAGAAATTGACCCTTATTTTCTATATGGTCTCCACAACTCAATCTCTTAGACACCTACATGAATCTCTTCTTTGATTACTTAAGGAGTTGGTTATGGTCTATATTGTTAATCATATTTCAAGAAATCTGATTAGTAAAGAACATTATATCCTTCAATATTGTAAACAACCCATTTGGTGGCTCATTTACCCCACCTTTTCTTTCCAGTTTAATGTTAACATAACTCTTTCACGTTCTAAAAAATAACAAAAAATTGAAAGCATAGTGTCGGTAGTAGTGAACATATTGAGAAACATCTATAATAATTTATATGATATTAAGAAACCTTATTTTTAATCTAAAACACCTTAGGTTTAACCTAGGAAATTCATTTTCATATTATATTCTAAACCATCATAATAGTATGTATAAAAATGAATTATACTATGAATATCTACTAGGAGTGTCAAACAATGTGTGCAGTAAGTCCCATTATCATATATCAGGTTATGCTCGAGTCCATCCCAACACAACTTTTCAATGTTGTTACACCTAGGTACATATGTTCTAGATTCACATACACATATAGTGTCCAGGAAGGGATTTATTTCTTGGAAAACACATAATTTCAATCTAAACAAAACATTAGGATGTTCTTTTATACTTATCCTAAAATTATATCTTTGGGTTATGTTCACTAATCAATATTTTTATAAATCTAGTTCCCATGTATTCTAATAAACATCCATTGATACCAACTATAGTAACCCAACCATACTGAACACCGAGTCTGTGTATAATACCATTACGTTGGAATTATTACATGAAATCAAATCAAGAAGAGCTAAAGTGTTTAGTTGTCTTGGTAAACTCGATATGTATAAGATTCTTACATTACATCTGAATAAACTAATTAATACGTAATATTTTTCTTTCATGGAAAAAATTATTCCATTTAGTGTATCCTTGCACGTCGGCCGTAGAAATATTGATATAGTACTAAGGAAAGGAGTCAAAATAAGGGTGAGTTCAAATATATTGTAATGGTTATGTAAAATGGAAATAATAATTAATCAATGAACATAATCAATATAGAGATGTAAATAACTGAGAAAACATGACATTTAAAATAATTGGATAAGGAATAATCAATATGGAAATGTAAATAACTGAAACACATTACATTTAATCATTAATTTTAGAATTCAATGAATCCATATAAAATTTAATATAGAAAATCTCATGGAAAATTTATAATAATAATAACTAAATTCTAAATGAAGGAAATATTTAATTATTGGATATCATGTGTGAGGCACATCTAAACCTATAATGCCAAAACCATTCACAAGATGGTTTAAAACTATAGGTTGAAACCCATTTGATTTATATAACTTATTTTTATGATGAGAACATATCAATGCATGAAGGGGCTATATAATGTATATGACCCACGTGTCACATCCAATCCAAATCATTTTTTATATATTTAATAATCTATTTAATTAATGAGAGATGATCTTTATCATCATATATATATATTGAGTAAAAGATACAGATTTATCAATACTTCAACAGTTAATAAAATAACATTCAATGTAAAAAAAATGATGTGAAATTGTATATGATTTATGAAATAATAATATCCATAAATAATAATGTGGATATATTGGGGATATATAATGTACAATAGTCACTGGAAAGTGAATATTTCAATGGGACTACAAAAATGACTCAAGGGAGTTAATTTTAAAACTATCCTTAGACAAATATGTCAAAACCCATCAACTGGAATAATGAGGATGGTATCAATAAAAATACCCCAAGTGGACAAAAAAGAAAGGGTTTTTTGTCATTTATGAATGAAAATACTATAATAACACCTTTTAAAAATAGTCCTGAATAAAATATCCATTTTATTTAGAAATAAATTGTAATTGATATTATTCAAAATCACTTTTTAAAAATTTTCTTTAAAAATTATCATTTCACACATTCAATAAATATTTAAATAATAATAGTGGGTAATTTTATACATACCTTATAATATTAAAATAAACTTCCCTTTTCAAAGTAAAACATTATAAAATTTACTTATGTTAAAAAAGTGAAAATAATATTCTTTGAAAAAACATCACCAAAAAATAAGTGTAAAAATTTCTTTAATAAATCAATTTTTAATTTTTAAGAAAAAATTCAAAACATTTTTTTTAAAATAGGGTTTTCAGAATAAAACAGGATCTTCAATTAAAGAGAGAAATGAATTTGAGTTTTCGTAAAAACATTTTCTAAACTATTTAGAGTGAAAAAAAGTGGAAATTTGTACTTGTAATTTAAAAGTTAATGAAAATCAATAGGATAATTATATTAGTGGATTTACTGAACAATTTCCATATAAATTTATTTAATGGTATTTCAGTAATAAGTAATCTCGATTAGAATGATATTGTAAAATAAACCCTTAAAATGATCATAACATTGAATTGAGAATTGATCAGTGAATTAATTGTGTGTATAATATTTAAATTCAAATATAATAAGTGTAAATATATAAACGGATATTCTAATTCATTATACAAATAATCATATAATATTGACAATAATTAAAAAGTAATATAACCCGATGAAAAATGAATTGAGTTATGAAATTTCTTTACCACTTGGTATTTTGATGTTCAAATCATATTTGATGAAATAATTAAAATTAAAACACAAAATATAATTAAAATTTTGTTTTAATGATATTATATGTCAAAGAGGAATTTTATAACTATATATATGAAATTAGGTTCACAATTGGAAATTACACCTCAAAGAATGGAAATTGAGATGAAGTCCATTATCACTTGGTAACTTTTGAATTATAATCCCCATAAAATAATAAATATAAAATGAAACTCTAATTTCCATTAATACAATGTTATTAATGATATAAAATTCAATTGGGGAAGTTTATACACTATGAAAAAGATATAAGTGGTGAAAATGGTGTATGCCTTAGAGAAGAAAAATCAAGACAAGAATCTCTTGCCTTGCATTTCCATTTGGGTTAAAATCCTTCAACCACCTATATAATAGTTTTAAAAATGATAATAACTTATACCAAAACCATAATCATATTTACAAAATAATATAATATCTTCTTATAATATCTTATTACCTGTTTTTTAATAATATTTCATTATTTTTACTATTTCTATTTTTACAAGAATGTTTTGACTTGTTATTTTTTTCTTGTTATATAAATAATGATTTAATCATGTAAAAATAATAATCCATGAACTAATTATCAGTATATATTTATTTGTAATAATCCATAATATCTTTATATATGAAATAAAATCCACCGTTCCTTAAGATGGTAGGTCATACGTATGCATGAATGCTACTTCCATTTTCTTGTTCTATTTAAAAGAAATAGAATTAAATGATATTTATGTATATTATAATTATATTATTATATTTATGATAAATATGTCTCGTGTTTTTATTAAAATCATTCATAATAAATTCCATGTAATTTTTGAATGAATCATATCGCTTTGATGAGGATGTAGTCCACAAGTCCACAAATGATGTTATTTTAGTCCCACAATATGGAAGGAAAAAAGGTATGGTGATATAAAAAATTAAACAAGAATAAATAAATTTTCAATAGTATATATTTCATATATAAAACATAAATGCATCATTATTTAAAACTATGAAATGTGATAAATGGAATAATGAATGACATCAGTTCATGAGGCGGTAGTCCACCTTAAACACAAATGATGATTGTGTATGCAGATTGATGAATGTTTGTGAATGTTTAGGTAAAAATATTATCATAAAAACATGTAATAATATTGAATATACTAAGGTTATTATATAAAAATTATATAAAAATAATTTAATTGTTGGGGAATTAAATTAAGAGAAATTGATTGTCGAATAATGTTACATCTTATTCTGGTAACTCTTTTCAATTTATACCAAAGGAATTACTTGGTTTTCCTTCTACCTAGAGTGAGGCTTCTATAATGAGGGAATATATGTTAGGATATTTTTTAATGGTTTTTATGAATCAAATGTCTTGATAGGTGTGAATAAGGAGGAGGTTTGAGTTCATTTTTAAAGTGGAGGTGAAGTGACATTATTGTAACCATAAAAAGATAAACACCATTAAGAGGTTTTGTTAATAACAAGCTCCTAAAATAACTAACCAAATTATATATTATGATTATAAGGTCTAAATATGAACATAAAATGTTTTTTTACAAGTTTCTAGGTCATTTTTTCCTTAAGTTTTTGGTTTAGTCCCTTGTTAAGCATAATTTTCCCTTAATGGTTGTAATGATTTTTAATTACTTTCACTAATATTTTTTTTAAAAAACTAAATTGAGATATATAGAAATTATAAATTATATTGATTTAAAATATAAAATACATTTTACTAAATTCAAATCATAGAAGTTTATGAAATTAATATAAAATTAATCTCTTAGATGGGATGACAAGACATGTTTTTAAATTGAAAATGTTCCAAAGTGTAAAATATTTTTATATCAAATATCAATGTGGGGTTGATTTTAATAACCTAAATTGTATTAATAGTTGTATTATTGATCTAATATAACTTTAAAACTAATTAAATATATAATTTATCTTTGTAAATAATTTATATAAAATCCAATTTTTAATTAAAATTCAGTTTTTTCACTATAAATTAAAAATTAAAATTACATAGAAAAATAAACACAATTCACCATAGGATAATTTTGATGTTCTAGTTTAAAATAATGATGTTTAATTTTACAAAAAAAATTCATAAAACATTCAAAATTTAGTTTTAAGGAAGGTTTTCTATTAAAAGACGAAAAAACTACCTTTATAAAATATAACTTTTTATGCGTAATATTAGGTTTGTTCTTATCTTGTGACTATAGAATATATTGGATGAAGTTCAAAAAAATTGATTGTATATATAATATTTAATCTCATAAGTTAGTTAATTCTATTCATAACATCCAATTTAATGGCTAAATTTATATCCTATTATATTAAATAATTATATTTTAGTAATATATTATAGTAAGTTAAAAATCGGTCCTCTGTGTAACGTAAGCTATCAAAGAATCTTGTTGTTTTATATGATGTAATATAACTCAGTGTTTCATGTACTAAATGCTGTAAATTATATTGAATTTATTTTAAAATAATGAAAATATTTTAAAGTCTAAGAATTTTATAATACCTTATACACTTGTTATTTCTTGACATACATGCTATTAAATAGATGTTCTTATATTATAATATTGGAGTATTAAAACCCACGCTATATTTTTTCATGTGGGTTCCACTCTAGAGTCTCTTATGATCCTTTGTTTGATCACTGACTTCATCGGGCACCACCTAAATATGTTTCTTTCCCGGAAGACCTCACATCATATCTTGAAATCCAATAAGGAGGACACCAGCCTATTATATGTGGAAAACTGCTTCAGATAGGATACTCACATACTAAAATTCGAGTCCCAATGAAAGATATACGAGAGTTTGAAGTTCCCTTAAAATGAAAGAAGTTATAAACTTTGTGTGAGGGGATCCACACAACCTAGGGTCTCTCTCCATCTCAAGGATTATTCCATAACAGTAAACAGATCGATGACCATGTAGTGATACATGACATTTAGGGGGTATACATAGCATGTCTAAGCCACTCAGTGTACTGCCTGTGCTCATTGGTCATGTCAGTGTAGGTAAATATTTTTCTGTGTACTTGGGTACACTAAGGGTGGTAGGATTTTCCCATGATCTTGTACTCTTGGGGTACACACCAAGTCACCAGCACAAGGGTCACATAGTATGCAAGGGTCCCACGCAGCATGTGATACTTTTCTCTCCCAAAACCCCAACCGCCGAAGCTAAGGGGTTACCCAACATGTTTTCTTCTAAACTAAATGACATGTAGTTATTATTTTTTAAAATGTTTAGATATAAAGCTGTTTGATTAAGATCTATCTCCTCCCACATGGATATCTCCCCCATGCCAAACCAAATTGAAGTAAAATCCCTCAATTCATAGTTTTCAACCAACCATTGGCTAGAAATTGGTTTCTGATTTGTCTTGATAGTTTGTTGCATGCACCACAGAACTCTCATCACACTTCAATCACCTCATATACGAACTCCATTAAAAATATCACATTTTATTCCATGATTCAACCCCAAATTTATCATTGTTCACTAATCTGTTCAATTCATGGGAGACCATGGCAGATCAGGGGGCCTGATTAGAATTGATCCCACCTTTCTATGTCAAATCAAGACCTCGTGGTCCAATGATGAATAAAGTGTAAATATTTGGGGGAAAGGAATAAAAAATGGTTTATAAATATTTGACAAGATTTATTTTCCAATTATAATGAACAAGGATAACTGGGATTATAAACAAAAATAATATTGAATTAATGAAAGTACACAGATGCATGAAATTGTCCACAATTTGCGCTGATCAAAGAAAGGAATTGATCATAATAAAAAATATGATAAAATGATACATAATCAAAAAATGAAAAGTCCTAACTAGAGATTGGATCTTTTTTCATTTAAAAGAATGCTCTCCAATGATTGAGGGGATTCACTATGCTTGTTTAACTTTGATCTACATTAATCTAGAGTCTCATCATCATCTAATGTCGAATCACTAGTGAGGTATAGAAGTAATAACATGAGCCTCAGCCCAGTTGGCGAGGTCTATATAAGTTCATCCACGAGTCCCACGTTCGAAACTAGGCCAAGGAATAATTTTGAGTACTATAGCAAGTACTGTAATAGCATTATATTGGGTACTATAGTGGTACTATGTGGGTAATGTAGTAGTTACTATAGCAGGTATTGTTTGGTACCGTAGCAGCAGGAACTATTCACATTGGGACACCGGTTTGGGCTTGGAGTCCATAATGCCTTCGGGTAACCCATCCATTAGGGTTAATAAGGCTTTCAGTCCACCTTTAAGGCCTTCGAGCCACCATAAGGCCTTCAGGCCACCTGATGTGCAGATACCTAGGAAGATTCTATAGGGAACTGGCACTAAATGAGGATTCAAGATAAGGGCGCATTCACCAGAGAAAGGGTAATGGATAAGGAAGAGTGAGAGGGTATTGAATTTCCATCAGTACTAGGCCTATGCATCTCTTCATAGGACAGCTAGTCGAATAGCCATGAAAAGGTGGAGAGTTGATCACAGTGCTGATGCGATGGAGGGGTGGTTTCAAGTAGTCAGAGTATGTATGTATTCATTAAGACCTACGGATCCTATAATGTCTCCAAGCCTAAGATAAATGTAATATAATCCTTCAGGCCTTGTAAGGGTTCCACCTCACCCCTTGAAAGGAATATTGTCAAAAATAATTAAACAAATGAAGTTCGTCATGCCATTTTGGTTAGTAGAGAAGTAATGTCTCTTGATCCTCCTAAGGTTTATATGGATAACCCTAGAGGATTTTTAATAATGTTGGTTTTATAAATGATTTTATAATTATGTTAATTAACTAAATAAATAAAATTATTTATTTATTTAACTAAATACACAAACCACTACCACTACTCTCAGAACACACTACGTCGAACTATTTTAGGTTGTGCCTATGGTAAAAATCTCATTATGAACTCAAAAATGGACTTTAATTTCTATTTAAAATATTATATTTAATATTTATCCAATTTTATTTATGAAACTATGTGTGTGTAATATAAAATATATTTAATATTTTTATAAAATTAATTCCAGACACATCGAGACTTGTAATCATGAATCTTCTCAACTCCTAGCTCTAAGAATAAATATATATAAAAATATACTAAATCCTTACAAGAAAAAAAATTGGTCTCTACATGTTCATACTCTATAAGCAAGTTGGATCACCTTTTCATGTTTTCAACATATTCATGATATATGACATCTTTTTAAAGGGACCAATGGTCTTAAAACTTCTCAATAATCTTGAATGACCTGTTAAACTCAAACTCACCTTTTCAAAATATTCATTATATATATTCCATAGAAAAATTAAATTTGGATATATGAAGTCTAATATGATTTATTGATACTCCTCAGTGTGGTCCTCTCTATCTAAAGTAACCCATGTAGAACTCCTCAATCCGTTATTCATTTTTTGATATTTTACATTTGGCGAGCCTTGGATTAATACTCCTTTGTCTAATGAAATTCATTCTAATACTCTTCCTCTTGATCCAAGTATAATTTTTTTAAAAAAAATTTATAGTAATCACCCCTGAAAATATTATCAATTCCACTCATTTTTTTCATGTACAACAACTACAAATCTAAATAAGATCGCATCCTTTTATATTAAAACATCCTCCACAAATTAAAGAAGAAGTGTGGGATCCAATCTTAAATTTTTTTCTCAACACAAATTTTGTTTGACCACCTTCCATTCCACTAAAATTTTAGAATCAATATTATTCATATTAAAATTATTATTTCTCATGTAAATGATATCTTAAAAACTTACTTAAATATCAACAAGATTTATAAAAATATAATAAAATACTCAGCATCATCATGGAAATTGACTTTAATAAGTTTTTTTTAATTTTCCTCCAACCCCCATATAGTGTACAAACATGTAGTAAACTATATATGATATAATTCTATAAGAACTCATTTTTCTTATTAACTATGTCTAGTACACCTTAAACATTATCCATTTGATGGACCCAAAAATCTATTCTCTATCTGATATACCATCATCTGGTTCAACTTCATTTGGAAACATCCCACTTAGGGACTCAACATTTCTTTGTAAGTTGACTTTAAAATATTCCATCTATTAGAATCACATTTTTTCATATGATGGAAATTTTTAGTGTCCGTTTGATAGGACTTCATTAAATGATAATGAAATCTCTATATCTAGTGTCATTATTACTTATCTATCTAATGGACTGAAAAACACCTCCTTTTTAGTGTTACTAAATATATTTTTGACTATTTTACGTTCGATTGAAAGATTAGTGGTCATGTTTGGTAGGGATGGAACTCAATGACTTCTTAACATTAAATATTTTTTTGTTTTCAACTTTATCACTATATAACTTAAACGTTGTAAAAACGGTAAATGTTTAATAAATTTAGTGCACTGTACTTAGTATGTCTTCATTAGAGGATTTTTAGATACTTACATTATCTGATACAACATCATATAGTTGCAACTCAAACTTTATTACTAAAACATTGTACAACCTTCATAACTATTATAGTGAAACTATATAACTTGATTTTATGAAATTTTTCTGGTAGAATCATTATGTTAACCTTATTTTGGTTTCCACCGTGTTTCTTGCTCCAAAGAACATCATCTAGGAATCTTGAATAACTTCATCATACTTGTTACTTTTAATATCAGTAACGAATCATTTCAAATTATAATGATTATCTAAACTTTTCAATTTCCCTCCCTTTAACTTCTCTATGAAACTTTTTCTTCAAATCTATATAGATATATTGACAAAAAAAATCATCTTATTGAACTTGGGCATAATAATATCCCCTTACGTGTATGTTTTAAATATCTACACATATTTTCACAAAATCAAGTCAATATGTGTGATCAATTCTTTCCCCCTCATATATTTGTGCATTTTATTTCAATATATTATTAAAAATCAAGTGAAAAGGAAAAAAAGTTCTCTTCAACTCACATTCCATTTATAAAAATTCTATAATATTTCTTTAAGAGAATATTAGTATCACGTGAATATACTAACAAAAATTATTTACTTAGAAAAATCTAATTCTATGTGGGTGAACCCGATTTTGGAAAATAAAGTATATAATCAAGGTGATCAATTGTTTCTATAATGACCCTTCTATGTGATATCATCCCAAAGACTATCACATCATCCTTATATCATGGTAAATCTTAGTAAGATTATTTAGATAAATCATTAACCATTCACACATATCAATAAAAAATTACAAAAAAAAATCATGGTTCTAAACAAGAGTCCCCCTACATCTCATCTATAAAAACCAACAAAACTCTTTGAAGATATATTTGACAAAAAGAAGTAAAATGTGATAGAAATATCTATTCTTCATATTTTATCCCCCTAAAAGGTATCACAACATACTTTAGTATGATTATCATAATGATTCATGTTGGATATATCATCCAACTATAAAATTGTTACAACAGATAACCATCTCTTCTATTTATTCCCATTCAACACTCTATAAGATAGTTCAAATAAGAATATATAATGGGAATATTTAGGAACCAAATTGTTAAATTGAAATAGAATTCATAATAAGAGTCTTATTTTATCCTATACTTCTAAATTTTTTTGACATATAATTTTATGTGATTTTTTCATTGTGATCATCCATTATAGATTTTGTAATGGATTTATTCTCATTAATTGAGTCTTGAGATGAATTTATCATATTATCTTTAATTTTTAAACTGTCTTTATTATATTGTGTTTTCAACATCTTATTAATGATTTCCTCTTAGGATGGTTTGTAATTCTTTTAATTTTCAGTTCCAGGACCATTTTTTACCAATATTAATTTCTCATGAATCATCAAACTATTATATGTTGGATGTTTTTTGTCAAATTTATTCTCATCTTATAAGGGTTTTCTCGTCTCTTTTTCTTTATTAGGAGTTTCAAATTCCTCTATCTTTCTATCCTTAAAATTTTTATCTTGAATAATCACTATGAACTCTTTGTTTTTCAAGTTCAAAATTCATGAGTGTCTCATAGGCCTCACTTGAAACATTAGTAATCTTATCCTGATCAATATTTTTTTCTTCCTCACCATGATTTTTATGAAATTTTATTTCTATATAATTCGTATAGAACCCCTTAAATCATATATATTTATTAGTGGAGATATATTGTACCAACATGAGTAGTATTTGATATTGAATAAATCAAAATACTATAAGTGAACTATAAAGTATTGATTTTTTAGAGTGATAATAGTTCTTCTCATAAAATGTTTTTTATTTTCCCTTCAAAAAAATTGGGCATTATTTTTCTAGGGGAAAACTTATGAACATATTCCACTCATTCATTGTAGATGATGATTTCTAATTAAATTTATTGGTCATTTATAAAGCAATATTACCTTTTGAGCCATTATTTTTAGTAAATTTATGTGCATATTGAGATGTCTTGGTGGAAAGAATCAACTTGCCTCCATTGACTATTTATCTCACCATCTAGAGAAGATTCATATATAACCATGAAATACTTTTGTGAAGTATAATATGATATTATTTAACTCACTTGTCTGTAATAATAATTATTTATTTCATATTTAACATCTCTTATTCTTTCTCATCAAATCTTTCCACAATATTGTTTACCATCTTCTAAAATACATCCAAGTTCAATCTGATTTTGTTATATTCCTAAATAAGAGTTGCTTCTTACTTTTTGGGATTAATATAAATGGATAGTTTCTCTTAATGATATCTTAGCATATATTCTAGCTCAGTTACTCTAACTATATAGGCTCTTATCTCATTATAGAGTGTTGAATAATTTTTTATATTCTTACCATTATCAAAAGTTATTTCTTTATATTTTTTCTTCAACTTCTTTTTATCACTATTGATTAGTGTAATTTTCTCAAGTGTTTCTTTTAAAAAATATTTTAGAGTACATTAAAGTTTTATTTCCTTTTCTAAAACATCATTACTAATTTAATATTAAATTTCCTTTTTCAAACTAGTGATAAATTTGACATCACCATTATATTTGTTATTGAAGAATTAATAATCCTTCTCTCTTTTGATCAATAAATTCGTCTTCTTATTAGGATCCTATATCTTAGGTTTCATCCGCTTCTGTTTTTGAGACATCTTATCATCTTCATTTCATTTAGAATATTAGAACATAGTTATTAGAAATCTTCTTACAAGATTTTTAGTATCATTACAATTTCAGCATTTCATAAATTCCTTACATTTTCATTTCCAATTTACCTTTTTGTATCTCTTAAAATGAAGGGAAATGGTTTTTTAAAGTAATTTTAATCTTATCCAGCTTCTAAATCAATTTATTCTTCTTTAATATCTTTATCTTGGAATATTCCTTTTATCTTGTCTTCAAAATCCATCTCTTCATAATCCACCTCATTAATGTATATTTCATTCCGCATTTCATATGATACTATAATTTTTCAATGTTCATCCAAAGATAGAACCTCTAAGTATTGTAGAGGTAAAACTTTTCCATCAAACTTATCTAGAATGTTTCTAAATAATTTCTTAAAAATTATAAAATCTTCCATCTTCTCTCTAAAACCTTTGATATTGCTTAAAATATGATCGACTCCAGTAAATTATTCATCATTATCTTCATCATCATCCATATTAAAATCATAAAATCTATTTATCTATATTTTTATATTATCCTCCTTGATATTAATCATTCCTTCATATAAACTTCTCAACTTGTTAAAAATTTATTTGGTAGTTGGTAAACCTATAATTTTATATAAACTTTATCAAATTGAGACATCAAAATGGAAGTTTGAGCTTTTCTATCAACATACAGATTAATCTTATTAGTAATTTTATAGTAACATCATTAATGGGAGGATGTACAGTTGTTTTATCATATATAACTTTTCATTATAGAGATAGAATATAGAATAACATCCCATTACTCCATCTTTGATGTTTTTTCATTAAATATGGGAACACCCATGTTGTTCAATGAATTTATATTCTCCATCCTCCGTATATATTTGAATATTTCTTAATAAATATATAGTTTAATATGAATTTTAGTTCTAAAGTAACTATGAGATCACCTAGAGGGGGAGGTTTGAATCAGTGATACATAATTTTTTAGAATTACTCTTAGAAATCAACCACTGAAACGTGTTAGAGTTTTAATACACTAAATGAAATATCTTTGCCTCAGTTCATATATATTAAAAATAATAAGATATATCAAAACACGATATTTACAAGTTCTAATACCATGACTAAATCCTTCAAATTTTAATTATCCCCTCCATTTTGGTTTCTTTACCAACTTATTTTAGGATTTCATAGGAACTTATATAAACTGGTTCTACACCCTTGTATTTATTCCTCCAGTAAACCCAACTTTTACTCCAAAAAATAAACTCTTCTATTGAAGTTTCTTATACCCCCTATTTTTTCTTATAAATTATTCCATTATGATTGGTTATACCCACTAGTGAAAATTCATAGGGATCATTAAAAACTAGTTATACCCCTATGATATAAAATTTTCCTTCCTTATTTATCAACTTTAGAGTGATCTAATTATTCAAATTTTCTTCATCGGAATGAAATTTAGATCTGATTTTCTTGTGAATAATGTATTCTGACACAATTCATCAAAATATATTTTAAGAGTCGACTAGTCTCAAAAATTATTAATGGTCTATTTGATGCATTGTGTCAGAATATTTTGATGTTATCTCTCACAAAAACACCATCACTATCACTCCTTTAATCATTAATAACAACTATAACTATGAATTATCTATCCTCCATTAATAAAAAAACTTCAGTAAATTAAAGAAGATCTTTGGGAACCAATTTAAAATATTCCACTCAATTTATATTTGGTTTGTCCCCCTTCAATTCCATTGAATGTCTAGAATCAAAATTATTTATATGATATTCCTTAATTAATGGAATTAATCACTTGAAAATTCCCTTTAAACTCAACTAGTATTATGAATGTTGAAAAAACAGGTCATCATCATCCTCTTTATTTAATTTCTAGTGTTGTCTAAATTTCCTCCGACATGTTTCTGGTATACATACATGAAGAAAGTTCAATCTGATATGAGTCCATTAGAAATCATTTTTCTGATGAAATATGTCCAAAAAACAATCATATTTCTCCATTTTTGGTCTAAAAATATATTGAAGTCCCAATATACCTTCATCTAATTATAATTTTTTAAGAACCCTCAATCTTATGGATTAAACATGTCTCTTTCTAATGACTTCATAATTCGTTATTTGATGAAATCACATTTCTTCCTTTAATGGATCTTCCAAGAGTGTTTTTTATGGAACTTCTTTTTGTGATCATAAATACTCCCAATTTGGTATACTTCGTAATTCTGTATCTATTATACAGAAAATAAACATCCATTTGTTGAGTTACTAAATCTCTCTCCAACCATTCTGTGTCTAATTACAAATTTAGAGATCAAGATTCATATATCTACAACTCCATAACATCATAACTTTGAAATTGTATAGTTTTAAACTTTATAACATTATATCGTCAACATTTTGTATACAATATCTATCAACTATACTCAGTCTGTTGTACTTCACACCTATTAATCTGACTATGAATAGATATTCTTATGTTTGGCATAACTTTATATGGCTGAAACAACATATTTATAACTTAATCTCTATAAAACCATTATATATGTAATATTGTAATATTATAATTTCATTATAGAGAACTATGTCTGGTAGACACATTTTATTAACCTTAATCTGGATTCCTCATGGTTGCACTAACTTTCTTCCTTTGAATAACTTTATCTTGGAATCATGATTAAATTCATGATATTTAGTACTTTTAATATCATTATAGGATCATAAAAATTTATAATGTTTCTCTAATATTATATAATACCCTACTCTATAATTTCTTTATCTAAATTCTTCTTCTAATAAAAATTTAAATATTGACAACAAATGAAACCAATAAATCTTAGGAACAACATAAGTTTTTAGGAAATGAGAATGAGATCAATAAATATTAACCGTTTTTGGTCAAAGTGTTTAGTTAGAAGAGAATAACATGTGATGTCTATGCATTAATATTATGTTAGTAGTATGGGAGGGTAAAATTTTGGTATAGATAAAGATTATTGTAATTGTAAAAGAGTTTCTATTGGTCAAGGAAACCTAAAGGTGGTGTCAAGGATGAGAAATGTTTTCATATTATATTAATTTTTCAGGCCTCTTAAATGCATTAATGAAACTCTATATGTAGTCGATTTCAGTTCATGGATTTATAAAAATATATTATAATATTTTTAAGGTTACTTGATGCCAAATGTAAACATTAAAAAATTTAACAGTGTAAAGGATTTCAAAATCAAGGAATGAATTGATGGATCTTGAAATTTACATTAAAATGATGAAGAAAAGGGTTACTGAATCATTATTTAAATGCAAAGGAATAATTAAAGATCTAATATATCTAAATAATGGATTTGTATACTAATCTATTTTTTTTATGATAATTTAAGTTGTTTGTTAACATGAATTTGGTATGTACGATTACAGATTTTAGATTTAATATACATGGTTAATGATTCATAGAAAATTATAACATGTTTAATAAGAAGATGCAGATAAAAGGTTTTTTATCCCTGATAATGTTTTATCTAACATGTTGTTATGATATGAGGGATATGATACCCCCTTATTAAAGTGGAATATTTTAAAAAACTAACATTTTCTAGATCATTACTCTGAATACCTAGAATTCCATATCTAATATGGATACAATAGTTTATTTGTTAAATATTCTCAATAAAGTATTTATTTTTTATTCTGTAAAAAAGATGGGTTGTTTGTATATTATAATGATATTCATAAAAAATTGTTTTTAAAGGAATTTTGGAGTATGTTTGGAATTTTAGAAGTTTAATATTTACAAATAAGTTATTTTTCTAGTCAAAACTCAAATTAAATATCACCCAATATCCTAAAATAGTTTAGTTTATATTTGTAATGATATACATAATTAGTTATATATCTCTAAAATAACAAGGTGAATTTCACTTTATATCCAAATGGACTTAGGATATTTTGAAAGAAATTTAATATAAATATTTTCATAAGTTACCAACAGATTTTGAGGAAATTTTTTATGGAATTGGTTCAATGAAAGATGACGATTTAAGAATTAGAGTTATCAGAATACAATAGAAGTTATTAACATAATAAAAATTGATGATGTGAAGTTAAGGAGTTTTAATATGTTTAAGGGTTTAAACTTTAGGAATATGACTCCTAAGTATCACTATTATTAAAATTCTCTTACATTATGTATGTTACTCTCTAATCCGTTGATGGAGATAGTTTTATCATATGCTCACATATAGATGTTATATTAATTACATTGGGATGTATTGGGATTTATAAAACCCATAATGATAAAAAATAAGGCTTATTTTGAAATATATCATATGTGATATGTTCAATAGGCACTTATGTATGATTTTATCAGGTATTTTTTAAAATAATTATGAATATTAAATGTATTATATTGTAAAAAAGGAAATATATATATTATAATTCTTTCACATGGGATATATATATATATATATCATGAAATGAAATGATAATTGACCTCTCAAAGTATGAGATGGATTTATCTATTAAAATTACCTTTCTTGAGTATTATAGATTGTGATGAAATTTTATAGCCACCATTATTAGAATTTCATATAGAGATATAGAATATTATCATGTGACACAAGACTTGTTTTTTACGGTGGATTACCAACTATGTATATAACATATATAGAGTCGTACTATACCTAATATTATATTAGGGGTGTAGGATCCATATTAAATCCATTACCAGGGTTCGTGAGGTACCTACGATGGTAACAACCATTATTAAAATTGGATTACATTATATATGTTACTCACTAAGTAGTTGATGGAGATGGTTTTACCATATCCTCATATATAGATGTGATATGAATTACATAGGGATGTATTGTGATTTCTAAAACCACTTAAATATTAAAAAAATAAGGCTAATTTTTCATTATATCATATGTGATTTGTTCAATAGGAACTTATGTATGGTTTTATCAAGTATTTTTTAAAAGAATTATGAATATAAACTATATCATGTTGTAAAAAAAGAGATATATATGTTATAATTCTTTCACATGGGCTTTATATATATATATATCGTGAAATGAAATGATAATTGTCCTCTCAAAGTATGAGATGGAATTATCTCTAAAAAATTACCTTCCTTGAGTATTATATATTGTGATGAAATTTTATAGCCACCATTAGTATAATTTCATATAGAGATATATAATATTCTCATATGGCATAGGACTAGTTTTTTACTGTGGATTACCCACTATGTATATAACATAAATAGAGTCATACTCTACATAATTTTATAATATGGGTACAAGATCCATATTAAATCCATTACTAAGGTTGGTGAGATACCTACAATGATAACCACTATACTTTAATACCATTATTATGAAATGCATGAGGCATAACTCATTATAAGGTGGTCAGGTATGTTTCTCACCATGTCATCGGTTAGAACATAATCGAGATGGTATTTTTCCTCTCATATTAAGATTATGTCAAATGGGCCCATGATTTAGATAGACTTGGATGGTTATAGGAATAATTAAATAGTACAAATGATGTGGTTTTCTATTTGGGTGTGGGTCATGTAATGTGTTATTCCATTAAAATTAATGAGTTGTGACGTATTCATTAACGTGATCAGACTATACTTGAAGAATTGATAATGAATGAGTAAGATATATGGTATTGACATAATATATATCCATTACTCACCTGAGGTCTAGGATAATGGGGTTATATAATTATTCATAAATTAATATGATTGTATTAGTGAACATGGGTATAGAGATACATTTTATTAATATTAATTATTCTAGATACCAATATCGATTTAGAAACACTGATTCACTTCTAAAGTCTAAAATTTTATTACATTTATGAAATTAGGAGTTCATATTTTTTAAATTATAACAAGGTATATGGGGTCACACTTTTTTATCATTTGAATTAGGATATTGATTATAAATCTATTAGTGATACACCAAAAGTGTTTTGGAGTATATTTGGAAGAATGAATCGATATATTTTCAGAAAATTGTCATATATGATATAGAATACAAGGAAAATTTATGATATAATTTCTAGAAGGATTTATTGAAATAAAAACCCATTTTTGGATATAGTTTCATGGGTTGGTTTATATGATGTGACATTATGTGAATGTTTGCTCAGGTTATGAGTATTTTATGCAAGTAGAAGATTGTTAGAGTTATGCACTAAAACATACATGGTCATGTCCTAGTGTACATTATTCTTTATTCCAAGGTGCTCCACAGTATAGTGAGGGTACATATTTCATAGTGTTATTTGATTTAGTTTTTTTATAATGTTATAAGGTTTTAGATCCTTCAAACTTATACTCTAAACATTATCATGATCCGTAATTAATTTTATAATAATGAATGAAAGTAGTTATAATGTCTTGAAAAAAATAGATGTTAAAACTAAATAGGATGTTTAAATAAGAATTTATAAGTTTTTAAATGCATTGAATATTTATGAATCACTCTAATCATTTTTGAGTAAATTGTTTGATCCCCATATGACCTATATAAGTCATTTTTATCTCATGAAAGCTTGTGGTTATCCATTAACTATTACAAAATATATCTCTGATGGTTCTAGAATAGGCCATTATCGGTGCTACAAATTATTGAAAACTAGAGCAAGGTTAAAATCCATAGGCTTTTTTCATCACTTTTTTAGCGTTGTTAATGGAAACATTTAAAAGTGTTTTTTAGTGTTGTTAAAGGACCACTTTAACAGTGATTTTTAGCACTTTTAAAGGGGGTAAAATTATATTTTATTGGACATTAATGAGACTAACCCTTTTATATGTGATTTCATGACCACTTTAACAATGCTCTATAACCCCCCCCCCACCCCCACCCCCCCCCCACACCATATATCAGCACTTTTCACCCCCACCACCCCATTATCAGCACTTTTTGAATTTCAAGCATCTTGCTTCTTCTTTGATTCAAACCCTAAACCTTTCTTTTGAATATGGAATGCCTTTACAAGTAATCCATATTTTTTTGTTATCTATTTAATGATATTTCGATTAATATATATAAATATATATTTATTTATTTAAAAATATATTTTTTATTCATAAATTTATAATATTATTTTTAAATAAATTTATAAAATATATATGTGTATATGTGATATATATATACACTTATATTTATTTAAATATATAATATATTATATTCATTTACAAATAAGATAAAATAATATAAATATATATCTGTTTATTAACTCACATATATATGTATATATAAACATTATATATATATTTGTATAATGAAAAAAATGGTGAGATATTGTTTTAAATTAATTTTTGGAATATGTATTTATTTAAATATATTTGAATATATGTATATATATATATATATTAATTATAAATACACACATGTTTATATATAAACAATAATTATATAGGTATATATATACATATGAATGCATTTTTATAAGGTACATAAAATGGAAATTTTTTTACATTAAATAAAATTAATAATAAATATTTATTTTATATAATTAAAAATAAATTTCTACGAAAATATTTTGATATATATAATTATATAGGTGATTTATTATAAGTAAATTAAAAAAAATATGCAGATATTTAATTATAAATAAAACAATATAATTAATAATTATAAAATTTTAAAACCATAATATCAATATGAATGTAATCCATGGGAATAAATTCAATCCCCACTGAAAACAGGAAAAAATAACCCATTAAATGAGGATTAAATTCCATAAAATGTTAAAAAAAATAGGGTACCCCAACTAAAAACATAGTTTCGGAGGCCTTATGGGCCTTTTAAGCCAAATAATATGACAAAGGGTTACCCACTATCATTAGGGTGTAGATCTTACTGCATGTTTCAATTTAATATGCGGTAGATCCCAAATAAATACTAGGATCAAAATGTACTATCTATTGAAATTCAAGTTATGTTTTCAACTTATTTTAGATATTTATTTTATTTTATTTTATTTTTGAATTTTTATACTTGAATTTTTATTAAATTATTGTTCACTAAATATAGTATATACTATTTGTAAGTCGATATTTAGCCTTATCTAAAACATATTTATAAATATATAATTTATGTCAGTATAAATATATTTATATATTAATGTATTATTATTATTGAAATATTTTTTTCGAAATATACCCTTTATTAGTGGTAGTAAAATAGTGGTTGTAAAGCGGTGATCTTTATCAATGCTTCTAAAAATGGTGCTGATAAAGACCCCCTATCAGCGATTTTTTACGAGCTCTCTCAAGGGAGGGTTCATTAGTGCTTTTTTCCTGGAATTGATAATAGTCTCCCTTTAACAGCACTTTTTCCTAGTGTTGTTAAATCCCTAGTGCTGGAAAAACTTTATTTTTTAGTAGTGATTGTGTCAAAATATTGTGTAAAAATACACGAAACTAATATAGTTCTATAGCTATTGTATCTATCCCATCATTAAAATAAAGGTTTTAGTAAACTATGTGATAGGGAGAGATCCTACACAAGCATTATATTGTTTCCATGATCTATGAATATATTTCTGGAAGGAGTACTACATATGATTCTTGGTCATATCAGTCAAATGCTTTTTTAAAGCTTCAATAGGCCAAATAAACATGGGGAAATACAAGCCGCTCATTTTATTCATTTTTAAAATATAAACATATAGATATATTTTTTACTTAATAGTGATTTGGAGTTGTTTGTCCACTGTGTTTAGGATGTTAGACATGCATAAAAAACACTTCATTAACAATGATCCTCAATGGTGAACATGGTCATAGTGATTTCTTATTTGTAAAGAGATTATTATTTTCAATTTATTTTCCTATTTTATTTTATGAAATTTTAAGGGATGTAATCATTTGTGGTATCTCATAATCCATTGTCTATAATATGTGGTTTCATGTACAGTTAATGTAATGTTCCACAATTACTGAATATAATATTCTTAATTTGTTTCATATCATATGAGTTTTATTATCTACTAAAATTTGTATTCATTATAATTAATAAAATAATAAATTATGGAAACAAAATAAATAAATAAATATAGGATGTTCTATTCTACCTTCTATAAAAAAATTTCATACATTTTTATTTTCTAGTCAATAATGAAAATATTTACAGGTATCTAGAATATTTTCATGTATAAAGATGTAATTTCCAATGAGATATCAACCACATTATCTTGGATAATAGTATAAAACTCATATTTCCGCCAAAATAGCCATATATTGAGATTTTTAATAATCAAAATCATTTTTACCAAATATGATTCTTTATTATGTTATATGAATTAGGAATATCATTGTACATACCATTAATAGCTTAATTTTAATGGTCATGTCTCTAACCAAATATTACAACCAAAATGGTCGGGATAATATCTGAAAAAATAATAGTAAAAAAACATATGATTATTAAAAACAAATCTTAATATTTCTTATGCTAAGTAAAAATCATTTTAACACATGATACGTTTTGTTCAACTATAACACTATTGGTTCAACCTCTAAATATTTCAATTAAACCTAGTTTTTTAAAACATTTAACCTCTTAATATCAATAACCTAATCCCAAAAAATAATTAAACCCTGCTCTAATTCCAATAATGATGACATAAAAAATTATCTCAATATACATTTAGAATTAATATGAAACATACTCCATTGGACCAAATTTTTGTGTTATTTTATATTAGCTACAGGAATGTCTTATTAATCATTATATATCAACCAACTCCTACATAATTGTCCATGCATGACTTCCTCCTATGCACATTCCAATATGTGAATTCCTAGGGAAATGGAGAACAAATTAATGAGTAAGATCAAATGCTTAGTAATGGAAAATCGTATCAATGATTCATAAATATTTAGGACATGAAATATATTAAAACATTATCAATGGATAAATACATAATTTAAAAGGACATATAATCATAACAGTGGTCAAAATAATGATATAATAACATATATACTAGAATAAGGACACATGAATCAAAATGGATCATCATGGAATCATAACACATATACCAGAGGATTGATACATGTGGAAATAATCATAACCCTTATATAATAACATACGAATGTGTAATATGATTGTAACACATACATAAGAATTGTAATTCATTTATTATTCCAATTTCCACTACCAAGACTCTTATCAAAAAGTGGACCAAGCCAAATAAAAAAAATTTCATTCCCCATTCCCTTGAACATAATGTATTTGGTATTACTATATATATCACATAGTGGATTGAGCTTCGCATCCCATATATAATATCATAGGGGATCAATCAGAATTACTCACATATTATAGTAAACTCATGAGTTCTAAAATTTTTCCTAATACCTAGGTGGTATATATCCAACCCGCATATCATATAATGATAAAAAATACATATTTTTACATATAAATTAATCATTATACATAGATTTCATAACCCATTATAAAAAAATGTGCAATATATAAATATTCATGTGGTAAAACTCATAAAAATAAATATAGAGTCTACCTGGGTAAAGGCACTTTAATTAAAATAATGAAGTATATGGAATTAAAAACATATAGAATAGTAGATTATATGATCATAACAATAATTATACACATAAAATAAAATATTTATGATTATATCACTGAATATTCCTTGATCAAATGAAATAAGGGAAAGGTACTCACAATGGAATAAAATTAGTAGAAATTTTATATTTACACAGTGATATAGATAAGTAAAAACAATTGTAGTTAACAATCAATCCCCTAATATTGATTTAATTTAATAAAAGCCATTGAATCATGAATGTTTTAGTAAATAATCAAATAATTATTTAACAATAAGAGAATCTTGAGAAAATATATAATTATATGAAATATAATATAATATTAGTTTAAAGCATGTAATATAAAACACTATTGAAATAGCACTACTAAAAAATTGGGTATATCAAATTCTAGCTAAAAACACGATCAAGGACCCACTTTTTCAGCACTAAAATGATTGTAATTAAAGGGGGTCTTTAACAATGTTTTTTAGCATTGTTAATGTTAGTCTTTTACACTGATTTTTTATAATCACTAATAAAGACCCCTTTTATCATCACTTTTTTAAAAGTAATAATAAAATAATACATAAAAAAAATCATTAAAAATAATATATTGATATATAAATATATATATTTTGATATGAATATAATATATATTTTTTGAAATATGTTTTAAATAAGGTAAATAGTCATTTACACATAATATATAATTTTTTTAGTGAAAATGGATTACTAAATAACTAAAAAATATTTATAATTAATAATTTTCTTATTATTTCGATGTAATATTCATTCAATATAAATTTAAAGATAAAAAATTAGAAAATTAGAAAAAATATCTAAAATAAGTTGAAAACGTAACTCAATCTTCAATCTATTATAAATTTTGATCCAGGGGTCCTTTTGGGATCAGTCACATATAAAATATTATAATGTCATAAGATCTACACCATCCATGTCATAGGTAAACCTATATCACATTTTTTAGGCCAAAAAAGTCCCATAAGGGCTTTAAAACTAATTTTTTATTCTGGGTATCCTGATATTTTAATATTTTTAGGATTTTCATCTGCATTTAAAGGGTAATATTTTCCCTTTTTTGGTGGGAACTAAATTTATTATCATGTTTTACATTCATATTGATATTATGGTTTTAAAATTTTATAATTTTTCACAATGTAATTTTATTTATAATTAAATATATGCATGTTTTCTTATATTTAATTATAATAAATCAATCATACAAACAAATTTGTCATCATATTTATGTAAAAATGTATATTCTAATATATATAGATAAATAAATATTCTGAAAATGTATTTAAAACAATATCTATCCATTTTTTAAATTATATAAATAAATTTATAATGTTTACATATACATATGTGTGTGCATTAATAAACAAATATATATATATATTATAATCTAATATATGTAAATGAATATAATATATAATATATTTAAATAAATATAATATATATCACTTATACTCATATGGTGTAAATTTATTTAAAAATAATTAAATATATATATGTAGAAATATCATTAATCAAAGAGGAAAACAACTTGGTGTAGTGGTAAAAGTGTTCCATCATTGAATGAGATGTGAAGGGTTCAAATCCAGGCAGGTACATATGAGGCTAGAAATTCCCAAATCATTGGTAAAAGGAGATATGGGGTGAAAATAACTCATAAATGGATTGTGGAGCACTTTTAAAGGGGTTGTGGAAGTACTGTTCAAGGGGTCGCGCACATAAGATTCTGAAAACAAATTACGGCCTTTAACAGTGTTTCCTTTATCAGTGATACAAAAGTGATGTCAAAGGAACACATTAACATTGATAAAATAAAGTGACTTTAAAAGTTCCATTTAGTAGTGCTAAAAATCATTGTTAAAGGTCCATTTTATCAATGTTTTTTAGCACTGTTAATGGGTTCCTTTATTAACCCTTTTTTAGTGCTCAAAAATGTTTCAGGCATTTAACCACTCATCAATTATCAGCATGCTTTTACTGATAATAAAGACCATTTTTAGTAGTTTAGGTGCATAATCCTTCAAAAAAATATTATATATTTAAAAAGGTTAGAGATATAAATTCACAAAATAGAAATAATTTAAAATAATTAAACAATGTGATTTAACCTCATTTATATGATATATCAAAAGGATAATAAAATTTTATTAAATAAAACATTATAAATATATGTTTAAAATTTAATATAAATAATAAAATTAAAAATTTAACATGATAATAAAGTGAGGAAAATGGTAGGGAAATCATGAAAATGGTTCTCTTTTTATTTTCTAAAGTATAAATCACTTATAGAAATTATTTTCAAAGATTTGAAAAAGTTATATAAAATATTATTTTGATTAGTAAATATCATAATATTTAAAAATAAAAAACATATATAGTTAAATAAATATTTGGTGAATGATTTTTTATTTAAGGAATGAAATAGAAATACATTTCAATATATAGTAGAATATATTTCTAATTGTATTATTGAAATTCATATCAATAAAAATTTTATAAAAATTATTTTAAATTTTTTAAAATTGGAATATTTTTATATCACTAGAAAATATATTTTTTAATTTAAATAAGGGAAAATAAAAAAAGGAAAGAAAAAACATGGCTATAGAACAAAAATTCCTAAAATATAAATTCATTGTTTTCCATTTATAACAACATATCTTTATAAAGTATGAATAAATCAAAAATATTATTTTGGTTATGGGATGCATTCTCCAATGAAATAAAGATAATATAAAACATTGGATAGATAATTATCATAATATAAAAAATTAGTAGAATATATATAAAGAATAATAATTATTTTTATAGTAATGTAGATTTAGTCAAGAAAAACCCTTTCAATTTTGAAAGGTTTGAATTAAAAGAATATTAATAAATTATCATAAAATGAAATTGTAAATATAGTGATTCAAAACTAAATTATGAAACAATAGGACAATGGGGAAGTTTATACACCATATAAATGGAAATATATGTATAATATAATAAAAATCTCAATTAAGGAAATTTGAGATGAAACCCCTTACAATTCCATATTCTATGATGTAAAAATCAATCCGAACGGAGATTATAAAAAATAATTGAAAATTATAGTAATGAAATATAAAATATAATATAATACAATAATAGGGTATAAACAATAAAACATTGAATTTTATTGTAAAATAATAATCTGTGCTACTCAATGAAAAGAGATTGAGTCAATGAAAAATCATACAATATAATCTTTTATGATCTAAGAATTAGTAAAAAGGGGATTATAATAAAGAAGTTAAAATACCTATAAAAATAATATTATATAAAATATAATTAAATCATAAGTTAAAAGTTACCCATCATAGAATATTGAAGTTTAAGAAGAAGAAAATTATCAAAACGAAAAGAAATTAAGATACAAAAAACTCTTTAGTTGGATTTCTGCTTGATTAGATATATTCTAAATTAAAATATAATACAATTATACTAATAAATTATATATTTTATAACCTTATTCAAGTATATTAAATTTTTTATTTACACTTTATATTTATCTATTACAGAGTAATTACAAATTTTTAATTTATATTATTTATTAATTGTTAATTGTTTAATTTTTCTATATTTATTTTGATATATAAGTCTCAATATTTATTTTGTAATAATTATTTCAACATATATATTATAGAGACCCGTACCTTTCAAACATATATAATACATCTTATTATATGAATATTCATTATATAACATAACAATCCACGACAAAATTGTATTGGTCTATTTTCATAAGAAACATGAATTCATAAAAAATGATTCTTTATAGTTATCTCCATTATTAGACATATCATAATTAATACATTTCGTCAAATCATGGGGAAAATTAAATATAAGAAAATGTGTTCCCAAATGACTAATAAGGGTAAACACAGGAGATATCAATATAACATGATCATAAGGGTATTAGAACTAGAGCATACCATTTAAAAACAATTCCCTAGTATATCCAATATTATAATATTGAATAATGAAATAAATCATGTCAGTTCATAATACATGAATCAAAAATGAATCCAACAACAAGATCGATTATGGCATGATATTTCCATAATACAATGATTTGTGAAATTCAAATCATCATAGAAAATATTTTCCTTATTAGTGAAGTTTCATTTTTAATACCATCATTGTAGAAAGGGTTCATTCCCCCAACAATCACAGTATCCAAGGTTCACCCGTATATATTTATAATATATAGATCCCCTTATTGAACTAGGTTCACTCCTCATTGCAGTCTAGTGTATCTCGTGATTTATTCATCCTTATCCAATAAATTTAAGGGATATATGATTCCACACCCCCTCATCACTAAATGAAAAATAAATATATATGTGTGCCATAAGAACATGAAACATTCATCATATCATAACCCATAAAATTTAAAAGGGTTTCATAATAATTTCATTATATAATAACCCATGAAAAATAAATGGGGTTTATCATCAAGTCATCATTTCATCATAGCATAACTTGTATAAATGAAATATGTTTTGTAACCATCATTTCATCCTGATCATAAACCATACAGATAAACAATAATAATGGTATCATTGAATCATAACCCTATTAGATATTATGAAACATCAAATGATGCCCTATTATATGAAAAATGATTTTAAAATACCATATGGAATATTTCATGAGGAAAATATATTTTCCATAATAAAATCACTTATTTAAAATAAATATTAATAAAAAAATTAAATACATATTTTTATTTTAAAATAAACTTGAAAAATTATAAATGAATATTTTAATAATTTTTTTTCATGATGTAGTGAAATTCGATTCATTATGTGTATGTTAAAGCAAATATTCCTTCCACGTTTTTTATAAAAATTCAAAAGTAAATCATTCAGAAAATTATAAGAATATTCATTTTTAATTTTTTTTTATGATTAAAATAAGAGAAAAATTACATTAAAATCATATAGAAATATTAGAAACTATCTTAAAATAAATTTTAGGAAACAAGGATATAGAATAAAAATGATTTTTGACTGAAGAGAGAGTTAAAGTTGACTTTCCATAAAAAATATTTTAGAATATTGAGTAAATAAAAAGATATAAATGAAAGGAAAAAAATTTAATCTCTAGTAATAGACAAAAAAATAATAAAATTAATGATTTTATTGAGAGATAAATACTAATATTCCATTTTTTGGAAACATAATAAAAAACAATCATGATAAGTAATGAGGTTGTAATATAAAACACTTTCCACTTTTGTATCTTTTGAATAATAATCCACATGAAATAATGAACATTATATGGAAATTTAAATACATATAATTTAAAAATAATCATCATAAAAAATTGTGGTTATTATATATACAAAATAGAATAAACAGGCGGTGAATACGACTTGTGTTTCATAGAAATAAAAGTGAGAAAAAAATATCTTACCATAAGTTTAAAATTTATTCATACACATTCAAAACTCATGTATAATAAAAGATATGTTTATTATAAATATTTTATAGAACTATAATCATATATATCATAACATATATTATTTAATTAAAACTTTTTAACTCTTTTTTATTAACATTTGTTTATTAAAATCAATATTCTGGGTGATAACTGCTTCGTTTTTCATGTATGTTTTGGTTTAGTAGTTTCGGTCCTTGTACTTTGAATATGGTTTCATAATATCCTGAATTTTAATAATGATATAAATATAATATAACTTCATTATATATAGATTTAAATTCATCCAAAAATGTAGATATAGAAAAATGAATTACATTGTTCATGTAGACGGTAGATCATGTGTATGTATAAACATTGTTTCTATTTTTTAAAGGATGAAAAAAAGGAAAGGTAAATAAAAAATAACCATTAAATAATAATTTTTATATAATATATATCCTATATCCTCATTAAATCAATCATTTTTAAATTACATGAAAAAAATAAAAATAAAATTGTACCACATTGCTTTGAGGAGGAGGTAGTCCACAAGTACACGCGAGCGATGTTTTAGTTTTTCAGTGGATTGTAATATAAGAAGATATATTTGATATTATATTTAAATAAGTATAATTATATTATTAATATCATATATATACTTTAAATACATCATTATATTAATTTTTTATAGGAAGATTTGGAAATCGAATTTCATTGGTTCGTGAGGTGGTAGTCCTCCATACACAGTTTAATTTCCCATTTGATATAGGATTATATGAATGTAGGTTACTTAATTAACATAATAACAACTAATAATATGGTAGATACTTATTTTATTATATAATTGTGGTTGAAAAAGATTTTATGTTGGTGTAACATCAAATAAAACAAAAAGAATCGGTTAAGAACGATACCTCTTCATCAAACAACCTCTTTAGTTTAGCACCAAAATCCTTCCTATGATTGTTTTATTATCATAACAGGGGATTCAGTTAGTGTTTAGATAAGTAATAAATGGTTATTTACAATTTTTTCTAATAAAAAATCCTGATGAACTATGGATAGGATAGATGAGGACTCGTCCTTTTATAAGTGGTGGTGGGTACCCACATGGAAATTTCCAAAAATAATAGAAAATGATAAATTCATTACTATGAAAAATGATTCCAAATAGACATAAATTCTAATTATGGATAATATATTGTCTCAATATTTTAATTAAGTAATATTTATAAAAGTATAGTTGGAAAACATACTCTTATATTTTTTTAACACCCGCCCGATAAACCTGTATTAACTGTAAACATGAAATTTAATTTTAAAAAATTTCAATATTCATTATGAAGAAAAAATAACATGGAATTATTAACTAAATCTAATTATAATTAATCAAAATATTTAATAATATTTTTATAATTTAATTCAAAATAAGTGTAATAATTTAATTTAAAATTAATCATGCAAATTGAATGAAAATGTTTTCTTCAGAAGAAATTTTTTTCATAAGTATAAAAAATTTTATATCAAAATGGAATATGAAATGTATTCCAATGACCTATTTTGGAGTAATAAAAATATAATTTAATAAATTTTAATTTAAATCCATTGTAAAATGATTTTATATTGTTAATGTTTAAAATGAAATGGTTGTCTTTAATAAAAAAAATTTCACTTTTCATCAAATAATAATCTTTTTAGAAAATTTTAGAAAATAATAACACTCATATATTTTTTAAATTTTTATTAAATAAATAATTTAATTTTTTAAAATAATTTTTTTAAGGTGGAAAAAATAATAATAAAATAAAAGCGCAATACACGACATAACCACTTTTTACGAAAATAATGTTTAAAGAATAACACATGATTTTTTCTTATTCCATTCCAAGAAAAATATTAAACAAATGATAAAATACATGACTAGCCATATAATATCAAAATTTCCATAAAATTATTTTTCAATAGTGATTATTTAATTTTTTTATGATAAGAATTAAAATTTGTATGTAAAAACAGTATTTCAAAAAAACATTTCTTTAGCTTTCAAATGATTTTTATATTCAATTTTAATCAATTGATATCAAATGAATTTATTTGAAATATGTTTAGAGAATATAATTTTTCTAATTTAATTTTTCATATTCATAAGTTCCAATTTATTGGATATGTTATAATAGTCAATCGAAATAGTAACTTTTTAATATGATATCATACTTCATTTATACATTGTGTTGGGTTTATTTCAAGCTATCAACATATTTTCATTTTAAAAAAAATTCATAATATATCATGGTATTGAATATATAATAGCATAGGTCCTTATATAGTGGATAAATAAATATTTATGATATTCTAGGATCACTCTATGGGATTTTCAAGTGATATTGGAAATGGTGAAATCTATAATGAGAGTGTGTCCATAATTTTTTATAGAAAAATATTTCTTTGATTAAAAATGATTTAAATATTAATATTAAAATTAAAAGACAATAGAGACAACATTAAATAATTATTAATATCATAAATTATAATAAATTATGTTTTCCAATTGACCTATTGTAAAAAAATAGCATTGTCCATGTTGGTAGTTAAACTGACTCAAAAAAGAACATGTTATAATCAATCAATGAGTATGATTAAGAATTGATTTTATTAAAATATAATTATTACATAATTATAGTGATATAATTTAAATATTATTAATTTGATAAATTATAATTAAGAAAGTTTAAGGAACAATGTAAATGAAAAATATGGGTAAAAAGTCATTACATACAATGAAGATAGTGTACCTTCTCATCAAATCCATCTTGGTTTTGAATGAATTGGGGAATTATCTTGAGACAAGAAACCACCAAAATTTGGAGAGGTTTATTAGGGAGGATGTTTTTTTAGGTATTAAAAATAAAACTCATGGAATATTTTGGGATGAAGTTGATAGAGGATGGGTCCTTTTATAGGTGAGATGGCGTCCCATTTTTTTGAAAATAATCATCCCTTAATGGGTAAGAAATGTAATTTATCACCAAAAGTGGATAAAAAGTGGGAAAAGGTAAAATTGATAATTTGACGTTAAGAATTTGCCTCATATAAAAATTTAGAGAAAATTTCATGTGATATTTCATGGATTTATCCCTTATTTTATCCCATTTACCTCATTTTACCTATAAAGTCTCGGTTCTGGGAGCCACCCAGAGGTGCCCCGTACCTGGTTAGTAACATGGCCTCAAGCGTATTTCTGCAAATTCCAGAGGCTACTAACTAGTAGAAAGGGCCTTGGGTGTGATAGTGGTGAAACTATTCTCTCATTGGCAGAGTGACACAGCGAAAGTAAACATATAGCAATAGTGGAAGCAGTATAATACCATTCAAAAGTAAACAGCGGAAGACTATAGATATAAAAAACTGGAGCATATATATATATATATGATGCATGATATATATTTCTAGAAAATAATACAACTAAGTCACAATGAAGAAATTTAGTATAGAACCCAAGTGAAAAAGAAAACAAGAAACAACTCCTTAGCATCGCAAGCCTCAACTTGGTCCCATGCTCTCCAGCTCCAAGCAGTCAAATACCTGAAGTATAAGGGCACTAGACCTTATCTATACCTACGATAATATAATCTATTTGGGCCCAAAAGCGTGACCCAAACATGGTGTGATACTAATCATAGTAGGAAACCACCGAAAGATCTATTCCTATCACTCAGTAAATATATATGGCAGGCAATAATCAAAATGAAGTAGTAAACAAGGAAGTACACATAGTAACAGTCCTACTATATCAATTAAATTCATTTTTATATATCAAGTATGCAGCTAATCGAAATAAGGTAACCCTCTGGGAAACACTCACAACCTAACCCCTCTGGTTCAACCAAAACAACACAAGAAATGATCTGGGAAGTACATGCACTCTAACCCCTCTGGTTTAGCTTTAGTACAGACACTCTGAGGAAGAACTCACCATCAATTCCCCCTATAGTCTCGTATTGGTAACTAAATGCTATCTAGGGAAGCACTGAACGTCCAATTCCCTCTTTTCTCTTGCATCAAGGAACTATAGACACTCTGAGGAAGCACTTACATCCATTCCCCCTATGGTCTTGCATCATAATAGAAAAACAGACACATTGGAGAATCCCTCAACGTCTATTCTCCCTATGGTGCACTACACCAGGTTCTCACAACCCTGTGTAAGTCAATAGTGCACAAAAAATATATGGCAACCAAAGTAAACCTCAAGAACTACTTGTCTAAATAGTCTATTGCATAACTACATGTCAGATAAATAATATTACTCTATCCTATCATCACTAGGAAAGGAAAGAAAGCATCCCAATAGTCTAAGCAATAAAAAATGGTCATAAACAGTACAAGCATGGGAAACACATCCATAACATTGCAATTAACTCTATTCACATTCAATTTACCTCTACTCAATACTATTAATCATGGAAGGCAATAACAGGGTTTAAACAGTAAACACACAATACCCCGATCAAGGGTATTCAGAACTTTTGTACATATTACTCAAATATTATCTACATAAAGGCACAAACCACCAACCTCAACATTGATAGATCAATATACGTGAACTGCAGGCCTTGAATATCCCTAGAACATCGTAGATCTATAAAAAATTTCTAAAATGATTAACTGAAGATAACTGTTGAAATAGGATGAATTAGTAAACAAAGCTCTAGAAGAAGGAAGAGCATACTATGAAAATCCCAATGCAATCGATGGAGGTCGAATTAGAAAACATATGATCGATCAGGGTCTTGGAGAAGATATGCATTGTATAGATGCTCTCAAACGAATAAGGTGAAGAAGAAGTGTGTTCTTCCCATTAGACACGACCCCGATCCATTTAATGAAAAAACGTACACTTAGTGTACATTAATAGTACACGACGTGTACTTACTCTTACTATCCCTTGCATTAGGTGGTCTCCAGGTCACCACACACAGATATGTGCTCTTCCGTTACACGGCCAGCACACAGCTGCGTGCAGAAAAAGAGTACACAACATGTAAATATAAGTACACGGCGTGTACTTCAAAAATTCCCAGAAATACCGCTTTTCTCAAAAACAACAGAAAAGAGAAAATCAATCCTAAAAAGAAGATCTGGGTTCTTAAAAACTTCCCCCCTTAAAGAAATTCATTCCCAAATTTCCCTTTTACGGTAGTTTATAAGAATAATCCTTGAAAATCTTCGGCCACTGCGATCGTACATCGGTATCCCTCTCCTAGGTCTCGTCCTGTACTCACCCATGCTTCCATAGCACTCGTACCAGAGGAATATACCGACCATGGAGAACCTTTGCACTTCGATCAATAATCAAAATAGGATTCTCCTCGAATGAGGCTTCTACCTCTAACTCAACCTCTTCGGGTTGAAAAACATGTGATGGGTCAGATAAATAACATCAAGGATGATAAACATGGAAGAAATCATACATAGACCGGTACCTCTGAGGTAACTACAACCGATAGGAAACTCGCCCAACTCTCTCCAACACCTTAAACGGTCCAACGTACCTTGGTGAAAGCTTACCCTACCTCATAATCTTCTTGTTTCCCATCCTCAGTGTGACATGCTGGAAAACCTGATCTCCAACCTCAAACTCTAGAGGTCGTCTCCATCGATTATCATAAGAATTCTGCTAAGACTATGCATTATCCATCCTCTTCTAAATAAACTCTATATTCTCACTGGTCTCATGGACAAGATGAGGTCCCAACATAGCTTCCTCTCCAGCCTCCAGCCAACATAAGGGTGATCGGCATGGCCTATTGTACAAAGCCTCATAAGGTGCCATCTGAATAGTTTCTTGAAAACTATTATTGTAGGAAAACTTCACAATAGGTATGTGATTCTACCACAAACCTCCAAAATCAAGGGTGTATGCTCAAAACTTGTCCACAAGAACTTGAATCATACACACTGACTAGCCATTTTTCTGGGGATGGTAAGTTGAACTTAGAAGTACCTATGTACCCAAATCCCTCTGAAGTCCCATCTAGACCCGAGAAGTAAAACAGTTATCCCTTACTGAAACAATGGAGTGTGGAACCCCACGTAGTCATACAATCTCTCAGATGTACAAATTTACCAACTCATCAACACTGATAGTCTCTTTAATTGGTAAAAAGTGAGCATCCTTCGTGAGTCTGTCAATGAAAACCCAGACGACATCATTCCCTTAAGTAGAAATTGGAAAACCTATCATGGAATGCATCGCGACATCGTTTCATTTCCACTCAGGAATGGGTAACTGCTTCAAAAGCCACACTGGTTTCAAATGTTCTACCATCACCTACTGACTGGTGGAACACCTCATAAAGAAACCTGCAACATCTCTCTTTATACCTGTCCACCAATTCGGATGGTGTATATCACGATACATCTTGGTGACATGAGGATGAACTACCCAAAATGAGGAATGAAAATCCTACATCAGCTCCTCACATATGTCTGTTGACGCACACATGCAGCCCTGAAAACGCATGATCTCATCCTCGCCTATGGTCCATCCAGAAATGGGGTTCTCTCCCATAACACTTTCACATAGGACTAGGTCTTCATAATCTGATAGCTTCCACATTCTCACTCGATCAAGTAAAGTATAGGTAACTGCTTCAGAAGAAAGAAATGTCTTCCCCTGTCTGTCGTGCACCTATAAAAGAATATCAAAGAATAGATCCATAAGCTACCACTCACAATTGGCCTCCTGAACTACATGAATCTGAGTCCTCCTGCTCAACACATCAGCCACTGGATTTCCTTTCCCAAGCATATAAGCTCAAAGTCAAAACACTGAAGGTAATAAACACACCTTTACTATCTCAAATTCAGTTCACGCAGACTGAAGATATACATGAGACTTTTTTGGTTGGTAAAAACCACAAAATTCTATCCCAACAGGTAGTGTCTCTAATAGCATAAAGCATGAAAAACTCCAGCTAGTTCGAGATCATGTGTCGGGTAGTTCCTATCATGTGGCCTCAACTACCGAGACTTGTACACAATGAATCCTTCCCCCTACATAAGCACTGCTCCAAGCCCAATACCTGATGCATCATAGTACACAATATAGCTCTTTCCTGGCTCTATAAATATTAGTATCGGTGCTGAATTCAACCTCCATTTCAGCTTCTAAAATGATGAATCACAAGAATCTAACCACAAGTACTTATCACCCTTCTTGGTGAGGTCCATTAGTGGCACTAATAAGCGTAAAAAGTCATGTATGAAACATCTGTAGTAACCAAAAAACCCTAGAAAAATACAAACCTAAAAAAACATTCTTCAGCTACTCCCAAGAAACTACTAATCTCGCTTTCTCTGGGTCTACTAATACACCTATCTCTGAGATAATATGACCCAATAAGTGAATTTGGTCCAGCCAAAAGTGGAATTTTTAGAGCTTATCATCTAACTGATTCTCTCTTAGTGTACTCAAAACAATCTCAAGTTTTGTGACATGGTTGTGTTGCGTGTGAGAATACACCAAGATATCATCCATGAAGACTACCATGATAGAATCCAAGTATGGATGAAACACTCGTTTCATCAGATCCATGAAGACTGCAGGTGCGTTCGTGAGACCGGATGGCATGACCACATACACTTATAGACCATACCTGCTCTGGAAGGCTGTAAGAGGGTTATCAGATGGTCTATAGTGTAACTGATGGTAATCAGATCTCATATCAATCATCAAGAACACCCAAGATCCTTAAATTTGATCAAAGAGATCATTAATCCTTGGAAAGGGATATCGGTTCTAGACCATCATCTGGTTCAACTCCTGATAATCCATGAAAAGTATGAGGGTATTGTCTGCCTTATTTACAAATAGGACATGGAAACCCCAAGTAGAAGTACTGGGTCAGATAAACCCCTTATCCTGCAACTCCTCCAACTACCTCTTGAGCTCCTGTAACTCTGGTGTTTCCATCCTATAAATAGGAATGGGCACCGGTGCTACTCCAGGCACAAGCTCAATAGAAAAGTACACCTCTTGCTCTTGATGCAGTCCTGAAAAGTCCTCTGAAAATAAATTCCTGATATTATATAACACTGGAGGAAAGTACATCTGTGAATTCCCTTGGTCATCCTGATAAAGTTTAAAAATCTATGTTTTAACTCCTCCCAACCCATGATGTTCGGGTCCCGCTCTGCTCTCCTGGACATCCCATTAGCCCATATAAAGAAATGATCCACCATCTGGTGATGTGAAACTCACCCTATGATGATAGAAATCGAAAATATCCCAGAAGGGAACTAACTAGTCCATTCTAAGAATGACATAATACCCTGGCATATCTAGGACAAAAACGTCCCATAAGAAGGGACATACACCAATCTCTAGAGGGAAATCCATGAACTGTCTTACACTAGTCGTTATTGTCCCCAATGGTGTTTTAAGCATCAAAATCTCAACAGAAGAACTGATATAGATCCCAAGGATCTCCACAACAGCAAAAAATATAAATTTATAGGAATATGGTGTATCAAAAGGAGAAGATTCTAAAAATGAGGCAACAAGGATCGTACCTCTAACTGTAGAGGGTTTGGGATCCTGCACTAGCTGGGTCTGCTCCACCACAAAAGTCGGACCTACATCGTGGACCTGTAACCCAGTCGGACCACTCTGAGATGATCTACCCTAATGCCTTTGAATGCACTATGACTGATTACAACAACCACGACCTCCACCTCAGCCTAATAGGATATAAGAACTCCAGTTTCCCGACTTCTGAGAAACTGGTGGTGCTGCACCAAAATGAGGATTCATTGAAGAAACCCTGTCACTAGCTACTGGTAAGAATATCTGACAAAAACGTTGACGATGGCCCATCTTGCAATATGGTCGACACTCCACTAGGTCTCTCCGACAATGTGGCCTCATATTCCCGGTCATCCCGCACTAGTAACACACCACATGGCTACTAGAAAAGGTGTCATGCCTGCTCGGATTCCCGCATGTAGACTCCCTATGGAACTTCCTGCCATCAATAAGAGGGATAATAACTCCAGATGTCGAGAAACACTGGGTCACCACTTTAGAATCTCTCATATTGCACTCCTTGATCAGTTCTTGGTTGACTATAGAAGTGATAGAAGTCAACAAAAATATGTTCACCTAAGATCATATGTTATTCATGAGACCACCCTCAAACTTCCTTGCCATTAATAACTCATCACCTCTTAGAATAGGCATGAAGCGCTATAGCTCTGTGAAACGAGAAGAGTACTCCATGACTGAGAGAGTACCCTCCTCCATACTCATGAACTCTCGGGCTAGATTTTCCCTCAAAGTATCTGGATAGAAGTGGTCATAAAAATCATGCTGGAAGTTATCCCGAGCCACAACCTACTGGTATCCTACCTATGAGATCATATCCCACCATCTATTGGAAGATTCCCAAATCATATAAATCATGAGATTTACCCTCCTCTATGGAGGTGTCTCTAGATGCTCGAAGATAGAAAGCACAGATTCTAACCATGACTCTACAGCCTCAGGTCCTCCTTCCCCTATGAAGGTTAGAGGATGCAGCTACTAGAGAACCCGCATCAAATCTACCATAGAAGGGGCAGGATGCAGTACTCCTTAGAAGGTCTGCATAAACCTAATAAAGCCCTCTCAGAAGTATGTGTTTGCACTTTTTCATGGCATGAAGGCCACTGCCAAGAATGGAACACCTAGAGGATCTACTCGTATTCCATGATCATCCATATCTGGTTTCTGATCACTGCCATGTAACTGGCAGAAAACTTGAGGGCTTCTCGGTGGCATGACTCTGCAAGGTCAAGCGCACACCGTACATCAAGATTAACAGGGACTGAAACGTATAAGTCTAAGAAGGGAACAAGAGAAATAAATCATTCAAGTTTTTCAAAACATGGATACAAAATGTGTATAATACCTACACATCATGTTTTTTTAAGCCTTCACATGGGCATGTACTTCTGGAAACTCAGGTCGTGAAACACCCCATACACACGGAATGTTATCCTAACACACGACGTGTACTTGAATCCTTTATCACTTCCTGAGTTCTTATACACAGATAATCCACATGATTATCCTAAAACAAGACTACATGGAATGTTAGTTCCAGACACGGAGTATAGTAGATGAACATCACTAACATGTTTTGTTAGCTACTTGGCCAGTTACATGGCTGACCCCACACGACATGTTTCTTCCAGACATGGCATTTACTAGAAGGATTTCACTGACCCATGTTGTTTTCTACACATCCTGATACTTGTATTACATTACATAGCATGTTCAAACTTGACACAACATGTATAAGATAAGATTTCTCCCTCCGTATCATTAGTTACATGGGTGGACACATGGACTACATCGCACGACGTGTAAATATGGCACATGACGTGTTCTAAAAGATTATCCAACCCCATGTTTCTACCCAAGCATTCTGTATCACGGTTAGAGACTAGATGATGTGTACATACAGTACACGATGTGTACATACGTAAAATAGTTCCTTCTTTAATATAAGAACACATGGCATGTGTGTCCAACATGAAACGCCATGTATTCTAGGTTTTTCTAGACAATAAGCCTCATAAACTAGTATAGAACCCAGACAACACTAAAACAAACATTAAAGGGCCACTTCTGATTTGTGAGGGCCCATACTCCCCACAAATAAATGATATGAATCTTATACATGACAAATATAAACATATCAGAGCAATGATCCACCAAATTCCTATCCATGAGGGCCCATAACACCTCATGAACCAAAGTTTGGAAATCATTAAAACTATGTCCTTACACATTTCAATACCCGATCAAATCTCAAGTATTCTATCAAGGCATCTATCACATCAGCATACATATCTATCACAATATCTATCACAACAACATGAAATCGCTAATGCAACCAAATTGGCATGACAAGAATGCATGACATGTGATTTCTAACAAGTTCCTATATAATGAATGAGATGGAATACACTCATATCATCGGTTTACAATAGAAGTAGAACCATTATAATATCAACGATAATAGAAAAAAACATGTGAATCACCCAACAGTGAAATAAAATAAACTATAAAATTGCAAAACCAAAAAAAAAATTCAATAACAAGGTAGATTGGCTTTTCCCTATACATGGGTTAGCTACTACTAAGCATAGATTATTACCAAGTACCAATTTTCTTCCTATCCCTAGATATAGGCTCCAAATTGTAAGTCAAGAAGAAAAGGATTCATCTAATACCACTTTGTAACATCCTGGTTCCGGGAGCCGCCCAGAGCCGTCCCGTACCCAATTGGTCACATGTCCTCAAGAGAATTTCCTTGAATGTCAGAGGATTCTGACTAGTAGCGAGGGAATTGGGTGTAATAGTGGGGAAACTATTCCCTCATTAGTAGAGTAACACAGTGGATGTAAATAGGTATCAATAGCAGAAGTAGTATAATACCAAACAATAGTAAATAGAAGAAGACTGTAGATATAAATAATTATAGCACATATATAAATGAAAAAGAAAAAACAAAACAACTCCTCAGTATTGCAAGCCTCAGCTTGGTATCATGCTCTCTAGCTCCAAGGAGTAAAATACATGAAGTATAAGGGTTATTGCCCTTATCTATACTTTCCATAATATAATTTTTTTGGGGCCAAAATCATAACCCAAATAGGGTGTGAGACTAAAACTAGTAAGAAACCACCCAAAGATATATGCCTAATAGTCAGTGAATATATATGGCAGGCAATAAACAAAATGAACCAGCAAACAAAGAAGTACACAGAGTATTAGTCCTATAATTTCAATTGAATTCATTTTTATATATCAAGTATAAAGATAATCAAAAGTTGGTAACCCTATAGAATTCACTCATAGACTAACCCCTCTAGTTCAACCAAAACATCACAAGCAACACTCTGGAAAGTACACACAGTCTAATCCCTCTGGTTCAGCTTTAATATAGACTCTCTGAGGAAGAAATCACTGTAAATTCCCCCTATTGTCTTGTATCGGTAACTAAAAGGAACTATAAGGAAGAACTAAACATCCAATTCCCCTTGCGGCCCACATCAAGTAACTACAGAAACTATGAGGAAGAACTTATTTCGATTCCCCCTATGGTCTTACAGCATAATAGTAAAACATAAACTCTAGATAAGCCATCAACAACCATTCTCTCTATGTTATACTACACCAGGTTCTCACAGCCCTGTATAAGTCAATAGTGCACAAAAGATACATGGAAGCCAACATAAAACTCAATTACTACTTGGGTAAATAGTCTATAGTATAACAACTTGTCAGATAAATAATATTACTCCATTCTATAAGCTATAGGAAAGGAAATCAAACAACCTAACAGGCTAAGCAAGACCAAAATGTCATAAACAATACAAGCATGGGAAACACATCTATAGAATTTAAATTAACACTACTTAAATTCAATTGACCTCATCTCAAGCATATTAATCATTGTAGGAAATAACAGGGTTAAAACCGTAAAAATACAATACCCCGATCAAGGGTATTGGGAAAATTTTCACATATAACTCAATGAGTATCTACAGAAAGGCACAAACCACCTACCTCGGCTTTGAGAGGTTTATATACGTGAACCTCAAGCCTTGAATCACCATAAAACACCGTAGATCTACAAAAATTTCAAAACAATTTAACTGAAGATAACTCTTGAAAGAGAAGGAATCAATAAAAGCAGCCCTATAAGAAGGAAGAGCTTATTGTGGAAATCCCAACTCAATTGACGACGGTCGAATCGTAGAACGGATGCTTGATCGGGGGATCAGCGAATATCCATTTCGTACGGACGATCTCAGATGAAGAAGGTGAGGAACAAGTGAGTTCTTCCCATTAGATGCGACCTCTATCCATTTAATGAATAATAAACTACATGGCGTGTTCTTTAGAAGTAAATGATGTGTACTTTCCCTTACTATCCCCCACATTAGGATGTCTCAAGATCACCCCACATGACTGTGTGCTCAGCCTTTACACGAACATCACACAACTATGTGCGGAAAAATTGTACACGACGTGTACTTCAAAAATATCTAGAAACTCATCTTTTCTAAAAAACTACAGAAAAGAGATAATCATACCTGAAAGGAACATCTGGTTTCTTACATTAACATTTACTACGGTAACTAACTTTTCCCTAAAAAAATTATTTTGTTGTCTAAAAAATGAAATTTACCTTATTAATTGATTTTTAAGTGATTAATTAAAATATTAAATCCATATTATTTAATTAAATTTATAATGTTAAGAGAAATTAATTTTAATATAATAAGGCCTAAACCCTAAAACAAGTTTAGAAAAATATATATTTAAGAATAAATTTGAATTTATTTTTCTTCTTGACCAATTAATAGTCATTAAATAAATTATAAAAAATGTAAACACTAATTTTAATTAATTTAATTCTATAAAATATATCATTTTAATACATTATTTTATACTATACAGCATATAGAAGCAAAAAATCAATTTAAAATGTGTATTTTTATCTTTATATGATTTTATCATTGTTACCAAACCCTCAATAATAAATGCGTGAATGTTTATTATTTTACATATATATAAATATATTAAATTTCAATAAATGTAATAATCAAAATATGATATATTTATTAACATATTAAAACTATGCTTTAAAATAAACAATAAATATTAATTTAATTATGACTAATTAAATAATTGTTTCTTAAAATCCTAAATTTTTTATTAGTTGTTATTTATTTTTTTAATAATATTTCCTTGAATTTCTCAAAAACAATTATTAAAGTCGTTAATTAAAAGTAATAAATTTAAAAAAAATAATTAATTCAAAGTAATAATTTATTTAAATCCAATGGTAAATTCCTACATGAATTAGTTACATTAAATTATATTAAAAAAATAATTTGTTTCCATTAAAATAAATTACATATAATGAGAATATATATTTTTAATATCTAAATTATAATTACTTATATTAATTATATACTAGTAATTTCAATATGGAAATATGTTTAATGTAATTTTATACAAAAGTTATATACCACTTTATAACGGTCAAATAACAACTACATTACCACCATTTAATTCAATAGATTTATTCCATTATAAATTCAAAAATAAAACTTCTCCTTATTATAGTTTTCATTTTGGTTTATACCACATGATTTCTTCTTTCATTATTCTTTTTTACATTAGTTGTTTTTTCTAAAAATAGTTGTTTTCAAAGTTAAAGATGATCTTGGGGATTTTTTAGTTGTATAAATATTATTAATTTATATTTATTATAGAATTATATTTTATGTTCTTTTAATAAATGTACTTAACTATTTTATGTAATAATACATGGTAAGTAATTCATGGTTTCATGTAACTTGGTTATAACATACTACTATGAGTGAATAAAGTGTTGTTAATTTGATTCATATCTTATAATTTTTCTTTTATACCAACTTTTTTTTGATTATAAAGAATAAAAAAAGTATCTTATGGAATGAAAAATTTAAATAAACCTATTATATAACATTCTCCTCATCTTTAATAAATTTCATACTAAAATTTTTATTTTTATCTCATTTATGAAAATAGTTAAGGGTATCCATATGATAGGCATGACTCAGAACATAATTTCAAATGAGATATTAACAACACAATCATGGGTAATATTTTAAAACTCATATTTTTCTTCATAATAGAGATATGATGAAATTTTCATTAGTATCAACAATTTTTTTCAAATATTCTTCCTTAACTGGTTATATAACAGAGGATTTATTAGTGACATACCTTATATAGCTTCATTCTCATGATCATGTTTTTAACCAAATACAAAAACCAATGGGTTGTGATAATATCTCTTAAATTTATAGTAAATAAAAATATGAATATAAAAAATCAATCATAAGATATTTTATCTTATGATTCCTTCATTTAAACCCATGATTTCTTCTATTTAACTATAGTAATTATATTTTAAACTATATCTCTTTTAGTTTAATTTTGGTTTCTATACGTAGTATCCTCTAAATATTAGAAACCTCTTGCATAAAAATTACTAAACCCCATTATGATATATAATGATAAATCCTTAGACCTACACTCCATGTTCTTGTGATGAATCACAAACTTTACACTCATACTCAGATACAAACTAAAATTACATAGAAAACATACAGAGTTTTACATGAATATACAATTCGTGTTTGTATGAATCTTTCTCTCGTGACCAAAAGGTTTTATATCTTTTTATATTGAATACATAAATGTATAATTACTAATTATTTATTCCTCACAACACATAAAATTATCAAAAAATGAATTCCTTCTAGTCATATTCTCATACATAATTTTCAAGGTAAATGGGAAACATAAGATGGAGTTAGCTCAAATGCTCAATAAGGGAATTTTTTTTCAATGAATCATATTTGAAATATATCATAAACATGTGTGAAAACATTAACATGGTAAAAATAGGTGATTAAAAATAACATGGAATCATTATAGTCTTCATAAGGTGTGATAAAATAACATAGATCATGGAATAATTACATAGACCTTAAAAGGATCATCATAGAATCATAGCACATATACCATGGAAGGGATACATTTGAAAACAATTATAAACCATTGAAACATAACATAAGAATTTGGAAAAAGAATATAGTGCATACATAAGAATAGAAAATCATTGCTTCTGCCAAGGATCACTTCTAATATTATCATCACATAGTGTACAAATTCGGGCAATATGGGGGATTGGGATAACTGCCCCTTCCCATTAACAAAATGAATCAGTCAAAACTATCTGTATCCCATATTGGATCATGTTAACTACTCATATCCTTTATTATAGTGTATATAATGTCATTAATTATATCCCATTATATTCTAATGAGATATAAATCATTACATGATTCATTTAAGGGTTATATCAGACCAACGTGTAATACAATAATTAACAATACATATGTGTACCATATAAACCAGTCAAAAGTTATATCATGCTTGAGCTAGGTAAAAAATAGTCTATATATAAGCACACATGAAGTAAACCACACCCAAAGTATTATAGAGGCTATCTAGGTTAATACCCTTGAATTAAAATAATAAAATATAGGGTATTCACACTATATATAATAAAAGGTATATAGTCCTCACTATAGATATTTCTAGTCTATAAAATGGTACTATTATAGAGATGAATATACTTTAATCAAAAGATATTATAAGAGAGTACACATAATTTAAAGTCATTGTAATAAAATTTTTACTTATAAAACAATTTTTATAAGGAAATAAATATTCACTGGTAGATAAATCCTTTCATAATTATTTTATTTCCTCATAATTTTTCATAAATGAGTGTTCTAATAAGCAATAAAATTTATATTTATAATAGTAAATGATTGGGAAAATATATAATGAGTTGAAATATAAAATAAGTTACTTTAAAAGGATTTAATATAAGATTGAATTAACATATGTAAATATTAAACAATAAATTGAAGATGGTTTACGAATGATGTTTTCAAGGTTGGAATAATATCAAATAAGTATATTAACATCTTAAAAAAATAAAGATATAACTTAAGGATAATGAAATTTTCATAAATACAATGTTTTAAAGTATTTATAATTTTAATATAAAAAATTCATTAAAAATTATACTTATTATTATATAGAGGAATATAGTTGTGAAATCAAGAAATTGGTTTCCATAATATTGTCAAAGGTATAAGTACTCTATAAAAAATAATTTAAAAACATTAATTTGATTATTAAATTTCTTAAAAATGTAACATAAAAATTAAATAAAGGTATATAAATATTAATTTAAAGACAAAAAATTTATAGAAGTGGACAAGAAGACCTTTTAATGCATTTTTAATCATTTAAAAGAAACCAATATAGATAAAAATAATATAAAATTTATCTTTGATAGAATAAAAAAGATATTAAATAATTATATAAGAAAATACATATTTTACTTTTAAAATCATTAAATCAAATAGTTTTTTTTGTGAAGTAACATGGACATGGAAGAATAATTATTAAAATAGATGTTGGATGTTTTTCCTTTATAGTGACAAATCATTATAAAGGAAGATTTTATCAAAAAGACTATTTTGGAATAAAATTTAATTTTTATAAAAATAAAGATACACTGCCAAATATGATAAAGAAATGTAAAAAATATAACAAAATTAGAATAATATTGATAAATAATAATAATAATAACTCTAGAAAAATAGATTTATTCCTGAAAAAATACTTACAATATTGTTATCTTTTGTATAAAAAGATATTGAAAGAAACATCTGGAAATAAAATTTTAAATACCATTAATAAAAATTTAGTTATTGTAAAATGATAAAATTGGTAATTATATTCACCATACCAAGGAATATATGTGAATAATATGAAACAATCTTCAATGAAAAAAAATGGATAGGAAACCCCTTAGAATATAATATTTTATGATTTAATAATAAATTGAAATGGGGATTATATGAAAAAATTAATAACTGGGTAAATGAAATTCTAAATAAAACATAACATAATCATAGGGTAGAATAAATCTAAATAATAAGGTTATAGTAAAAGAAGAAGATTTACCATTCAATGGAAGGGTATTGAATCAACAAATACCCTTAAAATAACATTTTTAATAATTTAAGAATCAATTGAAATCATGGGGACATGTCCTCCACAGTGATGTTTATCCTTGCTCAAGGGATTCCTCTCAATTCTACTCTAGCTCGGGATTTCATCCTCCAAGAATATATGGTTAATTTTATGCTCAGGTTTTGAAAGGAATATTGGGTTCCGTTAGACCAAACATGGTTTCAAAACATATGTTGATGATGGGGGATTCCAAGTTTGTTGGGGTCTTTATCCTTGAGTGTCATCTTCAGCATGTCTTGATCTTAGTTCAATAGTTGAATTTGCTTATCTATCTAGGCCTTGACAATCCACAATAGGATCTCATGGTATTTTCTTTACTACTACCCTTTTTGTTGATATTTTTACCCCTTTGGGATGATGTACATCTCTCCCATGATTTGCTGGTTAGTGCACCTTCCTCGTATTTGGATTCCCTTGTCCACCTATCTGCTAGAAACATGGTGTTATTTCTTTGGATCACCTCCTCTAATAGTGTATTCTGACTTTTATCCTTAGTGTGTGATGGTTTCTATATTCCCAATCCTTTATTCTATGTCTAAAGACTTTCACGGACCATTAAACAACATCCCTATGTGCATTGTCCGAATGTATCAAGATAAATCCTATGTTTTCTTCTTTATGGTACCACTATTTTCTCTAGTGACATGCATTAATTGTGTGATTTTCTATGGTGTGTGTTGTCAATGCATTGGAGTTGGAGAATTGTGAAGGTGGGTTATTTTTTTATATGGGGTATTTTCATATCACCTCAACTTAGGTTCTATGGAATTTGGTTATAGTGATCATATCCTAATAATAGTAATTAATGTTATGATTTTGTGGATTTAATGGTAACCACATATAGTTTTAGAAGGAATATTTATTTGAATTGAATTTTTTTTTTGGTTTCATTACACTAAAGACTCATGTGAGACAAAATTGTGCTTAAAGACTATAAAATGTTCCTCAGAATGTATATACAGGTGAGTTGGGATGAAATCAATGGTGTTTTTTAATTTATTTCCTCCTTAAATTATCCTCTCAAACATGTTACAGTGTCCATATTTTAAACATCATTAATATACCTAACCCAAATGAAAACATGATAAATTAAAGTAAGGAACAAAAGTTTTTTCATGGATCCTCCCAATGTGAGTGTTTATGACCCATGTTGTATTGACTAATTTAAATCCATGGGTATCCACTATATAGTGAAGTTAATACAAATAACCCAACTCTTTTCAAACTCCTTCTATCACATGATAGGTAATTTTATCACTTACCGCCATTTAAAGTGTGTTACTATACTTCCAACGAAACACAAACATTCAATGTATCTCCCAAAAAACATTATCTGGAATCTATTTTTTGTACCTCTTCATATAGTAAGACTCTATATACTATTACTATGTGTGATGTGCCTCATTTTGATACCTCTATCCAATACACCTCTATTTGGTACATTCTATTTGGAATGGTATGTGTGATAGGCTCTGTCTGGTAAGATATATTTGTTATTTCACCTTTAAAAAAAATTATTTTGGTTAGTAACTCGCACTTGTCTTCTTAAAAAACTCTATAACTTCATCTAAAAACAGTAGATTTTTCTCAATGTATATATTCCCTTTCATATAAGAAGTCTTCTACCAAAAATCAAGGAGGAGGAATGGGTTATAAATTACAATTTCCTGATAAAATCACATTTCATTTTTCCACATTTAAAAACTCTAAAACAATAAATTCAACATTCATCTTTGAATTTTCTTTAAAATATGAATAAACAATCTACTCAAAATATCTTTAAATATCAGAATAATTTTTGAACCTTGAAAGAATAACTCAGCATCACCACAATTATTGATTTTACTTGTTTTATGTAAAGTTTATCATATATCTATCTGGTCTAAAAACTCTTAGATTTATCCATCTTTTGGAATTGATAGACTTCATTCCATTTTAAACTCCTACAACATTTCTTTTTCTAAAATTATTTTTTTGTCTTATTGGTCTAGTAAAATCAGGATTCCTTCATCTAGTGATTTTCACATGTTTCTTATATCTAATAGACTCAAAAGAGTTTATACATTTTTACTTTTATGATGATATTTAATGTCTCTATTTGGTCATCCTTCAAGTTATCATCTTTTGGAAAATTTTGATTAACTAGACTCAGTCTGATACGACATAATAGTATTTTCATTCCAATGAAATTGCATTTCTCTATATGATTTTCATCCATTTGATTATCCCTAAGAATCCTATCTAGTTGATCTTTTGAAAAAAAAATCCTAATATAAAGATATAACATTTTCTAGTCCAATCCCATAGCTATATCAATCTATATTACTTTCATCAATTTGTCGGATATATTAGATTCAATCTGACAACTACCTTAAATCTTCACTATGTTCAATATACTTTATATCTATCTATCTAGAATAACGTTATACATATCTATATAGTAAACTTTAGAGTTATCATTGTCTTCTGTAGATACAAAGTCTTTTTTTGTTAATTAGGTGACTGATAAGAACTTAATAGATCAATATTTATTTAGACAGAGATTCTTAACAACATATCTTCAAACATTGAATATTTTCAACAGGATTAATTTATGAATTGAATTTCATACATACTATCTCTTTCTTATTCAAATTTATACATCTCTTTTTTATTAATTAATAAAACTTAACCACATTGTTTCTTGAACTTTTTATAACTCTAAATCGATATTTTAACAGTCATTATTTCAAAAAATTAAAATCATTAACTTTGTACAATTTTATTTTTCTGAAAACATCATCTTAAAAAATGATAACTTTTTAGAAATCATGATGCTATAAAAATTGATATCAACAAAGAATCATATGGCATGTTATGTAATGTATATCATACAATCATATGATAAAAAACAACTCTCCTTCACTATAAATACAAAAACATTGACAAAAAAGATGTTGAAAAAAACAAAAACAAAATCATTACAAAAAAAATCTAAATGATATTCAAACTCCCCAATTAGATTTTTTTACTAACATTCCCAGTACATCATTTCTAAAATTCCATAAAATCATAATCATTATCTTATAGAGTTATTTAACACTATAATACTAGTTAAATTAATTTTTTTTAAGGAATTCCATACCTTAGTAACAAATTGTTTTATGTACATGAAGTTGATACACTCCCCCTCAATCATCCCAACTTCTGGAATTTTATCTTATTAACCTTTTCTTACCCCCAATTTCTAGGATAACAGAAAATTTTGATTTAAAAAATAAAAAGTACATTTTTTAACTTATTCTCCCCAATTGTCAACCTAATCCAAATAAATATTGTGGTTTTCATAATAAATTTTTTACATCATTAGAGGAGAATGAACATACTTTTGCATACTCAATTCATCAAATATTTCCCTTATCATGGATTTGGTGAAACATTCATCAATTTGATGTTTCATTGAAAAACACTTAGTAATTATATATCTATTAACAACATTATCCTTAATGAAATGATATTTAATAACAATTATCATTGATCTAGAATTTAGAAAAATATTTTGGGAGAGGTCATTGGTTCTTTTAATATCACATAAAATATTCAATGTTTTTTTAGAATTCAACAAAAAAACATCCATATGAACTTTTTTCTAAATTTTTTACATAAAATCTAGCGCGGAAAAAAGTATTTTTTTTCTTTTATACTCAAAGTAACATAAAATTGTTTCTTATAATACCAAAACACCCAAATTTATCCCTATAGGAATTTTACTCTTAATATTGTTTTTTAATCATTAAAATATGTATCCCAAAAAATATTAGTGAATTAAAGAGATTAAAATTAATTACACTCCTAAAAAATCAAGACATAGTTTGATGTTCCTAAAAAAAACTAGAAGATTTATTTTTCTTCCAAAATATGTGATTCTTTTGGATCACGCTGATATCCTACACACAATTTTAGGGAATATATAATGTGTGGTCTTAATTAAGTAAGAATATGTATTATTCTAATCAATTTATAAATAAAATCAATTTACACTTTGTCCAGGTTCATCTTTACTCATCTTCATTCCAATAATGATAGGTGTAGAAACATACTTTGTGTCTTCCATAAGAGATTGTTTCTGTAGATCATTCTAATAATTTTCTTTTTTTAGGAATGTTTATCTTTCTTTATATATAACATATAATCATATAATTAAATTCACCACTCTGAGAATTGATATCTCAAATTTATTAATCATTTTTTTTTCAAAATATTTATCACAATTTATTCCCTTTCACGTGAAAATATTTTAATGTCAATATAAATAAAAAAAATTATGGTACCTATATTCATATCATACAGATATAATTTTCTATCAATTATTCATTCAAAAAAGTACAACTACATAAAGAAGAATTTATTTTTTAGTACTAGGAATGAAGATCTTGTTTTAACCTATCAAAATATTTCCTTAGTTTATAATCCATTGTTCAATATTTTTCCTATATAAATATATAGGGTTGTTGAATTTAAATTTTTTATACAATTTATTCATTTGATAATACAAATTTGATATTCAGATAATAGAATTCTTAATTTCAATGAGCTGTAACCACTAAAAACATCCTAATGTTTTTATACCTTTCAATGAGGAAAATGTTTTTTCAAAATCTACACTTTACCCCTATTAATAAAATTTAAAAACCAAACACAATATATTTCTTTCAATTTCTCTATGTTCATTATTTTTATTTCTCAAAAACCATATTTTCGTATAACATTATTTGTTTTTGGTTAATAAATAAGGTAATAGGTTTTATTTTTTATTAGTTTGATATAACCCTAAATTCATCACATTTAACCATTATAAATGTTCATATACCTTATAAATTAACATTGATCCTACCAATGAGATATGCTAAATTGGATTCTAAAATCCCAATTTCATTATTTTCTAAATTATATTTTTTTCCTATTATATTATCATATATAACATGTTTTTGTACTATTTGGAAGTTTTTTGTTTTTCATTACATACTACTTTCCCCATCTCATGACTATTTAGAATCTGGCTCTACAAGATTAAGCTCACAATCATCTTTAATCTCAATAACATATATGGAAGTCGTCATTCTATCATTTTCCCAACAATAATCATTATCTTTAATAACTTCTGTATGATGGTCTAATTTTCAATAACTTTTACATCATATGAATCAACTAAAATATATTGTTTTTTATTCCAGCCCATTTAGATTATTACATCAGATGAATATCCTATTAAAATACCTTCTTATTTTTTATTAGACTTTACCAAATATGTATTTTTTATCCTTATTAAACAAGGACTCCTAAAAATCCTAAAGTATTTCCCGATCAAATATTTCTTATTCTATAACACATATGGATTCATTTTTATTTCAATCCCAGTAAAAATAATTATGGTACATAGACAACTATAATTACATCTTCTCTCCAAAATAATTTTGAATTTTTTTTTTCATCGATCATACCTCTTCTCATTTTAACAAATATTTTCCCCCTTTCTAATACTTTATTTTTTGAGAAGTGTAGGGATCAAAGTATTAGTGTTTAATTACATATTTCATTAGATATAACTTAAAATAGTTACTTATTTACACCTTTCTATTTTATTCCTTTGGAATCAATATTTATACCCCCAAATCATTCTCAACATCCCAACAAAATGTTTAAACATCTCTGCATCCTCTAATTTATGTTTCATAGAAAATATATTGGTCAAAAAATGAAATATTCAAAGAAAGTAATAAAATAAAAATCACTCTTTATAGAAAGTAGCATAAAAAAAATCATTTTTCCTTATCTGTTATGTTAATGATCTTACAATATCTTCTATATAAATTAGTTCCATACTTTTTTTGTCAATATTTCTATTTATATGGTTCCACAGCTTTTTTTGTCATCAGAATATAAATTAAAATAGATTCCAGGATTTATAATATATAATATCTTATTGTTGGTAACTTCACTATTTTTATATATCTGAGATTATTTAAAACATTATATGGTTCATGTAAGACACTACATCTTGGATGGGATGAAATTCTTGAAGGAATTTGATATTCCTTTATTGGACTAGTGTAATTTTATATAATGACTTGATATGAGATTCTATGATTTGTAATGCTTGGATGTAGTTTCTTAAGATGAGTGATTATTCTCAAGAGGTTTCCTAGGTTCTTAGGTGAGATTTGGAGGCTTCAGATTATGTTTTGGGAGTTTTGATGATTCCATCCTAGGTTGCATGGTTTGGTGTGCATGGTTTAGGAGAAATTGTGAGACACCTTTATGTTTAGGAAGTTCTCAATTCATTTAGAATAATGAAACATTGATATTCATTTTTCAATAATAGTTTTGGGTAATTAATGAACATCAAAAGTAGAAAATGTGTGAGGTTGAGGAGGCTTTGATGCATGGTGCATGGAATGTGCATGATTTCATACAAACTATGCACCTTGTAACAGGAGGGTCACAGTTCTGACAACATGTTTGGCACATGGTTTGTCAAAAAGTGTGGAAAACTCATGTGGGGCATGGGTGTTGGATTGTAGGGGGCACACAGTTGGTGCACAATTTGGAAAACCATGGCGGAAAATCGTGTAGCTGCCCAAATTTCATTAAAATGAGGGAATGATGAAAATTAAACCTCATGTTTTTTTGTCCACTCTCCCCCCTTTCTCCTTAAATTGATGCATGCATACTAGGGGGTTCCAAAATACATTCCTCCACATCCCTCCATAAAATATAAAGGTGTTTTCATGGTTTTTCTTCAATGTTTTAAGGTAATATCCAACATCTAATGGATTTCCTGGACTATTCCTCTTTATCCTCTCTAATTTTAGGGACCTCTTGTTTTTGTATTATTGAATATTCCAATAGATCATGGTATAATCATTTGTTTCTCATGTAGATTTTGGTTTTCTTATGTATAATAAATCCCAAGATTAATTTTTCATGTTGATGAATGGATTATCATTAATTTATATCTTTAGGGTTAATTTCATAGATTTTTTCTAATGGATTAATTTAATTAGTTTTCTAATTTCTATATCCTTTTATGTATTTTCCCATGAATTGTGGAGTGGGTCTTTTTGAAACTTCCATGGATGTTTTATAGAGTTTCATAAATAGGTGATTGACCCGGTGAGTTTTTCCGAATTATGCTAAGTTCGGTTTTGATTATTTAATTAATTATAATTGTTATAATTAATTAATTATTGTTTCTCGTAATGAGGTAATGGATTGTGAGTTTGAGAAGAACTTGGTTGTATACCAAATAGTTTGTATGGTACTTGGCCATACCGAGTAAGTGTAATGCCCCAACCCTAGAAGCCTAGAGTTAGTGCATTATTACGTATCATTTGCATGATCACAAAAGATCAAATCTCAAATTACTGATTAGTTTAGTAGTCTTGGATGTACTATATACATTCATAAGGTTTACATTACGTCATAAAATAGAAAACTACAACAAAATTGTTTCCATAGACAACACTAAAATCCCATAGACTATCCCTATAGGCCAGTCATAATATATTTCTTTTCATACTAGGAAAAATAAAACATAGAAATTGGTTAGCTCAAATTCTCAGTAAGGATAACAATATAATGGAAACTTTCATAAATAACAATAAACATTTAAGGCAATGTATAAGAATAAAACAAAAGCCTTTTAAACTCTAACTTCAACATAATATAGAAAAGATAAAAATAAAATAATTCTATTTAATTATTCACATGGATATTATACTAGTCAAATAATCACATGCAATATCAATAGCCACTTTCATAATGATAGAATGCATAATGCCAGAATTTCATAACAACATAGTCAAGGCCTTGGGCCCAGACTAAAAATAAGATTTTGTCAATTCCTTATGCCAAAACACTAGTTTGTCTCAGGAGACCTATCAATGCATCGAGGAGCTATAGCGGGATCCACCTGTCACTTACTCAGTCCAATGAATTCCTCATATGAAAAGGGATTAAACATAACATAAACATTAGTATTAAAAATATCATATGAAATGTCAATAATTTATCCATAAAATATTAATGGTGTAAAAATAACACATCCACAGACAAATATATCACAAAAACCCTCAATACAATATGGAATATTTGTATCATAATAAATCAACTTCAAACCAGTTTAAAATCCATCAAAGGATGTTGACATAGAAGAAAATGATTTGTAAAATTCTTTGAGTGAAATATTCCTATTTAATGAAAACATTTAAAAGTAACACTATTTAGAAAGGAATAAATTTAAAGAATTTTTTTAAATCTAATTTTCCCATACAACTTTGAAACTTTTGAAAGTAATTGACATTTTCAAAACATTCATTGTATATATAAATAAATCCTTAAAAACATTTTGAAAACATAGATATTAATGAGAATAATTTAGAAGAATAAATATTCAAAATATTTGAAATGATGTTTTAGTAAAAATTACCTTAAAATAATACCTTTGAAAACTCTTTCATTAAACATGTACATGGATAATAAATATGTCCCAATAGATACTTACGTAAAAATAACCTTGGATAATAAAGAGATTGTGAAATTAACCCCTACCTTGCACTTTCCTTTAGTAGAGGGTATGTTTAACCTCTTATATAATGACCATTGTATGTTATTAGATTATACTAGAACCATATTCATATTTATTATTTCATACATGATTAATTTATGACTTTATACTACCCATTTAATAATGATTTCCATGTTAAATTATCATTTTGGGTAATAATATCTTTCTTTATCGTACATATTTTAACATGAAATTCTTAATCGCATCATTTGGATCATGATTTAAATACTTCTAGAATATAAACCATGATTTATAAATCATACATATTTAGAATATAAATAGTTATAATTGATATATAAATGAAATGAAAAACACCGTTTATGGAGACGGAAGGTCGTATGTTCGCATAAACGTTGTTTCTATTTTCATATCGTATTGAACAATAGTAAGTGTATAAGGTATATGTAAGTACATAAATATAAATATTTATATCTCTAGTATCATTATTATTTCATATGTTACATACTTATTAATAATTTATATTTTTATAATCTTCGATAAATGGTGAACTTGGAAATGAATCTCATCACGTCATGGAGACGGTAATCTGTACGTACGTATGAGCGACAATATCATTTCCTTAAAGGTGTGGAATTGGATGGTATATCATATATACATAATCATTATCATGTTATATTTATTATTTACATCAATTACACATCATTATTATACCCATCCAAATAATAATGTATTGAATAAAAATTACACCACAACGTGGAGATGGTAAGTCGTACGTACGCACGTATGGTGACATGTCATTTAAAGGATGGATAGAATAATGAATATGGTTGTTCCATATTTATAATAACATCACAGTATTTTTAATATATAGGAATTATTATTTTCTAATTGAAACAACAAAGAAAGAGTACGTTGAAGAAGAAAAGAACTTGAAAGAGGTGATGAAATATTTACCTCTTCTTTGGGTTCTTCCTTTTTATTTGTTCAGAAGGGCTCCTTAGGATGGCTTTATGACTAAAGGAAGGCCTCTATGATGAATTTAGGATATTTTAGAGGGTATTTGGGCAGATTTTGGCAGACCAAATGGATTTGAAGGTGTGAATTAGAGAGAAGGGGGAGTTCCCTTTTATAAGAGGGGTGAGGGGCACCTTAGGATAAGATAGAAATATTACTTTATAATAAAATAATTTCTATTTTATAATGTCTCCAAAATTAATTATTTAAAGGATAAGGTGGGGAAGGGTCTAAAACCACTCAATAAATAGGTTATAGGGAGGTTTGGGTCACTATATTAACTTTATCTTCTAGATTTTTCTCTTAGATAAATAGTTTGACATTTATCATGTCTCATTGTATTTTTATATTATATGTTTAATAAACACACTATATACTTCAAAGAGAACACAAAGTGGTTCATTAATGATACAAATATCATTACATAAGTCTTTTGGCTGATCCTTAGATTTTTATAAATAGAATATCAATTAATAATATTTTATTTTATTTAAAAACTCTTTTATGTCAGTTTTGACACTATTTGGTATTTTTTTTACTAAATTCATAACAGCATTATTACTTAGAAAAAAATTCATATAACCAACCATAATGTTTTATATTATCCAATAAAAGTATTTTAATTTATAAAAATTCTCAAATTACATTTATTTCGATATTTATAATATCAATTATTTTAATCATACATTAATACAGTAATTATTGCATCATCATTGGGTCATAAATAAATTAAATTATTTAATGACTAAAAAATATAAATACAATACAATTATGTAGTAAATATTTTTATCTTTCTAATAAATATTTATAGTATAATTTATTTTATGTTTAACCATATATTAAAAATGGTTTTATTATTAAACATTGAATTTAACACTTTTAACTCTTCTTTGAATTAAATAATAATAAATGTCCTAATCTAATCCAAGTGGACCTAAAGGATAATATTTTATTCATAAGGTTTTTTTGGTAGAATTAAACTTATCCAATATAATTATGACATGTTATAAGGAAATTATGATATCATTTTTACCTATAATTACCCTATTTACTTTTAACCGTGGTAAATAAAAGAAAAAAGTTACAGTTCAACAAAATTTATTTTCATCTTATTGAACCACATTTTTCATACTGATATCAACCGTGTCTCTTGGATTTTTTAAATTCCACTCATAGAAGTAGTAAAATTATGTTTTATGTGAATTTTCAATTTCTCCTAGGAGTTGGGTAAAGGACTGTGAAAAGTTAAATAAAATTTTATATATCTAATATTATTAAAAAAATGACTCCAATGGATTACATTGAACATATATAGGAAATATGTATCTATTTTTTCCTAAAATAAATTTAAATAAAATAAATAATTATTTAAATGAAAATTCCGTTTTAACCAATAACGTAGTTTTTTTCACTATTCGTCAAAAATTGAAAGTTTTCAGAAAAATTCCAAAATATCACCCTAATATAATTTTGATAATATGAATTCAAAAATCAATTCTATTTTACCAAATTCAAAACATAATAGTTTCATTTATTAATTTAATATTAATTCCTGTTGTCACAACAAAAAAGAGTGTTTTTAAGAAATAATAACTAACAAAAGATTGATACTTGTTTATGTTCAATTTCAAAGTGAATTTATTTCCAATGAATAACATTAGATTAAATGGTAAAAATATAATCTATTTACACTTAAAAACCATTAAAATTTATAATTTAACAAAACAAATTATTTTTGATTAAAAAAGTTGTTTTTAGTTGAAATGTAGTATTTTTCACTATTCACCCAAATATGAATGTTACTAGAAAAACGCCAAAAATTTATTGAAACTAAATTATTATGTCCTGATTCTAAATAAGAATATTTTTTTCAAATTTAATATATAAAAGTTCCAAATATTGTATTTTAAAATGGTTTGCCATTAAAAGGCGGTAAAATTGTTTTTTTTAATACTTCTTTTATCTGAAAAAATGAATTTTTTTCGTTATGTCTATGAAACTCATAATATGGATTCTATAATTATAAGGATTATATAACGTTAAAAATTTAGTTAATACTATTCATAACCTCTTTTGAACGTCTAGTTTTGTAAGTTGTGGGTCGCTTGAACTCGGTGTTGTGTGTAGTGCAAGTTATTGAATTACTTTGAAGAAATAATGTACTATGAAATCATGGGGCGTTACAGAAAGGACATCATTATTTGTAAATTTTATTGAAATATTTTTTGATGATTTATATGGTCTATCATCTTTACCCAATTATTAATAATCTTTTTATATATATTGAGGTATGTTCCTTTAATAACTTATCTGGTGTGTTTCACCCTTAGTTTACGTTAATGGATTTAGTATTCTTTTATTTTTATAGTACTTATATTGATCCCATTAGATACATGATGTTGTGAGACCGTACCGACAACCGCCCATGGGGTGTTCTTGCCTTGTAAAATTTGAATGTTTTGGTGTTGAGTATTGGTAAAAGATTATAAGGACTTTTGAAATGGTTATATGGTTTATTTTGTATTTTTATTTAGTTTTTCATTCCATTTTTTGGACAATTGGGTTTTATAATGGATGTTGTTTTGAAATGGGGTGTTGTCCTCAAGTTGGTTTAATAAGTAGTTTCAAAATAGGTTACTAACATTTATTTTAAAAGGTTTTATAGAACCCTATTTGTTGAAAATTTATTAAATAAATTTTAAATGTTTTATATGGGAAATGATGTTATTAAAACTTGTATATATTTTCAAATAGCAAGACCTTTTTTAAAGGGGTTAATTCCAATTGCATGGTCAGGTACATAGGCATGACCCAATGTACACAAGCTTAGCTGGCTATACACAGTCAGGCCTTGAGTTGTTGAGACACATCGTGATCAACTTGTATATAACATGTAGTATTACTTGGATTCCCAAGCAATGTCCACAGGATAACACAAAAATTTTATTAGGTGATTCCACACGGTATGTGGACCCCCTTACACATCATGTACTTCCACTGGTAAATTCTTTCTCTCATATCTCCCTCATTGGGACTAAGATGTTTTTGATGAGTAGTCTATCTTGATTGTTATTTCACATAGAACATGATTCTATCTTTCATACTATATTATGAGGTATTATGTTATGTATTTTGAAAAAAAAATGATTTTTCTGGTGAATCTTAATCGATGGTAGTGATCTCGCAAGACCATTGGAGTGTTACTGAGGTCGGAACTCCCCTCGTACCCTAGGGAATAGGTCCCCAATATTTTTTACATAGGTATAGTGGGAACTGAACCATACTAAAGAGAGTGATATTTCTTTATTTAATGGAATGGAGCTCTCCCTTTATCGAGCTTTAGTGGGGATCAGGTCCTCCATGAGAGTTGGGGCTTCCTCGGCTATGGATTAGAATAGATAAGACCCCCCACCCTCCCACACACACACATACATATTATTTTAATCGTATCTGATTTTAATAGATTTTATTTGTGGATACCTTAGATATGGACCATCATGTAAAGGTGTGGGACCCTCCATATGATTTTTTATGTGGTAATACATGATGCTTGGCATTGAAGATCGACCATTGGAACAGCAGACAAACTCATCATTCTTAGCTGGGAAGTGGAGATAGAGATCCCATTCCTCTCTCATTTGGGTTTCTTATTGAGAATTTCTCGGTAATTGTTGTGGTTTTTGTTTTAGTTTCTCATCATCATGTCTTTTTCGGGTTGATCAGACTTCTATTATATCATTATTTTTCGCCCTATTTGGTTTTTGGGGAATCTTATTTGGTATGTATATACTAAAGCCTACATGGTATTTTCCCACACAGTCCATGTCTTATAAAAATTAATAATATATTGGTAGTGAATTTTTTGGATCTTAAGAATACGTGGTTTCATTGACCACATATGGTGTTTGGGAAATAGATATTAGGAGTCGGAATCTCTCTCATTTTCCATTTATTTCAGTTGTTTTCAGGTTGGGAATTATTTTCTAGATGTGAATGTATTTAATCGCATTCTTTTATTCTTTGTCTTATACTATGTACCTCTATTATATTCCATAGAGTATATTTCATGTACAGTTTTTTCTAGATGTTGAAATATTTATTAAATTCCTTTTCACCCTTTCATGGATATTGTTGGGTTTGTGGATGTAGGTACTTAAGGAAAATTAATCCAATTTTATATTATTTTTTCTCATCCATATCACCACCTCCTAACCTATTAGAGTTACCCTTTTTGTAGCTCATATTTCCATTTCCATATGATCCATAGTGGTTTAGGTCATTACAATTCTTCACAAGTATCATAAAATAAGTTTTTTATATCGATTATCCTCGAAGACACTAATTTATCTATTATTGTAATTGTGTGATTTTTATCAGATTTAATGTTTAAATATTTTAAATATATGTATGTTTAGTGTGGGACATATCACTCATCTTTGAATCCAGTTGAAATTTTTTTTTACCATCATATTTGGGATTTTTAGTCTCTGGGGCCTTAATGTCCAATGACACCATATTTGAAACTTTTAAGAGGAAACATACCTTTATATTTTTGTTTCCATTTCTAAGGATCTTGGAATATATTGAAATGATTATATTTTATTCTTTATAATTTTCTTTTTCTTCATTAGAGTCCTTTGAATCATTAGAATTATTATAAAAAATTATGAGTTTTCACATGGATTGAAGATACATTTCATATTTTTCATTATTCTTTAATACTGATATCATTCTCATTTCATATGAAATAAGGATATTATTAATTCATATGTGTAAGATATTTTATATCTTTAAGTGATGAAATTTTTAGATCAAATCATTTAGGAAAGTTCTTCATTAACATCTTTATAATTATAGAATCATCTTATTTATTAAAATAGCCACTTATTTTACTGAATATTTCATTTCCCCTAGAAAAATATTTGTTAGTGATTTCTTCTTCCTAAATATTTTCCTTCAAACCCACACTTCCAAACTTGTATTTTTTCCTCATGGACTTTTACATTCGTTTCCTAACTACATTCCAATTTGTCCCAAATAACTTTTTTAGTTTTAAGTAATGTCACCATAGTATAGATCATTTTTTAAAATGATATAAGAATAAAAAATTAGGGTTTTCAATCAATTTGAAAATTATTATTTTTTAGTAAAATTCATTTGATCACTTCTTTATATTGGTATAAATCACATGGTTTTATAATCAACAATATCCAGGATAACATATAATAGAAAAAGATGCCTCCAAAACTATCAACCATGGTATTTTATTCCATTTAATGTGGTAAAAACTCTAAAATTAATATGGTTCATATTGTACATTCTTAAAAGAAATATATTTAAAATTGGGGGCCTATAAGCACTAATACTAGTTGATGTGCCTAGGGAATGAGTGCGTCACTTAGGATAGGGGATGAATCAATTGTAGTAATCTTTTACAATTTAATATAATTAGAAATAAACCTAACATACCAATAAAAACATGATTCTCTTGTATATTTAACTCATCCTTTCCTAGATAAAATGAAAAAAATAAATACAGTGCCAAAATGTTTTATAATTTTCCCCCAATATGGGTAACTAAACTAGTATTTTGATTGATGTCATATAAGTAACAGATATTTCATTATAATAATTTGGTCAATGGTAATGGGGTTTTCTTGGTATCATCATGTATTCCAATGTTTCTCATCACATAAAATCATCCAACTAATAATATTTTCTCTTGATAGCCGAAAATAAGGTCAATCTGATTTTAAAACGATCTTGAGATGGATATTTTCTACTTTAAAAACTGCTGATATTGATCTTTCTCAAAGAGACTCCAGGATATTAAAATCAAAATATGACCACATATGCAAGAAATTTAACCTCAATGAAGAACTAATATATATTAATTATTCATTCATTCTCATCCCATATATTATCAGTTGATGATCTTCCTGTTAATCATCATTTCAACCTCATTTTATTGAATCCTCAAAATCTTTCATTTTTTTCATTCATCATAAAGCTCTAGAATCATGATATATATATATATATATATATCATTCCCTTAGTCTCAGAAAATATCCTCAATACTGAATCTTCCTCTTAACTTCTACCCTTATTTAGAAAAATCTCAAAATTCTAAAATTGAATGAATTATAGAAAATCAATTTCTATAAAATATTATAGAGATATAACATAACCAAATGATAAAGTGTGGTACTTTGTTAATTTCCTCATTAAATTTTCATATTTTCACATACCCTTGATCACCAAATATTACTCTCTTATTGAACCATTATCAATGGTGTACTTCTAAAAATACCCATCTTTTATTTAATTTTTTAAATAAAACCCAATTATAATATACTTCACCATTGATAACCATACAAGATAAATAAAAAATAAATAAATCATTTAATTCCATAGACACCCAATAGTGGTTTCCTCTTCATTTCACTAAATTTTCCTCGGTTCTAAATCTATTTTAACTAATTTTGGCGGAAGGAAACTCAATATGGTAGAATAATACTTGATAACACTTCTTATTGATAATACTCAGTCTTGACATATCATCTAGAATCAAAAAATTATTTACTTGTGATTAATTAAATATAAAATTCACATCATCGTCTAAATTAACATCCCAATATAATTATGATGATTATTTAAAATAGAATCAATTTGGTCACCATTGAAATTTCTCATATAAATGATTTTGGAAGATTCTAAAAAATTTTGTAGGGATAATATCTTATCTAATTTTCACATACTATCTTGAATAACAATTTAAATATGATTTTTTATTTAGTGAATCACAGGTCTATCATCAAAAAACATATTCCCTTCAGAATATTTACTATATAAATTCTTAGATGTGTTTTATCCTTATAAAGTCTCGTATTATCACTAGGAATTACACTTGAAATGATCCCTATGAATTGTATTTTTCTTCCTTATAAACCTCAGTATTGATATTTTGCTATTTAATTTTTTTAGGAAAAAATTTATTTTCTACCGATCAAATTATCCTTGCAAAGTGAACTGATACATACATAGCTCAGGGTCATCCATACATTGCTTCAATCATCCTTATGAATATTAGGATTCATCCTTACATTACTAGACCATCCTTATGTAGTCTAGTGATCATCATTAAATTTCTTTGGAGACTTCAAAAGAAATTTGTTTATGATTCTTATTTACTCACCACTCAACCGTATAATGTATGTAATCATCATTATGAACTCATCGATCATCCTTATGAACTTAAAAAGCATCCTTATAATGTCTGGATATATCTTTTTGAATATTATAATTATCATTATAAACTCATCACATTTTTATTTCCTTATACCATATTATAAAAAGAATCTTATGTAGTTCCTCTATGATCCTTACATAGTAACTCCATTCCAATGATTTTTTTTTCAATATCAACTCCCTTGGATGCCTTTCCTCTAGATGAATCTTATATAGTAAGGTCATAGCCAATTTTTTCAGCCTTAAACAAAATTATATATTTATAAAAAAATTAAAAATATATTAACTTAAAAATACATCAAGTATATTAATAATATCTCAAATAACTTCCAAAAACGTCAAAAATGCCTCAACAACATTCGTTAAATCCCAATAATAATTTAAAACACATAAAAACATTCAATAATATAAAATGAAACATCTACATCCCTCATTGGATTTATGTTTAACATCACTCAACTCTAATAAAGTTCATTAATCTATTTCTATAATACCCATTTCTCATAATAATCATAAAATTATAGCCTTTATCATATGACAAGTGTCCTAACACTACACTACTATATATGGTACTGTATTTTATATAATTCCATCTCTTAGTGATAAGAAATTATTTCCAAGTGATGTAAATAATCTCCCCCTTAATTCAAGTACTCATTTCTCCCCAACTGATAAATATCCACAACATCATATTATAATAGATAAATAAACAGAACACTTCCCATTTTATAAAAAACTATACACCTTTGATAAAGAAGAGTAGCACTTTATAAAAGTTATATAACTTCTTCTCCATTTTGAAAACATAATCCAAATCCCTCTATGGGTGCTTACCAAACAGATTCAAGTCTAGGGGAAGTCTGAACATGATGTTTTAACCATAATTCCTAAAACCTATCAATTTGAATTTCTTTAAGAAAAATATTAGTAATTTTATATTTAGTGAAAATATATTTATTTATTCCATCAATATTTTCAACGTTCTCTCTATCATAATGTAATATGATATCGATATTATTTTATTTTATGTGTTTCACAGGATTCTTGGAGAGGTTAATTGAAATTTGGTTACTATATGAAATTATTAATGGCTTCTCAACAACAACATTAAAATATTCTAATTTCAGATATATCCATTTCCTTTGTGTATAAGAATGTATTGTTTCAATATATTATGCCTTGGCTATATTAACAATATTAATCATGCTTCTTTGTTTTCTTACTAACACATATCTCCCTTATAAAAGTCACTTCACCATATGTGGATTTACTATTAGTACAATCTCATGCAGTGTTAGTATCTTTTTATCCCTATATCTACAAATAATATTTTTTTCTCCACTGCAAGACATAGTTTAGAACTACCTTGATACACCATGGTATTATTTCTGTTTTGAGCATAAGAAACTCTTTAGGGTCACCCTAAATTATTGAACATAGACTCACAAAAATGGTAATCTATTTCCTTTACGGTATTATATATGACAGGATTCTAGTAATTATTTTGGAATCATTTTGATTCACACTAATTGCTACAACATATTTGTAAAGATTACTACTAAATATATTGGGTTTTATGATTTCATTTAAATATATAAATTAAATTTTTATCACCAAATCTTTTGGATATTACCCTTTGGATAATAAATTTAAGCCATTATTTTTGTGAAATATATAGTCCCAATAAGTATTTCATCTCACCCACCATATACATCACAAAATTTATTTTCATCAATTTCAAAAAAAAATCTTTGAGATATTCTTTATCATTAGTAAGTGTAATTTCATAAACATATAAAATGACATTTTGAGTTCCTATGGATACATCTTCAATATATAGGTTGTTATAAACCATTCTATTTATAAATTCAATATCTCTAGAATATCCATCATGTTTAGAGTACCGGGCTCTAGGGGTATATTTTAATACATACAAATCATTCATTGAATTTAAATCCATGCATTCATATTTGTCTAATATGAATCCCTTAGGTTTTTCAATGAAAAATCATTCTTCCAAATCATCATTTAGGATGTAATTTCACATCCATTTGATAAACCTCATAATTATTATATTTTTTTACTTCAGGGGACATAATTTTTAAATCTAACCTTTCTAATGGTGTAAATGTGACTTCATAATGTATCTTTTCTATTTTGGAATATCTTTTGAAAACAATTCCAATTTTGTTTCTTGTAAATTCACCTTTCCTGTTCGATTTGTTTATAAACACCCACTTGGTTCCAATTATATATTTTTTAGGTATTGAAATAATATCCCATGTAGAGTTATCCTTAATCTGATCAAGCTTTTCATTCATATTATTGATCCACTCTTCATGATCAAAAAACATTAAAATAGTTCAGTGTTCAACTTGAGATATTAGAGCCTTATAAATTTCAATTTTTAACTATCTTATTATTTGAACAGGTGACTCTTAATTTCAAAAAAATTATTAATAATCCATATATTCTTCCATCTCATATTCCTTTATATATGATTATCAATAGTCAAATTATCATTATTTTTATCTAAATCAATATTAATATATTTTTTTAAAGTTCCATCTTCTTCTTAAATATATTTTTCTAAAATCATCTCATTACCAAATTCTATATTCTCATAAGGTGCTCCAATAAAAACTTATGTCTTGGAATTTTATTCATTTATTTTTATATCACATAAAACAAAAAAAAAATTACAAGCCTTTTATTATATCATTTAGATGCAATGTTGTAAGATATGTATCCCATAAATATTCCTTATTTATAATTTTCATCAAACATTCTTATATAATATTTATTAACCTTCATGAAAAAAACGGTCCTAAAAGGAAATTAATGAACAAAATATTTTTATTTATTTTGAACCACAATTCATATGGTTATGTTAATTATTACTCAATAAACATCTATTTTATATGTGGATAGTTTTATAAATATCTTCACTCCATAAATAATTATAGATTATTTTCTTGGATAATATTGTTTAGCCCATCTAAATAATAATTCCACTTTTCCTCTCAACTAATAACATTTCCTAGGGAGTGTAGGGAATAATAAATTGGTTTTTGGTACCATTATTTTATTAATTGTTTTAATATTAATTAAATGTATATTAACAACCAATATATATTATTTTCATTAAAATGTAAACACTCAATCCTTCTCAACTTTTGTTCTAAATATTTTCAACATGTAAAATCCTTAAAACTTATGTTTCATGAATATTAATGTAGACATATTAGAAAAAAAATTGAATGTAATGAATTTTAAATCACCTCTTGGATATTGGTGTCCTATAGGACCAAACATATTTGAATGAATGAGTTCTTGTTTCCTAGTAGATTTACTATGAACCCATTTATCTGTTTCTTAGACCATATTACCCTTTTAGTATGTTTCAATAATATATTATCATTAACTTTTAAGTTGGATAAAGAGTCTCAAAATATCATGATTTGATATTTTAATCAATTAAATGTTTTCAAGATGAGCAAGTCTCTAATCTCATCGACTATTCTCATATTTTTCACTCATGTACAGATAATTGGTTAGGTCTCCAATATGAAACAAATTACCAATTTTTTTTATTTTGGATATTTCTATTCAATATTTATAAGTAATTATTATTCATGAATAATTCTTGAATACAAAAAAATTCACATCATTAAATAACTATTTAACACTAATAATATTCTGTTTACATCCTTACACAAAAAAAATATTTAAATATTTCACCTTCGTTTCTTTAATTTCAACAGAACCAATAACATTAAGTCTAAAAGAACTATATTTTCAAAAAATTTATCCCCAACTATCTTAGTATTTCATTTTTTTAATAGAAATATCTTAACATGTGTCAGGAATAACCACTATCAACAGTCTTATGTTTTCTTTTCTTGTATACTTTAAATGACAGTACAACAATATCATATTTTTATGCTCGATATAGATTTTTAATTACCATCCACTCTTTATTAATGAAATTTTTTCTTAAAATTTTTATCATGAACTCCTACTCATAATGTCCATATTTCTAACATATACTAAATGTTTCCTCAAACCACTAAAAATTGTATCTTGTGAATAGAATGGATGCATTGATTCTAAAAAATTCTTTCCTTTCAATTATCTTATTATATTTTCATAACTAATCCCCCATGATTCAGGAATTCTACCAGGTAGAGTCATATTATAATAGTTAAAATATAATTCACTTAAAATATTTCATGCTACCCAAAAAAACCTATTGAATCTGGGTCTTCTATAAAAATAGAAATTTGGTCCAATTATTTATTTTTATAGATCCATAAGTTTTGAATTCTTTTACCTTGGGTACAATTCTATTCTCAATATTTATCCTTCCGTAAATAAAGGAGAGGATATATCATCACCCATATTCACCCAAACAATATTAAATTTCTAATTTTTACATAAATTATTCATCAAAATATAATTACATTGAGACTTAGCAGTTGAATATTTGACATTCTCTATTGAGTTCACTATATCAGATAATTTTTATGGTTCATAATTAATTTCCAATAAATAGTTTTAATCATAATTCATCTTATTAAATTAGTTTCTAACATGAAGATATTTTGATTTTATCATTCTTATATATTTATATTTTATCATGAGATTCTATTTAAAAAAATTAACATTTTCCCTTTCTTAGTGGATTTTAGATAGAAATTTTTTATTCCATCATTGTGATCAGTTTTTATCTTGATAATATATTACTTGGATACAATTTTATTTCCATCTTATTTCTCTAAAATCATGATATCCTTCTTTAGTTTAGTATTCCACTCAATACATGAATCCAATTATGATATCATTATATGTTATAGATAAGTAATGTCACCTTATTTTTCCTCACTTCTTGAGGTCTCATCATGATTCTCCCCATGAACCATAATTTTTTTTGAATTTTTTATCACCTTATTCATCTGATTAGATTCTTCTAAAGAGATCATCCAATTCTTAATTACTCATAAAACATCATGTTTCTTTTATGGGAATATTTTTTCTACCTTTACCATATTTATTCATTTCATTTGAATTTTTACTCCAATAATTCTTTATATAGTTTCAATTTGATCATGTACCTCTTGTTTCCCATTTTTATTGTTATATTTTCTAGAAACATTTCTAATTCCACAAAATTGGAACCACTTGATAGGATATTTTAATTTAAATTTTTTATTTCTATTTTTTAATATTCTTATAGATCAGTAACATTAGTATTTTACAGTCATTAATAATGTCTTCTTCATCATTAGAGTCATGATAGTAATCATCTTCATTATTTTGAGTATTGAGATTTCTCATTGCTTCAAAATCCATTTTTTATTTATCATTGTTCTTGAGTAATTTTATATTTATTATTTCATAAGTAACGGGGATATTATGGAATTCATAAAGTGTGAGATCCTCTCAGTCATAAAGAGAAGAAATTTTAGGATCATTTATATTTGAAAACATCATCATTAACTTCATCAAAATAGTATAATATTCTAACTTCCCACAATATCTTTTTATAATACTATCTATTTCATTTACTCTTGTGAAATAGTCATTAATGATTTATTATTTCCCCATTTTTACTAATTCATGAATCTTAAATTTTTTTCCTTTCTAACATTGAAATTACCTTCATCAATACATTCTAACTTGTCTCATATATATATTTCAATTTGATGTCCCATCAACATAGTATAGACCTCTTTTTATAATGATATAATAATACCATTTATGGATCTGTAATTAGTTTTCAAATTTTATTTATCAACAGTGTAAATTTGATTAATTCTTTTAATTAGTGTAAATCCCATAATTTCTATATCAATAATATCTATGTTAAGAGATAATAGAAAAGGTATCATTTTTTTCTTTACAACCATAGTATTTATTGAGAGGACGAGTTTGGGATATACCTAACATTGAGAGGTGGGTGAATTAGTATTGGGGACTTTTTCAACTAATACCAACTTTCTGTCCCTATAAATCTTGACCTATTAGGATCTTGATTATCTTATTATTTTTTCCCTGTAACATGAAATAATAAAAAGAAGTAAAAATATACACATAATATTTTTACAATGTTCACCACTCAATAAGATTTGTTACATCCTTTCCATGAATGGGAATAACCAGTGCATGGATTATTCACTATAATGTGATATGTTTTTACAGTGGATTGACTTTGAAAAAAATCCTCTATTATATGTGTCTATCTATACTGGGAGGGGGAAGGGAGATTATCTTCTTCCAACTTGCAATAATTAGGATATTCCCTTACACTTGTGGGTTATTTATATTGTCATCCAAGACAGTCTTCTTCTTTTTTCAAAAGGTAGGTTCTACTATTGATCTTATTTTTTTCTATTCAATTGATTACATGAAAAATGGTAGGCAATCAATTCTCCCTTATTTTATATCTCCTATAGTTAAAACACAACTATACTAGTTCTTCTTATTTCTTCTTCTAAGTGTAAAAACCAACTGCACTATTCTTCTTCTCTCTTCTTCTCTAGGGAAACAACCAACTGCACTAGAACTTCTTCTCTATTCTTGTCTAGAACCACATACACCAATGTGATTATTCGGGAAATGAATATTGGTTCACTTGGAATCATCTGAATCAATTCTTCTCTCTTTTTCATGAATTCATGTGATCATGCATATAGAATATTGATTGAACCTTATCTTATCTTCCTTTATTCTTCTTCTTTACACATATACACACAGTTATTTTTGTTCATTTATTTATGTGTCTTCACGTATGCAAGTGCATGCATCCATGAATTCACTCTCCTCTTCTTCTTCTTTTGTGAAAACACATAATGGATCTGGTTCTTTAAACGCACAAAAACATTAGGCCTCTTCCTCCTCTTTCTTTTCTTTCTTCCTCTTGCACTTAGTTAAGGTGTTTCATTAGGTGTGTTATTTATCTTCAAACTAGAATGGGTGAAACCCTTTCATTGAGAGATATTATTCTTCAACCAACTACTTAAGCCCTCAGGATTTCTTCAAACCATGCACATGAGTGCGTGTAACACGTACTTCCCTTATCTTATACATGAACCCCTATAAACAGTAAAAAATAAGCTTGAAAACATAAGGGTATTTGTTTCCGATGATTTTATGACGGAGCGCGCACGCGTGTCCGTCACACATGGGAGGACGCGCGGCTCGCAGCCCCGCATTCCCGCTTTCCAAAACCGGGTGGCATCCGTTCCTTATTCAGGGACGTCTGCTCCTTGATCGAAACTGGGATGATGGGATGTTGGTTCTTCCTTCCGTGGATTCCTCCTCGGAGCTCATCACCTAATCTGGGTCTCCCTCATAGATTTAAGACAGGTTCGTGAAGCTCATTCCCAATGCCATATCTGCATGGATGCCAGTTAATTACGCTGCTTCCGCCGAGACGCTCCAAGGGGTCTTGTCGGGGCAGCAACCTTCGGTGAGGAGAACGGTCGTGTTGGGGTGTCGTTGGCATGTCTTGACACTGGGGATCAGCATGTCTATATTCTGTCCCTTATCACAATGCTTCTCGAGGGTGTGGAAGCCTGAGGCATCCCACATCGAACGCAGGTAATATGTACCATCTGAGGTTTTCCTCAGCTTCCCATGTTTAACACGGGGTATGTCGCGAGTTTAACGTTTTGTAGAGACGGATCGGACTGATCGAAACACTGAGAGTGGATCAGATTGAAGGACCCCCTAGGGGGAAAATCGATGTTGGGGAAAACACGTGGGCGGCTTCCCAGATACTATGGAGTGGGGTGGAGTGGCATGATCTCACCAGGACGTGGCGGCCCGGGTAAGGATCAGGATGGATGATGGAGTGATGGGCTTGAACCTCGTGGAGGCATCCTACATATCCCCATGGCAGGGAATCAAAGTCCACATAGTTCTGTGATACGGTGGGACACCTGAAAAGGCAACCTGTGAGAATGGGCGCATGGATTGGAGCCTGGAGGAAGTAAGATCTCCGGGCTAGGGAATGAGCTCCCCAAAGCACATGGGCTTGAGTGGGGAAGTCAGAATGAGCCATGGATGTGAGGAATGGGGCTTATGCTTTGAGACGGCCCAATAGGGGGAATACATTTTAACGTCATGAGGTACGAGATACATTTTAATGTCATGCGGGACGAGTGACCTAGGGCTTACGCTCTGAGGTGGCCCATGGTGGATATGGGGCTTACGCACTGAGGCGGCCCATGGTGGATATGGGGATTACTCACTAAGGCGGCCCATGTTGGATATGGGGCTTACACTCTGAGGCGGCCCATGGTGGTCAGGGAACCGGTGTGGAGAGGTCGGAACGACCGGGTGGTGAGCATGAACCTCGTGGAGGCTTCCTACGTACCATGTGTTATCATGGATCAATGTCCACGTAGTTCGCTGGTATGGGGCTTATGCTATGAGGCAACCCATAGGAGGATTTCATGGTCGATGTGTGCTCTAAGCCCACGTGAGTCATGCTCGATGTGAGAAAAAAGAGGCAGCAGGGACCAGATGATCACGTCATGAAGGGTGTGTCCGTGAGAAAAAGAATGGGGATTACGTGTTGAGCGGCCCGAAGAGGAAATAGGGGCTTACACGTGGTTAGTGGCCCTGGGTATCGGGGCTTACTCCAGAGTGGAGGCCCGTGGTGCGATAAAGCACAGTGGGAAAGGGACTCCACTGGCCTTGGCAGGGGGAAGTACGGAGATGCACGGGTGAAACCTTCGGCAAGAGAGGCTAGGGGCTTACACTCTGAGCCAGCCCTTCCCCCATGGAAAAACGACACTCCGATAAGGAGGATATCATTCCCTGCTAGGAAGATTCCATTCCTGTGGAGACGGGGGGGCGTAAAAAATGTCCGAGCTGGGGGGACCCTGCGTGCGAAGCATGGGGTCGGACCACAGTTTAACATCATGTGTTAAGGATGAGGTGCTTAGCAGTTTAACGTCCTGCAGCTTGGACGAGGTGAGTTCACTCCACACCCCTAGGTCTTACATGCCCAATGCCCTCTACCCCTTGTGGGAGGGAAGGCATCGACAAGGCCGTAATGATGGGGGGCCGCACGGCGAACCATTGGGGGGTCCACGTTAGCATGGCTATGCGAAGAAGCAATAGCTGTTAGCTTGCCTATGCGGAGAAGCATAAGGCAAAGCAACACAATGGTAAACACCGCCCAAGGGACCTTGAGGTTACTTCGTACGAGCCTAGAAGGCCGTACGGGAAAACAACGCATGGCGCGCATGCCCGGAAGGGAAGACATCAGGTGTCGGCACGGAAAGGCCGCCAAGGGGTGTCAGGGTGAAGGGTTCCTGGGTGTTGCATGCAAAAGGAAGGTTTGGGCACAAAACATAGGGATGGTGTGCAATAGGGACAGAGAATTGCGCGCAGAAAAGGGATTGCGCGCATGGTATTGCGCGCACGGAAGGGGATTGCGTGCATGGGACACGGATTGCGTGAAAGGGAAGTACCTGGAGGGGGAGGCAAATTCAATTAAGCCAGTGGAGTTGCGTGAAAAGGCGAACCTTGGGGTAAGGTTGCATGAAAAGAGGGTTTACCTGGAAGTCATATTGCGTGCGAGGGGAGTCGAATTGGGTGCACGAGAGCTGATCCGAATTCCTCAACCCCCAAACCGCTTGGGGTCGCCTTTTATTTATAGGCACCCACCGGCACGGAAACCAGGCAGCGCGCGCAAGTTTCCAAGATTGGAACCGTAGGCGCGCAAAGCTTCACCACACGGAACCGGGGCACACAAAATTACGTGCACCAGTGGCTCGATTACGCGAATCCTGGGAATGCTTCACGCACACATCAATATTTCGCGCGGATCCTCCTTTATTTCGCATACCACTTCCCGGGCCTCCGGATCGGGCCTCTGATTCCGAATATGACTTCGCTTCATCACTTCGAAACTTCCTCTGGGAGTTACAGACTTTTTTGGCATCTACAAATGCCCCCCTAGGAATTAGATCGGCTAGAGGTCGCAACGATCAGATTCCGAGGGAAATGCCGAAGTTTTGGGTCTCTTGGGAACTTTGCGCGTAAACTTCCAACGGGGCGCGCAAAATGACGGACTTGCGGGGAATCCACTTTCCAAACGGCGCGGAACCCTGGACTCACCTATAAAAAGGGGCACTGGGTCCCAAATCCATACCACAACTTTTCCGCGCGATAGGCTTATAGCTCTCGTGCGCGAAATTGCTCTCGCGACTGCGCGTAAAAATACTCTGGCAGCGCAAAATTCCTTCCGAATTTTAGTCGTCCTTGCGCGCCTACTTGGGATATTCCGCGCTTAACATTCTGATTGCGTGAAATACACCCGAATTTCATGCAAATACTTCAGATTTTGCACACCACTCTCTGATTCCGCACACTGCATCCTAATTTCGTGCGACTCCTGAAAAATTCGAGATGGCCAAAAAACGAGTTGATGAGGGGGAAGCCACCACTCGTAGGAGTGAGATGGCGGCAAACGAGGAGGTTTATGGTGCCAAGGTGATCGTCTCCAACAACCTGACCTAGTTCAATCTGCTGACTCCAGCCCAGAAGATGTATCCCCTGTCTGACAACCTCCCGCTCTGGAATTTTGGTATTCTGGAGGAGGTGCCTCTGTCGGGCATCGAGGTGGACACGCCGCGGTCATGGGTGACCCAGGAGGATGAGAATCCTCACTATAACATCACCAACAATGGCCATCCTGCTAGGGAAACCAATCATACGGACGTATATGTCCTGAACCCGAGGACCAGGACCATTACTGGGGATGAGCCCATCACAGAGAATTCTCCAGCCCTCTACGTGAACACGTTTCGTCAGAGCGTCACGAATGACATGAAGGGCTGGCTGAAGGATTGAGACGTGTGGTCCGGGGGTAAATTCACCAGCAAGTGGGCCTGGGCATTCAGTGTTCGCCATACCTGTGACTAGATCGAGTATGAACTGCGGTACATTGGCCTGTTCGAGGCGGTATGGACGTCACAGTTCCACTTCCACCGTCAACCTGAGCTCGGGCCGGAGCTCTTCACCCGTTGGTATCCTGATACCAACACATTCCACCTTCACCATGGAGATGTTGTCATTAGTCTCTGGGGAGTTCACAGCTTCAGGGGTATCCCACTGGAGGGTGACCAATACGACGAGTTCGTTCCACCAAAGAACACCCGGGAAGACAGGTCACGGATGCCCATGATGACATGGCACCTGCTGGATCTGGCCAAAGAGAGGCAGGGGTCAAGGACTTCCTGAAGGACATTGCCTACAAGGGCTGGTTCAGCCTGTTCCATGAGAAGGATTCGGCCGTCAAGATGCTGGGATGGGGTAAACGGTGTCCAACCGTGGCTCAGAGGAGCATGGATGGGTCATAATGGAGGACCATGGAGGCGGGGAAATACCAATCATGGGGATATCATGTCATCGAGGCCTGAGACCCGAATGTCCAGTATGTCGGGTTCCTTGTCTCCTTCCTGAGCGGGTGGATCCTGACGGTGCGGGAAGCGAGGATGGGCGTCCGTCCAGCAACACTGGTGATGGCGGGCACCATGTCCACCAAAAAATGGTTCAACTTGGGCATCCCCGTACTGGCTAAGCTGTATGCCATCCTGGGACAACATCTCATGAGGGGGGTCGCCTCAGAGAGTATGTGGCCCCTTACAGATCTTCCATGGCTGGGTGGCGGCTCACCATTGCAAGTATACTTTCCCAAACATCATCCGTCCTCCAGGCAATGGCATGTGACCATCCTTGCTTAACATCGCAGGGGTGGCGCCGATGACGCTCAATGAGGAGGGCATGAGAATCCGAATTCGCAACCATACCAACTTCAACTTCAGACCGTTCCCCACCCCATTCGGCCAGATGGTGGACGATGGGTGAGGCTCTCTGGAATATAAGGAATATTTCCAGAGCATTCGAGGCAGGGTGCTCGTGGCTCGGATCGACGGGAAGGTGATCTGCGAGCCTTGCGTGCCATCCCTATTTGCCAGGCAGTTCGGGTGCCTCCAACGAATGTCGAAGAAGGTATTCACAGCTGTCTGGCAGGAGAAGAATCGCTGCGTTTCTATTCCAGATGTGGTTGATGTTTACCACCTCCAGCTCTGGTGATTTCATTATTCTTCCTCCCACCGGGGGTGATGCTGGCCTAGCAACCGAGTATGCCGAACACTGGACCATCGTGTACCCTGAGGGGCTTTTACGCAAGCGAGTCCGGAAACTCAAGGTTACTCACGCGGAAACTGGGCGATGGGGGAGAAGTCAAGGGGCTGCCTAAAGAGGGGAACCAGGGGTGCGTCATGCATTGAGGCCTGCGCAGGCCGGGATTTCTGCAGCTGGAACATCACATAGCGCTGCCGCGACCTCGTTGCCCATGGGGGGGTCACATTAGGTAGCCAGGGAACTGCCCGGGAAGCAGATAAGATACCTGCTCGAACCTTCCCAAGACGCAATTTTCCCAGACTCTGGTCAGCCTGGATAACCCTGCGGAAATTGCTGAGTGTTGAAGTCGTCTGGCAGAAGATCATGCAAAATGGGATCCTGCTGCTAGAGGTCGGGCTCGTTCGAATTAGCGACCGGGTGAACTTCCATTGGTGGCATTCTTATTTGATGTCCATGGACACATACAAATTCCAAAGGGGTCGGCGTGCAGATCCACCTTTCCTAGTGAAAGTGATACTCGACCAGGAGCATGATCCGGAAGCGATGCCGCAGGGAGAAGGTGACAGCGACGAGGAGTCGGATGGGGAGGAGGAGATTGGAGAAGATGAAGCTGAAGGAGAAGATGAAGAAGAAGGAGAACCTGAAGATGATGGGCCACAAGAGGTGACCTACAAAGGGAGGCTCTGAGAGAGTGGCGAGATTGTCAGCTCTGATCTTGACATAACCGAGATACTTGAGGTCTGTCTCTATCTTCATTCATTTTCCTTATTCATCCATTCTCGTTTTCAACTTCCAACCCATTTCTCTACCTCACTCAGGAGTGTCGAAGTGTTGGACGGGTGTCCCAACTAGAGGAGGGAGGAGAGGAACCGGTGAGACATGATGGGGATCCAACACCCATCATTTAATTAACAAGCACAGAGGGGTCTCCTATCATGGCGGATCTTGCAGCAGCAAGAACATTGGAGACCGATGCTCTGGACTCCTGTAAGTCTCACACATCACTACTGGCGCTTGTTATCAAAAGGTCCCAACTAATCAGTGTACGCCTTGCGCAGTGATCTCAAAATTGGAGGGTTGTTAGGCTGTGGAGCCCGGGCCGTCTGTGAGCGGACAAGTGGTGGACATACCACCTCATTCAGAACATGCTCCCTACACTGAGTCGGCACCGAAAATTGGTGAGCAGGGGGAAGCGGACACCAGTGGTGTTGTTCCTGAGGCGAGGTCGGAAGCTGATGGAGGCATCGTCACTGCTGGGGCGAGAGAAGAAGGTTGCCTGGACGTCGAGGATCCTATTCCTCATGAAGACATCCATAAGGAAGATCCTGCGGCCGATCTGCTGGCTACTTTCCCTACATACCGACCCGCTGACCCTGAGGAGGTAGATGACTCGGACTCAGAGACAGCCGAGTAGAGCCGGATGACACGGCGCAAAGGGTGGAAGTGTATCCGATGCTTCCTCAGACAGCCCCAGTCGGATTGGCTGAGGCGGATGGGATCACTCCAGACCTGGCTACGCTTCTTGTACGCTGGAGGGGCTGACACTCAGTGCCTTCAACTGACGGTCTGTGATTACATGCCCGAGAAGATACGCGAGAGTAGCCAGCACGCCAACGTTTCACAGTTTCGGGAAAGATCGGCGAGCGCCCGAGCATTGTTGAGGGCGGAGCGGGAAGTCTGGCACCTCGAAGGGCAGGCGGCAGATAAAGAGGCCTTCCTTGAAACATGCTCTGAGCTTGTGGAGCAACTAACAGCCCAGCTGGCTGACGCACAGGAACAACTGATGGAGGCGAGTCACCAGATGGTCGTACTTCGAACCGAGCGGGCGCATGCACAAGCTAGGATTGGAGATCTGCGCTCTGCGGTGACCGATGAGGAGAGAGTCTTCGAGGAGCGATAAGCGGTCTTGGAGGCTACCAGCCAAAACGTAGCAGCGTTGGAAAGATCAATCCAGCACGCTGATCCTTAAGGGCTTTGTGTCATCCATCTCATGAACTTCTTGCTTGTACTGCCCATCATCTCAATCAAACACATGGTCAAATTCATTAATTTGTACCCTTGGTTTAATATGCTCAACCATAATTCCGAAACGAATAACAACTCATCCCTAATCTCCTGGGGGTCACGCCCAACGCGAGAATCAAAGGATGCTCGTGCTATCATTCCATCCAACTGTGGGGCATTAACCAAGATTTAGGCATCTGAAATTGGGCCTGGATTTTTGAGGAGGAGACCTCAGACCGATTGATATATCACCTTCTCAATGTGGTCTGACACACGAGTGGGGCAATGCCGGGGGCATTGAAATCCATCCGAACATAGGGAGATGGAGAGGGAAGGTGAATCGTGCTACCCGAATTCCGAACATTGTGGGGCGCGATGATGGAGGATAACTGTTAACCATGATGGAAACACATCATCCATATCATGTTGTCCTGGAGTGGGGACAATAAATGAGGGATGACCGCTGACCATGTTCGCAACACAGGGCCTAACACAAATATCGTCGGTCAGTTTCCCAAAACGTTGGCCTAGGACAGCAGGCGGACTATAGGTCTATCATCCATATTGCTACAATAGGGGGACCAATGTTCTGTCATCCATATTGTGGCAGCAGGTGGACCAAATTCTATCACCCATACTGTTAGGGGGTCCCGTCAAGCATGACCAGTCCTCCATAATGTTGGCCCAGGATAGTAAGCGGACCATAGGTCTGCCATCCATACTGTTAGGGGGTCCCGTCAGACATGAAAGAGAATGAGGATCCGAATAAAGGGGTACACAAAGCGTGGAAGGTGGAGTGGCGGTTTGTTCGAACAGACTCTAACACTCCCGAAATTGCGCCACCATGGCGGAGGCGCATCAGGCGGACGTACCAACCTGGTCATGGGTCGTCCCAATTTACAGGTAGGACCTCTCTAGCGAGAGAACTGCCGCTTCCCATTACCACTATGGGGAATCCCGAACTTATTCGGGGTGGATGTCATGATTTCACCACATCCCGCGAAGTCAGGCTGAGGGGCCGACAAAAAGGAGGGACGGGGTTTGGTAATCCCTGGGGCTGGACCCAAGATGAAATATCCGGGCATTCCTACGTATCTCATTAGGATGAGAATCAAGCCACTCGTAGTTCTAGAGAGGCAGTTTAACATCATGCTGGACGAAATATAGTTTAACGTCGTGTGGGACGGGGGACACATCTCATCTGGGGATAGGCACGACCTGACGGGTAACCCGGCGTGAATGAGGACATGATCCTGCACCACACCATACAATCCCACAAGAGATACCGAGTCGCGAAAAGCCAATAAATGGATCTTAGTTTTAGGTCTTAGAATTCGGACCAAAGGAGAAGGGGAATGGGAGACACATGGTAAATCGGCTGCAAGACCCAATGTGAGTGTGGGGAAAAAGGGACCTACTTACTATGTGCTCCTGGGGACGTGTTTAGGCCGAGAGACCGAACACAAAAAGTTAGGCTAGGACTATGTTGAAGTTCCCAGGCGCTCCAACGTATCTCATAAGGATGAGAATCAAGCCATATGTAGTTCTTGAAAGGCAGCAAGGTGCAACATGGCACCTGCGCAAAGGACGAAGGAGTCGTGCGGGTCTAGACCTCGCACCAAAAGAAGCGGCATTTGATATGTCTTGTTTGTTCATGAAGGTAAATGGTTTTTCTTTTGTTGGGCGACTGACCTAGGGTAGAAATTCCTAGAGTCTCCACAATAATCAAGCCATAGATGGTGTTGACAACCGGCATGGTAATCGACCAATACCTAGCGTGATGTCCCCCATGGGGAGGTCATCACAATGCGGTTCCATTTTTCGTGGTGCGGCGAGGACGATATCATCACAATTTATGGTCGTATGGTTTGGACCAGCAACACAGTTTAAGGTCGTATGGTTTGGACCAACAGCATTGTTTAAGGTCATATTGTTTGGACCAACAGCACAGTTTAAGGTCATAGGGTTTGGACCAACAACACAGTTTAAGGTCCTATGGTTTAGACCAACAACACAGTTTAAGGTCATAAGGTTTGGACCAACAGTAAAGTTTAAGTTTGTATGGTTTGGACCGACAGCACAGTTTAGGTTCATATGGTTTGGTCCAACAACACAGTTTAAGGTTGTATGGTTTGGACCAACAACATAGTTTAAGGTCGTAAGGTTTGGGCCAACAACAGAGTTTAAGGTCGTAAGGTTTGGACCAACAACACAGTTTAAGGTCGTATGGTTTGGACCAACAACAGAGTTTAAGGTCGTATGGTTTGGACCAACAACACAGTTTAAGGTCGTATAGTTTGGACCAACATCACATTTTAAGGTCCTATGGTTTGGACCAACAGTAACACACATGATGTGATAAATGATACCTGATGCGGGTGAGGGCGTAATCCCATACCATCACCGCACGCGGTTCCGAGAGAGGAGCCTCGGGCCAAAGGGGCATGTGAGGGTCCAACCATCAGGAGGGGGATAGGAGATGCTAGCTCCCAGATGCGCTGGGCCCGAAACACAATGTCCAGGTGACTCCTCGTTTCCCATGGGGATGAGGTTCAAGCTGCCTGCAACCTGTAAAGTAGAAACCCAAGAACACACTCTAGCGCTCAGATTGCAGGAGCCCCAAGAGACACCGTTACACAGCTCGGTCTGTCTGATGTGCAGGGGTGTACTGAGGGTTAGTACAAGGAGTGTCGAGATTCCACCTTGACACGGTGGGTGGAACACAATGTGAATCATGCAACCAACATTCAAGGCCCGAGGAAGACGGCGTGACGACTGAGGATTACTGTTGTCCATGTTCGCAACACAGCATCTTGTCACGTTAGCCTAGAAGTAGGGGCAAACAAATGAGCATCAACCGCAGACCATATTTGCAACACAAGATTTGTATCATTTTGTCACCCAAAACCCTCGGGGGAGTTGTCCCATGACGGTAGGAGAGCCCTTAGGCGTTGTATCCAGGCCGTTCTCGGGGGTCCCTCTGGGTGTGAAGGATGGTGAGACCTGAATGAAGGGGAACACGAAGCTTGACAAGTGGACGAAAAGTTGTCTAAGTCGAATCTGACACTCCAGGTCCTAGACTAGAGTACTCTGAACACATTAGCAGACCACTAGAAAGGGTCGATGGTCTCAGTCTAAGAGCGTCCAAAAGATGGCGGATTCCCGAGGGAAGGGCCAGCCAAAAGACCGAGGCAACCGGGAGATTGTGGGATCTCCTAAGAGACGGGGCTGGACCTGAAATATAAGTGTTCAGGAGGTCCTACGTATCGCATAAATATGGGAATCAAGACACACATAGTTCTAGATGGTGCCTTTTAATATCATGGGGAACATGACATAGGAGGGATATTCTTGAGAACAGGGCACGCGTGGTGCAACTATTGCAAACCCGACGTGAATGAGTACATAATCCCATACCACGCCATGCGATCCTGTGGTCAAGGTCCCAAAGGCGAAAGATCTGGGCGCTCCTGGGGCTGGACCCAAGACGAAATGTCTGGGCATTCCTATGTATCTCATTAGGATGAGTATCAAGCCATACGTAGTTCATGACAGGCAGTTTAACGTCATGCTGGATGAAATACGGATCTTAGTTTTAGGTCTTAGAACTCGGACCAAGGTACATTTTAGGGTCGTGTTGGACCATATAGTTTAAGGTCATGCTGGACCATACAGTTTAAGGTCATGCTTGACCATGGATGCCTAGATATAGGGCAAAATGTAGTTTAAGGTCATGCTGGACCGTACAGTTTAAGGTCATGCCGGACCACTAGAGGATCTTATTTTTAGGTCTAAGAACTCAGACCCCTGAAGCTCAGAAAAAATACAGTTTGAGTAACCTGGCATTGGTGGGAGGAGTGACATGCTTAGCAGCCACAGTCACCAGGTAATACACGCCATTAGGATAGACCTTATGGACAATAAAAGGCCCCTCCCATTTGGGCTCCAACTTGGGTGGTTTCCTGCTGGGAATCATTGGCGCTCTGAGAGTCAGCACCAGGTCACCTTGCAGGAAGGAGCGGAGGCGAACCTTCTTATTGAAAGCTCGATCCATCCTTCTTTGGTGCCATTCCATGTTATGTAAAGCGTGAAGCCTACTTTCGTCCAGCGCTTCCAATTCGGCTAGACGGATTTCGGTAACTCTATCTAGCGCTTGATGGTTGTGCGTAATAAGGGAAACTGGATCTCGATGGGAAGGACGGCCTTAGCTCCATATACCAGGGAATACGGGGTCACCTAGGTGGAGTTACGAGTCGTCGTCCTATAATCCCAGAGGGTGTTGGGGAGCTTGTCTGACCAACTTTTCTTGTTCTGACCAACCATATTTTGTAGAATGTTAGAGAGGATTTTGTTAAATTCCTCAATCTGTCCACTCGCATGCGCGTGGTAGCGGGAGGTGTGGTTAGAGCGAATGTTGTACTTAGCATACAATTTATTCAGCTCGGCTGCTCGGAAGTTGGTTTCATTATCTGTGAGGATAGCGTGAGGTAAACCAAACCGATATATGATATTGGAGCTCATGGATTCAGCGATAGAACAGACCTTGACTTCCCTGAGCGGGATTGCCTCCGCCCACTTCGAGAAGAAATCCGTAGCGGTTAAGATGAACAGGCACTAGCGGGCTGTCGCCGGCGGGTAAGGCCCCACGACATCCAACCTCCAGACTGCAAAGGGACAAGAATACTTGGTAGTATGGAGAGGCTCCGGTGGCCGATGCACAAAGTTAGCAAGAACTTGGCATGCATGACACCTCTTGGCATACTCCATGCAGTCGTAGATCATGGAGGGCCAAAAGTATCCCAGCCTCTGAATCTGGTGGGACAACTTCGACCCGGCCTGGTGGGCGGCACAGGAACCAGCGTGCACTTCTTGCATGACCTGTGGAATCTCGACTCCTTGAAGACAACGGAGGAGAACACCATCAAACCCATGCCTGTAAAGGAGCTTCTCAAGGATGGGACCATTTTGAAGGGTGAACTGCGGCGCATTGCGCCAGATTTGTTCTTACTCGGCTTGGTCTGGCGGAAGATTGTCGTGTCAGGGATATTCAACCAAGGGCGTCCTCCAGTCAGGAACTATCCCGATTACCGTGCCTGAATCCCCCGGGGATCCTGACGTAGGGGCACCAGCGGTGAGATGGTTCACTGGCGGGCCACGATCGCCTTCCGGAATAACAGGAGCAATAGTTCTACAGTGCGCCACGTAGACGATTAGGTCATCCTGTTCGGGCTCCTTAAGTGATGCGGCTAGGCAGGCCAAAGCATCTGCTCGACTGTTCCACGACTGGGGAATGTGAACGACCTCTGGCTGGGAGGGGAACTTAGCCATTAGATGGAGGGTGCACTCCAGAAATGGCATGAGTTCTGGCTTTCTGACAGCATAGTCACCATTGACCTGTTTGATGTCCAGCTCGGAGTCCCCCTTTACATACAGATGGGATACGTCAATCTCGAGAGCCAACTCGAGGCCAGTAATGAGGGCATGATACTCTGCCTCATTGTTGGTGCAGCCTTCTGACAACAGAAACGAATACGGCAGAATGGATTGCTCCGGGGTGATGAAGATGATACCCATGCCCACTCTGTTAAGCCTAGGATCATTAAGCCTTCTACCGGTGGGGCTCTGGGAGGCACCGTCAAAGTGCATCTGCCAGCATGGGATGGCGTGATCAACTGAGGGGATTGCCTCATCAGGAAAGCCTAGATCCAGTGGCTGGTTCGCAGAGGTTGGGTGGGCAGCTAAGAATTCTGCCTACGCCTGTCCTTTGACGGCCTTCTGAGGTACGAACCTAATATCAAACTGCTGGAGGATCACCACCCAGTGCACCAATTGGCCGGTCAACATAGGTCGGTTTAGGATGTATTTCAACAGGTCTACCTAAGAGACCTGCTATACCTCGTGGTGCTGCAAGTAGTTCCGCAATTTCTGCATGGAAAATACGATCGCCAGGTGTCTCTTCTCGATGGGGGGATATTTAATTTCCGCGTCGAGGAGCATGCAGCTGAGGTAGTAGAGGCTATTCTTTGTTCCCTCGTTGTTCTTATGGGCGAGAAGTGCACAGAGGGATCGCTCCAAGGCAGTCACGTAAAGGACCAGCGGCTTTCCGGAAACGGGTGGCATCAAGACCGGAGGTTGAAGCGGATACTGCTTTATTTCCTCAAAAGAGACCTGAAACTCCTCGTCCCATTCGTAGGAGGCTCCCTTCTTCATGAGCCAGGAAAATGGCTTACACTTTCCGGCCAGATTCACAATGAATCGGCGTATATAGGATAAGTGGCCTTGAAGGCATCTCACCTCCCAAATATTACTCGGGGGAGGCATTGTAGGACCCCGGGACACCCAGAGAGGGGAGGGGTGAATCAGGGTGACCACTTTTTATTTTAAAGTGATGGATCTTGTTCCCATGTTGGTAGGAACTTGTTGAACCTGTATGATGATTATTATTAGAAAGAAAACATTCACATGCAGAGAGAAGACACGACCCTTTTTACTTGGTTCACCACTAAGGGCTACGTCCAAGGAGCATACGCCGACAGGTTGTCGGTCGTACCAAAATCCACTATGCTTCACTAGCTGTAGATTACAAAGGATTGGGTACATTCACTCTGTCCCAGGCTCACTGCCTTTACAAAGGATCAGGGATAGCTCACTGCTTCCCTCGGGTCACTCCCGTTGACTCCCCCTGGCTCACTGCCGTTGGTGAAGTCCCACTCAATTTATAGACGTAAAGGTCTCTTCATCATTTGCATAAGAATGCATCCTTTGTTGTATGTAGATGCTCTATTGAAGTCCGATTCTCACCAGAAGAAGAATATCACTTTTCCTCGAATGTATCGGGTAGTCTCTCGGCTTTCGTGCAGCTCCAAACAGGCCAGTGGGTTTCAGCAAAACCAGGCGTGCTTCTCCAAGACAGTCGTGCAAGTCCCACTACGGTGCGCAAGTCCAAACTGGCGTGCAAGTGTCATCAACGCACCTGCGCAATGCTTCCTTCCTCGACTTAAAACTTGCGCGGTCCACTTCCTTTCTCTTCCAAACCGCCTTGGGAGCGCAACCAACAACCGGCGCGCAAGCTCTACTTGCGCGACAAAACTACCACCTGCACGACTCGACCACCTGTGCGACGAGAGCTCGAACAATCTCGATGTCTTGAGCTCCGTGAGAAATGAGAAGGGGTGGTCCAGTATTTATAGGCAAATTGGACCCCCTGCGCGGTGGCGCGCAAGTCCCTCGACGGCGCGCAAGTCTAGTCTCCAGTAACCTCGGTCGCGCAACTCACTTGCGCGACCCAACCAATACTTGCGCGACCTTCTTTCCTTAGCCAATTTTTGACGTTCTGATTCTCAAAAAAATATGGCGCGCAAGTCTTATATCCTCCAAGACCTCGGCGCGCAATTACCTATGCCAAAAACACTTAACTTTATTGGCTGATTTTCAGGCCCAAAAATTTGGCAAACACTGGGAAACAGCGCCACATTCACTACTGTTTTTTGGTTGAACGGTATGATCTCTTTGTTGGTACACATCCTAAACTTCCACTGAGGATTGACAACAAACACAAACCATACGCCAAATCATGCTTTGAAGACCCTAGTTCCAACAATCTCCCCCTTTGGGTTTGTTGGCAATCAGAATAAAGTCAATAGATCTCCAACCATGAGCAAACCCAAAACACAAGAATCAACTCAGCCAACACTTTAAGTCTACATGAGCAATGCTCGGTGTAGAAAACAAGGGATGAAGCATGAATTGGGTTCCAGTGTTTTGAAATTCTCCATGACGCCCGATGTTATCCTTCTTAAACTTCTCATCACAATCTTACACTTCTCATCACAGAAGAATTTCTTGCCTTGAATTTATTGCCTTGAATTTATTCCTTTCTCCCCCATTGACAAGAAAACCAAAGACCGATAAGTTGTTCAACGTTCAGCTCAAGCCATACCCCCCTGGATAGTATCTCCCCCATAAACCTGCATCACAGCCATAAGTAGATAAAAACAGTTAAAACAAACAGGGAGAGGGGATTTCCGGATCCTCCTTATGTAGTAGGAGGTGGTTGAACACCGAGGTTCAACCGATGCTTCTCAAACACAGCCGCAGACAATGGCTTGGTCGGGATATCAGCCACTTGCTCATCAGTTCCAACATGATCCATTCTAATCATGCCTTGTTCAAACTTTTCTTTGATAAAATGATACCGTATTTCAATATGCTTTGTACGAGAATGCTGAACCAGATTCTTCATAAGATCAATTGCGCTTTTGTTATCACAGTAAATCACCATTGTTTGATGCACCTTATCACCAATATCTATTAGTTGCTACTTCATCCAAAACAGTTGAGTGCATGCCTTTGTGGCAGAGATATACTCAGCTTCAGCAGTACTAAGAGAAGTACTTTCTTGTTTCTTGCTCAACCAGCCAACACATTTCTGCCCAATATAGAAAGCCCCACCACTAGTGGACTTTCTGTCTACCACATCACCAGCCCAGTCAGCTTCAGAAAATGCGGATAATTCACTGTCCCCACCTGCAGCAAAAAATAACCCGAAATAATGTGTACCTTGAATGTACCTCATGATTCTTTTTACTGCTGCCATATGTTCCTCTTTTGGATTAATCTGAAAGCGGGCCGCAAGGCATGTGGCAAAGACAATATCTGGACTTGTCGCTGTCAGATACAATAGGCTTCCAATGATCCTCCTGTACATGGTGGGATCAACAGATTCCCCATCCTCATGCTTTCCAAGTTTAGTTCCAACCGCAATTGGAGTTGACATTGGTTTGGAGTCTTTCATATTGAACTTCTTCAGTAGCTCTCTTGCATATTTTTCCTGAGAGATGAAAGTGTATTCCTTCTTTTGAATCACCTGCAGCCCCAAGAAATATGTGAGCTCCCCAATCATAGACATTTCAAATTCTGATTTCATGTGATTGGAAAATTCATCCACTGATTTCTGCCTACTGCCACCAAATATGATATCATCAATGTAGACAAGAACCATGAATTGATCTTTTGGATAATTCATCACATAAAGAATGTGATCAACTCCTCCTCTTTTGAATTCCATCTTCTTGAGATATGAATCCAACTGTGAGTACCACGCCTGTGGTGACTGCTTCAAACCATATAGAGCTTTCTTCAGTTTGCAGACCTTTGTTTTATCAGTATCCAAAACAAAGCCCATTGGTTGTTCAATATAGACTTCCTCTTCGAGTACACCATTCAAGAATGTTGTCTTGACATCCATTTGATATACTTTATATCCTATTTGGAGTGCCATGGAAAGGAAAAGCATGATTGACTCCAGTCTAGCCACTAGAGAAAAGGTTTCTTCAACATCAATCCCTTCAATCTGGGAGTATCCTTTACATACCAGTCTTGCCTTGTTTCTGACGACACTTCCATGCTCATCAAACTTATTTTTGAATATCCATTTGGTACCATTCACATTGTGACCTTCCGGTCTCTGGACAAGATCTCATGTCTGATTCTAGTCAATCTGATCTAACTCTTCTTTCATGGATTTTACCCAGGATTCATCCTTTGCAGCTTCTTCAAATGAGGATGGCTCCACAACAGAAAGAAATGTAGTTTGTGTGTTATTCCTCATCCTCTTTGTCTGTGTAGGTGCATTCACGTCTCCAATTATGTTAGATCGATCAATTTCTGCTCTTCGATTTTTCTTATGAGGTTCAGACGTATTCTCACCATCTAAGATTTCTATTTCAGATTCTTTGTCTGATTCAACATCATGATGTGACCCTTGAGTATTTTGTACACCTTCCTCTATTTCTATATTTGTATTTATTTCATGTTCACATTCATTTTCATCTTGTATTTCATCAGCATAGGTACTATTTGAAGTGTTTGGAGTTTTTCATTTAATGATCTTAACATCATTTCTTTCCACAATCCTCCCCAAGCGTTAATTGAAACACTTGTAAGCATTGCTGTTCATTGGATATCCAAGAAAAATTCCCTCATCAGCATTGTCACCATACTTTCCTTGGTTTCCTTCTTTATTCCGGATGAAACATTTGCTTCCGAAAACACGAAAGTATTTCAGCGAAGGCTTCCTTCCATGCCACAATTCATATGGTGTCTTTATTTCTCCCATATAAATCCCTGTTCGATTATGAATGTGCACTGCAGCCTCAACAGCTTCTTTCCAATAATGGCGAGAGATACCACTCTCAATCACCATAGTCCTAGCCATATTGTTGACCTATCGATTCCGGCACTCAACAACTCCATTTTGTTGCGGAGTTCTCACAGCAGCTACCTCGTGCTGTATTCCATGTTTTTCTAAGTAATTTTCAAACTCAATGAACATGTATTCCCCTCCATTTTCAGATCGCAGGACTTTTATTGTCCGGCCTATATCGTTCTCTGCAATCTGTCGATAAGTTTTCATACAATCAAGCACTTGTCGCTTCCTGTGGATAACCATTACACAAGCCATTCTGCTATAATCATCAATGAAAAGGACGAAGTACCTTTCTCCATAGGTTCCAGCAACACTTATTGGGTCCACATACGTCTGTATGAATGAGATCAAGAAGATGTGATGCCCTTTTCTTCTTTGGTCGATATGAACTACATACCAGTTTCCCAAGAATACAAGCATCACAAGACTTTTCCCGTTCACGTTTTAGAATGGGAATGTCTATGACTATCTTTAACATAGATATATTTTCCATGTCTTTTTGGTTAATGTGCCCTAGCCTTCGATGCCATAAATTATTTTCTTCTTCAACAGACAAATAGCAAGAGTTCACTTTGCTGTCAACCTGATATAAATTTCCTTCTGTTCTACTGCCTTTCATAATTGAATTTCCTGTTTTTCCTTTTATGGTGCAGCCTTTTTGATTGAAGGTTACTATGAGCCCTGAGTCACAGAGTTGACTTACACTCAGGAGATTGTGGCGTAGACCGTCCACGTAAAGAACCTCAGTCTTCTTCAGCTCCCCGTTGGCAAGAGCAGTATTCCCGCTGCCTTTGATCTTCAAAGCACCGTCATTACCAAACCGTACTGTTCCATCAACCTTCTTTTCAATGTTCATCAAAAGGTCAGCATTTCCCGTCATATGGGAAGAGCATCCACTATCAAGGATCTAGGTGCTGCTGCTTTTTGTAGCTTTGAGTGCTACTTCTGCAAGATTGGATTTCTCAATCTTCTTCTTCTCTTTCCATGAGATATTGGATTGAGCATAGGATAATGGTGGCCTTTTAATACATTCTTCTACATAATCTGATTATTCATACCCATGATCTTCTTCCAAAGGGGAAAACTGTTTGTGAGAACAACATCATCAGGAGGAGGAGCACAGTTCCGTCTTTGAGTTTTGTATGAATTCTTCCTGTCGTACCGCTACCTGCAATACATAGCTTTATGGCCAAAGTTAGAACAATTAAAACAGTAACCATAAAAGATATTTCTTCTATAAGATGGAGGATATGAAATCGTTCTCTTTTTTTGACTTCCCAGATCTTCTCCATTCAGGTAGCTCCTTGCCTCTTCGCAATATGTCATGGTATGGCCCAGATAGCCACAGAACTGACACTTATTGTGAGGGAATGTCTTCTCACCTGAATTTTTCCTCATACCTTCATCCTTGTGAGAATAGTTGAACTGCCTATCATTTCTGAATGTTTGAGGATAATTGTCAGTTCTCCTTCTAGTTTGGATTGAGGGTTCCTTTTTCCGCACTTCAGGCAATGTTTCGACATGTTCAACCTTAGTTTTGTCTTTCTTTTGTCTCTCTTTATTTCCAGCAGTTGATGTTTCAGCTTCATAGCCAATTCCACTCTTTCCCATGCAGGCGGGTCTTTGAACGCTCAAGATTTTTTCAACCCTATCTGAACCACATTTGGCTCTTGACAGTAACTCTGCATTTGAGAATCTTTTAAGAGGTACTTTCTCCCTTGATTCTTTTGAAAATGATTCAGTTTCAAGTTTACTTCTAAGAGTAACAACTTCCTCCTCAAGACCCTCAGCAGTCTTGGACATTTCTTCCAGTCTTGACGTGAGGTCATTGATGACCTTTCCATGCTCCTCAATTCTCATTTTTAGATCCACTAAATCATCATTGCTTTCAAGGATTTTAGACTGAACTATCACAAATTCTTCCAGACGTTTAATTTCAGTTTCAAGATCATCAACATATTCTGATGATTCTTTGACCATTTCCTTCCACTTATTACATCTCTTACATTTACTCTCAATCTTGGAGAAGGCATCCTTAATTTGAATCTTTGGATTACCAATAGTAGTAGTCTGATTATCTCTGTCTTTAATGGTTGCGGATTCTGATATTTCAGTGGTAGCCATCATGGAAGCATGGTTTTTGGTTTTAAATTCTGGTTCTTCTTCCTCACAAAATTCAATATCATCATCTTCTTCTTCACAGACAAAACTCTTCCTTTGCATTTTATTTCCAGATTTGAAGTCACCCTTTTTGAAAAACCTTTTCTGAGGATTCTCAATGTCATCAGCTTCGCTCTCATCATTATCTAACTTTCTTTGGCACTGAGAGGCAATGTTCCCAACTCATCCACAACGGAAGCATGCAAGAGGTAGCTTACCTCTAAATTTACCTTTTCCCTTTTTCAACTTCTTAGCGATGAGGGAAAGTATTTCTTTTTCTTCGTCATCTTCACCACTACTATCTTCTGAAATTTTCAGTTTTTCCATGGCTTTGAATTCCATTTCCTTGCTCACGCGAGTCGTGGCATCTTTCGATTTGACTCTCATCTCATATGCCACTAAACTACTTAAAAAATCATCCAGAGATAGTTTAGATAGATCTCTTTCTTTGAGTGCTGACACCTTTGCATTGTACATGGGAGGATGTCTTCTCAAGATTTTCTTTACAATATCAATGTCTTTGATTTCTTCTCCAAGACCTCGAATTGCTCCCACTACTTCAGTAATTCGATTAAAAAATGAGTCTGCATTTTCATTGGGGTGCATCTTTAGGTCATCAAACCTGTTGTGGAAAACTTGATGTTTTCCTCCTTTACCTTGCTATCTCCTTCATAAATGTTTTCAAGTTTATCCCACATAGACTTTGCTGAAGTGCAACTCACCACCATTAGATAGATCTGATCGGAAAGAGCTGCAGTGAGTGCATTTTGTGCTTTAGCATCAGCATCAAGAATTTTCCTGTCTGTGTCAGTCATAGCAAGGCCTGTTGGATCAGTGACTTGTATTCCTTGAAAAGTAGAAAACAAAACTTCCATTCCTAGATATCTTAGATGAGATCTCATCCTATTCTTCCAGATCTGAAAATTATTTCCATCGAAGAGAGGGACTCCCCTAACATTGACTGCATTCTCCATGGCGACAAAGGACAGATTCAAATCCAACAACCTTTACCCTTTGATACCACTTGTAGGACCCCGGGACACCCTGAGAGGGGAGGGGTGAATCAGGGTGACCACTTTTTATTTTAAAGTGATGGATCTTGTTCCCAAGTTGGTAGGAACTTGTTGAACCTGTATGATGATTATGATTAGAAAGAAAACATTTACATGCACAGAGAAGACACAAACCTTTTTACTTGGTTCACCACTAAGGGCTACGTCCAAGGAGCATACGCCGACAGGTTGTTGGTCGTACCAAAATCCACTATGATTCACTAGCTGTAGATTACAAAGGTTTGGGTACAGTCACTCTGTCCCAGGCTCACTGCCTTTACAAAGGTTCAGGGATAGCTCACTGCTTCCCTCGGGTCACTCCCGTTGACTCCCCCTGGCTCACTGCCGTTGGTGATGTCCCACTCAATTTATAGACGTGAAGGTCTCTTCATCAATTCCATAAGAATGCATCCTTTGTTGTATGTAGATTCTCTATTGAAGTCCGATTCTCACCAGAAGAAGAATATCACTTTTCCTCGAATGTATCAGGTAGTCTCTCGGCTTTCGTGCAGCTCCAAACAGGCCAGTGGGTTTCAGCAAAACCAGGCGCGCTTCTCCAAGACAGTCGCGCAAGTCCCACTACGGCACACAAGTCCAAACTGGAGCGCAAGTGTCATCAACGCACCTGCGCGGCGCTTCCTTCCTCGACTTCAAACATGCATGGTCCACTTCCTTTCTCTTCCAAACCGCCTTGGGCTCGCAACCAACAACCGGCGCGCAAGCTCTACTTGCGGGACAAAACTACCACCTGCGCGACGAGATATCGAACAATCTCGAAGTCTTGAGCTCCGTGAGAAATGAGAAGGGGTGGTCTAGTATTTATAGGCAAACTGGACTCCCTGCGCAGCGGTGCGCAAGTCCCTCGACGGTGCGCAAGTCTTGTCTCCAGTAACCTCTGTCGCACAACTCACTTGCGCGACCCAACCAATATTTGCACGACCTTATTTCCTTAGACAATTTTTGACGTTTTGATTCTCAAAAACATATGGCGCGCAAGTCTTCTATCCTCCAAGACCTCGGCGCGCAAGTACCTTTGCCAAAAACACTTAACTTTATTGGCTGATTTTCAGGCCCAAAAATTTGGCAAACACTGGGAAACGGCGCCACCTTCACTACTGTTTTCTGCTTGAACGGCATGATCTCTTTGTTGGAACACATCCTGAACTTCCACTGAGGATTGACAACAAACACAAACCATACGTCAAATAATGCTTTGAAGACCCTGGTTCCAACAGGCATCTGACTGGTGCCCTTGATCTTGTCTGGGTCGATCTCGATGCCTCTATACCAAACAATGAAGCCAAGAAACTTTCCAGCGGTGACCCCGAAGGCACACTTCAACGGGTTCATCTTCAAGTGGCGAGAACGGAGGAAGCTGAACACTTTCTCATGGTCTTTGAGATGGTCCTGGTGCTAACGAGATTTAACCACCAGGTCTTCTACGTAACACTCCACCAGCGTCCCGACGATTGGCTTGAATATGCGGTGCATATCCTGTTGATAGGTGGCACCCGCATTCATCAGGCCGATGGGCATAACCCGATAGCAGAAAGTACCCTGGGGGGCCCAGAAGGCAGTGAACTCTTCATCCTTGGGGGCCATCCGGATCTAGTTTTACCCAGAGTACCCATCCATGAAGGAAAGGGCTTGGAACCCGGCTGTGGCATCGATCAACAACTCTATCACAGGAAGGGGAAAATCTTCCTTCGGACAGTGGTGATTGAAACCGCAGGAAGTCGATAAAGACCCTGATCTTCCCATTCTTCTTCCTGACTGGCATAATATTGGCTAGCCACAGGGGGTACTGGACTTCTTTGATGAAGTTTTCCTTGATGAGATTATCAACTTCGGCCTCAACAACGACACTGTGAGAGGGGTGCATCTTTCTAGGAGCCTGCTTGAACTCGCGATGGTTTGCTGGAAGGCCAAGGAGGTGGACGACTACCTAGGGATCTAGTCCTGGCATCTCGTCATAACTCTAGGCGAACACATCACAGTGTTGTCTGAGGAAGTCTACATATCGTGTCGTTCCATGGGGGGCATAGCGGCGCTGACCAATGTCGGTCTTAGGTCCACCTCGCTACCGAGGTTCACCAGCACTAACTCGTCAACCGTGGTGGAGATGCCCTCCTCAAAGGTAGGGGAGCATCTTTTATGTCCACCTCTCCACTCGTGGAAGGATCATCCATGGGGGGATCCTTCTCAGGGCTACCAGACCCTGATGGGAAGCTGGTTCCAGCTTGGGTGGTAGAGGTCGCCACGTCAAGGGACCCATGCACTGTGGAGACCATGGAAACAAAGGCGGTTGATCCAATCCCATCTAGACTTTGGCCCAAGGGGCCATGAATTATGATGTCAATTCAGTGGTGGCGCGTTGGCTTGATCCGATCGATTACGGCTCGGCGAAACAGACATGTATGACGTACTACCGTTTCCATAAACCCAACGTCCCGATATCGTACAGGGGTAGGAGGCTCGGGGATCACATGAGCCTGGTTGGTGTAAGAGTATGCGGTGATTTCACATCGTCGCTTGGACCCAGAAATTTGCCTTCCTCTAGTACCTGAAACAACAATGCACTACCCCATGTTGGGGGTCTTGGCCTCCAACCGATTGATTGTGAAGACATATGCGTCGTCCAATCCTGCCCAGGGACCACTCGCGACAGTGGCGGGCTTGACCTCACCTGCCTGGATCTGCTTGTCCTTGCCCTTGTAATAATCAGTGTCCAGATAACAGGCTTCGAAAGAGGAAAAAGGAGACACATCTCCTTGGAGCACACCCACTCGACCCTTAATGGAGTATTTAAGGCACTGGCGATACGAGGAGGGGACCGCTGCGTGAAGGTGGAGCCACGACCTTCCCATCAATGCGTTGTAGGTAGTGTCCTGAGAGACAACCATGAATTCGGTATTGGCAATTAGACCGCCAAACTGGGTCTTCAGACGAATCTTGCCAAGTGGAGTTTGCTCGGTCTTCTCAGACCCCTAGATCCTGAGGTCGGAGGGAGTTAAATCATCCTCAGACAACCCCAGTTTCCGCAGTGTCTTAGTTGGGATGAAGTTAATCCTGGAACCCATGTCAAAAAGACAGCGGAGAACTTCCAGACCATTGAACCGACCAGTGATGTACAGTGGGAGAATGTGCCCCTGTATGTAAGGGTCTTCATCTTCACCGAAAAATGAGATAACCTCCTGAAATTCGGCATCCTCAATCACCTCGGTGTGTAAGGCTTCTGTGGCCGCCACCTCCATCTCGAACTTGAGGGGGCTCCTTAGAGCCTCGGCGAGTGCCTCGTGCATTTCAGACGATAGGCGAAGGGCCTCAAGGATAGAAAGCCTTGCCGGATTGTCGGTCAGGTGTTTCAGGACATCATACATCCGAGCCAAATGGGAGCTTCTGCTTACAGGAGGCCGCTCTGCGATTGGAGGCATGACAGGCCCTGCCGGCGGGACTGGTGGCTGACTGGTACTAGGCACGTCTCGCTGTTCACTAGTCGAATCCCGGGATGTGGCTGCCGCGTTCGGACCAGAAAGCTGTATTAATCTGGTGGCAGGGCAGGGCTAGTTGCAACACGGATGAGGTGGCCCCGCCTGATCCAGGAACACAAACAGTGGTGGAGGCGAACATGTCAACACCGAGTGAGGGGACCCTGTGCGCTGATCTCTGTATCGGGCCTGCTTCCTAGTCTCAGTAGCGTGCACGGCCTGGTTGGAGGTGACGAATGTCGTGCCCTGGTGATTCATGTAGCCACAGCTCCGCCGACGTTGGCGACGGCTGGGGCCATTGGGAAGGTCCACCTGGTGTTCCTCATCATCGGGAGCCAAAAAGGGATTTACCAACTCTACGGTGTTAACCGAAGCGTACCCTGGGCTTTCACTCGAGGAGTCATCCGCTACCGGACGGAGTCTCAGAGGGATCCCTATCTCTGGGGGCATAAAATTTCCAAGCGTGCGAGAAGATGATGGCACTGGCAGGGCACATTCTTTCTTCTTGCATCACCGCTTTCTCTTTTAGGAAGAGGTAGGCTGGGGCGACGATGCCATAGCAGCGCTCATAGATTTTGAGGGCTCCAGCTGGATCAGGAAGACACGGATGATGCCATGGGCACGAGCAACCCTCCTACGGGCCATTCAGTCGCTATAATTCTGGGACCCATGGTTGGAAACCTGCTGCCACTCATCCTCGTTACCACTGCTGCCATCTGATCTCACGAAGACACCTGCCACCTGCGCTGGGGCTGGGCCCAACATGACTACGTTGTTGTCAATCTGGTTTTCAAGCCAGCCCTTGAACACATAGCATTGCTGGATGGTGTTCCCCAGGATCCTATGATAAGGGCAGTAGTTAGGGTGATTAGTGAGACGTGCCACTTTTGGTTTCTGGCACTCAGGCAGCCGCACGATTCTCTGCTCCAAGGAGCTTCGGAAATAACCGGGACATGGGCCTCGTCAAATGAGTAAGTCTAATTCATTCTATCTAGAAAGGGGGATCTTGGAGGCTGACCTTGACCAGGGTCCGGAGGAGCATGTCGAGAAGGCGGAGCCAGATTATCTCGCCTATGTGGCGGCGGTGCGTTACGTGGAGGCGCCTGCCAATTTTGAGGCGGTCACTGCTGGGCCGGAGGCTATGCCCATGGGGGTGGACCCCTATGGGGCTGATGAGCTGGCCTTACTGGTAGCAACTATAGCTGTTTGGGAGCCTCTATCTGGGCTACAGTAGTAGGATCGGCTCTGGCGTCTCTACTTGCAGGGATTACCGGAGGCAACGGGCATGCCTGACGGGCCTGTTGCAGGGCTTCTTCAAGGAGCTGAGCCTTGTATGAGAAATACCAGAACCCTCCAGGGTAATTATGAGTGATCAGAGAAGGAACCAGCTCTGCCTTGACGTTCCCTACACACATCATCCGTAATTTCTCTTGTGTCAGTGGCATGTCAAGGGATTAAGTGAGCCCCTTCCACTGGGCGACGAAGTCCTCGACTCGCTCGTCGGGCCTTTGTTTGCACCTGAAGAGGTCTGAAATGTTTATCTTCTAGGTTGTGGAACTGAACTGGTCGAGGAATTTCCGGCGAAGGTCCTCCCAGCTAGTCACAGATCCAACAGGGAGCTGGCTGTACCAGACGAAGGCTGGTCCTTCCAGCGTCTGAAGGAAGCAACAGAGCTTGGCAGCCTCCTGCTGCGTCGGAGTCCCCAACATAGGCCCACACCTCGAGTTGAAGTCATGCAGGTGTTGTGGCGGGTATCTTGTCCCGTTAAAGGGTCTAAAGTGGGGTTCCCAAATCCCGGTAGGGCCGGCATATCATCCACCCATGTTGGGTATGGCTTGCCATCCAGTGGGATTGCCACCTGCCGAGTTTCCAGGGCCTCCAAGCGGGCGATGAGCACTTCCATCAGATCGTCCGAAAATGGATTCCTGTCCTGACAGGGATCTCTAACCACAAGCACATTTTCGGGCTCTCCAATCTGGTAGTCATGCTCAGCAGCTCGCGGGGAGGCTGGCAGAGCGACTCTCAGGGCAGCGGGAGGATACCGAGCATGGTCCCCCAGGTGATTCCGCCGCTCGGGAGGGTTCGACGAGACGTATCACGCCCTCTTGCCATGGGCACCAGCCACTCCCCTATCGACAAACGCGACATGGTTGTGGTTGCCCGGGGGAATCTCGGCAAGGGGTAGGTTCTCCTTCCCCTGCTGTCCTGGCCTAGGATTACCGTAGTCAGGCCGCCGCTTCGTGATGCGTTCGGCCAAGAGCTCATCAACCAGCCTCTTTTGCTCAGCAAGCTGTTAGCGTAGCATGGCCTTTTTAGAGACTTCCTTTGCCTTCTGCATCGTGGCAGTTGGGTCGGTGAGCTTGACAGACCCGACGGGCTCTTTACCCTTGCCAATGTTTCAGCTCAGTGTCAGTGCCTCCGTGGGTACAGGAAGACCTAGGAGGCTCCTCTGGTGGTGATTAATCCTCCCAGACGGGTCCAGTGGCGGCTTTTCCTCAGGGGGTGAGTCCCCATCGAGGAGCTCCACACCGTTTTCCTCATCTGAACGATCTGCCATGTTAACCTCCACTGCCTTTAGCGACATTCCCTCGGGGCCGCCCGGTGAATCGGGTTGTCGGCGGATCGCATAGAAAAGAAGGCCAGAGTACTGCCCCCATCCGCGGATGTGTGCATAGGGGGTGGATTCCACAATAACTTTGTGGAGTACTTGAAAACTCTGGACGCATTGTTGCTAGAGGGCTTTGCGGTGGATAGGAGACTCGGGGTGCCGAACCGCAGGGAGTGCTGTCAAGTTGACCTGACGGCACTGCTCACAGATATCCTCGAGATGTGCTTGACTCCTGGGATAAGGCGCTAGCTAATAGAGAAGATGGGAGTGAGTCAACCGAAGAGTCTGGCGGAAACATTCAAACTCTCTCGGGGTGAGCGCCTCTGGCATATCAAATTTCGACCATGCGACCGGTCAAAACTTCTCGGGGAAGTGGCCCGCTGCGAGGAAGGTCCAGAAGCTCCATGACTCTGGTTCGGGGTCCAGACCTTGCTGCCCCGGTTCATCAACCGATAATGGATGGGGAGCTGGCAACGGCGCCGAGGCAGGTCACCGGGCTGGTGGGCTGGCCGGCGGGGAATACAGCGAACATGCCGATTGGCCGCCGATCCCTAAGTCATCCTCTAAGGGCTTCAGTGCCCTGGCAGCCATTTCGTGATAGGATCGGCCAGCGAATGGGCCTCCTGTCACAGTGTCGGTGCTCGCCAAGGGTGTTTCACCTTGCGACTCTTCCGTCGGTCCCCAAAAAATTTCCCCACCCTCCCTGACTAAGGTGGAAGGTGCTTCTGGGGAGGCCAGCGGTAACTGTAGGTTTGGCCCCTAGGGGTACGCCAAGTCCTCGTCCTCCTGGATATACCTTTGTAGGGAGGAGGGAATCATACGGATCTCGCATTCGAGGAGTACAAGACTGACGCGGTGCGTCCCCATCCCTACCCTCGACTCAGAAGGTCGGGGGGAAGGTTCCATCGTCGAGTCGTACTCCGCCTCAACGTCTGAGAAACGGACCGGTCTAATTTCCGTCCGGACTCCCCTGACATTCCTCCTATGGTGACGACACCCTGCCTTCCTGCCCCTGGGTGGCTCCTTAGGGTAAGGATGATTTCCATGAAGGATTCCCCTAGCCGCAATAGTACTGGGGTAGAGGGGACTGAAGGTTGGTGTGCGGGAAGCACAGAGACAGATGTCGAAAGGGGCATGGGGAGGACCTCCATGTGAGAGAGCGACTGGATATGCAATGGCTCCATACTCGTGGCCAGCGGTAAGGGGAGTGACCTCATACCCAGTGTAGTGGGCGCTGGAGGAGTCATACCCGGAGCGTGACTGTCGCAATGAAGCCTTCGACTTCCCAGATCAGTGGCACGGAATGATCCATCATGATGGGTGGCACTACCGTGGATTGGTCCACGGTGGCCATTGCATGTTCCCATGACCGGGAGATTCGACCCAACCTTCTTGTAGGGTGTTCGGGGCCTTAATCCCAGTCGGGCATATGACTTCCCCTGCCCAACATGTGCGGGGATTTGGTAGCAGGCGTCAGCAGTGGCTCGGGCCACAGTGGCTGCTGAGGATGGTGCCCCAGGACGGGCACTCTCTTCCGCTCGTGCCCGACGCTGGCGTCGGGTCAGATGGGTTGGAGCCGGTGATGCGGGCACAAATATTGTCTGGTCCTCAGCCTGGGGAGCCGGGTGATAAAGTCGACGCAGCCTGGCAGGGGTTCTTGTCGTTAACCCCTGGGACGGGTCTCCAATCGTGCAGAACCAGACATCCCCCACCTCACTAGTGTAGGGGAAAGATATGTTAAGGCGCTCCGGGGATAGACTCCAAAAGCGGTTGAACGTCGGAGTGGGGAGCGGCAGCTCCCTGCGTGGCCCTCGGGGGCGGCGACGATAGTGGGGGGAAACCGCCTCTAGATCCAAATGGGCCAGGCCCCTGGTGGGAGTGATCCCATCCTCGTCGTACCTGCGAACCAGTTCATTGATCACCCTTTGCTGGATGATTTATGATGGGGAGAGGGGGCGTGAGTGGTGGAAAGTCATGGATATTGTAGCCGGAGTGACTGTGGAAAAGGCGGGGCCACGCGGGGTACCCGCGTCGGTACTGCCCCTGCCCCTACGCCGGTGGGCATGTGGCGATTGAGCTCTGGATGCAGTGATCTGATTCTTGGAAGCAGGGAGATAAACCCATTAGTACTAACAGGAAAATAAATCGACAACCAATAGCCCAGTGTTGTCCCATATTCCTTGGTCGGTGAGAGGGATCCACACTGACGACATCGCAGAACGGAGTGCACAACATCCTGACTGCCTCAACCCCTGGCGGGTTTCACGTCCAGGTGATAGGTACTCGGACCTGGTGACATGCTGATCCTCCAACATCCCGAATTCTACCTGTCCCCATATTGAGGAGAAGAGCTTCACGTTGGGTTCACCATTTTCTGTTTCTGACGCTTTTACGTCGGGGCGCATGCGCGTGTCCGTCACGCATGGGATGACGCGTAGCTCGTAGCCCCACATTCCCGCTTTCCAAAGGCGGGCGACATCTGTTCCTTATTCCGGGACATCTACTCCTTGATCGAAACCGAGATGATGAGATGTTGGTTATTCCTTCCATGGATTCCTCCTCAGAGCTCGTCACCTAATCCGGGTCTCCCTCATAGATTTAAGACGGGTTCGTGAAACTCATTCCCGATGCCATATCTGCATGGATGTCAGTTAATTACGCTGCTTCTGTCGAGACGCTCCAAGGGATCTTGTCGGGGTAGCAACCTTTATTGAGGAGAACGGTCACATTGGGGTGTCATTGGCATGTCTTGATGCTGGGGATCATCATGTCTATCTTCTGTCCCTTATCATAGGGCTTCTCGAGGGCGTGGAAGCCCGAGGCATCCCACATCGAACGCGTGGAATATGTATCATGTGAGGTTTTCCTCACCTTCCCATGTTTAACACGGGGTGTGCCATGAGTTTAACGTCTTGCGGAGATGGATCGGACTGATCGAAACACTGAGAGGGGATCAGATTGAAGGACACCCTAGGGGGATCACCGATGTTGGGGCCAGCACGTGGGTGGCTTCCCGGATACTATGGAGTGGGGTGGAGTGGCATGATCTCACCTGGATGTGGCGGCCCGGGTAAGGATAAGGATGGATGATGGAGTGACGAGCTTGAACCTCATGGAGGCTTCCTACGTATCCCCACAGCAGGGAATCAAAGTCCATGTAGTTCGGTGATACGGTGGGACACCTGAAAAGGAAACCCGTGAGAATGGGTGCATGGATTGGAGCCTGGAGGAAGTATGATCTCCGGGCTAGGGCATGAGCTCCCCAAGGCACGTGGGCTTTAGTGGGGAAGTCGGGATGAGGTGTAGATGTGAGGCATGGGGCTTATGCTCTAAGATGGCCCAAGAGGGGGAATACAGTTTAACGTCACGCGGGACGAGATACAGTTTAACGTCATACGAGACGAGTGATCTGGGGCTTATGCTCTGAGGCGGCCCATGGTGGATATGGGGCTTACGCGCTGAGGTGGCCCATGGTGGATATGGGGCTTACGTGCTAAGGTGGCCCATGTTGAATATGGGGCTTACACTCTGAGGCGGCCCATGGTGGTCAGGGAACTAACGTGGAGAGGTCGGAATGACCGGGTGGTGGGCATGAACCTCGTGGAGGCTTCCTACGTACCGTGTGTTAGCACGGATCAATGTCCCCATAGTTCGCTGGTATGGGGCTTATGCTTTGAGGGGGCCCATATAAGGATGACATGGTCGATGCGCGCTCTAAGACAACGTGAGTCATGCTCGGTGTGAGAAACAAGAGGCAGCAGGGACCAGACGATCATGTCGCGAAGGGTGCGTCCGTGAGAAGCGGAATGGGGCTTACGCATTGAGCATCCCGAAGAGGAAACAGGGGCTTACGTGTGGTTAGCGACCCTGGGTGTCGGGGCTTACTCCAGAGTGGAGGCCCGTGGTGCGAGAAATCACAGTGGGAAAGGGACTCCACTAGCCTTGGCATGGGGGAAGTACGGAGATGCATGGGTGCAACCTTCCACAAGAGAGGCTAGGGGCTTACGCTCTGAGGCAGCCCTTCCTCCGTGGACAAACGCCACTCTGACAAGGAGGATCTCATTCCATGCGAAGAAGATTCCATTCCTATGGAGATGAGGGGCGTAAAAAATGTCCGAGCTGGGGGGACCCTGCGTGCGAAGCACGAGGTCGGACAACAGTTTAATGTCATGTGTTAAGGACGAGGTGCTTAGCAGTTTAACGTCCTGCAGCTTGGACGAGGTGGGTTCGCACCACACCCCTAGGGCTTACATGCCCAATGCCCTCTACCCCTTGTGGGAGGGAAGGCATCGGCAAGGCTGTAATGAAGGGGGCTGCAGGGCGAACCATTGGGGGGTCCACATTAGCGTGGCTATGCGAAGAAGCAATAGCCATTAGCGTGCCTATGCGGAGAAGCATAAGGCCAAGAAACGCAATGGGAAACACCACCCAAGGGACCTTGAGGTTACTTCGTATGAGCCTGGAAGGCCGTACGGGAAAACAACGCATGGCGCACATGCCTGGCAGGGAAGGCATCAGGTTGCGGTGCAGAAAGGTAGCCAATGGGGCATCAGGGTGAAGGGGTCCAGGGTGTTGCACGCAAAAGGAAGGTTTGCACGCAAAACACCGGGATGGTGTGCAATAGGGATAGAGAATTGCACGCGAAAAAGGGATTGTGCACACGGTATTGTGCGCACGGAAGGGGATTGCGTGCACAGGACATGGATTGCGCGCAAGGGAAGTACCCAGAGGAGGAGGCAAATTCACTTAAGCCAGTGGAGTTGCGCGCAAAGGCGAACCTCGGGGCAAGGTTGCGCGAAAAGAGGGATTACCTGGAATTCATATTGCGTGCTGGGGGAGTCGAATTGGGTGCACGAGAGACGATCTGAATTCCTCAACCCCCAAACCGCTTGGGGTCACCTTTTATTTATAGGAACCTACCGGTGCGGAATCCAGGCGGCGCGCGCAAGTTTCCGCGACGGGAACAGTCGGTGCGCAAAGCTTCACCGCGCGGAACCGGGGTGCGCAAAATTGCGCGCACCAGCGGCTCAATTATGAGAATCCTGGGAATAATTCACACGCACATCAATATTTCGCACAGATCCTCCTTTATTTCGCACCCCACTTCCTGGGCCTCTGGATCGGGCCTCTAATTCCGAATATGACTTCGCTTCGTGACTTCGAAACTTCCTCTGGTAGTTACAAACTTTTTCGAAATCTACAGTGTTTTATCCATTCATCGTGAAACTATAATGGAAATGGGTATTCTCCTTCATACAGAGAATGCATGGTTCATCTTTTCACAGAGTGTGTGAATTTCCAAAGAACAGTGGGAGGTTACATACTCAACCAGTAGTTCATGGTTTTCTAGACTTTAGAAAGCACAATAAAGGTTTAAGGAACAAATCATGTGTTGCAGGACCCGGTTCTTCACGAATCTATTTGAGGGTACATAGCACCAGTCAAAGGCTTTCAGGATCTCTTCTTCTTGGAGCCATGAATACTAGTGGTGCTATGCTTTCTCTTCATGAATTGATGTGTAGAGATGTTATGTTTTTTAAAAACACGTTCTCTCAGGAATGAAGGATCAGAAAAATTCATCATCTCAGCATCCTCCTTTTATATGTGATGGTGGTTCTTCCTCCATGTTCACAAACCATATGAGAGACCTCGGGGATTGTGGTTTGAATGCTTGAGATTTCTGGGGTTTTAAAAATATTCAAACCCGCAGGTGAAGATATGCTGATATTCCCAGTCTGTTTCCTCTTCTAATTTGGGATCAAATATTTATGCATGGAGTCAAGATCACATGCACAATTCATGTGCATGAATCTTGATCAATCCCACATGGCCTCAAAAAATTCATTTTCCTCATCCAAGCTTCTTTCCTTGAGATATCGCATTCATGCAAGAAGTGGATTTCATGCATTGTCCTTGTTCAATCATGAGACACTTCTTAGATGGCTAAGGATCAGCCATGGTGGTTAGTCTCCATCATTGGTGAGAGCAGTATTGATGGTGGGTAGTAGTGGCATAAATAGGTTGATGATGATGGCGCGGGATGGATTGAATGTCAAAGGAAGATCATACAGCCCTGGTTCAAACACACGTGGTGCAAGATTAGATGAGTGGTGATGATTTGGATGATTTAATGTCATAGTTGATCGGACAGTCGACCAAGATGAGGGATGAGATGAGCAGCTAAGATTACATCCACGTTTTTAAAATGTTTTCCAACATCTAAACAGTGATGTAGGAGAGGAATGGTTTATCAATCAAGTCGTCTCAGCATTAGTTCAGAATTATCCTTCCCCCCTTAGTGTCACCCCACACCAGTTCTCTACTATCATGCTCTTAACCCCCACTCTGCCTCCCCAGGCACACACTTAGCACCCAGTATTCCCTTATGCCTCTATGCCACCCCACACGGTGGTGTGTCCTATGCACCCACTACCGTTCTTATGCCTATCCTTATCCTAGCTTCCCCATGGGAGATGTTGACCCCTAGAGGTCCCGCACATGCCTTGGGTTGATTTTTGGATGGCTAGCTTGAGAGTTGTTCTGAATTTTTGTAAGACAAAAATAAACATTTTACGTAAAATGCACACCATATTAAAATATGTGCATGGCCACCTCAATTTCAAAACCACTTATTCTTCAAATGCCAATCCTATGCATTCATTTATTCCCCATTTCTTTTTAGAATTTTAATTCCAAAGAGAACTTCATTCATCCTTAAGAGGATTCTACTTCAATGTTGTAAACAATGTATCAAACATGATACAAGTTCTTTGAACATCGGAGAAGAACATAAATAATATTATTTCCATTCTCCATTTCACTTAGGAGAGTGTCTTTAACCATCATTGACATCCATTGACCTCATTCACACAAAATAAAACTCAATTACTTAAGTGGTCCCAAAAATTATTTACATCGATCGAAATAACATATATTCTATTAATAGAGTTTATATTTTTCAATTCTAAAAATATGTGGATCTGGTAGAGGAACCCTTTATGATTTCATACCAATTTATGTTCCCTTTGAATGGATTCATCACATAGAAGGTGTTGGGATGAATTAGTGGTGCTAATAATTTATAATTTCTTCCACTTATAAAAAAACCTATATTTAAAATAAAAACATAATCCACCAAAATATTTAACTCATCCTTACCCAAATTAAATTAAATAAAAATACTGATAAGGAATAGTAATTTGTTAAGGGTTTCCCCCAATATGGGTGATTTCATCCATACTATGATCGATATCATCTGATTCACACATTTTTATTATAATAATTTGACCAATCATAATGGGGTAGGCCAAGTATCATACTATATACTAGTTATTCAACCACTTATAAGTATATTTCTGATAATACTATCTTAATATGGTTACAAATAAGTTGGATAAATTTTGAAAAATATAAATAGAATAATCATTAATTATTCAACAAATTTTGATATAAATATTACTATTTGATCCTCCAGGATGATCAAATAAAAACTTTCTCACCAATTAAAGAACCTAAACCACAATGAATCCTTAATTGAAATTGATTGGTTGTAATTTCTCATAACTTGTAGTAATAGTTGATGAACAACCACTCAACCCTAGTTTAATTAATTCTGAATAACTTGAATGCTTATTATTTCTCACAAATCTATAGATTCAGGATTAGTTTTTCTATCTTATTCCTAATATTAATAATTATCCTTGATATAGTCTCTATTTCTCAACAAATCCTCTTATTCGGGAAAATATCAAAATTTTAGAATTAATATAATTCTCAAAAATCAATTTCCATCAATTATTATAGAGTTATACCATAACCAAATGATATAATGTGATCCTTAGTGCATTTACCCATTCACCTTTCATAGGGGCATGTACCCAAAATAAACAAATATTCTTCTACCTATTTAATCATTCTCTCGGGTGTATATTCGTACTTATGGATAATCTATTTCAACTACAAAATAAGAACCACTCAATAAAATAATTCAAATCCAATCAACATATCAGATAAACCAAAAATAAATTCATTCGTGAATTCTATAAATAAAAATTGGTGGTACCCTCATTATTTTAATGGACCATCTTTGGTTCTTGTTCTTTTAAAACTATATTTGATTAAAAGAAACCCTTTACAACACTATTTCTTTTGATAAAATAGATTCCTGATAATTCACACTCTTGACTTATCATCATGAACCAAAGCATGATTTTCATGTGATTTATGAAATATAAACTAGAATATCATCATTACAAATCAAATTATCAAAATTTATTACAGTGACTCTTCAAAATAGAATCAATTTTTCAACCACTGAAATATTTCAGATAAATGAATTTGGAAACTTTAATACTTGTTTTAGTGATAAGAAATCTTAAAATTCTTACACGACCTATTGAATAAAAAATTCAATGTAATTTTTTAATCAAGGAATAGTATCTCAATAATTACCTAATTTTATTCTCTTTAGAATATTAATTTTGAAATATAATTGATTTCTTCATCATTTGAATTTCATACAATATCACTACATTTTGGACTCAAATTGAACCCTAGGAAAGGTATTACTCATCCTTAAAAACCTCACTATAGATCTAATCCTTTATGATATTTTAAAAAATAATGTTATTTCATAAGGATAAAATGATCCTTACAAAGTTTATTCATCCATAAGAAGCTCATAGTCAACCTTATGTGGCTTCAATAATCGTAATGAAGATTCAGATTCATCCTTATATTATTGACTAATTCTTATGATATAGTGACCTTGTTTTTACTTGTAAGAAATTTAAATATATTAAGAAATATTTTAAGATCCAGGTGTTGAGATGAAGTGAGATTCTGAAGCTTAGTGAAATCGGAATTGATATCATAAAATATTAAATATATTAATATCACAAGCATGATGTTTTTCAAAAATAATGGTTTACCAACCAAGTGGAGTCTCTGATCAGAAATTTGAGACCATAGTTGAATTTGGATCATTGGGTTTACCCTAGGTGCGACCAATACAACTTGAGACAAAACCCAAACAAATAATGATCAGAAAAAGTCTTGAGTAGTACCTACAAATCAACAATATACTTCTTCCCCACCATAGAATCTTTCTATAACCATAAATCCTATCAAGATGTTTTGATAACAAAAAAATGAGGACACTTCTCTCTCATCAGTGCATCCCTATCCCACATCTCATGTATATCAGAACTGCGCTGCCATAGCACACATATCAATGGTATATTCCACCCATGAAGCACCTTAATTTTAGAATCAACCATCCTAAATGGATTCTTATTCACTGATATATTAGGCTCAACATCAAGATGACACCCGATCAAAACATGAGATGGGTTAGAAATATATATCTACAACTATGATACATGGAATTCATTATGTATCAACTTCAATTATGCTGGAAGTTATAAATATTAATCCACTTTACCCATCTTCTCAACAACCTCAAAAGGTCCCAAAATATGACAATAAATCTTCTCATGCCTCCCAAGCCATCAATGAACCAAACAAGACGAATCTTTCAAGAACACTTAGTCACCAACTAAAACCTCCAACAGTCTATGACGAAGATCAACATAAGATTTGTACATTCTCTGTATCATTAACATTCTCTGATGATTCAACTAAATATTTGATGTTTTCTCATGAATCATGATTTTTCCAACAAAGGAACTTTCACTGATCTCTAACTAACACAACATTTATTCAAAATTTTGTCTATATAAGTCCTCAAAAGGATCCATTCTAATCAGGTACTGGTAACTAATGTTATAAGAGAACTCAACCAGTCCTAAATGGGCATCCCATTCCCCCACTAAAATCTAGGATGTGGGTATAAATCATATCCTCAAGAATATATATATCCCTCCCTATAAGGCTTTCCATTTGTCTTTGGTATGTTGTACTCAGACAAACCTGAGATCACAGTTCCTCCTAAAGGCCTCTCAAAAAGTGAAAAGTAAAATAGGGATCCCTATCAGATAATATGGTATATGGAACTCTATGAAGTAAAAGATCTCCCTCCTATATATATTTCCCAACTCCTCAACATTGGTTTTATCAATAATGGTCATAATGTTATCCAGTTTTATTAGACAATTGATTAAAACCCATATCACATTCTTCTTTCTATGTCTATGTAGAAAACCAACCACAAAGTCTACAGTGATCTCATCCCACTTCCAATTTGGAAGTATAAGTGGTTTTAGAAAACGAGAAGGTCTCTTGTACTCATCCCTGACATTTTTTTAAGCATAAAAATGATATAAGAAATAAAAAATGTCCCTTCTCATTCCTAGACACCAGAATCAACACTAAATATCATAAAACATCTTTTTTGGATCCTAGGTTAGCAACCCATTTTGAATTATAGAAATACCCTAGTAAAACTTACCTCATAGATAACATTACATATAATCTAATTCCAAAAACATAGAATACCGTCTCTAGATATAAAACAATCAATAATGGTCTCCCCGCTCGAAATAGAGTTCCTAATGCTATGGAATTCATCGTAATGTTTTTTTTTCAGATGTATCATCTTTGGAAGAGAAGATGTCAATTGAATCATAGACAAGATGACCTCAACCACTATTTCTTGGAATCTTAAATACTACTATGAAAATAGATCAATAAACTTCCACTCATTCAATGATTCATTCATGGCCTAGGTTGTAAGTTTCCGGATCAACTCATTACAAAAGAAATTACCTTTCCATGGTGTATAGGTAATGTCAAAGTACAAATATTGTAGGTACTCCTCCCAAAATATATGGTAGAGATTCAAATATTTTTAGAGAATATATAACTCAAGAACTTGTTCTTGGAATACACAGTAATCCATTCTCCAAAAAGGTAACGCTACAAACTCTTAGGCACATGCATTACAGGTGCCAATTCAAGGTAATGGGTTGGATAATTCTTCTTGTGTGGCCTAAGATTCCAAAATCCATAGGATATTATGTGATCACCCTATATAATAACATGGACCCAGTCCAAACCTGATGTATCATATATGTCTAAACAACACTGCCTGGCCTATGGAAGATTCAACACCAGCACATAAGTCAAAAGTCATTTTATATTAATGAAATAACTCTAAATTTTATCACCCTAATAAAACTTCACCCCTTTCTAAGTGAGTGAGGTCATTAGAGAAGTTAATTTCAAGAAATCCTTTACAAACTAGTTGTAATACCCAGATAAACCCAAGAATATTTGAATCTCAAAAACATTTTGTGCATTCTCTTATGTCAAAACTTCTTTCACCTTATCGTGATCAAATAAGGAAATATATTCTAACCCCAAATTTCCTAAGAACTTCACTTTTCAAATCCATGAATCCCATTTAAATAACATGCAATAATTTAAGTTTTCTATCAATGACTCTAGCACTACTCTCATTGGATGAACATGATCCTCCTCAGACTAAGAGTAAACCAATATTTCACCCACAAAGACTATCGTTACTATATTGAGATAATCATGGAAGATCATGTTCTCCAAACTCAAAATGACTACATTATCATTGTTTAGACAAAAAATAATGACCAGGTACTGATAATGGTCATAACAACTCCAGAAGGAAGTTTTTTAAATGTCTTATTCTTTTATTCTTAACTAGTGGTAGCCAAACTAAAGATCAATTTGCAAGAAGAAACTATTCATGTTCAACTGGTCCAAGAGAAAATCAATATGTGGCAAAAAAATACTTATTCTTTACCATGAATCAGTTGAGTTTCTAGTAATCAATACATAGGAAAACTATTCCATAATCTTTCATAGCCAAAAAGAAAATGTATCCCCCACGGTAACACACTAGGGTATATAAATACATTCTCTAAAAGATCATCTGACTAATTATTGCACTCTTTCATTTTAGCTAGTTTTATATGGTAAGAAGGAATAGATACCAATTGAGTACCCAGAACAAAATTAATAGAAATCTCTACCTCTCTTACCGGTGGAAAACCAAATATTTTAGAAAGAAAAAAATCATAAAACATAATGAAAAATAGAGGGATAAAATCTCCCAATGATTCTATATCTAGGTTAAAAAAACATTGATAATAATTTCCCCAACATTAATTAAGAAGTTCCATCTCTATTCAAGATCGGGTCTCATTCTCCCTGAAAGAAATAGAACACCCCATCAGGAATGAAAAATTAGAACCATCAAGATAGTAGTCAATTCAGGTTTTGATAGAAATAATAATATCCCTCTTGAAAACAAAATCAATAGGTTTCATGTCAATATCCATAAAACCAATGTAAGATCAATCTCTGCTAAATAAAAAATACAAGAAAGACAATAGAGACCCTACTCTCTTTTCTTCTCTAGGGTTGTAGTAATATCCATCACATAATATAAAATCTCTTTATAGAAATACATAATGTTCATAGTATGAGTCAAAAAAATGAATGAGATCCACAAGTACCAAATAATGCAGTCCCTAAATAAGAAGAAATAGTTCTGGTACCTATCACAGTGATGAGACCCATATCTACTTCCTCTAGAGACTCTTCCACTATGTGATGAATCTTACTTATAGAATCATATGGCTAGAACCCCATTATTTATGATGCAGCTAATTTCACCATATTTATTTTTGGTGTTGATGATCCCATTCCACTTTTTTGAGTAGATAATATATATAACTGATCTTCTACAAGTGTCCTGAGCATCAATAAAAACCACCTATCTTGGGTGCCTCAATTCAAACCCATTTTGAATGCTGAGGCTTTCCACACATAAAAAAAGTCAAATTCTCTCTTCTAGGAACTACAGGTACAAGAACCTTTTTATCGATAACCACCATGAGACTCATCACTCTTCCTCTTTTCATTAAATGAACTCATAGAACTTATACTATGATAAAAAGGAACTCTCATCAACCCTAACATACCGTCCATATCATGTTCAACCATCAAATAACTATCCATCACCTCATCACATGAAGATAGATTCAATAATAAAATATAATAATGAGTATCATATCAAATATGTATCTCAAACCATTGAGTATTTATCTTGTCATTAGATACAATCTAGGGTACAAACTGAACAATCTCAACAAAGTGATTTTCATATTTAGTCATCATCCCCTTATCCTACTATAGTTTAAAAAAATCCATAACCATAGAGAAAACCCTAGACTATGGATTGAACTAGTTAGTGAAAATAAATTTAATTCCTTCCACTCTAATACCTTGTTATTCTTCTTCATAGACATAAAATTGTAACTTCTCCTTCTAGGTCGTTTCTATTGAAGGATTTACATTTTACCCTAATCGTATCTAGAATTTACAAGAAATAAAAAATATGTTATATATTTCTTAAAAAATAATCAACCTATTGATTATTATTAGATCCTTGGAATGATGGTGCATTTTAGTGAAGGAACTTCTGATCATGATTACAAAATTCATTCCTATGATGTTCTACAACTAGGTTTTGAGTGGTTACAGGTGCAGGTGTGTGTCCTAGAGATTGGAGAAAACACACAATAATCTAAACAAGATTCTAGTCCAAGGGAGGATTCACTCAGTATGGATCATTAGAAGCATCATCCTGGAGAATATTAACATGTATTCTCATAGACATGATACTACAAAACATCATAAAACAACTCTAGAGACATCATAATGTTACTCAGATCAACAACTCCATAAAAGAACTACGGAATTTAACCTAATGAAATTAGATATCCATATTTGGATTTCAACCTATCCATATTTAGACACCTTTCTCAAACCATACATGGTATATTTAAGTTTACATTGATGAGATATGGCCATGAACTCGCTTTTAACTACCTCCTATGTCCTAAAAAGATATCTCAAATGCATACAAACATAAAGGAAAAATGATCAACCTGTACATTTGATACCAATTTCACCTAATCCAGGAAGAATACCATGGTACCCTAATACCCGAGATGATACCTACATATCTTGTTGGTAATTACCAATGCCCAAAAGTTGGATATGATCACTTGGAATCATAAAATATAAAAGAGTGATTGGTTTTTCCATAAAACATTAGAAGATAATAGATACATATTAATATTCTCAAAACTCCTCAGGAAGAAATTACCAAAAACCAAACATGTGTATCAAAACCAAAAAAATCACATAATCAAAGTACTCAAAAGTATACTAGATAAACCACCCTAGTATCAAAGGATATATCATTACAATCCCCAAGGAATTGAGAACATCCACCCAATCCAAGAGGCACCTTCTCTTTTCTCAGACTTGGAAACAAAATATACAAATATCTATAGGAAAATGTAGGTTGGGGGATAAAATCCTTTTAGGGTTTCAAAAAGTCCCCATTAAAATTTTTATATAATAATATACTAAATAATTCATTCAATTTAAAATAAAATAGTCATGGAAGTAAATTTTCATATTTAAAATAAAACATTTTTCATTTTAGAATGATGGAAAACATTTCAAACATTGATTAAATAAATTATATAAATCACTAGGCATGATTTAATTAGTTTCAAAATAAATGGAATATATTCTTTAATGTAATAATTATAAGAAACATGATAATATTCTCTATGGTATAAAAGTTCCCAATTATATGATCCTCACACTCTCATATAAGTAATCATTTAATATTTGTACAGATATCCCTCAGGACCAGGCCGAATGGGACACATTAGTAATTCATCAGGAATATGATCTACCTAACTTGATTTATATTAGAGTTGTCATTATCATTCCATTGCTAAGGAATTACCATCCATGCATGAAATTATAAAATATCCCACTAACAACCCAGGCTCTCATGTGCTTAATTAATTTTTTAAAAAGTTATAATCATTTTATTTCAAATAAAAACATAATTCACTATTAAATTTCCAAATTTCTTACTTCAATATGCCAAATAAATTTAAAAATAATTGTGGGGTTTTCCTCATTTCATTCCTTTCCAAAATAGAGACAAACTTAAGTATTTATCAATTAAATTTAATCCATTTATCTAAAAATCAAACGTCAAATCATTTCACAATTCCCATCAATTTTGAAATAACCATCAAATTATAGTTCCAATGGAATTTAGTGGTTTTGTCCAAAATCCCATAGAAAATCAATTTCAATTCTTATTTTCATCAAATTATGTTTTCCCAAAATAAATTGAACTAAGTTTAAATAAAATCCAAAAATTCAATGTTTAGTTATATGGGGAAACGCAAACGGAACCACCAACCTTTTTTCATGATATTAAAACTCAACAACCATAATGGGATATTCCCACAATGAATGAATGAAACAAAGATCTATAAATCCAAACTAGATTCAAGATCCAAATTAATGGATCTTATATCCATAAAAAACATTATTATCTAACAAACCCTATGGATGAAAGAAAGAGAGATCATGGCAAAATGAAATGGAGGATAATTACTTTCTATAGAGGGATTGAATGAGATCTTTTCAACATTGAACAACAAATTAATGAGTTTCTAGGATCCAAAAAAGGTTCTTAAGAGGCTCAAAGACCTATAAATTTTAGATACATTGAGATAGGGTCATTTGGGATGTTAAACGGAGGTTTGGGTATTTTTAAAATAATTTTTCAAATAAAAAAACACCATTCATATGGTTAGCTAAGAAGAGTTTCATGGTTAGATAAACCATGCACCCTAAGCAAGAATCCATATACTAGGGTTCAAGGTTTTGACTTGGTCGGTGCATATTTAGTAACCATGTTTCAATCTCTCAATCACCCACTACATAGGGTGTCATGGTTTTCACTTGGTAGATGTTCGGTTTTTGAAAACTATTTGCCAACAGTGTATAGCCTGGAAACATCCAAAAAATCAAATATTCACCTAAAATAACCTGAAACAAACCCCAAACAAAGCATGATAAACAATGAGGTTTGAGGAGTGGGGAAAAAAGTAACAGGATGTGACAACCACTATTGAAACTCTATCTAATATATAGTTGGAAAGAATAATTCTAAAAAGAGAAAACAATCGTCAATTTAAAAAAGTTTTATTCCTAGACAATAAAATGAATCCCCCTATGTCTAATCCCAAAATTGTAAATTTGCCATTTTAATTACCATATTTCTAGAGGAGACCATAAGAATATAAAATGTATACCCAAATGGCCCATACACTACAATTTAAATTAAACAAATATAATTTAATTCAAGGATAAAGTCTAGAGATACAAATTTCCATGTTTGAAAAAACTCCAAAAAACATATTTTTTTCTTATAAAAACAAAAAATGAAAAATTAAGAGTTTAATTTTTTTGAAATAAAATACTCTTTAAAAATTATTATACCATTAGAAGAAAAAAAATATCACAAATTTGTTTTGTCTTTTTTATAAAACCAAACCATGTTCATTTCTTAAACTACACTTCCCCTATAAAATACTACAAAAACATCATTTTTAAATATTCCACAATCATTTAATGATATTTAAAAAATTTAAAATATAAGAAAACCCCTCCATAATATTTAAAACATTTAAAAATAAAACTATAGATGACTTTTATACCTGATAACCTACTATAGAAAATAAACACTTCCTCTCTAAACGATTTACTAATTCACATCCTATTATTTTATAATTACAAAATAAATTTTTCATGGTTATATTTGAAAGTATAATTTCTGAATTTTTGAATTTATATTTTATAAAATGGATATCAATTTTGTCTTCATTTGGAAAAATTTGTCTTAGAGTGATTTTTTAGGAATATTATGAAATAATTTATTTCTGGGTTAGTAATAAAAAATAATTCATTTTAAAATACAATCACTTTTAAGACAAGACTATGATATATGAATAACCTAAATGTTTATAAACTATTTTTAATCTGAGTAACTTGCATACTATCATGAACAATGATATTTATACCCATATTAGTGCAACAAGTTCTAATTCTATACAAGTTGTTACTCTGTTGTAACCATGTTCAGGTCCCTCAACTGGAGTTTTGGATGGGGACATGTCCACTGATGTTCTCGTTATAGGTGACACTGTGCAGGTTTCTGATGTGCTGAATTCTTCTAATATGAAATCTGATGACATGCAGGCCACCCCATCCGAGCAGCGCCCTATTTTCCCATCTAATCAGCATGTAAGAATTTCTACCATAGCCTTCTCAGATCCAACGACTTGTGAAAAGAAACATGTTTTGATACTCATAATGATGATTCCTCTTAGGTACCCCCTTCTAAATATGTGGGGATGAAGCTTCCTACAAGTTTTAATCTACCTTTAATTGAATCATCCAATAAATTTGATGCCTTAAATGTTGATTCATTGGATGAGAATCAAAAGGACTCTAGTCTCCCTACAGATGATGTATTATCTAGAAATGATGATCATTACACATCACTAGTGGATATTGGTCCTGATAGGAATCAAATTTATGAAGGGCCTACAACTAGGATTAGGTCCCTTCATTAATGAATATCTTCTTCTGGAATTTCCAAGGGCTTGGGAATTCACCCACACTCAAAGTCCTTAGGCATTTTATAACTACCAAAAAAAATTCTTATTGGTTTAGTTGAACCATAACAATATTTTGATAATTGGAAGTATTTTAAGTGGAGTTATCTGGGATACTCTTTTGTTTCATGTAACCAATTTTAAGGAGCTATATAGTATATGTGGTTTATTAAACATGGTAGTGTTTATGTTTTCTCTTAATTTACTGACTTTCAATCTCTCAATATTTCATGTGATTTTAATGGAACCATACTTTCTACCACCATTGTTTATGCCTACAATATATACATAAGAAGAAGGGACCTTTGGTGGAAATTAGAATCCATGTCTGAGAACATGTGTCATAGTTGGGTTTTTTGGGGGGATTATAATAATATTCTAAGTCCAGATGAAAAAACATGCAGCAACTTCTATAGAGTCTCTTCCAATTATTTTTCCTTCTCTATTGATATTTGAAAATTGAGTAATGTCCCCCTGGTTGAAGATGATTTTACTTAGAGTAGATATACTATTAATGGAACACATACTAGTAAATTGGATAGGTGACCTATATAGATTGATGAAATTAACTCTCCAATTGAAATTTTTGGGATCACTCTTCCAAGAATAAATTATGATCACAATACAGTCTTGATTGACCTTTGTGTTAATAGTATAAGGTCATCCACTTTTTCTTTTAAATTCAATAATTCTTGGCTTTTTATGATTGGTTATAGAGATATTATTATGGATACATCGAAGGTTTCTTTCTTAGGAATCCAGATGCATATTCTTTCCAGTAATTCAAATCGTGTAAAATCTTAACTTAAGGGATGGAGTAAATGTTCTTTTTATCAGATTGACCATAATGTTAAAGATTCTCAATTTAACTTGATCCTTTTTCAGTAAAGTAATGAATGCCCAGATGCACTCTCTCATGAGCATATTAAATCCCTCTCTGATCTTAATGGTCTTCAGACCCTTATAGTTAATATTATCGTAATCAATTTAATTTTAGTTGGGTAAAGTAATGGATATAAATTCAATATTGTTTCATTGTATGCATATAGGAAAAAAGGAAAAAATGAAACTCCATGATCTAAAATTTATGGTACTTTGTTTAGATCAAAAAATGAGATTTTAAATGGTGTCACATGTTACTTTGAAAATAATTATTCAAATAATGGGAATAATAACACTCACAAAATGACCAATTGCATTGATCCTTATGTTGATGACATGTAAAATAAATAGATACATGGGGTACCAAATCTTTCTGATATACACGAAGCTCTTTTCACTCTAAATATTGATATCACTACGAGTCCTGGTCAATTTACAAAAAAAAAATTTATGTTCTACTGGGAAATTGTTCCTTTTTAGGTTATTAATACAGTTAGATAATTTTTTACTCCTACATCTATTCATTTTGGTATGAATTCCAATGTCATTTATTTGATTCCCAAAAAATATAATTATCTAGATATTAAGGATTTCAGTCTGGTTTCTATTGGGAACATTATCCCAAAGGTTGTTAGCAAGATCTGTACTCATAGATTTGAAGATATTTCCAATGGTTTTACCTCATCAAATCAATTTGGATTTTCACTTAGGGGGAATATACATTAATATTTCTACACTGCTTTAGAAGGTGTGAATATCCTAAGATAAATGGAGAAGGGTGGAAATATGGCCCTAAAGATTCACATCTCCAACAATTTTGATACTATGAAATGGGATTTCATCATTGTAATTCTTAAAATGCAAAGAAATTCTAAGATATTTGTTAATATTATTTTCTCTACTCTCATGAGTGTTATTATATTCATCCTTGTTAATGGAACTCTAGGGGTTTCATTTAGTGTTCTAGGGGGTAAAGCAGGGGGATCCTCTATCTAGGATCCTCTTCTCCATAGCTGAAGATTATCTGAGTCATTTCATTACTGATCATGCTAATATTGGCCTCTATCGGCAAGTGAGAGTTGGGAGGGATCTTTTTTCTCCCTCACATATTCTTTATTCATGTGACATTATTCTTTTTGGGAAGGGTGATAGAGTTAACATATCCCATATCAAAATATTTTTTGGGAATTATGGGGAGGTTTCTAGGAAGGTTTTCAGATGTGACAAGTTATCAGTCATGGTCGGAGAATGAGTGATTATTTCGAAGTAGAACATAGTGGAACATCATCCTGGTGTGAGAAGATGTTCATTTACATTCATATATCTTAGGGTTCCACTTTTTTGGGGCAATGTGAAAATATGTTATCTGGAAAGTATGTCATCAAAAAAATTAATCAGCTAGAAACCTAGAAGGTGAAATCTATGTCTCAAAATGGTAGAGTTTTCTTGGTTAATTATTTCATTATTTCAATGTTTGTGTATGATTTATCAATGTATATGTGGACTAGAATCCTTGTTAAAAAATTGTAAGGCACGATTCACAATTTTATATGGACTAGTTCATTCTATGAGAGGAATCTTGTTATTATTGCTGGGAAGGAGTGTTTAAATCTAGTGAACTTGGTAGGGGGGTCTGGGAGTTAAGGACCATAGGATCATAAATGAAACCTTTCATAAAAACTTTATATATAGACTTATTTATAGCACAGATTCATCCTTTAAATTTCTCATGTATAGTTTTGTTAGTAAACATCATAATGGGTATGTTATGTTTGTTTCTTCATCGATTTGGCCATCAATCAAAAATAGTTACTATGAGATTATGATGTATTCAAAATGGGTGGTTCTCAAACAGTAAGAATTGAATTTGTTTTGTATTCTGTGGTTTTTAAAACCCATTATTAATGAAGTTTTTATTCTTGTATCTATGTAGAATTCAACCATTTATAAGTTGCATGTTTATAGTGGCTTGCATTATCTTCTACCTACCAAACTTGTTGGTGAATTCTCCATGTATTTGTATGTTGCCTATGATATTTTTTTGTGGATTCATACTTTTGGTGTGAGTTTTAGCACTAGATCTTGTTATAGACATCTATGTGGGGGATCCACAGTGTTATCTTCATGGGTCTCCTACTTCAGGAAGCCCTTCATTCCCTCTGCTAATTTCATGATTATCTTAAAATTTTGGAAAAAAATATGATTCCCACTTAAAACCTTCTGCTAAATAAAAGAATTCATATATCATCTATATGATTGTTATGATTTCAATACGAGGAATCCATTTGTCACCTGTTTGGGTGCAGATGTATTACTCACAAGCTTTGGAGGTTTGTTCATGATATTTTTCAATTTTGTTTTGATTTTCAGAATCTCGAGATCATGTTTTCCTCCATATGCCACATGTAATGTAGCAAATAGATCCATTATTTACATTTATCTACTACTTCCATGTTGATATCTTTCTCTTGCAGATACCATAGTGATTTTATATTCTATAATCATGTCCCCTCATTCTATGAGGGTGTCTGTTATAGTCATAGAGAAATTATTCATTCATCCAACAACCAGACTAGAGAAATGAATAATGAAATCAATTATTTGATTATTTTGAGGTCTCTTAGTGTTAGTGGGAGTATGAGGAAGACACTTGTTTCCAAATCTATTGTTTGGATACCCCCGATCTTAAGATGGGTAAATGTTAGTCTTGAAGGGGCAGAATCAAATGCACCAAGGCCATCAGGTTGTGGTGGTATCTTTCACACCCATTGAGGTGTCACTAAAGGATGATTATTTAACATAATTGGAAATGTACTTGCAATTGAAACTGAGTTTTGGGTGATGATAAAGGCAATTCACTATGATTTCAATTTTGGATGGAGTATGTTGTGGTTGGAATTAGGCTCTATTGTGGCTGTGAAATTTCTTAAAAGTCATTTCAGGAATTTCCAAAGGAGAATGTTGCTGCACAAGATTGAATTCCTTTGTCTTTAGGATTCAATATCTCCTGATGTGACACATGTCTATAGGGAGTAGAATTAGGTTGTTGATTCTTTATCTAAGAATTATATCATGAATGTGATTTTTTTTTGTCTTATATTTTTCCATAATTTTTTACTGGTTTATTTTAGGTTGATTTTCGTGGTGATTATCATACCCATATTTCTAAAACCTCTTTGTAATATTTATTTTGGAATTGTATGTTTTTAATATAATTTCTTAGGATTAGGTCAGCCTACCTCCTGGACCATTTGTCTAAACAATTAAAAATATTAGTTTGTATTAATAAATCTATGTTGGGCATTTTAAAACCTAAGTGATGTTTTATTCTAATAAATGAACTATTTTTATCCATTTAATTAACTAAGAAATTACCTGGATACATTTGGTTTATATTGTTTTTAAAATAATATAAATATATTTTATTTATTCATAAACTAAAAATTGTGATAATAAAAAATTATATACATGACCTTCTAGTGAAATCAATTTTATACGTAAAAACATTTTTTAAAATCTATTTTTTTCATTTTATATACCTATATTAAAATTAATATTTACCACCTCAAAAAATTGAATCATGTAAAATGGATAACATATTTTTAATTATAATAATCAATAATCTTTAATGGGTTTAACTAAATTTTTGGTCAAAATGAATAGTTTCCAAGGTAAAAAAAATTCACCACGATAAGAGTTTAAAGGGATAATGAGGGGGTTAAAATAGATATATGCCATAAAATATCTCTAATATTTATCTTAATTTAATTGTTTTAATGGATTTATACATTAAATTATCCCATATTAAAAATAGTACTAAATTTGATCCACTTTCCATGAAAATGGCATTTATTATCTTTAAATGTTCTTAATATTTGCAACTGTGTAACCACTACTACTCACATATCCACACAACATGATCACTCTATATCAACAAAATTCTTCCCCAATAGATTCTAATATTTTCTACTTATAATTAAACAAGCATTTATAAACAAAATTCCATTTTAAAATGGGTAAATTATCAATTAATAAATGAAATTATAGAAAATACTTACACTACTTTGGTAATTTTAGTCCATTATAAGTTATATCTTTTCAATCCAAAAATATTGTAAATTATCAGGAAAAATGATATTATAATCATTATACAATGATAATATTATTTATATACATATAGGTTTAGGATAAATCTAATTGTCATAGAAAAATTAACTGATAGCCTAGATCAATAGGTTTATACCCTATAAAGCCCATTTATCATACCTTCTAAAGGAGATAACATCACTGAGATTTTCCCTAGATCAATCCAAAGATATGATTAAACAACTAAAGTACAAATGAAACTATTTAGGGGATAATTTCTAGCTCATTGAGATTTCGAATCAAACTATGTTCACTGAACCACCACAAGAAAATATCACCACCGTACAACCTATCTTTAAGGAAATATCTGGTGTAATAAAGAGATATGCATCTAGACCCTAATATTATGAATTTCTATATTTTTATTTATAATAAAATAATGCATATATTTATCATTTATTACTTTATAAATTTAAATTAATTAAGTGAGATAAAAAAAATATTCTGATATGATGAGACACAAATTATATTTTTATAAAATATATAGTTTCAATCAATTATCTTTTTTATCAATTCATGAAGTTTTAAAATAAATAGTATTTTAATATAATATTATTATTAAATAAATTTCATTATATTTAAATTATAATATTATTATTTAGAGTTAGTTATAATTTTTATATGTGTCTGTAAAATGTTATTTTCAAAAAAGCAATATCTTTTAAAAATATGAATTCTTTATTTAAAAGATTAAATAATCATATTTAGGAAATTATTTTTATAAAAAGATATTAATTTTTAATCATAATTTCTAACTTATCCAGCAGTGATTTTTTCATTAAATTCATAGTTAGTTTAATTATTAGGTAAAAATTAAATACGATATAATTGTATGTTGTGTATTATAACATCATAAAAGCAAAAAAGTAATGTAATAAATAATATAACGAGTATCTATAGCCAATATTATAATTTCACTTTAAAATAATGTTTTTTAAAAGTTATTTTTTTAACTTTATAAACCCTTAATGATCCCTCCAAAACCTATATAATATTTTAAGGTTTTAAAATCAATTATTTATATACATGACTCACTTCCACAAAACCAAGGGTATTATTTTATTTTTTTCGGTTCTTATCCTTAAAAAATAATAAAATCCACTACACTATGTTATAAAACATAGGTAAAAACCTTGGGATGGTTGGTTTTTTGTTTAATTTATCATAGGGATTCTAAAACAAATGGTTTTAAATTAATAAATAAATTCTTCTCAATTTTTCCGAAAAAACACAACCATTCTTCCATCCTTATTAACTCAAAACCCTTGTATAATAAATCTAATCTTTACTAACCTCTCTATATCCCTCCCACGGTATTCCCAAGATATTAATAAGATCTTACCAGTCTTTTAATAGTTCCCTATCGAGGTAAGGGATCATATCCTACACCTCTTTATTCCTGTACCTTCTTTATATTAGGCCTTTTAATTCCGGATTGTTCATTTTGGGATATGTTTTTACACAACCATATTACCTTAATTATCATTTAAAAGTTATTATAGGCCTCTTTAACTCTCATAAAACCCTTCAATGGGTCCTTATATACCCCCATTATGTCGCTGAAATTATCTTGTGATGTTTTCATGAAACAAATTAGTGAATACCCATCCCCATTTCCACTTAATGGTATTTACCTTGATGTAACTATATCATTGATTGGGTATTTAAATTTATGTGACCAAAAACCCATACTTTTTTGTTCCAATTTTTTGAAATACGATCCTTTTTTAAATTATTCTTCTGGCACACTTATGCATTTACATGATATAAATGTGATGGCTGGGCGTAGAATTATATAGCCCTCTAATACATTGGTTAATGTTGTTATCTCATGAGATTCCATTTATCATGCACGAGAGGTTATTCCAAGAACACTATGTTATTATGTTGTGGTTTTTGTCCTTGAATTATTCATAAGATTTAATGTTTTATGTTTTTCCACAATCCTAGGTTGCCTTTTTGTTATCATAGTTTATCATGCTTCAATGTCCATGTTTATGATTTTGACCCAACTTCTATTACCTTACTATACATATTAACTCACATGTACTACATTAATCATGTAATTATTTTATTATACTCATAACAGTATTTATATCTAAATCCTTTTTTATATGTACCCCCCAAGTTATCTCATGAAATATTATAAGATCATTGGATTTTAAGCACATATTATGGAGTCATTAAATAATTTTGTAATACCCATGTTTCAAGTAATAGTTCTATACACATAATTGTCAAAAAGACAATATCCCTCTCGATAATATTGGGTTTTATAATGTGTATCCTTATATAATATATCATGAATTAAAGTGTATTAAAATATGGGTTTTTATAGTCGGTATTAGAAAAAAAATCATGTTATTATTGGGGATTAGGATTAGAAAACTCTATTGAAATCTATATGCATAAGAATAAACATAGGAAAACATCCCTAAATTTTGGTATGGTATAGAGTCTGTGGTTTCCAATAAAATTATTCCCTGTAGGGATACTAAAGGTGGATGTCTCTCTGGTATAGTTTTACTTAGGGGTTTTAACCACAAAATGGAGAATTGAGCTGGACTCGATCGTCACCTGGTGCATGACAATAGGACATATCACACAACTGGTTTGACACTCCAGGGGGGATATGATTTTTAAAATTCCAAGGCTATTTATGAACCATTATGATGGTAACAAAAAATACCATAATATTTTATGTTATAAAAAATATCATGGAAAACTTGGGTTGAAACCTAGAAATTCATATGTTAGGTAACACTTGTTATTTATGATTTATCACTTAAATGATAATCCCTAAGCCTATTTTAGTTGAAGTAAATGATTAGAACAATAATCAACTTGTGAAATGAGGGCCTATAATCCATTAATGAACATAAAATCTCCTATGTGACTATGGAACTACACATTCTTTCATATCATGCAATTTTATTAGAACTATTCAAACACCACTGCAAAACATGGAAGTAGAGCTACAGGTAAAATAGTAAAGAGAGAAATTATTTTATCTTTAGTATAAAACTCCTTCAATATCAAAATTGTTGGGTATAATTTCCCCACAAAAACATTATGTTACTCTCTTATGAGGGATTTGATTCTATTATGGTTATTGGTTGGATTTTCTTATATATATCCAACATAAATTAGAGAGAGACAAAAATCACCCTATGTATCACTAATTATCCTCTGATTCTATACAAGTAAAAGGTAGAGGATTAATATTGTGTTATAATAATATTAATCATGGTTATTATTACCATATAATACATAATATAAGGATAAAATGATTGAGGATAAAGAAAAAACCATTATGAATGATATTCCCATTTTAAGTGAATTCAATGATGGGTTTCCCAATGAATTTTATGACCTTCTTCCTAGACAAGAGTTTAAGTTCTTAATCAAACTTATACCTTGATATTTTTAAATATCCAAGTCTCTATATATATTGTGAATTATTAAAAATTAGGAGTTTTGGATGGAAGTACCAAAGAATCTATATAAATGGATTATACTTCCAACTGCTTCACCATGGGGTGAACCAGTCTTCTATGAAGAAGAATGATAGTTTAATTCACCTCTACATTTATTATCATGAACTAAAATAAATAATTATAGAAGACAAGTATCCTCTACCATGGACTGATTACTTGTTCGATCATCTACAAGGATCTTAGTACTTCTCTAAGGTTGATCTTTAGTTGAGATATTATCATGAAAAGTTGAAGAAGGAGGATACCCCCAACATTACTTTTTCTATAAGGTATAGGAAATAAAAGTTCACAATAACACCATTTGGACTCACTAATGCTCCAAAAAATCCTAAAATTAATTAATAGAGTCTTTTATATAAAATATTTGTATCTACTACAAAATCATGGAGGATAATGAGAATAACTTGAATGTTGAAATGATGACCTTATAGAAGAAAAATATGTATGAAAAATAATGTATATTTTATTCTTGGATGGATCAAGTAACATTATTGGGGCATGTTGTCACCAGAAAAAGGATATTTTTAGATGTTATAAAAATAGAAGCAATTGAATGATGTCATAGACCAACATCTATGATATAAATCTATAGTTACCTTTAATTAGTGGGGTACTATCATCAATTTGTGAGAAACTTCCCATGATTTTAAATCACACTAAATAAAATAATTCAGAAGAGGGTGGAGTTTATTTGGATTGATGAATGTGAATAAAAATTTAATGATATTAAGAAGAGAATAATCCTATAACCTATAATCAAATTACCCAATAGTGGGGTAGGATTTGTGATCTACATTAATTTTCCCAAATAAATTTGGGTTGTTTACTCGTGGAAGATGAAAATTTAATAGAATATTCCTCCTTATAATTTAATATGCTTGAGTATAACTACCAAAAACATAATCTAAAATTGGTTTTAGGGATCTCCATGTAGAATATATAGAAACATTATCTCCACAAAGAGAAGTGTCACATATATACAGATTATAAAAGCCTCAAGTATATATTCTCATAATGGTATCTCAATATGATCCAATGAAGGAGGTAAGATCTATTCAAGGATTATGATTTTTCAATCTATTACCATCCTCGGAAGGAAAAAAAAGTTGTTGATTCTCTAACTATAAATAATCCTAATACAATATCCATGATGGGGATTTCAAGGGATCCAATATTATTGAAAATTTAAAGGATATACATGGAATTAATAAAAAAATCTTTATAATTTTATTCTAAAATAATTTCTCAGCCATCCATTCTAAAAAGGATCAAAGAGACCCAGAAATATGATGAGGTTCTATTTAAAAAGGTAGAGAATATTTCGGAGTTCATTTTTTCTAAATATGTAGATATAAGGCATGGAACCCATATATGAATCCCATAAAAACCATAACTAAATATGGAAACTTTGGATGATGTGCAGACCTTATCATACTATATACATATAGGAAGCACTGATATGTATATATATTTGAAGCAAAAAATCCGGTGGGATAACATGAAGAAGTAGATTTCATATTATTTATCTCAATGTTTGTTACACCAAAAAGTCATGGTCAAACAATAGATGCACAATTATATGTTGCAACTATTACCCATACTAGTATGGAAATTGGAAAACATAATAATGGATTTTGACAAAGGACTCCCCAGGACACCTAAAGGAAGTAATACCATCTTGGTGGAAGTTTATTACCTTACCAAGTCACCACATATTATTATTATCAAGGAATATTTATCTCTTGACCAACTCATAAAGATATACTTAAGGGAAGTTGTGGGACATCATGAAGTTACACACTTTATTATATCTAGATGAGATATGATGATTACTACAATGTTATAGAGAATATATTAGTAAGTGTTGGATCAAGAACTGGGATTTATCATTTATTATCACCCTAAGAAAGATGGTTAGTCTAAAATAACCATTCAAACTCTATTGTATATACTAGGATATTTTCCAATGGATTTCAAATGATTTTGGGATAATCACCTTACATTATTGTAGTTCCTATATAACAATAGTTTTCATTCTATCATTCAAATAGAACCTTATAAGGGTTTCTATGTGAATATATGTTTGAATCCAACATGATGGGATAATGTTTGAGTGTGGAAGATGATGAGGCAGATATTATCAAATATATTTTAGTGAATTTTCCCATGATTCGACATCATAAGAAATCCTCAAAAAATCAAAAAAAAAAATTTATAGAAAATCATCAAGAAGACCTAGAGATTTATGTTGGATATGAACTGGTCCATCATACACCACTACAGTAGAAATTAATGAGGTTTGGGAAGAAGGACAATCTTATTACAAGATACATTATCCCCCTCAATATCCTTGATTACATCGAAGTAGTGGTTGAATGACCAACACTCCCACCTAACCAATCTCATGTACATGATGTGTCCTCTACATCCCTCTTGGGGAAGTGAATAGCATACCAATCACATGTAATGAATCCATAGGTGGTGCCATTTTAGAATGGTATTTTATACTGGAAGGATCTTGTAAAGATCTTAGATTATAGATACAAGGTTTTATGGAACAAGACAACTCACCTGTTCAAAGTGCTATAAAATAACTACAAGTTTGAGGAAGTGACTTAAGAATCGAAAGAGGTGATGAAACATAAGCTACTTCCTCTTTTTTAGTTTAATATTGAAATTTAAAGGATAAAATTAGGGAAGGGGGGAAAATGTAACAACACAAATATTTATAAATTAAAATATCCTTTTAAAATGAGTAAATGCCTTATTTAGAACTACACTTATTGAAAATACATGCACAACTATTGTTATTTTGGACCATTATAACTTAGGTCCAATCATATTTAAAACACATTTATGTATCATAATTTTTGATGGAATATTCTTTATATAGTGATCATTTGAATAATATATCTATATAGTGTTATGATAAATCCAATTGACACAGATAGAGGAAGTGATGGCCTTGACAAGTAGGATCATACCCTATGAATCCCATTTATCTGAGCTTTCACATGAGATAATATCATTGGTATTTTCCCTTGACCAATCCCAATCTAAGATTCAATAACTAAATAAAATGACAAACCATTTATAAGAGAATTTAAAGCTCATCGAGATCATGCCCCCAACGACATTCACAGAACCAAACCAAGAAAATCTCAGTACTGCACATCATACCTTTAAGGAATCCATTAGTGTAATCAAAGGTTGTATATCTATACCCTAATAGTCTGAATTTGTTTATTCTTATTTTTAATATAATATTTTTTACTTTTTTATTTTTTATTACTTAATAATGTTTAAAAAATACAATTTTATAAAAAAATATATTTTCATATGATGAAACACAAATTGTATCTTTGTGAAATATATAGTTTCAGTTAAGACCCTATTTTTGAGGAATTAAATAATTATTGAAATAAATAATTTTTTAGTAAAATATTGTTATTAAATAGTATTTATTCATTATAAATTATTAAATAGTTTTTATAAAATCAAATGTAATTGTAAAAATGTTTTAAAAACTCTTATTGTAAAAAACCCAGTATTTTTCAAAAATCACAGTATTTTTATTCAAAATTATCAAATATCATATTTAAATAACTATTTTGAAAAATAAATATATTTTTTAAAATAAGAACAATTAAATTATCTATTGTAAAATTTTCATAATTTTATGAGACATTCAACTTTTTGGAAAAAAATTAAATAAATTATAATTATATGATATGTTTTATGACAACATAAAAACCCAAAAGTGGTGTAACAAATACTAGAAAGAGTGTATATGACCTAAATTATTTCCTATTTAAGTAATATATTTTTTAAGAAATTTTGTTACTTTTATAAACTGTTAATTAATTCTCTAAAACCTATATTATATTTTAATTTTTTAAGATCAATTATTTATAAACATGACTCACTTACACATCACTAAGGGTATTATTTTTAGGAGTTTAGTTCATAGAATTATAAGCTAAATAATTCCACTACAATTTTTTAGAATTCATGTGAAAAACATGGGACGGTTTGTGGTTTGAATTTACTGATCATATAGAGTGGAAAACCTACATTTAGAAATCAAAAAAACATTCATCTCTCTTTTTAAATAAAAACCCACCAACCCATCCATTCATATTCAGTCAAAAATCTTATAGCTTGATTTTATTCTGACCTTACCTATATATATAACTCATAAGGTGTTCTAAATATCTTAATAATTTCCTATAAAGATTTTAGAAGTTCCCTCTCAAGGTAAGGGGTCATCTCCTTCTTCTATTTATTCAAGCACCTTCTTTATATTGTTCCATTAGATTCCCAATTGCTCATATTGTGATATATTTTTACACACCCCATTGGTAGAACTTATGATTTCCATGAGATTATATTCTCATTTAACTATTATTAAATCCTTCCATGAATATTTATGTACCCCCCTTTATACTTCTAAAATTATCATGTGATTTTTTCATGCCTAACATTTGTGTAGTGAATACCATTCCCATTTCAACTCAATGGTATTCACATAGATGTTCCTATCCATATATTATTGTTTAATTATATGTATGTAACCAATAATAATTTATTTTTGGGTTTAATGTGACTAAATATTATTCATTTCTGATTGTTATATGTGACACAATAATGCCTGTACATGATATGAATGTGGCAGGTGGGCCAGAATTATGCAATCTTCCAGTGCATTGGGTGAAATTTTTTTCTCATGATATTCCATATATGGTTAATGGGAGATTATCCTAAGAACACATTGTTTTAATTTCATGGTGGTTTTCCTTGAATTATGATGATGATTCCATGTTTTATTTTGTTTCCATATTCCAATTTTGCCTTTATATTTTCATCTTTTTTCATGATTTTATGTTCATATTTATGATTCTCACCCCTCTTATGTTACCGAGATATTACTAATAACTCACATGTACCTCTTTCATCATGTTATGCTTTTATTATTCCCTTACTAGGCTTTATAGATCACCCATTTATTATGTACATCCCCATGTTTTCCCATACAGTATTAAAAGATCAATGGATTTTAAGAGCATGGTGTGGAGTCTTTAAATAATTTTGTTACACTCGTGTTTCACGTTAAAATACTATTTACCTAATTTCCCAAAGGAACTAGGCCTCACGATCTTCTGGGTATGTATTAAGTGTATCCTTATATAAAAAATCATTAATTAAGGTACATTAAAATATGAATTTTCATCTCCCCATGTTCTAGATGTTGTAGTATCACTAAAAACCCAATCATATAATTCTTAATGTGTTAGTGAAGGAAGATATGTAAGAAGGAGTTATATGTCTTGGTAAAATTAGTTAAATTTTATTTATTCTTATACCTCATTAAAATCTATTCTAAACCTCATAAAATAAGGAAATTTTTAAATTTACTATAAAATAAATTTTTTTATTGATGGAACAACTAATTTCTACTTCTATTTCATCTAATGGATAAGAAAAAAATCACCCATGCATACATATAGACCATTATCTCCATAAATAAATTCATTATATTTTTTATCACCCCATTTCATAGATAATTATATAGATGGAATAAAAAAATATATATAATATTTATGACATGATTATTATTATTTAATGATAAAATATCATTTACCTAATTACCCTCTCATCCATTGGAAAATGATAACATAGCCCATGTGTACGTGTGGAGTACCACCTCCACGAAGTGATATCATTCATTTCTCATTTAAACCTTACATGGTTGTTAATAATAAAATATTTACTGAGTAAATATGATATTTCTGAAAAAATTATGAATCTTTAATGGTAAACCATTACATACCTTGTTTACTTTTCATCCATTATAAAAAATAAAAATGCCCACCAAATTTACATGTGAACTTCCATCTCCATGAAAATGATGTATTTAATTTTTTATAACATAATAAAATGGATATTTTTAAAATTATATCAAATATAGAATCATGATAATTATAAAATGTTTAATATTCTGTATATTAAGAACCCATGACCAAGGTGAAAGGACCAGAACTTCTAAATCAAACCATGCATAAGAAACAAAATATTTAACATCTAAATAATTTATTTAAATAAATAATTATGTGAAAATGGGTAAAAAGAATATATGAATAAATTATATACATAAAATAAGATAAAATTAGGATCTTATATATATGAATACTAAATATACATATATTTTACTAGAGTTTAGAATGTGTCCGACCAAGCAAAAATTCAATGTAAGGGGTTATTCTTCAACTTTGTTTTTATTCGATATTTTTATGTTGAAATTTATATTACGGGAATTAAATGATATTTATATCCTAATAACCTTATATTTTCTTATACTAAAGTTATTTTATGGGTTTTAAATTATTATTTCTATTTAATGTCTTTTTGATTCTCAAAACCCTTAATAGAAAGTTTTTATAAAAACCCAACCATACTTCTCTATTATGGTTAGGAGTATTTCTATTTCATATGAATATTCCTTATTTTACCATATGTGTGTTTTTTTATAATTTATTTATTTATTATGTTCAATTTTATTTAACTTTTAATTTCTATTTAACTTTATAAAAGGTATATTTTTAACATTTTTTGTATAAGTAATTTTGTGAATTTTTACAAAAGTTGGAGAAAAATGTTTCTACAATTTACCACATGACCGCCATTTTCCTAATATCATATCAATTATTAATTATAAATCTTCATCAATAAGTTTTCTTATAGTTTCAAAGAAAATCATATTCCCATTATTTGAGGATTTGTTTAATTGTTTTAAAAAATGATATTTATTCTCATTTTCAAAGAGACGTTCTAATGTCTTTATAAAGTTATTTTTAATCTATATCAACATCTTGTAAATATTATTTTGGTTCAATGAGTCTATAGACTAATCATATGATCCATATTTTTTCTCTGGATGGCCAGTGATCTTGTTCTTTAATTTATTTACTGGGGGAAATATTGACATTTTATGTGATCATTTTAAAAAACATATATTTATGTTGATTACGTGTTATATTTTTATTCACCCTTTTAATATAATGAAAACATTGAACATAGTATGTTAGGGTTGGCGTCTGATATTATATATCCTCTCAATTCATATGCTTGTCTCATGAGAAAAACTTTTTTTAGTATTTTGTACATGACTTTACTATTTATGTATGATTTCTGGAGATGATCCCTTGATCGTAATATTATGATGTTCAAAATTCTGAATTATATCATTATTAAACCAATTATTATCATGCATGTGATTGTTTATATTATTATTCCATCCATATATATATTCTTTTTTAGGATATTAATTAAATGGGATATTTGATTTTTTTATCTCTGTCATATTAATCACGCCTTATTTATTATAAGATAGATTTTATTGTACACTTTCCCTTAATAGGCATATGATCTCACCCCAATATTTTTTTTCTTATCCCCAAGGTACCCATAAGTAAAATTATAATGACTTTTGGGGATATTGTAGAATATATAGTAAATTTCTCACTAGAATATATATTGTGTTTCATATTTTCAAATGTAATTTGATAGTCATTTATGTATCTAGTCTCACAAGACTAGTAAACTATTTTATCTTATGGTGTATGATCTACTTTATCTTTTTATAATTTAATATATTAAACACCAACTATTAGTTACTAGATGTAGGGTTATTACAGTTTTTATTGGAGAAATTTTGTTAGAAACATTGGGAATTAGATCTAGAATAACATTGTATAATATAGTGAGAACATTATGATAGGCCTTAGGATATTTAAGAAACTCATCTAGAATGTTTTAATTATATATGAATCATATTATTGGATTCAATAAAAATGATGTTATAAGATAATACAATATATTCCATTATCTATAAATGGTACCTTATATTAGAAATGGAAAAATATATCATCACTTATAATCTATGTAGGGGTTTCCCTCATGATCAAGTCAATGAATTCAATGAGGATGATGATGTATATGATCAGATTAGAACTATATTTGGTTTGTTGAATCTAGTCATAGTTAATCATTCCCATATAGATAAACTTGTTGAACCCCAACACAGTGCAACAATGTTGCACTACATCATGTGAAAACATCCCCCATCAATCAATAAGACTACAAAACCCTTAGTTGATGAGAAATGGATAATGTTCCTAGAGAAGTTATTTCTCACATTGGGAAATAGTGAAATGGAAAATGTTACCATGTCATTTGATCTTCTAAAGGGTGATATTGATTAGTGGTGGTCATTAATCTGAAAAAATAAGGATTTAGTGTAGATATAGAACATTATAGGGTCCTGAAAACTTTTTAAAGGGAAGTAAATACTCTCACAAGAACTTTGAAGAAGGATACAAACATTTCTATAAGTCCAGCAAGGAAAATGGACAACACCTAAATTGAAAATTTGAGAAGAAACATGAAAAAATAAAATTTTTAGGAGTTTTAAGTGACCCTCAAACCATGTCATGAGTGAAATCTAGCATGAGAATGTAATCATCATATTGTCTCGTGAACTTAGTAATTCGTGGATGAAGAAAGTTGAAAGGGTTTTACAGGCCATGAACCATGAACCACAACCCATGAAAACCCCGGTTGATCAAGTCTTCTGTGGGTTACAATATGTCTTTATGGGATTCCACAAAATATGTCGCATGACCACAAACATTATTTCCCTGATGCTCTATAAAAAGTGTATATGAGGAATTAAAGGAGGACGAACAAAGAAAGCACAGAGGAAACCCTAGAAGATGGAAGAATGAATTTGGAGGGGATTTTGACTTTGGTTTTGAATCATTGATGAATTGAAAATTGTGAATCACATTTTTGTAGGTATAACCAACCTAGAACCATGAAAAGATGTAACTTAATAATAATTAGTGAACTATGAACCTAATTGGCACCATCACATACCATAAATTCTCCATGGATGAACTCCCTACAGACCATAAGTTCCAAGACCCTTCATCAATACAGTGTTCCTCATTATGCTTCACCATACAGATTGAACCCTATGTCGTACAATGCATCAGTACACGTGTGTACCATGAAGCAGCATGGAAAACTAAAATCAGGACCGCATAACACTTTGCTACATGGTGGTCCACATCTAAGTCTATGTACTAATTTGGAATGCATACAACCCCTCTACCCACATAGAGACATGGTATGCGGGGCTTCCCCAATACCGTATGAGAAAACAGTACACCGAATGGGGCATCTTTGGGTGTCCTTCCCTCCGACCCCAATCTCACCCTTCCATTAACATCCAGTTATTCATAGATCCTATACGAATTATTCCACCATAATTAGGCCAAATTCCCCTCCAAAACCATCGACCCATATGATCATATCACTGGGCACATTGGAATGCCTAATTAAGTATACATACCCAATTTAAAAATATTCAATATGTATGTCCCCACTATTGTTTGGACCCCCGAAATGTCCCTAAGTCTACATTCCCATGGTAACCCAGAGTCCAACCTAGGGATACTAACATGAACCTCTCTACTCTAGGAATCGAGGATGATCACATTCTTTTCCATTCAATGAGAAATGGTGATCAGTAAAAGGAATCATGCTTTATTTTCCCTTCAACAAGAAGCAACATTCCTCCCCTTTCCCAGAACACATTCTGGGGAACTCCCACTAAGGTAAGTTGTAACATCCCAGGTAAATAAAGAATATGAATTTTTTTGTTTATTAATATTTGATAATTAAATATTAATTTTATTTTAAATGGTATTATATGTTAGATGGTGTACTTGACACGCAAAAATGGGTTTCTCTGAAATCTTATGTTGCACACAAGGATGATTCATACTGAGAGAAATAATAATATTATAACATTATTATTTTAAATGGTAGTCAATGCCTAGATGTTATATTCGTGGGAATGAACATAACTAACCATATTATTATTAAAAATGTTTTTTAAATATTTTTACATTTATCCAATAAAATTTATAGGATTAAAATGAGAATGAAACCAATTTTAATCATAAATACTCTAAAATTTTTGAAAGGTAGTTTTATTGCCTTTTGATGGAAAACCATTTTTTAAATTCTGTTTTTATAACTATTATATGTTCTATTTGAAAAAACAAACTACTTATTTAGAATCAGGAAACCAAAATTTACATTGGGTAAATTTTTGATATTTTTCTGATAAAGTTCATTTTTTAATGAATAGTGAAAATACAGCATTTTAAGTCAAAACTGTCTTTTCATCTAATTTATTTATATCGTTAGATTATCCTTTTTGTTGGTTTTAAAGTGTAATTACATTATATTTTTATCATTTAATCCAATTTTGGTAATTTTAATTAATTTCACTTTGAAAGTGGACATAAACACATGTCAATCTTTTGGTTGTTTTTACTTCTTTAAAACACACTTTTTTGGTTTTGACCATGGGAATTAATTTTAAAATAATTTATAAAACTTTTGTATTTTGAATTTGGAAAAATGGATTCCATATTTGGAATTATGAGGTCTAATTTTTTTAAATAGGCAACTTTTACTTATATACATTATGAAGAGTAACTTCAGTAAATATTTTATTTACCATGGTTAAAGAGAAATCTGGTAAATAAGGGAAAAAATAATATTATAATAATAATAAATTATCCTAAACCATGTATTAAGCCTATTTTATGAGATTTTTACGACCATAGGAATACTTGGGTCGATTTTAGCGCCCCATGGAGCCACTTGTTTAAGAAAATGACATTTAATTACTTTTAATTTAAAGTAAAGGAAAATATAACCTAAACATGAATCTTTTACAAAAAAGAATATATGGGATTATATAAGTGTTATCTTCGACTATAAATAGTCATTATAAAGCTAAAAATATTTTTTACATTATGGTATTTTATTTATAATTTATAGACATCATATAGATAAATTTATTTATGACACAATGATGATGTAGTGATTACCTTATTAATGAATGTTTTAAATAAATGAGATTATAAATATTAAAATAAATTTATTTTGAAACTTTTATGACATACATGAATTTTATGGATTATTATTACTTTTTATATTTTAATTAAGTATGTTTTTTGAAATAATCAAATTTTTATTTATTTTCAAAAAGTTGTGATTTGAATAGTAAAAAAATTGACAAAAATGAGTTGTTAAATCAATTTATATTTTATTAAATGATAAAACAGTTCTAAAAATATATAATTCCAAAAACTAAAATATATGATGCTAAAATTTTCATGAATTATCCATTTTTGGGTCTCTTGGCATTTTATAGTAACTATGTTAACCATATATTATGAATATAAAGGAAGACATGGTAAAAGATAAATATGTTTTCTAATGGTTAATTATAAAAGATAAGTTTAATTTTGTGATATAATCTTGTATAAAACCCATTGGATGAGAGTATTTAGAAAAAAAATTATATTATATTCTAAATATATCACTTTTTTGTTATCATCATTTGAAAATAAATTAAAAATAAAATAATACTTTCAAACTTTCCTAAAGTGACCCTCCTCCCTCTTATAAATGGGCACCACCTCTAACCCTTACTCAGACCTCTCAAGCCACCTTGGGACATCCAACATCTTCCCAAATAAGCTTCAAAAATCCCACCATTCCTCCCAAAGTCCTTACCCTAGAGATAAGGCAATTCAAGAGATCCCTTTGGCTCAAATCAAAAGAAGTTACCCAATTTGAGGTAACGTCTTCTCTGAAGTGTTTTCCCATTATTTTTCCTTCTACACTCCCTATGCTATTATTATTCTTGGATTACATAAAAACACCAGTATAATCAATATAATTGGTTTTTTATGATAATTATTCAAACTACACTTACACACAACTCAGTCTAATGGGTATAGAACACATGGTTTCTGTGGACGGTGAACTACTGCCTCATGAAACGATGAATATTCAATCTTATCCTACCACCTCTTATGGTGGCCATTATGAAGGAACTGTAATTATATATGATATATATGATATTTATTTTATCTCTATGATTCTTTAATTCTCATTTATAACATACCATTATGCTTTTCATGTTCAATGAATGCAATAATTTCATTTGAGGAACTGTGGACTACTACCCCCTCAACGTTATTTGACTCATTCATGCTATATATGGGACATATAAAGAATGGGATTAATGAAAATATGTATAATATATTACATAGATATTATACTGGAATTAAATTATAACTATCTATCATTTATTTTTCATTCCATTAAACATGAAAATGAAATGAAAGTAGTGTTCATGCATACTTACGACTTAGCATCTCCATGAACAGTGCATTTCATTTCTTATATACAAATGTTATGGACTATTATAAAATAAATATATACTATATATATATATGATATATAATATTTATAAATCATGAATATCATTATGTAAAAAATATAATTTTGAACACTTGGACAATTTATAATTATAACAAGTTCATTTTGTCTCAAGTTCCGAACATCGGAAAAATATCTGATATGAACTCAAATAATTAAATAATTATTATAGAAAGGTAATAAATGAAATAAAGGGAATAATAAACCTGAAAAAGGTTATGAATAATGTAGAAATTTACTTAATTTTATTATTCCAGAAATTAAAGAACGAATGAGTCAAGTCAGACACGATGTAAGGGACTTTGTCTCAATCTCCTTTCTTTGAGGCATATTTTGATTTATACACGACTTTCTATTATACCGTTTATAAACCCCTTTGAATTTTAATTTCATTCAAATGGAGTATTTTTCTACATAGTGTTTTACTAAATGAAAAAATTAATGTTTCTTTTTAATGTACACGGTGACAACGACCTTTTCGTTGTCACGAGAATTATTTGATATTTGTATTCCTTAACAAGTTGTGATGTTTTAAAATGGAAAATAAATAACTTATTCCATTTTTACATATTTTTGGTATTTAAAATGGTTTTTAAAGTGGATTTCATATTTCAATATCTTGAAATTATTTCCTATTATTGAAAATTAAATTCGTAAGATTGAAATGTTGATATTTTCGATCTTTTAGGTGTGGTGATTATATAATGGTACATAGGAATTTGACTGTTGGTTATGTGATAAACTAAATAACGAGTGGTTCCATGATAAACTAAGGATGGGTGGTTACGTAATAACCTACACTAAATTGGGTATGGAAGTTTGCCGTATGAAAATTCCATTTTTACTAATGATTTGTGGAAGTCGACCGTATGGTTATTTCATTTAAGTATGATTATGTCCCATGTTTACATTTTATAAGTTATGTGTATTTTATATGGGTTTTATAGTAATTTTTTTGTTACAAAGGGGTAAGAAATGAGGTTTTATTTAGTGAATAGTACCTAATACTAAATAAAGGTGAAATTTATTACTTATGATAAAGTATCCATGGTTTACATATTGTTTTGAAAAACTAACAGCATTCCTTCTTTGGGTATCCCTTACTGAGATTTTAATGGTAATACCAAGTTTTGGAAATGTTTTTTTACAGGACATAAAGTGGAATAGGGTCAAGGATGGGAGCAAGGAAAATTCATTCTATTTAAAACATCCAACTAAACATGTTTCTTTTATTTTAATAGTTATTATTTTATGAATAAATGGATACTAAGTAGAAGTGTCTACATGTAATATTAAAGTTGGTATGTATAAGTTATTACATAATTCTCTAAATCACTAAACCTGAAAAGATCCTCAATGTGAGTTATTAACTTAATTTAGGATTATGTAATGTCTAAGTGTGGGTCCTTATATAAGTCCATAACCATATGAGAGTTTAGCCACATGACCTCCAATGTCATCCCACAATAAAGGGTTCATTTCACCGCACCCTCACCCATCATCACCTCAACTTCTTCCACCGTAGGCCCGACATATTCATCAGACAGAGAGAAGGTGTGTGGTTGTTTGAATTTATTAAATCCTCTAGTTTATCACAACCAATTATGACTCACGTGGGCTTATAGATTTATGATGATTACAGCATCTACACAATCAGACGAACATAATGAACTATGAGAACTCTAATTCCTTTTTAAATCAGGATACGTAGGATGCCTGCATGAAGGCCCTAGCTCAAAGGGGTTCCCTTCTATAAGGTTCAACCCAATCATGTCCCCCCAAACAATAAGCTTCCATGTGTAAGACCTATATAAAATGGACTATGAGAACTCTGATTCCTATTCAAACTAGGATACATAGGATGTCTACTTAAAGGCCCGATCTCAATGGGGTTACCTTCAAAAAGGGTCCAATTAATTAAGCCACCAACAAATGGGCCACCTCCCAGGTTCAAGCCCTGAGCTAACCAAACTATGTGGGCTCTTGTTCCTCTTATGAGTATATATAGAGAAATCCCATCATTTGGGTCCAACCCCAACATGAAACCATCTTTCATCTCTCATTGATGATGATAAACTCTAGATTGCCTTATTGTATGGCTTAAGTCAGTATTGCCTCAGTAGCATCAAATCTATGTATATCCATGATGATCATGCAAGCTAGGGGTATACCATGGATACAATCTTAAAAAATGAACCAAGGATTCATGAACATAGGAACATGACTTATATCTATAAGAGAGTCATGTAGTAGGCAATGGTTCCCCCCAAAAGGGTGTGTTGAGCCCGACCTCCCATCCTCTCGACCAATGGAGTCCTTAAGTGTTGTTGACTGAATTTTCATCCAAAAAGAACAGTCCTTTGTAATTAAAGTCCATGAATCGTGGATACCAGGGTCATTGGGTGTTTCTGGCTCCACAAAAAAACTCGTTTGAGACCATCTAAGGAATTCAATTCCTTATAGGACTGATTTCTCAAATACTTAACCACATGCAATTTCCTTCTAGGTTCATTAAACGGTGGAACCTTCTTTCATAATGCATGAGGGATAATTTTACTAGTCCTTGAAGGGTCAATCCAATTCCCCCTAAATGATAATGATGCAGATTGGGTAGAAACAATGATAGAGACATCGAAGTTTCTATAATAATGAACAAATGTCTGTCACTTGTCATACCATTTTCCATTTTCCCCAAACATGTACATGCATCACCTTAGGTAAAAAAAACAAGTAATAGAAGTATTTTAGGGTTATATTCTTCATAAAAATACTTTCCTCGTGAGAAAATTGTGTATATGGAATGAAATTCCTAAATATGAAGAAAAAAGAATTGGAAAATGTTTTTTAATATAAATCTAAGTTTGCAGGGTAAGAAACGCATGTTGTGGATTATGTATGTAATCCAATATTGATCACTTCTTTGACGGGATAAATCCTAGACATAAAAAGGCGTTATTATATCCCAAAATATTAGTATATAAGGATATATTATCAATTTTCATCAATAAATAGAATGGATTATCAAAGTCTGATGTCTTCTATTGAAATCAATAATAAAAGGAAGGTGTTTGAGAACATTAAAAAAAGAAATGTAGAATAAGGGATGAAGGTAAAATTAGATTTTCCAGAACGTAATAGTTTTAAGAATAAACACTACTAAACATGTATGAAGGGAATTGGATTTTTCCATATGTTTCGATACAAATGACATTAATTTCGTGAATTAGTGAGAATGAAAGAAGCCAAAAATTTCCAATTCTTTAAATATAACTGGATGAGTAACTATCCAAATGAATACCACGAGTTTAAAGGGAATTTACCTTAGAAAAAGGCCAATATTTTTTAGTTTGTACAGTTGAGATTGATATCCCTGATAACATGATAGCAGGTACATTGATCATAATCTAAAATCTAGTTAATGATTTATCTGATTCTATATTTGTAAACTTTTTTATATCTTTTATATTTAAAATAACATTAAATCTTCCCTTAACAATAATAGGAGAGAGTTTTCAATCAATAAATATAGTTTAAATATTATTACAATAATTATATATCAAGGAGTCTCTATTTAGATGAAATGATATTCCCTAGTTTCAAACTCTATTTTCATACCGATGATTGACTTTGACATAATCCATAATATTGATTATATTTCAATGTATAATGAAATAATTTATTATCAATAGTATGATATTAAAATTTATGAAGGGGAAGGGAATTCCTTGTTTTTAAGGATACAATTCATTATATGAATCTTTTATGGGTCTATATCTAGTGGCTCAACTTAATAAGATTATAGGAAAATAGGAATAGAAAACATTATCAATGTTTGGGAAATAAATTTAAAGGATATAGTATATGCCTATTATTCAAGAATTAATTGTTGTATTTATATAAAAATTCATAGGTCATCAACCTATAACATCCTGAATTTTTTAAAAGGTATGAAATATTATTTTTTCAATTAAATTATTTGGTTTTACCATTCTTTATTACCTAAAAGATTAATGAGGTTCAATGGGGTTTCTAGGGATTTTTCAGAGCCCAAAGAACCACCTTTTGAAGTACCGAACTAGGGAATACAGTAAGAAGAAACCCTATAACTCAGCCAACACAGTTTTTCTAATCTTGCAAAAGTATGGAAGAAGTGAGAATTGGTCTTCATGGCCTCTTTGTGGACATGTAGACTAGGGAGCATGATCATGTGACCTATCTCAGATAATTAATAGAAATAATTTTCATGTTCTATGCATGGTCAGTCAAGTTGTTTAAATATCCCTTGTGAGGGGTTCTCCATATAACATCCTAGACTTGGGTGCCACTAAATTAGTTCCCCGATCGGGGTCGTCACATGACCTCATGCATGCCTCCCTACATGCTAGAGGCTGCTGACTAGTAGTGAGGGTCTAGATTAGTTGCATGGGGAGATTGTACCCTCTTACCAGAGTAATCTATAGTTGAAAACACATAAACAATGAATGTGACATGAGCTAATCAATGAACAATCATAAATAATAATTTCTCAACTGGGTACAAACCATAACCAATAGTAAATTTGTTATGGCAATCAACAATTCCATGTGAAAAAAACCCAAAATAAGGAAAATAGAAAAATTTCCAAAATTCTCTTAAATTCAAACCAGGAACCTCATTCATGCATGTCCCATGTTAGAATCAACTCCCCTACATAGGTCTGTTTCCCTTATCCTGACCTGTAAGCATGAAATCCACTTGATTACCCAACGGCAGCCTGAAAAGAGTGTGGGTACAAATTAGTAGTCCACCACCAACGATGTCTTCAAATATCCAGAATAATATATAGTGCATGAACGTATAATAAATAACAAGAAAAGTAAAGACAAATTGGGGCTACCTGTCACGAACTGAATCTGGTAGCCACTTTTACAGGCACCAAACTCGGATTGTGGTGAGGCCTAAAGGGAATTACCTATCCCCACAGGCTTGAAAAAGTTATTAGGTATCATTTATCTAGGTTTGGGAATGATTTACCCAAATATGTATACATAAAACATCAAAAACATTTGGTAAACTAAGCCTGAAAAATTCATAAAAAACTTGTTTTAAACAAAAATACATAACTGAATACATAAGATAAAATGAAATAAAAAATTTCAAAATACACAAAGAAACAATAGAAAAATAGACCCAAGGACTACACACTACATGGGTTCATCACCCACAAGTCATCTCCAAAACTCCGCACCAAGGATGAGAACTAACACCCTAAACCTCCATCACCCATAACATTCCCTTTACCTGAGTCAAGAATAATAAATTCTACTTACACCCTTAATCCCAATAGGTTATCACCTAATGATTCCAAATATCATGCAGTATAATGTAAAAAATCATGTAGTTTTTATATACAATGAAAAGTGATGACAATTTCCAAGAAATATAACTTTCAAATGAAAAGAGTTTTCTAGATAAAACATTCAGAATGTTAACACTTTTAAATGTTAATTTTATCTACTATAATATACATCCAAAAAATTCCAAATACAATGGAAAATACGAAAAATACAATGAGAAACAAAATTAGGACTATCCCTAGGCACTAGATAATCTCGGGCCCTATTTAACTCGTACCTCGGTGTAAAGTAACCATAGTAAAATCTGTTCTCCTGACCAAGACACTAGTAGGGAAAATAAGCATAACCTAGTGGTCCCTAATCATCATTCATATAGTTTAGTTAGAGTTTTTGTTATCGAAATTCTATGTGAAACATGGAAAAAACCCATTTGGTCCATTAGCCGTACTAGTACAAATTCGCCCCACCTAGGTACCCGGACGTCCCCCTTTGTGATAAAACAATTTCAACATGATATATAAATCAATTTTTATATAAACCACCACTAATAGTCACATACAAATACTACAGTATATATACACATTTTAAACCACTTAAAACACACAATATAACACTTTTATTTTTAAATGAAACAATTTCTCAAAATCCCGCATTATTTTGCACCCTAAAATCCATGAAAACCCCACATTGTACACTATTTCCACACTTGTAAGTTACTAAAATAGAAAATTCACCCCAATAAATTTCCATTAAACCAAAAAATCAATTTTAGGGTAGCTCCATGTCAACCAAGAAATGATAAAATTGTAAAACCACCATTTACACACAAACATGGCACTTAATGTTCACATGTTCCAAAAATACCATTAAAATCCATTTTCACAGTAACAACGAAAGGGGAAAAACATAAAAAACAGTATTTTCATCCCTATTATAGTTTAATCAAAACAACTAATTTTTTTTAGGGAATCCCCCAATAATCCAATAAAACATTTCATCTGAAAACCCCCAATTTCACACCGAATTGGCATTTAAAATTCAAATGCAATAAAAACACCACTAAATTTTTTTTCAAAGCAATTATAACATGAGATAAACATGAAAATATGATAAATACATCATTATAATACACAAATATTTCATAAACATTAGAATAACCTACCAAATCAAAGGAAACCCATGAATCACCGTGCGAAAATGAAGTCGCGCCATTGCATCACTAAGAGGGTCTTCGATCGAACCTAAAGCCACAATAATTGACCACGAAAACCCAAGGATAAACCCAAGGTTCTAAATCCAACCCCTGGTCATTTGGGACTACAAGTAAATTGAATGATACTTCAAGGGAATGGGGGAGGAACTAAGGAAGAGAGACACTTGAGATTCATTGAAGTTCCTCCACCAAATCTGCCTTAAAAATGGCATTCCAAAGAGGTTTTGAGAAACTTGGTGGTCTGAAATGGATTCTATGTTAAAATAGGAGGATTAAGGGTCAAATTTGGAATTGGAATTGAGGAAAATAGTAATAATTGATAGTGTAATGAAGGAAATAAGTTACCTCTTAAAATCAGGATGATTTGAGAAACCCTATGATGTTCAGATCTAATTCGCAATGAATAAGAGCTCCAAAGAGGGGAGAAAGAAGATGGGTGCACAGTTGGGTTCAGTGGTCTTTAGTGACACATAGAATCACCAAAAAATCAAAACAACCAAATATGTCATTAAATAAACAATTTCTTTTTCAAAACTGAAAATGGGCCTTCAGGCTGGCCCAATTCCTTAAATAAAAACCCAAATCCACCGTTATTATGGATTACTAAAGGTCCAAAATAGAAAATTTGGTGTCAATATGTCAGTCTATTCCATTTTTGAAGTGTAATTGGTGCAAAATATTAAAAAAATTAAACAGTTATAAAAGAAAAAAACTGGTTTTTAAATCTGGAAACGGGCCCACGGTTTGACCCAAATCCTGAAAACTCCCCCATTCCTCAAAAAATGCATGGGACACCCCCAGAACAAAGTATTAATGTAAATTAAATGAACAATACCTTTAAAATATGTCATGTATGTGACAATTCTTCTCAGTATGAAAACTTTATATCCTAAAAAGTCAACCATAATCTTGATCGGAAAATAGGAACGAATACACTTCCTCAACCCATGACTTCCGCTCCCATGTCTCATGGGTATCATTACCATGATACCAATGAACCCAGACCAGTGGAATAGACATTCCACAAATCACCTTCTCATGTAGGTCCACTTTTTTCACTGGCCGCTCAAAAAATGACAAGTCAGGCTCTATCTCCAGTTCTTCCCAACTCAACACATGGGACAGATCCGGGTTGTATTTTGATAGAGTTGATATTTTCATTATTATTTATATGTTTTTCAATGATTTAATCCCTCCTAATTATTCAATGTGAGTGTATTTGCATCATTTATGTGTTTTTGGTGTATTTTGGGCTTAAATGTGAAAATGGGGTAATTCTGTAAAATTGTCAGTTTTATATAGCTTCAGTTTTTCGGTCATAACTTTTATAATATGGGTCCAATTGAAGTGAATATTTTTTTTAGGATTCCTATACTTGTGGGCTTAAAATTTTCCGTTTGGACCAAGACCCAATTCGAAACCCAATGGTGCATAAAATTAAATCAAGTTGAGAAATCAGTTTGGAAGGCAGAATGGACCCCACTTCATTAAATATGCAATATCTCCTCCAGACGACCTTATAATGAGGTGATTCCAGCTGGTGTCGACATAGGACTTCCAAAGGACGGCTCACATTAAATTTCATAAATTATTGAGCTCATTAATGCATCCTTTTGGCGCGTCCAAATGGAGTGGGTGAAACAGTGTTTGGCGGCCAGAAAAGTAATGGTCATTGATTCGGCCATATCTTTCTTTAAACATGTCCAATGACTCTCAAATTTTAAGGGTCGATATAAAACATACTTTCCAACATTCTATAAGAAGGTACCTCAGTGAGTTTCGGCCGGATGGTGGGAAGAACATAGTCAAACTTCTGGAGGACAGATTCTGGAGGATCAAATTTCTGTTCTTTCTTTTCTCTCTTTTGTTCTTCTTAGTTTTGTAATGAATTATTCTTTCCCCTTAGTCACAATTACCCTTACCATGGTGGGGTAAACTTATGTGTGATTGGGGAAGGAGAGGTTTTCCATATTGTATTTCATGAGTTCCTTCTATTAATGTTTTAAAATCCTCTTTTCTCTTCTGCGAATCTGTTTCAATTTCTTATAACAGTTTTTATTATCATGTACGATTGTATATGATTTTAGATTATGTTGTTCATTTATATTTGGTCAATGATCAATATCTCCCTCCACTAGGTTCTGGTTTATAAACAATGGAATAGACCAGGATTTAGTGGTGTAGTACTCGGTGATCACCAGTACGTGTGTGAGGAGTAGTGAATGTTCTTGATTACTTGGGATAAACAAGACCCGATTGGGAATTGACTAAGATAATTGGGGGTATTTTCTACAACTCTATTAAACATTGGAAGGAGAGTAGACCAACCTAAGATTTTAGTAAGGTTTATTCTCACATTTTTTGACCAAGGGAGTGAGAAGAAACGATTGTGTATTCTCACTCTTAACGATTTAGCAGAGGAGAATTGGGTAAAATGAACAATGATAGAATTACAACTGGAAAACTGACCCTAACCTGATCACCATTTCATATAACTGATTTAGATCACATAATTTGTCAATTTGTTTCAAAACTTTCACTTAATTACTTTACTTTATTTAGTTTCTTTCTTTTATTTTCTAAATCAAACAATTTCTAAAAACAACCTCACTTCTTTCTATTTTAAGGTGACAGCTTAATTGTTGTGCACTCCTCTCTGGAGACAACCTAGGTAATCCACTCTACTGCATTTTAACTTAGGTAATATTTGTTTTTGTCACACCCCACGACAGGCACGTGTCAAAACTTGGCGCCATTTCCGGGGAGGTGGTGCCAACATTTCTTTTCTTTTCTTTTCTCTCTTTTCACCTTTTCTCTTCAAAATTGCATGACTCGAACCTCAAAAACTGAACCTTTACCCATAGATCCTGAAATTGAAAGAACCTTGTTTAATAGACTTAGAAACATTAATTTAGAATCTGAATTTGAGTATGTTCCCCTTGCAGACTCAAGTGAAACTTCAAGTGTTCACTCTGAGTCTGTCATCATGGCTGAAAATCAAAACCAAACACTTAGAGACCTCTGTGCACCACAATTCCTTAATCAAAACAATCAACTTGTCATGCCAGTGTTACAAAATGATTTTGAAATGAAACCTAACATGATTCCTTTGCTTCCAAAGTTTCATGGTTTGGCTGGTGAAGATCCAAACAAACACATTAAAGAGTTCACACATGTTTTCTCAACTTTCAGACCCCGTGGAATTACCGAGGAGCAGGTAAAGTGGAAGGCATTTCCATTTTCATTGGATGGAGCTGCTAAAGAATGGTTGTACGGCCTACAACCAGGAGACGTACATGACTGGAATGACCTGGTAAGATGTTTTATGCAAAGATTCTTCCCCACCTCTAGAAGCACAGCCATTCGGAAGGAAATCTATGCCATACGACTATCATCTGGAGAAACCCTTTACGAGTACTGGGAGAGATTTAAGAAGGTATGTGCCAGCTGTCCACATCAAGCCATTGAGGAACACCACTTTCTTGTCTTCTTCTATCAAGGACTACTGGACAATGACAGAAACCTTCTTGATGCATCATCTGGAGGTGCCTTGATTGACAAGTCACCAGAAGAAGCCAAGGGCTTGATTGAGAAGATTTCCCAAAACTCGCAGCAATTTGGAACAAGAGGTATTGGAACAAGAGGTATTCATGAGGTACGCACTTCTCATCCATCACCCTTATTAGAAACTAAGATTGAAGAGCTTACTAGTTTGGTGAGATAGATGGCCTTGAAGCAAGTTAGTGACCAACAAGCGCCGGCTAAGGTATGTGGTTTATGCTCATCACCTGATCATTTTACTGACCAATGTTCTGAAATATAGGGAATGGAAACATGTGCAGCAGCCTTTCATCCAAGGCAGTTCCAGCAAAATCAAGGATGGAGAGAGCCTAACCAAGTCCAATATGGATTTGGAAATCAACAGAATCAAGCTAGGCCCCCGTACCAAAATCAGTTTCAAAACCAACCCCCATTCCAGAATCAATTCCAGAACCCTCCACCATTTCCACAAAAGCAGTCTTATAATCAGCCTTCATACCAAAAACCAACCAATATCCAAAGACCCTATGAGCAACCATCCACTAGTGCCCAACCTCCAAGTCAAAACCAACAAAAATCTGAGTTTGAAGGACTGAAAGACACTGTTAAAGATTTTTCCAATAAGTTTGAGAGTCTCATGGACTTTCTGACCAAAAATCCAGGTAAACTCCCTTCCCAAAAAATCCCAAACCCAAAAGAGAATGTTAGTATTATAACTACAAGAAGTGGAAAATAACTCCAACCACCATCCACCATTGAACCTGAAACAAGAAAAACTAATATGGGTGAGAATGAAGTTAGAAATGATGAAAATTCTATGAAAATGCATCGAGAAGAAGATAAGAAAGAGGAGGATTATAATGATAGGACAAGAAGGAAGAAACAAGAAACACCATTTCAAAAGAAACAAAGGGAGATGAAAGATATACCACCACCATTTCCATCAAGGATGATTGAATCAAAGAGGTTACAAGAAGAAGCACTACAAAAATAAATTCTGGACCCCTTTCAGAAAGTGGAAATCAGCATACCTCTGCTTGAAGCACTCAAACAAATTCCAAAGTATGCTATGTTTTTGAAGGATCTTTGTACCAAGAAAAGGAGACTTCAAGGGAATGAGATGATCAATTTGGGAAGAAGCGTCTCAGCCCTTATCACACCACAATTTCCAACTAAATGTCAAGATCCAGGGACATTTTCTATTCCATGCACCATTGGTTCATTAAATTTCTCTAATGCTTTGTGCGATTCAGGTGCATCAATTAATGTATTGCCTCACTCAGCATATACTTCTTTGCAGATGGGAGACTTGAAGCCCACAAGAGTGGTGGTCCAGCTTGCAAATAGATCCATAGTTTTCCCAGCAGGAGTTCTGGAGGATGTCCTGGTAAAAGTCAAAGATCTTTTATTCCCTGCTGACTTTTATGTGTTGAATATGGAAGATGATAGGATCCCATCACACTCACCCATCATTTTGGGGAGACCATTCTTAAAGACGGCCAAAACCATCATCAATGTTCATGAAGGGACACTTACCATGGAGTTTGGAGATAGCACTGTCCACTTAAATATTTTTGAATCCATGAGGCACCCATCAGATGATCATTCACTCTTCGCACTCTCCCATGAAGATGACATAGAACCAATTGAAGAATCAGGTATGTTTCATGAATTTTTATCATTAGGAGAGAATTTTTCCATTAAAGATATCACTGAACATATGGATTCCCAAACTCTTGGAGGTTCTGATTTCCTGTTGGAAGAAGAGGTAAAATCTGATTTCATTGATAATTTGTTAAAGGATGATGAAGATGATATGATTTCTTGTGTGCAGGATGTCAAATCATTGGAAGTGGAGAACCTCAATTTAGTTTCATCTCTTGAGCATCCTCCTGATCTAGAATTAAAACCACTCCCCACTGATTTAAAATATGTTTACCTTATGGAGGGGGAGAAATTACCAGTAATAATTGATAATAATCTATCTAAAACTCAAGAAAAATCATTGATTGAGCTTTTGAGAGAGAATGTCCAAGCAATAGGGTGGAGCTTAGGTGATATCCCGGGAATAAACCCAAACATTTGCTCACATAGAATTTTTCTTGATGGAGATTCCAAACCTGTCAGACAACCCCAAAGGAGGCTGAACCCTACCCTGATGGAGGTTGTGAAAAAAGAGATTGAGAAGTTATTAGAAGCCGGGATCATCTATCCCATATCAGATTCACAATGGGTTAGCCCCATCCATGTAGTCCCAAAGAAAACTGGCCTAACCATTGTGAGGAATGAAAAGAATGAATTAGTCCCTGTGAGAATTCAGAATAGCTGGAGAGTATGCATCGATTTTAGGAAGCTGAATCAGGTCACTCGAAAAGATCATTTCCCTATCTCGTTCATTGACCAGATGTTAGAGAGATTGGCAGGGAGAACTCATTATTGCTTTTTGGATGGATTTTCAGGTTATTTTCAGGTACACATTGCCCCTGAGGATCAAGAGAAGACTACCTTTACTTGTCCTTTCGGTACTTTTGCATACAAAAGGATGCCATTTGGATTGTGTAATGCTCCAGGTACATTTCAGAGGTGTATGGTAAGTATATTTTCTGATCACATTGAAGATTGCTTGGAGGTTTTCTTGGATGACTTCACAGTTTTTGGAAATTTGTTTGACCATTTTTTGAAAAATCTGGAAAAAGTTTTGAAAACATGCATTGAAAAGAACCTTGTTTTGAATATTGAAAAGTTCCATTTTATGGTTGAGAGAGGAATTGTCCTTGGGCATGTCATTTCACAGAAAGGCATTGAGGTTGATATATCAAAAATTGATGTGATAAATTTTTTTCCTTACCCAACTTGTGTGAAACATGTTAGATCATTTTTAGGACATGCAGGATTCTACAGGAGGTTTATAAAAGATTTCAGTAAGATTTCTCTCCCTCTCTCTAGATTACTTTTGAAAGATTCTGATTTTGATTTCAACGGTTCATGTAGGGAAGCATTTGATGAGTTGAAGAAGAAATTGATTACACCACCAGTGATGCAGCCACCAAATTGGGAAGAACCTTTTGAGCTACTTTGTGATGCTTCAAACCAAGCAGTTGGAGCTGTCCTTTCTCAGCGAATTGAGGGAAGGCCACAAGTCATTGAATATGCCTCAAAAACCTTAGATGCGGCCCAATTCAACTACACAACAACATAAAAAGAGTTTTTAACAGTTGTTTTTGCTTTAGAAAGATTTAGATCGTATCTTCTTGGAACTAAAGTCATTGTGTTTTCTGATCATGCAGCTCTTAGGTACTTGATGAAGAAGGCTGAAGAAAAACCAAGGCTAGTGAGATGGATACTACTACTACAGGAGTTCAACATAGAAATCAAAGATAAGATGGGATCTGAGAACCAAGTGGCTGATCACTTAAGTAGACTACCCAACACCGCTGAAGTTGAGATTCCAGACATTGAACCACTAAATGATCGCCTTCCAGGATAGTAGTTGTACTTGATTGAAGGAGAAGTACCTTGGTATGCTGACATGGTCAATTATCTGGTAACATCTCAGGTCCGATCTCATTTAAATTCTCACCAAATTCACAAATTGAAATCTGAATCTAAATATTACATCTGGGATGATGCATTTCTTTGGAAGATTTGCAATGACCAAATGATCAGAAGATGTTTGCCTAAAAATGAAATTGAATCAGTCATTAGGTTTTGTCACACATTATCTTGTGGAGGCCACTTTGGACCTCAAAGGACTGCAAGAAAGGTTTTAGAATCTGGACTTTATTGGCCAACACTTTTCAAAGATTCTCATGAATTTTGTAAACGGTGTGAAAAATGTCAGTTTACAGGAAATATTTCAAAGAGACAATAAATGCCCCAAAAGCCACTTAATTTTTGTGAAATATTTGAAGTTTGGGGGATATATTTTATGGGACCTTTCCCAATGTCATTTGGAAATTCTTATATTCTTCTTGCTGTTGATTATGTTTCCAAATGGGTGGAAGCAAAAGCCACCAGGACTGACGATGCTAAAGTTGTTTGTGATTTTGTCAGGGATAACATATTTTGTAGGTTTGGAGTTCCTAGAGCCATCATTAGTGATCAAGGGACTCACTTTTGTAATTGGATAATGGAGGCTTTGTTGAAAAGGTATGGGGTGCATCATAAAACATCAACTCCCTATCATCCACAGACTAATGGGAAAGCTGAAGTGTCCAATAGGGAAATAAAAGGAATTTTGGAAAAGACTGTTAATCCAAATAGGAAGGATTGGAGCCAAAGGTTAGAAGACACATTATGGGCTTACAGGACAGCCTACAAAACTCCAATTGGAATGAGTCCATATAGGCTGATTTATGGGAAAAGTTGTCACCTACCTGTGGAATTGGAACACAAGGCATACTGGGCTGTGAGGAAGATGAATCTGGATCTTGAAAGTGCTGGGAAAGAGAGAAGATTGTAGTTACAAGAGCTGGAAGAAATTAGAACGGAAGCATTTGAAAATTCTAGGATTTAAAAATAGAGAACAAGAGTGGCTCATGACAAACTGATCCAACCAAAGGACTTCCATCCAGGAGACAAAGTGTTGTTATTCAATTCAAGACTCAAGCTGATGCCAGGTAAAAATCGTTCCAGGTGGGAAGGTCCATTTATAGTTACTCATGTATATCCTTTTGGTGCTGTGAAGATTGTGAAGGATGGAGTGAAGGATCCATTCCCTATTAATGGGCACATATTGAAGAAATTCCTTGGGACCATGCCATCAGAGCCAATGGAGGAGATCACACTCCTCCAACCTGTTTATCAATAAACTCCATCAGGTCGTACCTCTCCTTTATATTTTCATGATTGTTGTGATTCAATTTCCAATATTCTTACATGTTAAATACATTTGAATGCATTGTGGACACTGCATCATTTAAGTGTGGGGGAGGGAACCTTTGTAGTGTAGGATTTTTATGTGTTGTTTGTTTTCCTATTTGTTTTTTTTAAAACATGTGAGTGTTTAAAATTTTGTGTGTTTATTTTTCAATTTTTGTGAGTTTTTGAAACTTTTGAGCTGAAATTATTATCATTGATATTTTTGAAACCCATCTCCATGAGTGAAATAATTTATTCCTTGAAACTGAGCTTAAATGAATGCTGAAAATGACATTGTTTCAAGTTCAATTATTTGGGAATTTCATGAAAAGTACTCTGTTTTTTGAATCACATGCCACATATCACTATCTTTATATTTGAAATCACATTCCCGTGAGGCTTCTAAACCTATTATTTTAATATTCTTTACATTCACCTCACTTCTTGAGAGAACCAAATCATGCTTGATATAACCAGAATTTGATTTATTCCTGTCAAAACTTGAGGGTTTGAGGTACTTGTGTTTTAAATGATTGATGTATTTCTTTGGTTTGATAGCCCCCTTTTCAAGATAATCCCTTTCATAATGGCCTACCTTGAACATTTAATCCTTTTAGCCCATAGAAGCCATGAAAATCCTATTAGTTTAGCCACATTACAAGCCAATATTCCCTATCCAACCTGCTCTTGAAGTGAAATTGCATGATCTATTTGAACATAAGTGTGGGGGGAAGATGTCTTGTATTGTACTCCCTTATTTGGGGATACTTTGGGTGAAAAAAAAATGTTGAGGAGATGTTATTTCTGTAAAAAAAAATCATTCTGCTGAAAGCTGTGCCTTTTCTGGAGCTTTCATGATGAGAGAAGTTGTGCCTTTCTGGAGCTTCTAATGTAAAAAGGAAGCTGTGCCTTTTCTGGAGCTTTCAAGAAATATTATATTTGAGAAGATTGAAATGTTTTCTACTGAAATGATGAACTATGGGAACATTCCTTGATATTCCATGGAGAAGGAGTTTATTTTCTACTAAGGGGAGTGAAGAGAAGACCATACTTTTGTGAAAATTTGAGTAATGCAATTTTGCTTCAAAAAGAGCCAAGCCCTCTTCATTCAGCCTCAGAATTTTCACATATAAATCATACCAACCTAAAGCCACAGAACAACCTTATCAAGTCCTCATGATAAACATATGTCTTTGACTCACATCGGGTGGAGAGGTAGGAATTTATCAAGCCTATGGTGACCCTTGTATGAGTTTGGATGAGAAAGACATTGCTAAAAAATTGAGATTTGTGTAATGAGAGATAATGAAAGTTAGGTAAGTGTTTTGTGTGCATGGGAGGATAAATGAAGAGTAAATTTATTGAATGATCCTAACTTAAGAATATGAAATAATAGAGTTTGAGGAGGCATGATATATTTTGTTTCTTGTTTTCAAATTAGTGGATCTCATGAATATGTGTTTTGAATTTACTTTGAATTTATTTTGATTCTGACTTGTCCAGGAGACCAAGTGATAAGTGTGGGGGAATTGATAGAGTTGATATTTTAATTATTAGTTATATATTTTTCAATGATTTAATCCCTCCTAATTTTTCAATGTGAGTGTATTTGCATCATTTAGGTGTTTTTGGTGTATTTTGGGCTTAAATGTGAAAATGGGGTAATTCTGTAAAATTGTCAGTTTTATATAGCTTCTGTTATTCGGTCATAACATTTATACTATGGGTCCAATTGAAGTGAATATTTTTTTTAGGATTCTTATACTTGTGGGATTAAAATGTTCCTTCTGGACCAAGACCGAATTCGAAACCCAACGGTGCAGAAAATTAAATCAAGTTGAGAAATCAGTTTGGAAGGCAGAATGGACCCCACTTCATTAAATATGAAATATCTCCTCCATCCGACCTTATAATTAGGTTAATCCAGGTGGGGTCGACAGAGGACTTCCAATTGACGGCTCACATGAAATTTAATAAATTATTTAGCTCATTAATGCATCCTTTTGGTGCGTCCAAATGGAGTTGGTGAAACAGTGTTTGGTGGCCAGAAAAGTAATGGTCATTGATTCGGACATATCTTTCTTTAAACCTGTCCAATGACTCTAAACTTTTAAGGGTCGATAGAAAACTTCATTTAAAACATTCTATAAGAAGGGACCTCAGTGAGTTTCGGCCGGATGGTGGGAATAACAGAGGCAAACTTCTGGAGGACATATTCTGGAGGATCAAATTTCTGTTCTTTCTTTTCTCTCTTTTGTTCTTCTTAGTTTTGTAATGAATTATTCTTTCCCCTTAGTCACAATTACCATTACCATGGTGGGGTAGACTTATGTGTGATTGGTTAAGGAGAGGTTTTCCATATTGTATTTCATGAGTTCCTTCTATTAATGTTTTAAAATCCTCTTTTCTCTTCTGCGAATCTGTTTCAATTTCTTATAACAGTTTTTATTATCATGTACGATTGTATCTGATTTTAGATTCTGTTGTTCATTTATATTTGGTCAATGATCAATATCTCCCTCCACTAGGTTCTGGTTTATAAACAATGGAATAGACCAGGATTTAGTGGTGTAGTACTCGGTGATCACCGGTACGTGTGTGAGGAGTAGTGAATGTTCTTGATTACTTGGGATAAACAAGACCCGATTGGGAATTGCCTAAGCTAATTGGGGGTATTTTCTACAAATCTATTACACATTGGAAGGAGAGTAGACCAACCTAAGATTTTAGTAAGGTTTATTCTCACATTTTTTGACCAAGGGAGTGAGAAGAAACGATTTTGGATTCTCACTCTTAACGATTTAGCAGAGGAGAATTGGGTAAAATGAACAATGATAGAATTACAACTGGAAAACTGACCCTAACCTGATCACCATTTCATATCACTGATTTAGATCACATCATTTTTCAATTTGTTTCAAAACTTTCACTTAATTACTTTACTTTATTTAGTTTCTTTCTTTTATTTTCTAAATCAAACAATTTCTAAAAACAACCTCACTTCTTTCTATTTTAAGGTGACAGCTTAATTGTTGTGAACTCCTCTCTGGAGACAACCTAGGTAATCCACTCTACTGCATTTTAACTTAGGTAATATTTGTTTTTGTCACACCCCACGACAGGAACGTGTCATATTTATTCAACTATGATACATGGAATACGTCATAGATAGACGTCAACTGAGAAGTTAAGTCCAACTTGTATTCCACCATGCTAATACACTCGGTGACATCAAAAGGGCCTACATATCATGGAGTCATCTTCCCTTACTTCTCCAATCTATGATGGCCCAAACAAGGGGACACATTCAAGAATACCTTGTCACCAACAAAAAATTCTAGGTCTATATGCCTCTGGTTAGCATATTATTTATGAAGACTCTGAGCTGTCAACAAGAGTTGCATAATTAATTTGACCTTCTCAGACATCTCCTTCACCAGAGTTAGCCCTAGTAGGGAGGTCTCACTTAAATCATACCAACACAGGGGGGAATGACAAGGCAGGCCCTAGAGCGCCTCCAAAAAAGCCATTCAAGAAGAGGGTTGGTAACTGTTATTATAAGAAAACTCAACCAACCCAAAATGGTTATCCATGGAACCTCCAATGACCAGGACACATGAATGAATCATGTCCTCAAATATCGGATTTTCCGGATCTATCTGACCATCCGTCTGAGGATGGTATATCGTGCTCATCTTAATCTGACACCCCAAGGCCTTCTGAAGGCCTTCCTAGAACCGAGAAGTGAAATGGGGGTCTCTATTTGAGATAAATGTTGATAGAACACAATGGAGTCTCACCACCTCCTGAACATACAAACGGCCCAACTCATCCACTTAACTGGTATCTCAGATCAGAATGAAGTGGGATGATTTGGTCAAATAATCAATCACCAACCAAATGGCATTCTTAACCTGAGGTTGTACTTGGTAAGAAAACAATGATTTCTATGGTGACCTCATCCCACTTCCAAGTAGGAATGGGTCATGGCTGGAGCCAATTGGAGGGCCTTTGATTATCTGCTTTCACCTGTTGGCATGTGTAGAATCTCGACAAAAAGTCCTCTATCTCTATTCTCATACCATGCCACAAGAACTGTCAACAGACTTCATAATACATCTTGGTGGCACTCAGATGGATAGCCAACTTAGACTGGTGTTTTTCCTCAATCACCACCTTCTGCAGAGATAACTACACTACTGAATGGCCCTTGAAGCACAAGATGCCCTTGGGAGACGAAAACCAATCATAGGATGTCCCCCAGCCATGAAGAAACTGCTTCAATCACTAAAAAAGCTCATCACTGGGTTGTTCCCACTGAATTGAATCCAATAAAAAATGAGTCAATTGGACGCTCTCCAAGAACGCACCACCATTGTGTTCCCTGGTCTCCACATGCCTCTGAGAAAAGATCCCCATTAAAGTCCCCTCGTCGCTATAATTCCTCAAATAATGCACTGGAACTCTTCTACTTAAAGTGTCGGCCACCACATTACCCTATCCTGAGGTATAGACATTTTCAAATTCAAACCCCTACAAGTACTCAATCCAATGATGCTACCTCAAGTTGAGTTCCTTTTGCCGAAAGATATCGGCCAAGCTTTTGTGATCAGAGTAGACGACAAAACTCTCCCTAAATAGGTAGTGATGCTAAGTATTCAAGGAATGCATAACCGCTTCCAACTCCAAATCATGGGTTGGATTGGTTTTTCATGTGTTCAGAGTTGGTGAGAGCCCTACACCACCATGTGATCATCCTGCATTATCACACACCAAAGAACCATACTAGAAGCATCATAATAAACCACATATCCCGTTCCAACCTCTAGAAAAATCAGTATGGGGCGGTAGTCAACCACCTCTAATGCCTCTCGAATGATGCCTGAAATTATAGGCCCTATACAAACTTCACCTCTTTTTGGGTGAGTGCAGTCATCGGTGAAGCAAGCCAAGAGAAATCCTGAATGAATCGCATGTAATAACCAGCCAGGCCAAAGAAACTCCTGATCTCGAACACATTCATCAGTTTCTCCCATGACATAACCGCACTAATCTTCTTGGGGTCCCCTAAAACCCCCTTCTCAGAGATCACATGCCCCAGAAATCTCACTTCCCAGATCCAAAAAGTGAACTTTGACAACATTTCATAGAGGCGATGATCTCGCAAAGTTCCCAAGATGATCCTCAAGTGATTTTCATGTTCCTCCTCAAATCCAGAGTATAATAGAATGTCATCCAAAAACACCACAACGAAGGAATTGAGATACTAATGGAACACTCTATTCATGAGTGCCATAAAGACCACTGGATAATTGGTAAATCTGAACGGCATGAAACAATACACAAAATGGTTATACCTTCTTCGGAATGCTGTCTTTGGGATATCTGACAATGTCACCATGAGATGGTGATACAGGGAATTCAAGACTATCTTTGAGAACCACATTACCCCTTTAACTAATCGAACAAATCATTTACTCTAGGAAAAGGTATTTTTTTCTTAATTTTTACCTTATTCAGCTTCTGGTAATCAATGCACAACTGGAGAGATCCACCAACCTTTTTCACGAACAACACAGGAGCGGCCCTAGAAGAGATGCTCGGGAAAATGAATCTTTTGGATTCTAAGTCATCCATATGTATCATTAATTCTCTCAGCTCATTGGGGGACATATTATATGAGGGAATATAAATAGGATGTGTTCCTAGCTCCAGACCAATTGGAAACTCCACATCCTGCCCCGGGGGAAACCGGAAAAATAATCCAGGAATACCTCCAAAAACTCATTCACTACATTAGGTAGTGCACCAGCAAGGGAAATACCATCATCCTCTAGCATGATCAAAGATAAATGGAAGTTAATACTACCCAACTTTGGGAGTAGAGGCCCTTCCAGACCCGACCGAGGATCCTATTCTCCACCAAAAAACCGATGACTCCCATCAGGTTCCATGAAACTCGCTCGGCGTCTGTACCAATAGATGTTTGATTAGAAGCATACTAGCCAATCCATTCCAAGTATGACGTCAAAAATATCCATTTCTAAGACCATGAGGTCCCACTCCATCTCATCCCCGAACATAGAATGTGCACACGACGGGCACCTGAGACCCTAATCCTTCTTCTTTCCTAGTGGCATAACCAACTTCATCTCAAAAGAAAACAACTCAGATGGAAAGTTCAGAGTGTCCACAAAATGAAAAAAATGAATGAAACAGAGGAACCAGTATCAAAAATAACTGCCGCAATAGAATATGTGACCAGAATAATACCTTGAACTTTCGACGGTCTTGCCTCTGATCCTGCGAGTGCCTGATCCATCGCATGGAGATGTCTGGTCTCTTCCTGAGGATGACTGGTAGTTTTTGGATGTTCCTTGAATTGTCTTTGCCTAGAATATGAACCATCCCTACCACCATATCCACCAAATAGAGATCATCCTATCCTCGTGTAAAGACCCATAAAATTCAAGGGAAATTTTTTCTTAATTTTCTTTAGAATTTTACAAGAGCGCGGTTTCAGACGGCACCTGATTCCGAGGCCCGGAGTGCCCGGAATTAATTTCCGAAGTTTGGCTCGGGTACGTTCAGTGAACGAACGAGCGGGAATTTCTAACTTTTGATACGGTGCTCGGAATTGAAATCCGAGGGCACCGATGAACTCGCAGCACCGATATTCGCTTAATGAGACCTTTTCGGAAGTTGCATTTGTTGCGGGTTGAATGTTAGTTTTTGGGTTTTTAGTTTAAGTTAAATAAAATTTGTGAGGAACAAATTTTATTTTTATCTAGTTAAGTCCTACCAAAGGGAGTTGGGAGTGGGACCCACATCCACTTAACCTCCCTTGGGAGGATTAAGTGAGGTGGGGTCCACACGAACCCCAACTCCTCAAATTCTCTCAAAACCTCCCCTTTAACTCTTTGCATTAAATGTTGTCAACTTGAGTAACTTAATTAATTAAGGGAGTTAAACCCTTTTTGAATTTCAAACCTTTGAAATTCTAATGTGTATTGTAATAATAAAATAAGAAGATGTCTTATTTTATTTTGGGTTGTTTGATTTGTCTCCTTGAGAGCTTTTGGAGAGCCTCTTCTTCTTCTTCAAACTCAACGAAGAACGCGAATAACGTCGTTCTTCAACGAAGAACTTCTCCGCCGAAGAACACGATCCATCCGCGACGCCGTATCCGCGACGCGACGTACTTCTTCCGCGTCATCTCTTCCGCGACGGTTTTCCGCGACGAACGCCTTCGACAACGACTCTTCCTCCGACGTCAAAGGAATCGACACCGATATTCCATGACTCCGTCAACGTGCGACTATCAAGGTAAGGGTTCTTGAGTTCGTTGTTTCCTTTTTATTTGACTTTCCTCAAGACTTGACGTAGAACGCTCAAGTTCCGACGAAGAACGCCGCTCCGCTCTTCTTCGTCTTCGGTGTCAACGAGAGAGAACACCGCACCTTCCTCGGATAACCTTCGTCGGCGTACAAGGATTCGCCAACGACGTGCCTCTTCGGACGCGCCTCTTCATCGTCGAATTTGACGAACGACGACCGTGACGCCCGACCTCCGCGACGTCGTCTTCCGCGGAACGTAGAACGATCTTTGAACCTTATACCAAGGTAGGGGATGTTGATTTTAATATTTAATTATCTCATTCTTGCTCGTGGTTCGTATGACTAACGTGAGGATGTTGTTTATTTAATGTTGCGTTATTAATTTAACGTGAGGGGGCCGGACCGTACGAACACGGCCGAACCCCCTCCAACGTTCTTGTTTGTTCTTGCGGGTGGAAGCAAGTGGCGTGGTGCCGTCGCACCACGCGGTTGATCGTGCATTTATTTTACGCAACGCCGTCGCGCGCACTCCTTGGAAGAAACATCAAGAACGCGACGCCGTCGCGCCGCGTTGAAAAAAATTAAAGCACGGCAAAAAGGGGCGCGGTGCCGTCGCACCGCGCCGGACGACGAACACCGCGGCCGGTTCCGGGCCGCGACGGGACGAGGAGACCGCGGCCAGTTTCGGGCCGCGGCGGAAGAGAAGACCGGCGGCCGGGCCGCCGGCGTCGGAAGCCGAAGAGGGGACCGGATTTTTCCGGTCCCGATGGAGAAAACCGGCCGGCCAGCTGGCCGGCCGGATGCCAATAAACCGGGGGAATTAATCCCCGACCACCTCATGAAACCCCCTCTTAAAGAGGGGGCGGTTTTCTTGTGGGGGGCAAAGCCCCCCCGTTTCTGCCAATCAAGCCCCCCCCCCACATGGTGGGGGCGGTTCTTTGTAGAGAGGGGGGGGGGGCAGCCGGCCCCCCGGTTCGTTCCAGCAAGCCCCCCACGAGCGGGGGGGGGGGGGGGGGGGGGGGGGGGGGGCGTTTTTAAATAAAACGGCGCGGCATAGCCGCGCCGCCAGAAGAAAACGCGGGGCTTAGCCCCCGCGTGCCGCCGCCGCCGCGGCCCGCCGCCGCCGCGCCGCCCGCCGCCGCCGCCCGCCGCCGCCGTCCGCCGCCCGCCGCCGCCGCCCGCCGCCGCCGTCCGCCGCCGCCGGCCGCCGCGCCGCCCCAGGGGGGGGGGGGGGGGGGTCGGGCCGGGTCGGCCCGGACCCGGACCCCCCCGTTTCGTACGAGATTTGGTTTTTGGCCCATAACTTGAGCCTCGGACCTCCGAATGACGAACCGTCTGTGGCAACGCGATCCTTGGATCAAGACGGTCGTTTCGGTATATCGCACTCAAGGTTTCGGATTACTTTGAGTTCGGCCGGGTTGGTTCGTTCACGAAACCAACAGAGCCTTCGGAGCGGAAACACTCATATCATGAGCCACGAACGTCCGATTGACGCGCCGTCAGTCGCGTTGCGTTCCTCTTAATGAGACAGATCTTTTGGCATACTCCGCCCGAGGTTTGGATGCAGGTGGAGTACGGTCGGGTTGGTTTTGCCTTAAAAACCAACCGGGCCCCGGAGACGAAAAAGCCAATAACTCACAGACCGGGCGTCCGATTGACGCGCCGTCTGTTTCGTTGACTTCCTCTTGATGAGGCGGAACTTTTGACATACTCCGCCCGAGTTTTGGATACAGTCGGAGTATGGCCGGGTTGGATTGTACCCGAAATCCAACCGGGCCCCTGGAACGGAAAAGCTGATATCTTTCAGACAGGACGTCCGTTTGACGAACCGTCAGCGGCGTTGGTGTTTACGTTTAGTAACGGTCCCTATGAGTATACCCTATGGGAGTTCGGGGTACAGTTGAGATACGGCCGGAATTGGTTTCGCTCTCGAAGCCAACCGGGCCCTGGGACGAAATGGCTAATAACTCACAGACCGGGCGTCCGATCGACGCGCCGTCTGTTGTGTTGAGACCCCTGTGACGAGACGGACCTTTGAGATACTTGGAGTATCGACCTGTAGCTCGTGGAGCGGACCCTCCCAGTGACGAGCGTGCGATGTACGGAGACCGTGTAGCTGGCTGAAACCTGACGACTGCTTGACCGACTCGACTTGGAGTGAGTCGACTAGCCCAGTGGACGGAGCACTACTTTCTGAGGTGCAGACCCATGGCGGACGGAGCACTACCTGTGTGACAGTGCAGACCCGCGGTGCTCGTCCGGAGAGTACCTCAGCAGGCTACTAGGGGGTGTGCACTACTGAGTTTGGGTGACATACCTCGGCGGGAAGCACTACTGTGTCTGGGTGGCTGACCCGCGGTACTCGACAGGAGGAGTACTTCAGCAGTCTTAGGTTAGTGAGCAGTACCTCGGAGTCGTGACAGGACCACTGTACACTCTAGAGACGGAGCTCTTCAGCAGTTACGGTTTCGATAATGAAAATCCTGGTTTGAGCTGAGACTTTTGACCTTGTGTTTACTTCATGATTGAGATGGGTCACTTGCTAACTTGGGTATATGTATGGGCATATACCCGGGTAGTGGTTATCCGTCATTTTCACAATTCTTGTGTTTCCTCGTGATTGAGATGGGTTACTTGATAACTTAGGTATATGTATGGGCATATACCTAAGTAAGGTTTATCTGTTGAGATCTTCTTGTGTTTATCCTTGTTGGTTTTAGTGAGACCTTGAGGGTCTCGGGGTCCCTACTGAGTATCGTTATACTCACCCCTGCACGGGCTATGCCCGCACCTCGTTGTGTTGGTTGCAGACGACGGACAGTACTGGCAGAGGCCGAGTGTTCGAGGACTGGAAGGTACCTGGAGGTGTACTATACGACGTGGCGGTACCCAGAGGCAGACCACTGGGCGGGACATACTTGGAGCAGACGGCGGGACCCGAGGAGCAGAGGAGCTATCTGTACCCACCCTTCAGGTGGGATTTCCAGTGGACAGCTCGGCGTAGCTGCTTTACTTTTCAGTTGCTGTTTTCCCTTTCGAGTTGTACTTTACAGTTGGGCTTGTATTTCTGACCCCTTTTTACTTTCCGCACTTTTGGTTGTACTCCGTTTTGCTTAGTGTTACTTTCCGCTTGCTTACTCTGTGGTGTTTGTTTACTTTTCAAAGGCAATGCCTTCCCTTTTTACCGGGATTTACGCCTTGGTGCTAGTCGCCAGCCCCTGGCCTATGGAAGGCGGGCTTGGGGTAGTCACGGCACGGACCCCGAGGGCGGGTCGTGACAAATTGGTATCAGAGGAGTTCAGTTCTACCGCAGAACTTATAACTCTGATGTTTCTTTCTATGAAGCAATAGTGTTGAGAGTACCGAGTGTGGTTTTCAGTTCAGGGAGTCCAGTGTTGGTGCGGGCGGCCGACGTATCCATACACCAGGACCCTGACAACTGATTTCCGACTTTGTGCACGAAAACACAGATTGCGTGTGTGTTTTCAAAGGTTTTTCCCCTTAAAACAGCTCAAACCAGGTCAGCTCACCAGGTTTAATCGTTTGATCGTGTTACGTTGTTTCTTTCAGGATGGCCCCACGACGGCAGCCAGTTAGGGTTCCGAGAATCGAACGTGACGACAGCCCACCGAGCGACGAGGCCTCAGTGCAGGGCCCTTTGTCAGCAGTGGCACCGGTGGTAGCTCTACCCGCCGAGCCCCCGATGCTTCCAGCAACAGCCGCTGACGATGCACGTCGCCTCAGCGCACTGCATGAGTTTCAGCGCCAGCGACCGCCCAGTTTTCGCGGGGAGACGGATCCCCAGGCTGCAGAGGACTGGCTGGAGGCAGTGGTACGAGTGTTTAGGCTAGTGAGGACACCAGCAGACCTCATGGTGATCCTCGCTGCGAGCCTACTACACGCAGCAGCAGGACGATGGTGGAGCTTGATGCTCCAGGTGCACGATGAGGCATCTCTACTTTGGACGAACTTTGAGAGCCTCTTCCGCTCGGAGTTCGTCCCAACCACCCTTCGTGCGGTGCGTATCCAGGAGCTTCTGCAGCTGCGGCAGGGCAGCATGACGGTCGCTCAGTACTCGGCGAGATTTACCGATCTCTCGCGCTACTCGACCGACATGGTACGGGACCCATTCTTCCGGGCCCGGACCTTCGAGCAGGGTTTGAGACACGAGATCAGGGCATCGCTGATCTCCCTCAGCTTACCGACTCAGACAGGAGTACTGAAGCGGGCCCTTCTGATTGAGAGCTTCTTTGCTGAGTCTTCACCAGCGCAGTGACCCACCGCAGGGCGGCACGTAGCGGAGTCTTCGGAAGCAGGTAGCCGACAGATGACTCAGGGGTCCAGACAGACCAGACCTTCAGGCAGACGACCTCAGGGCACTGGCTCAGCAGTGCAGGGCACACAACGCGGAGTCAGTCTTTTGAGTGGAAGACAGTGCTTTGCATGCGGCGGGCAAGGCCACATGGCTCGTGACTGCCCGACCCGCCATGCGGAGGAGCAGCAGACGGTTGAGGAACCACCTAGGCAGAGGCAGAGGTTCGACCGTGGCGGTCCGCAGGGAGGAGGCGGACGAGGCAGAGGAGCTGGCCGAGCAGCAGGTGGTGGACGACGCTTTGAGGCTCTGCCACCACCACCACCAGGAGGTCCACCCCGACCACAGGGAGTAGGTGAACATGCGAGAGCATAGCTTCAGGCAGTTGAAGCTTACGAACATGGAGCTCTGGGAGCCGATGGACAGGAGCAGAACTAGTGGTTACATCCTTGTACTTCTGGTTCCTTGCTGCTTTTGTGTAGCGTCTTGTATTATGAGCTGCAATAATAAAAGACGCATCCTTTGTGATGTTTTCATTCCTGTCCTCTTTTGTGATGTTACTAAGAGGTTCCAGTTGACTGTTGACTTGACCCTCACTTGTGAGACATCTACTGGAGGAGACCAGTTACCACACACCGATGCCGACAGTGGGACTCAACCCTTGGAGGCGAGAGTAACGGTTGGATCTCTTAGTAGTAGCGTCGAGGCTTTACGACGTCATCCTTGGTATGGATTAGTATCATCCATGTTAGGATTGACTGTTTTAGGCAAAGAATGTGGTTCATCCAGGGGATGAGACCAGGTTTCTCTTATCGGCAAAGAAGAAATCTCGCAGCTCTTATGGGACCAGAGATGGTCCGGGCCACGTCAGAAGAGGTCCATGTCATCCAGGAGCGGATGAGGACAACACAGAGCCGGCAGAAGTCATACGCTGACAGGAGGCGGAGGCCACTAGAGTTCGAGGATGGTGACCACGTCTTCTTGCGGGTCTCACCTGGACGTGGTATTCGGAGATTTGGCCAAGGCGGCAAGTTATCTCCGCGCTTCATCGGACCCTTCCAGGTCCTCAACAGGGTTGGTGAGGTGGCTTATCGCCTGGCTCTACCACCTCAGTTGCACCGGGTGCACGACGTCTTCCACGTGTCTCAGTTGAGGAGATACGTGCACGACCCGACGCACATCTTTGATCATGGGGAGCTTGACGTTGACGATGGGGTGACTTTTACGGAGGTCCCGGTGGAGATAGGGGATCGATAGGAGCAGGTCCTACATGGGCGATCGATTCCTCTTGTGCGCAACAGATGGCGGCACGGAAATCTCCAGGAGAGCACATGGGAGCGGGAGGCTCAGATGCGTGCTCAGTACCCTCTTTTGTTTCCCTAGTTTTTGATGTATCTTTACGGGGACGTAAAGCCCTGAGGTGGGAGTAATGTAAAGACCCTTAAAATTCAAGGGAAATTTTTTCTTAATTTTCTTTAGAATTTTACAAGAGCGCGGTTTCAGACGGCACCTGATTCCGAGGCCCGGAGTGCCCGGAATTAATTTCCGATGTTTGGCTCGGGTACGTTCAGTGAACGAACGAGCGGGAATTTCTAACTTTTGATACGGTGCTCGGAATTGAAATCCGAGGGCACCGATGAACTCGCAGCGCCGATATTCGCTTAATGAGACCTTTTCTGAAGTTGCGTTTGTTGCGGGTTGAAAGTTAGTTTTTGGGTTTTTAGTTTAAGTTAAATAAAATTTGTGAGGAACAAATTTTATTTTTATCTAGTTAAGTCCTACCAAAGGGAGTTGGGAGTGGGACCCACATCCACTTAACCTCCCTTGGGAGGATTAAGTGAGGTGGGGTCCACACGAACCCCAACTCCTCAAATTTTCTCAAAACCTCCCCTTTAACTCTTTGCATTAAATGTTGTCAACTTGAGTTACTTAATTAATTAAGGGAGTTAAACCCTTTTTGAATTTCAAACCTTTGAAATTCTAATGTGTATTGTAATAATAAAATAAGAAGATGTCTTATTTTATTTTGGGTTGTTTGATTTGTCTCCTTGAGAGCTTTTGGAGAGCCTCTTCTTCTTCTTCAAACTCAACGAAGAACGCGAATAACGTCGTTCTTCAACGAAGAACTTCTCCGCCGAAGAACACGATCCATCCGCGACGCCGTATCCGCGACGCGACGTACTTCTTCCGCGTCATCTCTTCCGCGACGGTTTTCCGCGACGAACGCCTTCGACAACGACTCTTCCTCCGACGTCAAAGGAATCGACACCGATATTCCACGACTCCGTCAACGTGCGACTATCAAGGTAAGGGTTCTTGAGTTCGTTGTTTCCTTTTTATTTGACTTTCCTCAAGACTTGACGTAGAACGCTCAAGTTCCGACGAAGAACGCCGCTCCGCTCTTCTTCGTCTTCGGTGTCAACGAGAGAGAACACCGCACCTTCCTCGGATAACCTTCGTCGGCGTACAAGGATTCGCCAACGACGTGCCTCTTCGGACGCGCCTCTTCATCGTCGAATTTGACGAACGACGACCGCGACGCCCGACCTCCGCGACGTCGTCTTCCGCGGAACGTAGAACGATCTTTGAACCTTATACCAAGGTAGGGGATGTTGATTTTAATATTTAATTATCTCATTCTTGCTCGTGGTTCGTATGACTAACGTGAGGATGTTGTTTATTTAATGTTGCGTTATTAATTTAACGTGAGGGGGCCGGACCGTACGAACACGGCCGAACCCCCTCCAACGTTCTTGTTTGTTCTTGCGGGTGGAAGCAAGTGGCGTGGTGCCGTCGCACCACGCGGTTGATCCTGCATTTATTTTACGCAACGCCGTCGCGCGCACTCCATGGAAGAAACATCAAGAACGCGACGCCGTCGCGCCGCGTTGAAAGAAATTAAAGCACGGCAAAAAGGGGCGCGGTGCCGTCGCACCGCGCCGGACGACGAACACCGCGGCCGGTTCCGGGCCGCGACGGGACGAGTAGACCGCGGCCAGTTTCGGGCCGCGGCGGAAGAGAAGACCGGCGGCCGGGCCGCCGGCGTCGGAAGCCGAAGAGGGGACCGGATTTTTCCGGTCCCGATGGAGAAAACCGGCCGGCCAGCTGGCCGGCCGGATGCCAATAAACCGGGGGAATTAATCCCCCGACCACCTCATGAAACCCCCTCTTAAAGAGGGGGCGGTTTTCTTGTGGGGGGCAAAGCCCCCCCGTTTCTGCCAATCAAGCCCCATCACCCCACATGGTGGGGGCGGTTCTTTGTAGAGAGGGAGGGGGGGGGGGCAGCCGGCCCCCCGGTTCGTTCCAGCAAGCTCCCCACGAGCGGGGGGGGGGGGGGGGGGGGTTTAAATAAAACGGCGCTGCATAGCCGCGCCGCCAGAAGAAAACGCGGGGCTTAGCCCCCGCGTGCCGCCGCCGCCGCGGCCCGCCGCCACCGCGGCCCGCCGCCGCCGCCGCCGCGCCGCCCGCCGCCGCCGCCCGCCGCCGCCGCCCGCCGCCGCCGCCCGCCGCCGCCGTCCGCCGCCGCCGCCCGCCGCGCCGGCCCAGGGGGGGGGGGGTCGGGCCGGGTCGCCCCGGACCCGGACCCCCCCGTTTCGTACCAGATTTGGTTTTTGGCCCATAACTTGAGCCTCGGACCTCCGAATGACGAACCGTCTGCGGCAACGCGATCCTTGGATCAAGACGGTCGTTTAGGTATATCGCACTCAAGGTTTCGGGTTACTTTGAGTTCGGCCGGGTTGGTTCGTTCACGAAACCAACCGGGCCTTCGGAGCGGAAACGCTCATATCTTGAGCCACGAACGTCCGATTGACGCGCCGTCAGTCGCGTTGCGTTCCTCTTAATGAGACGGATCTTTTGGCATACTCCGCCCGAGGTTTGGACGCAGGTGGAGTACAGTCGGGTTGGTTTTGCCTTAAAAACCAACCAGGCCCCGGAGACGAAAAAGCCAATAACTCACAGACCGGGCGTCCGATTGACGCGCCGTCTGTTTCGTTGACTTCCTCTTGATGAGACGGAACTTTTGACATACTCTGCCCGAGTTTTGGATACAGTCGGAGTATGGCCGGGTTGGATTGTACCCGAAATCCAACCGGGCCCCTGGAACGGAAAAGCTGATATCTTTCAGACAGGACGTCCGTTTGACGAACCTTCCGCGGCGTTGGTGTTTACGTTTAGTAACTGTCCCTATGAGTATACCCTATGGGAGTTCGGGGTACAGTTGAGATACGGCCGGGATTGGTTTCGCTCTCGAAGCCAACCGGGCCCCTGGGACGAAAAGGCTAATAACTCACAGACCGGGCGTCCGATCGACGCGCCGTCTGTTGCGTTGAGACCCCTGTGACGAGACGGACCTTTGAGATACTTGGAGTATCGACCTGTAGCTCGTGGAGCGGACCCTCCCAGTGACGAGCGTGCGATGTACGGAGACCGTGTAGCTGGCTGAGACCTGACGACTGCTTGACCGACTCGACTTGGAGTGAGTCGACTAGCCCAGTGGACGGAGCACTACTTTCTGAGGTGCAGACCCATGGCGGACGGAGCACTACCTGTGTGACAGTGCAGACCCGCGGTGCTCGTCCGGAGAGTACCTCAGCAGGCTACTAGGGGGTGTGCACTACTGAGTTTGGGTGACATACCTCGGCGGGAAGCACTACTGTGTCTGGGTGGCTGACCCGCGGTACTCGACAGGAGGAGTACTTCAGCAGTCTTAGGTTAGTGAGCAGTACCTCGAAGTCGTGACAGGACCACTGTACACTCTAGAGACGGAGCTCTTCAGCAGTTACGGTTTCGATAATGAAAATCCTGGTTTGAGCTGAGACTTTTGACCTTGTGTTTACTTCATGATTGAGATGGGTCACTTGCTAACTTGGGTATATGTATGGGCATATACCCGGGTAGTGGTTATCCGTCGTTTTCACAATTCTTGTGTTTCCTCATGATTGAGATGGGTTACTTGATAACTTAGGTATATGTATGGGCATATACCTAAGTAAGGTTTATCTGTTGAGATCTTCTTGTGTTTATCCTTGTTGGTTTTAGTGAGACCTTGAGGGTCTCAGGGTCCCTACTGAGTATCGTTATACTCACCCCTGCACGGGCTATGCCCGCACCTCGTTGTGTTGGTTGCAGACGACGGCCAGTACTGGCAGAGGCCGAGTGTTCGAGGACTAGACGGTACCTGGAGGTGGACTATACGACGTGGCGGTACCCAGAGGCAGACCACTGGGCGGGACATACTTGGAGCAGACGGCGGGACCCGAGGAGCAGAGGAGCTATCTGTACCCACCCTTCAGGTGGGATTTCCAGTGGACAGCTCGGCGTAGCTGCTTTACTTTTCAGTTGCTGTTTTCCCTTTCGAGTTGTACTTTACAGTTGGGCTTGTATTTTTGGCCCCTTTTTACTTTCCGCACTTTTGGTTGTACTCCGTTTTGCTTAGTGTTACTTTCCGCTTGCTTACTCTGTGGTGTTTGTTTACTTTTCAAAGGCAATGCCTTCCCTTTTTACCGGGATTTACGCCTTGGAGCTAGTCGCCAGCCCCTGGCCTATGGAAGGCGGGCTTGGGGTAGTCACGACACGGACCCCGAGGGCGGGTCGTGACACCTCGACAGCTCAGACTATACTGGCACTCCTCTTGGAGTCGTTGACCATTCCCCACTCGAAAGTGTATGTGCCACCCTGCAGAAGCGCATAAAATGACCCAGACCACCACATTAGTAATAGGGCTTCAAAGGAAGTGGGAATACAAGTTGGATGTGCCCTGGTTTCCCACACTAGTGGCACACGACTGATCTCTCATCAGAATACCCAGATGAAAACTGCCTGGAGGAGTGGCATGAACTGCCACCTCTCTTCTTCACTTGATCTTCTCGCTTCCTCTTCTTCTCTGTGGAGACTCCACTTCCCACAAATCATACAATCCCAGAAATACCATCCCTTCTTTTATGGTCCGTCTCCACCATACATGCCTGGTCAATGACCTTATCATAGGTCCTCATATTGAACAGGAAGTCTTGGGAGTATATCTCTGGTCGCAAGCCTTTCTCAAACCTCTGGGCCTTCAATTGTTCATTCGAGACAATTTCATGGGAATAATGAACCAACTTACTAAAATGGTTGGTGTACTACATCACAAAAATATTACCCTAAACTAGTTCCATGAACTCTCGGGACCTGGTATAAGCCAAGACATCAGGGCAGTACTGTTCATTGAAGATGGACTTGAAATCTCCCCAACGCATATGCTCATTAATCCCAGTCTGAAGCACTGACTCCCACCACATACAAATGGTACCCTCCAATATAAATTAGTCACACTTCACCCTAAGCTCCTTATCTATTTCCAGAAACATAAACATACGCTTGATCTTCTTGATCCATTCCTGTACTTCCTAGGGTTATGAGCTACCTCGCAAGGTAGGAGGCTGGTTTTTCAGAAACTTTTGAGCTTTATATTTTCTAGGACCCGTATCTTATACCCTTGCAAGAATATGAGAAATAGTTAGTCTCTTACCTATAGCATGTACAGCTCAGACCATATCCTCCACTAGCCATTGATCAATCTTTGTGGGAGAACTCCCTCAGGATTCCTCCCGTGGGTGTGTGGTAGCTTTCTGGGGAGGCATGTTGCTAAAAAATGCAGCAAACACAAAACAATATTAAATACCAAAATTCTGAAAATTTTAATCAAATACATCAAATATAAATAATCTAACACATTCCAGTAATAAATGAAACAACTAATTCACCTCCTCCCAATGTCCACATGTGGTCTGAATCCCACACATCTCACTTGGAAGTGAACTCAATCCGTAAATTCCCACATCCATTGGTGACTCATGTTCTTCCATGAGAGGTGTGGTCTCAGAACCCTAATCAAAACCAAAACCCTGATCCCCAAAAATCCTAGCTTTTTTCTATCCCAACTCATCACAAAATAGCAATATAACCCAAAAACATTAACCCCCTATGATACCATTTTGTCACGAAAGGAATCTTGTCGCCACTATTACCAGCACCAATCTTGGCCCATGGAAATGACCAAAGGTCATTCCCTATCAGCATGGGCTGGAACAAGTTCTTGTGTATCATTTATCTAGGTTTGGGAATGATTTACCTGAATATGTATACATAAAACTTCAAAAATATTTGATAAATTGAATCTGAAAATTCATACCAAACAAGGTTTATACAAAAATCCAAACTGAATAGATAAGTTCAAATGAACTAAAAGGGTAAAAAGGCACATATAAACAACATAAAAATATATCCAAGGACTCCACACGACATGGGGTTATCACCCAAATGTCATCTCCACAACTCTGCACCAAGGATGAGAACTAACACCCTGAACCGCCATCACCCATAGTATTACCTTTACCTGATCCAAGAATAATAAAATCTACTTTCACCCAAGGGGTTTAAGTAGGATGTGTGCCTAATCATAATAGAATACCACCCAATGATTCCAAGGAGCATGCAGTACAATGTGAAAAAGCATGCAGTTTTAATAAATAATGAAATGCGATGAAAAATGCCATGAAATGCAACTTTCTATAGAAAATAATTTTCCAGATAAAACATTCAGAATGATAAAAAATTTAAATGTTAGTGTTATATACTATAATATACTTCGAAACACACCCAAATAAAAGGGAAAATACCAAAAATCAAATGAGAAATAGAATTGGGAACACCCCTAGGCACTAGATAGTCTCGAGCCCCATGTACCTCGTACCTCAGTGTAAAGTAACCATAGTAAAATCCATTATCATGTACTATCCACTACTAGGGAACATATCCATAACCTATTAGTCCTAAATAATCATCCATATAGTTTAGTTAGAGTTGTTTTTATCCAAATTCTAAGTGAAACAGGGACAAAACCCATCTGGTCCATTAGTCGTACTAGTACATATCCTCCCCACCTAGGTACCTGGACTTCAACCATTGTGATCAAACAATTTCAGCATGCTACCTAAATCCATTTTCATATAAACCACCACTAATGGTCACATAAAAACATTATAGTATCTATACACATTTTAAACCACTTAAAACACACAACAAAACACTTTTATTTTTAAATTAATAGATTTCTCAAAATCCCACGTTGTTTTGCACCCTAAAATCCTTGAAACCCCCACTTTGTACACTATGTGAACACTTGTATGTTTCCAAAACAGAAAATTCAGCCCAATAAATTTCAATTAAACTAAAAAATCAATCTTAGGGTAGCCCCAAGTGAACCAATAAATAATATCTTTATAAAACCTCTATTTACACACAAACATGGCACTTAATGTTTACATGTTACACAAATAACATTAAAACCCATCTTCGAAGCGACAACCAAAGGGAATAAACATTCAAAAAAAATTCATCCCTATTACAGTTCAATAAAAACAACTAAGTATTTATAGGGAAGCCCCAAATAAACAAATAAAACATTTCTTGGGAAAACCCCCAATTTCACACCAAATTGTCATTTAAAATTCAATTGCAATAAAAACACCACTAAAAATAATTTTTGAAGCAATCAAAAAATGAGATAAACATGAAAATATGACAAATACAGAATTATAATACACAAATATTTCATAAAAATTGGAATAACATACCAAATCAAAGGAAACCCTTGAATCCCTGTGCCAAAATCAAGTCACACCACTGCCGCACCAAGAGAACCTTAGATCAAACCTAAAACCAAAATAATTGACCCATAAAACCCAATTTTAAATCCTAGTTTCTAAACCCTAACCAATGGTCATTTTTGACTTCACATAAATTGAAGGAAGATTCATGGAAAGGGGAGGAACTAGGGAAGAAAGACACTTACTTTAGATTATTTGAAGTTCTTCCACCAAATCCCCCTTAAAAATGGGGTTCCAAAGAGGTTTTGAGAGAATTTTAGGGATTAAATGAATGTTATATTTGAATAGTATGAGGAAGGGTCTAATTAAGAAGTGTAATGAAGGAAAAAGAGTAAGAATTTAGAGATTTATGAAGGAAATAAGTTACCTCTTCAAATCTGGACGATTTGAGAAACCCTATGAAGTTCGGCACTAATTCGTGATGAATACGAGCTACAAAGAGGAGGAAAAGAGGATGGGAGAGACTCTAGGTTCAGTGGGCTTGGGTGAAACTTGGAATCACCAAAAAATATTAACAACTGAATATGTTATTAATTTTTTTTTGTAAACTAGGAATGGCCCTTCGGGCAGGCCCAATTCCTTAAATAAAATGCCAAATCCACCATTATTATGGATTACTAAAGGTTACAAATATCAATATTGGTGTTAATAGTTCAGGGGATTCCATTTTCAAAGTGGAATGGGTGAAAATTTCATAAAATTATATAGTTATAAAATAAACAAAATTGGTTTTTAAATATGGAAATGGGCTCATGGTTTGGCACAAATTAACCCTTTCTGAGGTTTGGCTAGCTTTTCTGATGTTCTTGTGCACTATTTCGTGGTCCCTTGGTCATTTCCATTGGTTTTGATGTTTTTTTGGAATGGTGAAAGTGGTTGTATTTGAATCTATTGTAGGTTACCGAGAACCCATAAACAGGATTTTGAAAATGAAAAAAATGATTAGTAGTAGTTTGGCCCAAATCAAGAAAACTCACTATTTCCTCAAAAAATAAATGGAAACCCCCAAGACAAAGAAATAATGGAAATTAAATGAAAAATAAAATTAAAATATGCCATGTATGTGACACCACTAGTTAACAATAACTACTTAGCTATACTAACTAAGGTTCCAATTCATTGGGTCTCTTTTATTACAAGTTCATCATCAAACACACAAGGTTCATAGAGAAAATCATTTGCATAAGTGAATAAGTAAGTCCCCAATTCACTAGTAAAAACATGTTATAAAATCACAATATCCTCTCCTCAAAGCCTCAATATAGGTGTAATGTAACCATTTGGGGACTAGATCCCCTTCCCCTTCTCTAACTCGTGCATTGTTGGTGGAGTTAGAGCATCAATACAACTTGACATGTGGGAGGAGCCTCAGTCTTTTACCCCACACCTCAAGATATGTGCACATGATTATCCATCCATGAATCACACAAAACCCATATCACAACTAAACACAACCAATATATTCAACAATCATAATCCATAACAATCAACAAGGTAAATCTTATTGTTCCATAACCCATTAACACATTTCCATTTAGAATTCATATCCATTTAGCCAAATCCCCGTTCTCATGGCTTAAACCATTAAGTACATTCAAAAAATCCCATAAAATAGCAAATATTAATCAATCCCCATAAATTATCCCATTTAACACATTTATCTTTTCTCAAGCACCTTCCCTCTCATGAATTTGAAATACAATTCTTATATCACATAACATAGCCACCTTATTACATTCAACCCATTAGGTATAACCCATAATTACTATGTACTGACCTATTAAATATATTAATCAATTCCCTTATTCAAACTATTTACATTATAATTAAATCACAAGACATTTCTAATTTAGAACGCACATCATTTCACATATACTAATTATTTTGGGAATCCCAATATAATTCATATCCCCTTTGACACAATCTCATTTAACTTAATTAACTCCTTACTATGCCATGTAAAATAACACCTTAAGATATAATCAACCTAGGTACAATAATAAATATTCCATATTCAATTAAACTAACCATATTATCATTTCCGACAAGATCTCCATGTAATTACGCATCAACCCCAACCTTGACTTTGTCAATTCCTAGTTTCGAGAAAGTTCTTGCACCCCATGGGTGGCCCTAAAACATTATATTCTTCCTTGAAGAATCCCATGGGGACTTTGAGGGGTTCAACTAATCATTTAGACACCCAAATCACCAATTATCATCAAAGGATGAAAATAAAAACATGGGGTAACCAAGAATTAAACCCAATCATGCACAAATCATCATCATGTAGATTTTTATTTAAAAAGGCAGTGAAACAAAGTGATGACCCAAAAAAGTACAGAGACACATATATGGAGGTCTAAAGTAATGAAGACCAAGGTAATGCCCTCTAATGATATTAACCACCATCTACTTTAGACTATGAAAATTATCGAGTATTAACCTCTACAATCCTAGAACATCAAGAGATTCCAAATAATTTGATACATCATTCCCTTCCCACCAAGTATGAGACACTCTAGTGCTGCTATAGATCATCCCACAACACTACCAAATGATGTATTCTATAGACCAAGGTACAGTACCATGTACTTGGAGAACATTAAATACCTACATGGAATCATTTTATACTTTAGCATGCTCCAGACCCCTCTTCCTGCAAACCATGAGACCTGTCCACAAGGTCTTAGCCTTTTCGTAAAATGATGTCCCCTGACCCAGCCAGATTGAGAAGGCTAAAACCACTAAACTATTGTTATCCCAAATGATCCCTCTTCCTCACATGTCACTAGAAACACAAGAACCATCAGTATTCATCTTCAATCCTTTAGTGGGGGGATTCCATCTGACCTATTTACCTGAGGATATATTCATACTGGCTAGGGTACCTGGAGTATCATGCATGATCTGCTATAGGGTAGGGGCCTCCTTCCACATTATAAGGGCCTTAACCATGTCTAGGAAAAGATCTTGAGTTCTTATGATGATCACGTGTATAAACAATCTCACCCCTTCATGGAGCCTCGGGTTATGCACCCGCCACAGACACCAACAGTCTTCCTATATAACTAGAGTGTGCACCCTTATCTCATGCCCCTCTATCCTCACTCCTTGAAACCACCAGATGATAAAGGACTGATCTTCCATTTCAGGTATGGATAATTTATTAAACCTTCCAAATAACTTACACACCGCCTTTGTCCATTCTCTCCCAAAGAATAGGTGATCTAAACTGTAACATCCCGGATAAATGAAGAATATGACATTTTCATATTTATTAATATTTGTGAATTAAATATTAATTTTACTTTAAAGGTGTTTCTATGTTCGATAGCGTACTCGATACAAAACAAAATGTTTCTTTGAAATCTTACGTTGCACACTAATAATATAATATTATTATTTTAAATGGTAGTTAACTCCTAGTATTTGTATTGGTGGGAATGAACAAAACTAACTAAAATTTTATTATACATGTTTCTTAAATGTATTTACATTTATCCAATAAAATTTTGAGCTTAAAATGCGAATGAATCTAATTTTAAGCATAATTTACATTAAAAGGTCGATTTTCCACCATTTAATAGTTAACCCTCTTTAAATATAATATTGGTCACCTCAATACATTCTATTTGACCAAATAAAATCTTTTTTAGAATGGGGTCCTCAAAATTCACTTTGTGTAAATGTTTGGAATTTTTCTGATAAAGTTCATTTTCAAATGAATAGTGAAAAATATTGTCTTTTAATTCAAAAATGTGTTTTAATAAAATTTATTTATATGGTCAGACTGCCTTTTTAATTGTTTTTAAAGTGTAATTATAATATATTTTTACCATTTAATCCAATTTTGGTCATTTGAATTAATTTCACTTTGAATTTGAACATAAAAATGTAACAATCTTTTGATACTTATTGTTTCTTAAAAACATGCTATTTGTTTTGATAATGGGAATTAATTTTTAAAATTAATTAATTCCACTTCTATGTTTTGAGTTTGGAAAAATAGACATCATTTTTGTATTCAGAATATCAAATATAGCTTAGGCTTAATTTTTGGTATTTTTCTGAAAAACATCAATTTTTGATGAATAGTGAAACCATTTAGTGGTAGTTAACAAAATGACTTTTTCATTTAAATGAAATTTTACTGCTTTGGTGAATTGAATTTTTAAAATCCAACATACATGGTCTTTATTAGTTCGTAAAATGTGGTTCAATAAGATGAAAATAATTTTTGGTGAATAGTTACTTTTGTCTTTTATTTAACGCGGTTAAAGATAAATAGGGTAATTCAAGGATAAAAGAATATTATAATAATTCAAAATTACCTTAATATTTGTCCAAACTTTATTGTATGAGTCATTTACTACCATGGGCATTATTGGGACGATTTTGGGACCCCATTGATCCACTTGGGAGTGATAATGACAATTTATATTAATTAACTTAAAGTAAATGCAAAAATTACAAAAGCAAATATCTTTTAGTAAATTAATTTTTATAAGGGGTTATATAAATTATATTTTTGATTATAAATATTAATTTTAAAGTTAAAAATATTTCCTATATCATGATATTTTTTTTATAATTTTTAGACATCAAATAATTTAAATTATTTAAGACACAATATGATGCAGTGTTTACCTCATTAATAAATCATTTAAATAAATAAGATTATAATGATTAAAATATTATCAAAAACCTGTACAATTCCCATTAGATGATTTTATTTCAACTATGAGTCATCTTATCTTCGCCTATAATGATTTTTGGACCATTAGAAACTGAATATCATTATATAATAAAATAATGTTTTCACACTTTCCTAAAGAGCCCCTCCTCTCCCTTATAAAAGAAGACCACTTCTATCCAATTCCTCACACCTCTCAAGACTTTTGGATCGTAAAAACTCTTCCTAACTAAGCTCCCTACATCCATCTCCTCATCATAGAAGCATTACTTTAGGTAGAAGGCACTTCAAGAAGTTCTTTGGTTCAAACCAACGTAAGTTACCCAAATTAAAGGTAACAGTTTCTCTTAAATTGTTTTCTTTTATTTTACTTCTCCAACCCCTAAAATATTTTTATTTCCTTTATTTTGTAACAAAATCAGTATCCTAAATATACTAGGATGTTTTTATGAGAATTATTCGAGCTACATTTACATACACTTCCATCTAATGGGTGAAGAACATAATGTTTTTCTGGATGGAAAACTAAAGCCTCACGAAACGATGATTGTTCAAATATCTCCAACTGTCTCTCATGGTTGACATTATGATGGAACTGAATTTATATATGATATATATTTTTTTATGTTTTTTTATTCTTTTTTATTTTTCCATTTATATAAATACTTTATTGTTTCCATAGTGGGTAAATATGATAATCTCATTAGAGGAAGTGCGGACAACCACCCCCTCAAAGTGATATGACGCGTTAAATGTCTTATGTGGGACATATAAAGGATGGAGTTAATAATATTGTATATGATATTATACTAGAATTATAATATATCTATGTATCATTTTTTTAATTCCATTAAAATAAGAAATAGAAATGGAAGTAGCATTCATGCGTATGTATGGCTTACCGTCTCCATCAAAGGTGCATCTCATTTATTACCTCTAAATGTTATGTACTATTATAAATATATGTATATAATGGATATATATATGATATATATGATATCTAAATCATTAATATAATTCTTAATATAATGGATATCTTTCCACATGAACAACTTTTAATTATAAGGTGTTAATTTTTTTTACTCAAGTACCAAATATCGACAAAACGACCCTTATTAAATTAAATGATTACATAATGTTTATAACATGGTAATAAGTAATATAAAAGGAATAATAAACATTAAAAAGTTTATTATGCAATTATAAATTAACATTAGTTTATTATTCAGGAGATTAATGAACAAACGGGTCAATTTGGACAACGAGGTAAGGGATTTTCTTATCTCACTTTTAATTCACTGAGATTTACATTGTTCGCCACTTTATTATTGCATGTGGTGTATTGAGTACTGAAATATGATATATATTATCATGATTCTCATTATATTCATGGTATTATGTGATTCATTTTGTGGTTATTAACTTTTGGTCATATGACTCAGTTGATTACAACATGGTAAAGGGTTTCATCTCACTTTTTATTCCCGTGAGATTCATGCTATATTCACCACTATTTCCTTTTGTGTGATGTATGTACTTCCAATTATTGTACTCTTTGTGTAATATAATTTTATTTATGAGTATTTACATCTTCTTTTTATGAACCTTCTTTCATGTGGCGTATGTTTTGTAAGTTACCAAATCGGTAAGGGAACCTTTCACCCACCTCTTTTTAAAAGACTTATTTTTGTCATGTCTTTTAATTTACATCTTATTATGTTGGGATATGTTCGTATATATACTCATTGATGTAAAATTTATGTCCAAATTATGATATAACATTTTTATCTCATCAAATAATTTTCTTAATTTTAAAGTGACGTCGTTAGGATGTATTTTTACAAGGGAACTTCTTAACCCAATTTCTATTCTTTGGGTTCAACTTGTACTTCTTGAATATGTCATCCTATTAATATGTGTGAATTAACTCTGATTGTTTTGTAGTTAATATCAACTTATATTTGGTGTATTTATATTACTCACGCATAATTATGTGATTGATTTATCCTTAATTTAAGGATACCATCTTTATAAGGGATTTCATCTCAATTTACATTTCCATTGAGACTTCATTGTTGTTATTCACCAATTCACTCTTATATGGTGTATATACTATCCTTTGTCGTATTATATGATGAATACATTTATTCTCATGGTATTATAAAGTTCAAATTAATTGTTATTCATCAATTATTTGTATTCAAGAGTCTCTCATTTTGTTAAAAACTCTTTAACTAAAATATCATTTCAAATGTTTTAAGGATTTATTATTCTAAATATTTATCTTTAATGTCCATGTTTTAAAAATGGATTTGAGTATTTATTTATATATACATTAATGTTTTAAAATTATAATTCCATTAAAATCATCAATGTGGTAAGGGAATTCGTCTCAATCTCCTTTCATTGAGGCATATTTTGTTTTAATACACCACTTTCTTTTATACGCTATAAAAACACCGTTGACATTTCAAAGGGAATATTTTTCTACAAAGCATTTTACTAAACGACAAAAATTATTGTTTCTTTTAACGTAAGAGGTGACAATGAACTTTTCCATTGCCATGATTATTATTTGATCTTTGGCTTCCTCAACAAGCCGTAATGTTTTTAAAATAAAATAAATACCATATACTCTTTTATATATTTTGGTATTGAAAATTGATTTGATAATGGATTTGTTATGTCAATATATTTAAGTGATATATTGTTATTGAAATGATGAAATGTTTCTTTACTTTATATTTGTTGTATGTGTTATGATTTTATATTGGAACTTGGACATTTGACGGATGGTTACGTGATAAAACAAATGACGGTTGGTGCTGTGAATACCAGGATGGGATGTTACGTTATAACCTCCAATGAATTGGATATGGAAGTTGGTCGTATGGATATTCTATTTAGTGGTATGTGTGGAAGTCGACCGTAGGGTTATTCCATTTAAGTATGTTTATGCCCCATGATACCTTTATATGTTATGTGTTTATTTATATGGGTTTTGTGATAACCTTTTGGTTATAAAATGGTAAGTAGTGATATTTTTTTCAGTGAAGAGTATTTACTACATAATAAAGGTGAAAATTATTACTTATGTTAAATTATTCATGGTTTACTTGTTTTTTTGAAAAACTAACATTTTTCCTTCTTTGTGTATCCCTTACTGAGCTTTTTATGCTCATCCCATGTTTTTTTTAAAAAAAATTTACAGGACATAATGTGGAATTAGGGTCTAGGATGGGATCAAGGAAAATTCAAGTTGTCTTAAATATTGAATTAGACATGACACTTTTTTTAAGTGTTTTTAATTTATGAAAAAAATGGATACTAGGTAGAAGTGTCTACTTTGTAATCTTTTGAGATGTAATAGTTATGTCCTAATTCTCTAAAACATTAAACCTAAAAAGATCCTCAATGTGAATTATTCATTTAATTCAATATTATGTAAGGTTTAAGGCCGGGTCCTTATAGTTGGTATCAGAGGTTGGTTTAGATAACTTTAGAGGTTAGGGTATTCTTTAAGCATAAGTGACATTACCATAATGGTTAGGATTTCAGAAAGAGTCATAGTTTTTTTATAAGGTGAATGAGTTTAAGATGACATGAATAATTATATCTTAGTATTTACACTCATCATAAGATATTATATGATGATTTTACTGATATACACACACTTACCTTTTTATTTTTAGTCAATGGTTGGCTCTAGCAGGCATCAATGTAACAATGGATGTGAAGAAAACTATGACGGTTTTATGAATGAGAAATTGAATGAAATGGGAGCTTCAATGATACCTCTTGTTGTTATTCTCAACCAACTATCTAGAGTCATTATTGACCACTTGATCCGTGGTTATTTTAATAAGGCATCATATATGCGAAAAACAAATCCTCAAGGAAGATCAGGTAATAATCATAAAGGTATGTATGTTCAAAAACCTATGTGTCACGGATGTGGAAAGAAACACCTAGGAAAATGTTTCAAAGGGACAAGAAGATTTCATAGATGTGGAAATTAATTTCATAAAGAAAGAACCTTCCATGGAAAAAGGAAGCATCCAGTTGACTCTAGGAATGGGAAATAAGTTCTTTCTGAGGGATAAATTGAATGTTTTAAATGTGGTGTACATGGTCATTATACAAACACATGTCCTATGAAGAAATTTCGGGAATGGTATCACCAGGATCATTCAAATATTTTTTTACCAATACCTAATTCCATTCTGATTGAGGATGAAGAAACTGGAAATGGCCAATGAAAGGTATGGATTATTTATTAATATATTTTTTACCATTATTGAATATTAGGATATGATTTGTGATTCTCTTTATAGGAAAGAAGTATTTCCTAATAATTTGGAAAGGAATTTTTAATGGATCATGAAGAAAGTTGAATGAGTAAGAAGCCAACATATATGGGATTAAAGTGTTATGGTAGATTTTAGGATGGTGTAATGCTTAAAAGTACTAAGGCTCTTTTGATGATGGGAATTACATTAGAAGACTTTTTATAGTATGTGTAGCCCTGATGTTTGATATAGGAAAATATTATTCAATGAATAATTATCTTTTATTATGTGTATATAGTTATAAAAAACCATTTGGGTTTATATGATCCTTGAATTTTAGTAAATAATAGGTTAATACTTTTTTGGGATGCAAAATGAGAGTTATTAGATAAAATTCATGGTTAAAATATGTTATGGTTATTTTTGATGAATTAATCTCTTTCTGGGAATTTTATAAAATTATATATTTTTTGAAAAAAAGTAAAACATGTGGACTGTATGACAACCCATCACGTCAAAAAAAGCTACAAGAATCGAACCCACAACCAAAGTGCCACTGGTATTTATCACCTACCACTAGACTACGTGATGTCCCTGGTTTGAATGACTAATTCTTTTTAGTTAGATTATTTTATGAATCAAGAATAAGTTGATTTTGGGTTATCTATGGAAATGATTAACCTATCATGGAGGATATGTTTTTAGGTTAATTACTTTTCAATATTAGACTTTAAGAGTAACTAATGTTATTTGGAGATAAATGTTAAGATTTATCTTGGAAGACTATGTGATTAGATCCTTTTGAGATTTGGGTTTCACTATTACTTTGGATTACATTGAAGAATTTTACGTACAACTATTTATTGAATGGTCTTTGTTGAAATTTTTGTTTTGGTTGACAAATTTTGGAGATTAAGAGTAATCTTTCTTTTTGTAAAAGATTATAATTTTTGGGGATTACTTAATCTAGTGCTAACCATTTTGGTTTTGGTTAATGTCTAAAGACGTGGGAAGTATATAGTTCGTCTTTTGTGGATTTTTTGATTCTCTCGAAGTTGATTATAGCATTATTAATTTAAAAAAAAGTCATCTTGAATACTCATTGTTTGGAGAAATATGAGTTTTTGTTAGAAATATAGTAAAAGATGAATGTCTACATGACAAGTAAGTATATTTCCTTATGTTTTTAGTTAAGATCATAAATAAATTCCTCAATGAGAAGTAACTAAAAACAAAATCCTTGTCCACTAACTTTTCCTACTGGGGAATCAAAGACTGTTTAACCCATCACACGTTTGTGATTTTCTAGTGGTTAACTTTATCCTAAACGTGTTTTCTATCACTTTCTATTAGAACTTGATGGTTTGTTTTCTCCTCCATATCCATGTTTTCATGGAATCCTAGTATTTTTTGTCTCGAGTAACCTTGTACTTCTCTTCCTTTATTTTAAAGTGATAGTTTTATTGACTCTTTTTTCGATGTGGGGTTTTCAATAAAGTTTCCAAGACCAATTTTAAAATTGCAAGGATGCAATTACCAAAAGGGGGGAAGGTTGTAACATCCCGGATAAATGAAGAATATGAAATTTTCATATTTATTATTATTTGTGAATTAAATATTAATATTTCTTTAAAGGTGTTTCTTTGTTTGATAGCGTACCTGATACGCAACAAAAGGTTTCTTTGAAATCTTACGTTGCACACTAATAATATAATATTATTATTTTAAATGGTTGTTAACTCCTAGTCATTGTGTTAGTGGTAATGAACAAAACTAACTAAAATTTGATTATACATGTTTGTTAAATGTATTTACATTTATCCAATAAAAGTTAGAGGCTTAAAATGTGAATGAATCTAATTTCAAGCATAATTTACATTAAAAGGTCAATTTACCGCTTTTTTAATAGTGAGCCCTCTTTAAAAATAATATTGGTCACATAAATACATTATATTTGACCAAATAAAATCCTTTTTTAGAATGGGGTAATCAAAATTTACTTTGTGTAAATTTTTGGAATTTTTCTGGTAAAGTTCATTTTATAATGAATAGTGAAAAATATTGTATTTTAATTCAAAACTATGTTTTAATAAAATTTATTTATATGGTTAGACTGTCTTTTTAATTGTCTTTAAAGTGTAATTATAATATATTTTTACCATTTAATCCAATTCTGGTCATTAGAATTAATTTCACATTGAAATTGGACATAAACATGTATCAATCTTTTGTTAATTATTGTTTCATAAAAACTCCCTATTTTTTTGATAACGGGAATTAATTTTTAAAATTAATTAATTCCACTTATATGTTTTGTATTTGTGAAAATATACATAATTTTTGAATTCATAATATCAAATATATATTAGGCTGATTTTTGGTATTTTTCTGAAAAACTTCAATTTTTGATGAATAATGAAACCACTTAGTGGTAGTTAAAAAACTGACTGTTTCATTTAAATGAAATTTTACCGCTTTGGTGAATTGAATTTTGAAAATATGAAATACATGGTTGTTATTAGTTAGTAAAATGTGTTTCAATATGATTAAAATAATTTTTCGTGAATAGTAACTTATGGATTTTATTTACCGCAGTTAAAGGTAAATAGTGTAATTCAAGGTTAAAAGAATATTATAATAATTAAAAATTACCTTAAAAATTTTCCTAACCATATTGGATGATTCATTTAAGACCATGGTCATCTTTGGGTCTATTTTTGGATCCCATTGTGCCACTTGGAAGTGATAATGAAAATTTAGATTAATTAAATTAAAGTAAAGGAAAAAATGGAAAAAGCAAATATCTTAAAGTAAATTAATTTTTAGAAGTGGTTATATAAATTATCTTTTAAACTATAAATATTAATTGGAAATATAAAAATATTTCATATATCATGATAGTTTTTTTATAATTTTTAGACATCAAATAATTTAAATTAATTATGACATAATAATGATGCAGTGTTTACCTCATTAATAAATCATTTAAATAAATAAGATTATAATGATTAAAATATTATCCAAAACCTTTCCAATTCCTATTGAATGATTTTATTTCAACCATTAGTCATATTATATTCATCTATAATCATTTTTGGACCATTATAAACCGAATATCATTATATGATAAAATAATGTTTTCACACTTTCCTAAAGAGCCCCTCCTCTCCCTTATAAAAGAAGACCACTTCTATCCAATTACTCACACCTCTCAAGAATTTTGGATCGTCCAAGATCTTCCCAATTAATCTCCTTACATACCTCTCCTCCTCCTAGAAGCCTTAACTTAGGTAAAAGGCACTTCAAAATGTTATTTGGTTCAAACCAAAGGGAGTTACCCTAATTAAAGGTAATAGTTTCTCTTAAATTGTTTTCTTTTATTTTACTTCTCCAACCCCTAAACTAGTTTTATTTCCTTTATTTTGTAACAAAATCTGTATCATCGATGTACTATGATATTTTTATGAGAAGTATTTGAGAAAAACTTACATACACCTCCATCCAATGGATGAACAACATAATGTTTATGTGGATGGCAAACTAACGCCTCACGAAATGATGATTGTTCAAATTTCTCCAACTACCTCTCATGGTGTCCATTATGATGGAACTGTATTTATATATGAAATATATTATGTTTATTTTTTCTTTATGCTTCTATATTTTTCCATTTATATAAATACTTTATGGTTTCCATAGTGGGTAAATACGAAAATCTCATTAGAGGAAGTGCGGACCACCGCCCCCTGAAAGTGATATGACTCGTTAAATGCCTTATGTGAGACATATAAATGATAGAGTTAATAATATTTTATATGAAATTATAGTGTAATTTTAATATAACTATGTATCATTTTGTTTTTAATTCCATTAAAATAAGAATTAGAAATGGAATTAGTGTTCATGCGTACGTACGACTGACCCTCTCCATGAATGGTGCATTTCATTTCTTACCTCTAAATGTTATGTACTATTATAAATACATGTATATACTGGATATATATGATATATATGATATCTAAATAATTAATATAATTCTTAATATAATGGATCTCTTTACACATGACCAACTTGTAATTATAAGGTGTCCATTTTTTTACTCAAGTACCAAATATCGACAAAACGACCGTTATTAACTTAAATGATTACATAATGTTTATACCATGGTAATAAGTAATATAAAATCAATAATAAACTTTCAAAAAGTTTTTTAAAATAGTTTAAATTAACATTAGTTTATTATTCAGGAGATTAATGAATGAATGGGTCAAGTCGGACAACGAGGTAAGGGGTTTTCTTATCTCACTTTTAATTTAATGAGATTTCCATTGTTCGCCACTTAATTATTTCATGTGGTGTATTGTGTAATGAAATCTGATATATATTATCATGATTATCATTATATTCATGGTATTATGTGATTAATTTGGTGGTTATTAACTTTTGGTCATACGAATGAGTTGATTACATTGTGATAAAGGGTTTCATCTCACTTTTTATTCTCGTGAGATTCATGCTATATTTGACACCATTTTCTTTTGTGTGGTGTATGTACTGCCCATTATTGTACTCTTTGTGTAATATACTTTAATTTATGAGTATTTAAATCTTCATTGTATGAACCTTCTTTCATGTGGCGTATGTTTTGTATGTTACCAAATCGGTACGGGAACCTTTCACCCACCTCTTTTTAAAAGACTTCTTTTTGTCATGTCTTTTAATTTACATCTTATTATGTTGGGATATGTTCTTTTATATAATCATTGATGTAAAAATTATGTCCAAGGTATGAGATACCATTTTTATCTCATAAACTCATTTTATGCATTTTAAAGTGACGCTGTTAGGGTGTTGAATTTTTACAAAGGAGCTTCTTAACCCAATTTCAATTCTTTGGGTTCAACTTGTACTTCTTGAATATGTCATCCTATGAATATGTGAATGACCTATGATTTTTTTACACTTAATATCCACTTATATTGGATGTATTTATATTACTCACACATAATTATGTTATTGATTTATCCTTAATTTAAAGATACCATCTTTATAAGTGATTTCATCTCAATTTACATTTCCATTGAGACTTCATTGTTTTTATGGACCAATCACTCTTATATGGTGTATATACTGTACTTTTTCATATTATATCATGAATCCCTTTATTCTCATGAAATTATAATGTTCATATTAAATGTTCTTCCTCAATTATTTGAATTCAAGAGTCTCTCATTTTGTTAAAAACTCTTTAACTAAAATATCGTTTTAAATGTTATAAGGATTTATTATTCTAAATAGTTATCTTTAATGTCCATGTTTTAAAAATGGTTTTGAGTATTTATTTATATGGACATTAATATTTTAAAATTATAATCCCATTAAAAGCTTCAATGTGGTAAGGGACTTCATCTCAATCTCCTTTCATTGAAGCATATTTTTTTTAATACACCACTTTCTTTTATACGCTGTATAAACACCCTTGACTTTTCAAAGGGAATATTTTTCTACAAAGAATTTTACTAAAAAAGAATTATTTTTTCTTTTAACGTAAGTGGTGACAATGACCTTTTACATCACCGCTATTATTATTTGATCTTTGGCTTCCTCAACAAGTCGTAAAGTTTTTAAAAGAAAATAAATATCATATACTCTTTTATGTATTTTGGTATTGAAAATGGTTTTGATAATGGATTTGTTATGTCCATATATTTAAGTGATATATTTTGATTGAAATGTGGAAATGTTTTCTTTACTTTAAGTTTGTTGTATGTGTTATGATTTTATATTGTTACTTGGACATTTGACGGGTGGTTACGTGATAAACCAAATGACAGGTGGTGCTGTGAATACCAGGATGGGTGGTTACGTTATAACCTCCAATGCATTGGGTATAGAAGTTGGCCGTATGACTATTAAATTTAGTGATATGTGTGGATGTCGACCATATGGTTATTCCATTTAAGTATGTTTATGTCCCAAGATACCTTATATGTTATGTGTTTATTTATATGGGTTTTATGATAACCTTTTGGTTTCAAAAGGGTAAGTGGTGATCTTTTGTTTCATTGAAGATTATTTACTACTTCATAAAGGTGAAAAAGTATAAATTATGTTAATGTATTCAGGTTTTACTTGTTGTTTTGAATAACTAAATGTTTTCCTTCTTTGTGAATACCTTATTGAGCTTTTTATACTCATCTCAAGTTTTTTTTGAAATGTTTTTTTACAGGGCATAATGTGGAATTAGGGTCAGGGATGGGATCAAGGAAAAGTCATGTACTTTTAAATATGGAATTAGAAATGACACTTATTTTAAGAGTTTTTATTTAATGAAAAAAATGGATACTGGTTTGAAGTTTCTACTTTATAATATTTTGAGATGTAATAGTTATGTCCTAGTTCTATAAAACTCTAAACCTGAAAAGATCCTCAATGTTAATTATTCATTTAATTCAATATTATGTAAGGTTTAAGGTCAGGTCTGTATAGTTGGTATTAGAGGTCTGTTTAGACAACTTTAGAGGTTAGGGAATTCTTTAAGCATAAGTGACATTACCATAATGGTTAGTATTTCAGAAAGAGTCATACTTTTTTTATAAGTTTAATGAGTTTAAGATAACATGAATAATTATATCTTATTATTTAAAATCCTCAAGAGATATTATATGATGATTTTACTGATATACTCACACTTACCTTTCTGGTTTTAGTCAATGGTTGGATCTAGCAGGCATTAAAGTAACAATGGATGTGAAGAAAACTATAACATTTTTCTGAATGGGCAATTGAATGAAATGGGTGCCTTAGTGAGACCTATTGTGGTTATTCTCAACCAACTATCTGGAGACATGATTGACCACTTGAACCTTGGTGATTTTTATAAGACATCGTATATGTGAAAAACAAATCCCCAAGGAATATCAGGTAATAATCATAAAGGTATGTATGTTCAAAAACCTATGTGTAAAGGATGTGGAAAGAAACACCTTGGAAAATGATTCAAAGGGAAATGAAGATGCTATAGATGTGGAAATGAATGTCATAAAGCATGAAACTACCTTAGAAAAAGGAATCATCCAGTTGACTCTAGGAAAGGGAAAGATGTTCTTTTTGAGGGATCAATTGAATGTTTTAAATATGGTGTACATGGTCATTATACAAACACATGTCCTATGAAGAAGTTTCAGGAATGGGATCACCATGATCGTACAAATATTTGTTTACCAATACCTAAGGCCATTCCGATTGAGGATAAAGAAACTAACAATGACCAATGAAAGGTATGGATTATTTCTTAACATATGCTTCGACATTATTGAATATTAGGATATGATTCGTGATTTTTTTATAGGAAATAAGTAATTCATAATAATTTGGAAAGGAATGGTTAATGGATCATGAAGAAAGTTGAATGAGTAAGAAGTCAACATATATGGGATTCAAGTGTTATGGTAGATTTTAGGATGGTGTAATGCTTAGAAGTATTAAGGCTCTTTTGATGATGAGAATTACATTAGAAGTCTTTTTATAGTATGTATAACCCTGAAGTTTGATATATGAAAAATTTATTCAAGGAATAATTATCTTTTCTTTTGTGGATATAATTTTAAAGAACCATTTGGGTTTATATGATCCTTGAATTTGAGGAAATTATAAGTTAATACTTTTTTGGGATGCAAAATGAGAGTTGTTAGATAAAATTCATGGTTAAAATATGTTATGGTTATTTTTGATGAATTTATCTCTCTTTGGGAATGTTATAAAATTATATAGTTTTTAAAAAAATGACATCATGCGGACCGTGTGACAACCCATCGCGTCATACAAAGCTGCAGGAATCGAACCCACAACCAAACTGCGACTGGTATTTATCACCTACCACTGGACTACGTGAAGTACCTGGTTTTTATGAATAATTATTTTTAGTAAGTATATTTCCTTATGTTTTTAGTTAATATCATAAATAAATTCCTCAATAAAAAGTAACTTAAAATAAAATCCTCCTCCATTAACTTTTCCTACTGGGGAATCAAAGACTATTTAACCCATCACACGTTTGTGATTTTATGGTGGTTAACTTTCTCCTAAACATGTTTTCTATCACTTTTCATTAGAACTTGATGGTTTTTTTCTCTTCCTTATCCATGTTTTCATGGAATCCTAGGATCTGTTATCTTGGGTAACCTTTTTTACTTCTCTTCCTTTATTTTAAACTGATAGTTTTGTTGACTCTTTTTTCGATGTGGGGCTTTCAATGAAGTTCCCAAGCCCAATTTTAAAATTGCGAGGACGCAATTCCCAAAAGGTGGGAAGGATGTAACATCCCGGATAAATGAAGAATATGAAATTTTCAAATTTATTAATATTTTTTAATTAAATATTAATTTTACTTTAAATGGGCTTCTATGTTCGATAGCATACCCGATACGCAATAGCAGGTTTCTTTGAAATCTTACGTTGCACACTAATAATATAATATTATTATTTTAAATGGTAGTTAACTCATAGTCATTGTATTTGTTGGAATGAAAAAAACTAACTAAAATTTTATTATACATTTTTGTTAAATGTATTTACATTTATCCAATAAAAGTTAGAGGCTTAAAATGTGAATGAATCTAATTTTAAGCATAATTAACATTAAAAGGTCGATGTACCACCTTTTAATAGAGAACCCTCTTTAAATATAATATTTGTTACTTTAATACATTATATTTGACCAAATAAAATACCTTTTTATAATGGGGTCATCAAAATTTACTTTGTGTAAATTTTCGGAATTTTTCTGAAAAAGTTCATTTTCTAATGAATGGTGAAAATTATTGTATTTTAATTCAACACTTTGTTTTAATCAAATTTATTTATATGGTTAGACTATATATTTAATTGGTTTTAAAGTGTAATTATAATATATTTTTACCAATTAATCCAATGTTGGTCATTGGAATTAATTTCACTTTGAAATTGGACATAAACAAGTATCAATCTTTTGATAGTTATCATTTCTTAAAAACACGCTATTTGTTTTGATAATGGGAATTAATTTTTAAAATTAATTATTTCCACTTCTATGTTTTGAATTTGGAAAAATATACATCATTTTTGAATTCAGAATATCAATTATATCTTAGGCTGAATTTTTGGTATTTTTCTGAAAAATTTCAATTTTGATGAATAGTGAAACCACTTAGTGCTAGTTAAAAAACAAAAATTTTCATTTAAATGAAATTTTACCACTTAAGTGAATTGAATTTCAAAAATCAGATAGATATGGTTGTTATTATTTAGTAAAATGTGGTTCAATAAGTTGAAAATAATTTTTGATGAATAGTAATTTTTGACTTTTATTTGCCGCGGTTAAAGTTAAATAGGGTAATTCAAGGTTAAAAGAATATTATAATAATTCAAAATTACCTTAACACTTGTCCAAACCTTATTTTATTAGTCATTTACGACCGTGGGCATATTTGGATCGATTTATAGTCCCCATTGAGCCACTTGGGAGTGATAATTACAATTTAGATTAATTAACTTAAAGTAAAGGAAAAAATGACAAAAGAAAATATCTTTTAGTAAATTAATTTTTAGAAGGGGTTATGTAAATTATATTTTCAACTATAAATATTCATTGGAAAGATAAAAATATTTCCTATATCATTATATTTTTTTATAATTTTTAGACATCAAATAATTTAAATTATTTATAACACAATAATGATGCAGTGTTTACCTCATTAATAAATCATTTAAATAAATAAGATGATAACGATTAAAATATTATCCAAAACCTGCCCAATTACTATTTGATGATTTTATTTAGACCATGAGTCATCGTAACTTCGTCTATAATGATTTTTGGACAATTAGAAACTGAATATCATTATATAATAATATAATATTTTCACACTTTCCTAAAGAGCCCCTCCTCTCCCTTATAAAAGGAGACCACTTCTATCCAATTACTCACACCTCTCAAGCCTTTTGGTTCGTCCAAACTCTGAATAGTTATGACCCCTACATACCACTACTCCTTCTATATGCCTTACCTTAGGCAGAAGGCACTTCAAGAAGTCCTTTGGTTTATACCAAAGGGAGTTACCCAAAATAAAGGTAACAGTTTCTCTTAAATAGTTTTCTTTTATTTTAATTCTCCAACCCCTAAACTCTTTTTATTTCCTTTATTTTGTAATAAAATATGTATCCTAAAATAATAGGTTGTTGTTATGAGAATTATTCAAGCTACAGTTACACACATCCTCCATCTAATTGGTGAAGAACATAATGTTTCTGTGTATGGAAAACTAACGCCTCACGAAATGATAATTGTTCAAATATCTCCAACCACCTCTCATGGTGGCAATTATGATGGCACTATATTTATAAATGATATATATTATGTTTATGTTTTCTTTATTATTCTTTATTTTTTCATTTATATTAATAGTTTATGGTTTCTATAGTGGATAAATACGATAATCTCGTTAGAGGAAGTGCGGACTACCACCCCCTCAAAGTGATATGACTCGTTAAATGCCTTATGAGGGACATATAAAGGATGGAGTTAATAATATTTTATATGATATTATACTAGAATTATATTATAACTATGTATCATTTTGTTTTTAATTCCCTTAAAATAAGAAATAGAAATGTAAGTACAGTTCTTGCATACGTACGACTTACCGTCTCCGTGAATGGTGCATTTCATTTTTACCTCTAAATATTATGTACTATTATAAATACATGTATATACTGGATATATATGATATATATGATATCTAAATCATTAATATCATTCTGAATATAATGTATATCTTACCACATGAACAACTTGTAATTATAAGGTGTTCGTTTTTTTTACTCAAGTACCAAATATCAACAAAATGACCGTTGTTAACTTAAATGATTACATAATGTTTATAACATGGTAATAAGTAATATTAAAGGAATAATAAACATTAAAAAAGTTTATTAATCAAGTAAAAATTAAAATTAGTTTATTATTCAGGAGATTAATGAACGAACGGTTCAAGTCGGACAACGAGGTAAGGGATTTTATTATCTCACTTTTAATTCAGTGAGATTTCCATTGTTCGCCACTTAATTATTGCATGTGGTGTATTTTGTACTTACATTTGATATATATTATAATTATTCCAATTATATTCATGATATTCTGTGATTCATTTGGTGGTTATTAACTTTTGGTCATACAACACAGTTGATTACAACATGGTAAAGGGTTTCATCTCACTTTTTATTCAAGTGAAATTCATTCTATATTTTCCACTATTTCCTTTTGTGTGGTATGTGTACTGCCCAGGATTGTACTCATTGTGTAATATAATTTCATTTATTAGTATTTACATCTTCATTGTATGAACTTTATTTCATGTGGTGTATGTTTTGTAAGTTACCAAATCAGTAAGGGAACCTTTCACCCACCTCTTTTTAAAAGACTTTTTTTTTGTAATGTCTTTTAATTTACATCTTATTATGTTGGGATATTTTCTTCTATATACTCATTGATGTAAACTTTATGTCCAAGTGATAAGATACCCTTTTTATCTCATCAAATGATTTTCAGAATTTTAAAGTGACGTTGTAAGGCTGTTGAATTTTTACAAGGGAACTTCTTAACCCAATTTCAATTCTTTGGGTTCAACTTGTACTTCATGAATATGTCATCCTATGAATATGTGTGAATGGCCTCTGATTGTTTTACACTTAATATCCACTTATATTGGATTTATTTATATTACTCACACATAATTATGTGATTGATTTATCCTTAATTTAAGGATACCATCTTTATAAGGGATTTCATCTCAATTTACTTTTCCATTGAGACTTCATTGTTGTTATGCACCAATTCACTCTTATATGGTGTAAATACTGTCCTTTGTCATATTATATCTGGAATCCCTTTATTTTCATAATATTATAAAGTTCAGATTAAATGTTATTCCTAAATTATTTTTATTCAAGAGTCTCTCATTTTGTTAAAAACTATTTAACTAAAATATCATTTTAAATGTTTTAAGGATTTATTATTCTAAATTGATATCTTTAATGTCCATGTTTTAAAAATGGTTTTGAGTATTTATTTATCTATAAATTAATTTTTTAAAATTATAATTATATAAAAATCTTCAACATGGTAAGGGACTTCGTCTCAATCTCCTTTCATTGAGGCATATTTTGTTTTAATACAGCACTTTATTTTATATACTATATAAACACCCTTGACTTTTCAAAGGGAATATTTTTATACAAATCATTTTAACAAATGAAAAAAATGATTGTTTCTTTTAACATAAGCAGTGAAAATAACCTTTTCCGCCACCACGAGTATTATTTGATCTTTGGCTTCCTCAAGAAGCCATAATGTTTTTAAAATAAAATAAATACCATATACTATTTTATGTATTTTGGTATTGAACATGGTTTTGATAGTGGATTATTTATGTCAATATATTTAAGTGATATACTGTGATTGAAATGTGGAAATTTTTTCTTTCCTTTATATTTGTTGTATTTGTTATGACTTTATATTGGTACTTAGACATTTGACGGGAGGTTGCATGATAAACCAAATGACGGGTGCTGCTGTGAATACCAGGAAGGGTGGATACGTTATAACCTCCAATGCATTGGGTATGGAAGTCGGCCATATGGCTATTCCATTTAGTGATATGTGTGGAAGTCGACCGTATTGTTATTCCATTTATGTATATTTATGTCCCAAGTTACCTTTATATGTTATGTGTTTCTTTATATGGGGTTTATGATAACCTTTTGGTTACAAAAGGGTAAGTAGTGATCTTTTTTTCAGTGAAGAGTATTTACTACTTCATAAAGATGAAAAGTATTACTTATGTTAAAGTATTCCTGGTTTACTTGTTGTTTTGAAAAAATAACAGTTTTCCTTCTTTGTGTATCCCATACTGAGCTTTTTATGCTCATCCCAAGAATTTTTGTAATGAATTTTTTACAAGACATAATGTGGAATTAGGGTCAAGGATGGGATCAAGGAAAAGTCATGTTGTCTTAAATATGGAACTAGACATGACACTTTTTTTAAGAGTTTTTATTTTATGAAAAAATGGATACTGGGTAGAAGTGTCTACTTTGTAATCTTTTGAGATGTAATAGTTATGTCCTAATTCTCTAAAACTCTAAACCTGAAAAGATCCTCAATGTGAATTATTCATTTAATTCAATATTATGTAAGGTTTTAGGCTGGGTCCTTATATGAACTCTCCTCCCTAATTTGGATATAACAACCACATTTAGATGCCATACTCGCCCCGTATCGTTTGATGTTCTCCTCAGTGGGGAGTTCTCTTTTTTGGATTCTCCAAGTAAGAAAATTATACATGGTGGGGATTTTTTTGCACCATAACACCTAAAACCATCTTTCCCCTACAACCTGAGAAAAATAAACCCATCGATAATATTTGGTCGTGAAAGATCTTGAAGGAGACAGGGTGAACACACATCTGTTCGGAGTAGAGTCTAGTTCAATGAGGTAGAATATATCCAGTTGATCCCTATTCAACACTATGTTGGTGAATGTAGGATAAAGTCTAGCCACTTTAAAATAAATTTCTATGGATAGACACCCTAGGTACCCAATATTCTCCCCACTCTAGTTGTTGTGCCAGGAGGAAACATCACTGGTACCCACAATACACAAAGATAATGATTGATTGGAGGAAACTAGATGTTCGTTCTCTCCCCAGAGAGGGGAGGTGTGACCGTCCTGGGCTTCCTAGCCCCCTGCGTAGCACTCATGCATGAACTTCCCCCACATGGTCCAACACACCAGTTCCTCCCACACCATTTTGGCATGCATGTTGTTTACAGTATGATTGAGAATCTGAACATTAATACAACCATCACTTATAGGCCTCTCCATCATGCGCCAAGACTCCCAATTATTTCTTCCCTCAGACGTCAAATCCCATATAAAACCTATGAGAACCCTATCCATATTTCGAATAACACCTTTGGGTACCTTTACTACTGATAAATCATGAACCGAGGAGGAGATAAGTACTCTATTAACTAGTACAATCCTTCCACCGAAGGACAAGTACTTGTTCATCCAGTTGAGGACCGTCTACGATATTTTGAAAACTAGTGGGTTTAATTCATGGATGTGTAGCCTAATTAAGGATATATGGGTTCCTAGGTACACCATGGGAAGATCTACTTTCTACATTCTCAGACTCTGGCTCACATTATGAACTCGCCTGACGAATCATCGACTCAAAATGTGTAAGCTACTCTTCACCTTATTGATCACTTGACTGCCCCAATAGTAGTACTCCTCTAGTATTATAGTCATACCCATCACTAATCTTCCCGAATCATTTATGAATATTATAGAGTCATTAGAAAACATGAGGTTTGATAATGATGGGAACTACATCTTCATTTGTTACGAGGAGATCTATCCTCTATTAACGCTATGCTGAATGAGACAACTAAGCACGTCCTAGGGGATGATGAATATGGTCGGAGAAATGAGACACCCTCTCCAGATCCCCCAAGTCGCTTTGAATAATCTAAATGATTTCCCCATGAACACAATCAACATCCAAGCATAGTAAAATAATTGAAAGATAAGATCAATATTCCATGAAGAGAGACCCATACCTTCCAAGACTCTGTTGATAAATCCCCACTCCACTCGTTCATATTCCTTTCTCATATCAAGCAAAACTGCCATATTCGACCCACGCATTTTGAAGTTGATGTCCCTAATAGTTTCTTAAGCCAGTGAAATCACCCCATGGAAAGAGTGTCCCTTCATGAATCCATGTAGTTACTTGGATATCCATTTTGGTAGATGTATGGATAGCCCGAGCATTAATAATATTGGAAATTATCTTATAGGGATCATTACACATGCTTATCATCTAAAACATCTCCACTAAGGCAGAAGACGTGGACTTGGGGATGAGCACCACTGTGGTATAATAAGAATACTATGGTAATGAACCTACCGAGAAATAGTCTTGTATCACCTCGATTATATTATCTTTCACCATCTCCCATGATTCACTATAGAAGCAACCAGAAAATCCATATGGACCCACTATGCTCTCTAGATTCAAACTCATCATGGCGTCATATATCTACTCCTCTTGAGGAATAGACCTAAGGACTTCGTTATCACGATCTGATAAGATGGCATGTATATCATCAAAAACCTCCTCACCACCCCTGGGTATCCATTAGGAAACTACACTCTAGGGCCTTCAAGAAGGTCGCGGAAGTAGAGGCTATCCATCCTCCTTTCCAACTCCCTATCATTGATAAAAGACCCAACTTCCATCTCAATGTTTGTTTTAACCCATATGCTCCATTCCTTAATACAATAATGGAAATACTTTGTATTTTTATCACCTTTCTTGATCCATTTAATCCTTGTATAATCCCGCACCTGACATTCCTGTTTGAGAAACAAGTCTGACATTATATCTTTACTACTGACCAATCATGCACAAATCTGAAACAAAACTATGGGATATAACTTGTAGTCCACCTACATTGAATGTGTTGAAAAACACTCCCTCAATCAAATACTTTGATCCCAATTCAACAAACCCTTGAAGCCTCAACCTAGATCTCATCATGAAAGAGGGTTTTAGAGCTTCATAATGATATGGAAGAAAGATCCAAACTCTTATCAAGTAGAGTATGTAAGGAGGATATTAGACTTACCCAGGGCTTCATTCCATAACCAACAGTGCTCCAAAAACCATAGGATTGAAGGATAATCACATCATTGAATCTTGGGTCATTCATTTTCATCCCTAGGGTTGCAAGAGGAAGAGAGGAGGAAATCCTGATCTCGGGTTAAAAATATCAGGATGGCATTTTTGTTACTTTTCCAACTTTACTAGGATGCATGGTTTACCTGCATGGTTTTCCAAAACATGTGAGATATACATTCCCAAAATCACCCCTTCACACGATTTCTTGGGAATTCCACTTGGTTAGATTAATCATGCAATAACTATTCACAAAACTTTATCCAAGGATGTACGGTTACTTAGGATGCTTAGCATGGTTTTCACTAATTGTGTACAAACCATGAAACATGCTAAGAAATTCCTTTTTCCTCCTTTTCATGCCTTGAAACCCCCCTGATCACCCATGATTCTTCTCATAAAATTTGGGAAACACTTATTTAAACAATAGAAAAGAATTAAACTAAAACATAAAAAACCTGCATTAAAAAAAATATGGTATCTTACTACCTCCCCACCTTATAAAAGCACATCCTCGAGCCATGCTCCAATACATCACTAAGCTTCTCCAACAAAAAGACTAGGTGACTAGGATAGCCTATCCATTCCCCCTTTTTCCATGTTTCTCATGGAATATGAAAATATTACCACAAATTTTCAAACCAAGGGCCCAACCATTCCTTGTAAGACTCCCTCACCAAAACCCACAACATGAACCAAATTCTCCTTAAAGGATTGATAAACATCCATCATATATCCACCAATAGAAAATCATAGGGAAAACTTAGGCTAAAGTCCCTGTTTGAAATCACATAGTAACTTCACACACAACATCATATACTCATGGGGAAACCATTCGACACCCAAATGGTCTGATTCTCTTCACAACTCATGACCTAAATCACTTCACGTTATTTTTTCCTCTGTTTTTCAAAACTCTAACTGTGAAAAAAACTCGATATCACATGAAGGAGAAAACAGGGTCCTCTCGATATCACATGAAGGAGAAAAAACGGTCCTTTCAATCACATTTCCCAAATTATATCAATTTACCACTCATATCTTAGTGATCCAATTCCATAACCATACATATGAACACAACCAAAACTCCCAGGGCACTCAACCCTTTGAATTGGTTCCAAATATCTCCACTAGGATCACTCACACGAATGGTGATCACTCGATTTCCTCCAACCCAAAACTCGATCACATTATAAACCAACCACTTGTACCTTAGGGTTATCTCCACCACATTCTATTGTTTTTCACCCCCACCATTGAAGAAAAAACACCATAATCTCAACTCAAATTTATAATCTCCTGACGTTTCTAAACTCACTATGCTTGAGTGTCTATAGGGACATTACCCTACATTGGCATCAATCCTCACCGTTGAAACTATCTGGGAGGACATTCCTATACCATACATTCAAGGTCTATGATCAACCATACCTCACTCAAGTATGATCTCTGTTTCACATGGAACATTTCACTATGAAATCAAACTAGAGGTGGGTTACTCGTACCACACCCATTTTCGTTCTCTATAATATGTCAGAACACACCCAATTGGATTTCTCTAGATCATCGACGACACTTACTCTGGTCTAAACCCAATATTCATTGGATTTTAGAACCCAATTTCTTTTTTCCATGAAGGTTTCTATGTCTTTACACCCCCTTAAATATCTTAACAGAAGATTCTCGATTGCATTTGGAACTACCCTGAGCCCAATGTTACCTCTTGGCTCAATCATCTATCAAAATTACGACCTATCTGGCCTCCCTAGGAGACCAAAAATTCACCCCTCAGGTCCTTCATCAACATCCTGGTTCCACGACATCAATTTAACATTCTACTCTCCACATCCAGGATATATTTATCACTCCCTACCTTAGGAGGGTCAATACCATTTCTCCCTATGAGGGATTTGAACCACCACAGCTCATACTCGATCACAAGATGAACCCCAAAACATAGATTTGGTTTTGTAGCATTTTCCAGAACCAGATAGTGAATGTCACCTAATTCCCATTCCTTGCCATTGTGAACGGAACAGGCTACATTCGTCAACATTCAGTCCCTCCTGAGGACCTCAATCAAAACCTTAGAGGGTGTACATCCTATCATCCAATTCCACATATACTGCTCCCATGAGCATAAAATCCATTATGTCCCCTAAAAAACCAAAACAACTTCATGTCTCTTAGAAAAAATTCAGATCTTCTCAGCATACCTGGGATGATGTAAAGATGTTGGGAATGATCATCACTAGCAGAGGTATACTAATAAGTTATCGAATAACACTACCTCTATCTTGTACATTGCTGATGTAACCTCATACTATGGGACACTATGACCTTCCTAGATCTCGGTTTTCCCTACTGCACACCTCTCATCACATCCTAATAGCTCTTAACCATCACCACTCTGGCTTGGTTTCCAACCAAGTCTTTCCACCACTCCATGACCATCCTCCAAGCTACTGTGAACCCACTTTCCTCTGAAGCTACTACCACCATGCCACATGAGATCTTCCAGAATGACCCTCATGGGATCAACCAACCCAATTATATACCACACCAATCAAACCAATGGTCTCTCGCATATCCATGCATCCCACATTGGTTTTGCAAAGAATAAAAGATTGTCATCCCAATCGAAATTGTGTCTTACCAGCACATACTCTCATCTAGACCTTTTTAGGGCCTTCAATTTCTCACTTTCCTATATCCACACTTAATTGACTTTAATCCCCACAAGTCACCATCACCTGAGAATAGATCGATGCCCAATCACATACACAAACCACACCTCTTGGTTAGTCAGCCTCCTCAACCCCAAGACATTCTCAAAACTTCACCCAAAAACCAAACCACAAACACAAAAAATCTTAGTGACGTGACCACACTCACATCAGTGTCACATTTAGAACAAAATAATATAATTACACTTCATTCACCCTTGTCTATACCATCATGAACAAAATCATGGAATATATTGATCATCATCCAAACAGATAAGCCAGGAATTCTTGTGATATAAAACTTTAAAACGCACCTTACAACCTATTACCTGCATTTAGGTTCCCCTCTGATGTACCACATTACATCCATACCATTTAGAAAAACAATATGGTACTCTTTATTCTTTTATTACACCTCTAAAGCATCTCTCAAGCTCTATATTCCAAGGCACCAGTACCATTGGGATTTCCACCCATGATGTTACCCTTGATCTTCCCAAAACTATAAACACATAACCATGACTCGAGTCACATCACCTACTATCAATCCTCCCACCAACTCTTTAAGCCAAACCCACACTAGATGACATATTCTACATCCCATTTTTAAAGTACAAATATCCACTTGTATGACACACACCCAAATGTACTGGAAATATCATATGACCTCTCTCATAGGTCACCTTAGTGGTCGAATGATATCTTCTTCCCAAACGAAGTCATGAATGAAAAAACCTTTGGTACTCTCTCCAAACATGGACATCTAGATATGAACAGAAAAATGCTCGCAAATGGAACTCTCACCCAAATTATAATAAAATATGTGCATGGCACACTAACAACCACTTACTCTAGGTTTCGTATGATATAAAATCACACACATACATCAACACTACAAGCCAAACACCCTCTATGAGTTTCAAAATGAGAATTTAAAGGTCCCTACTCACAAGTTCACCAAAACTAGGAACCATTCTTATGGTTCAGCCTACACTCTATGTGTTCAGGACCCACAAGAGTTTCAATTATCACATTATGGAACAATGCCTCACAACTCAAAGGTAATAGACTACCAAGGGTTCCATAAGATTAACTACTATTCCATATCATAACTAATAAGGCCTCACAATTTATATCCATGGTCTCAAACTATGGAACTATCACTACCCTAACCACCCATACAAAGGGTCCAATTTACAACATAATCAATACTCGTTAGCTGGTTTTCACCAATGTTCCACCATTACACATCCCTTATAATTGAAGTCGCCATTTTTGAACTCAGAAATTCATATTTTAAACTCATTTTCCCACAAATTGTTACAATATTCATTTTAACATATTTACAGCTTTCATTCTAAAAATTCATTAATCATTTTACCATCACGATGAAAATCCTTCTCTCTTAGACACTATTCAGTCATTTCAATTGACCACCCACAAAAAAATTTAACTTGGGAATACCACTTCTTATTACACTATATTCCTTACAATTTATTTATTTTACATTCATTTACCCTCTTAGATTACAATTATTAGATATCATTTTATTAAAATTTTCACGAAAATAAAATTCATTCAAATCTCTATACCTCAAACACCCATACCGTTTGTGCCTATCATGATTCATGCTGCATATTTACATAGGTTCCTAGAATGATGTATGAATGTGTAACCTCATTCCATTCTAGCCATGATCCAAATTTCATAAAAAAAGTCACATCACACCACATGTGCATCACACAATGGTGAAATTTCATAAAATATCACAACACGCATAAGAAAAAAAATTCCTACCCTTGGTGAGTTGGGTTGTCCCTCATACATAGGTTATATACTCCCATAAACAAGCTCATTACGAAGGCCTCAAACTTTCCAAATATCCTATCTACCATCCCCAAATAGTAACAAAGTTAAAATATCTCCTCTAATATGACTTTTTAACATCCTTGAACAGGGTTCCACTAAGTCGGTGCCCCGAGCTGGATCGCCACATGACCTCAAGTGCACCTCCCCATATGCCAGTTGTTTCTGACTAGTAGTGAGGGTCTAGATTAGCCACATGAGGATAATATAACCTCTTAATAAAGTAACCCATAGTAGAAAACATATAAATATCTAAGATAACATGTGTTAATCACTGAAAAATAATAAATAACCATTTCCCAATTGGGTACAAACCACAACTAGTAGTAAATATGTTATGTCATGCTATAATGCTAAGTAAAAAAACCTAAAAAAAGATAGTAGAGGCATCCTGAAAATGGTCCTACCTTCATGTTAGGAGTCTAATCCATGCATGTCCCATTTCCAAATCAACTCCATAGCATTTGACCCTTTCCCTTGTCCTGACCTTCAAGCATGAAATCTGTACAGGTACCCAACAGAGGTCCGGGAAGGGTGTGAGTAAAATTTAGTAGAACACCACCAATGGTGTCTACAAATGTCTAGTATAATAGATATATCATGAAATTATAATAAATAACAAGAAAAAAAAGACAAATTGGGGCCACTAGTTAAAAATATCTACTTATCTATACTAACTGAGGTTCCAATTCATTAGGTATCCTTCATTACTAGTTCATCATCAATAACACAAGTTTCATGGAGAAAATAATTTTCATAAGGGAATAAGTAAGTCCCTAAATCACTATGGATAACATATCACAACATCACAATATTCTCACCTCGAAGCCTCATCTCAGGTGGAATGTAACTTTTAGGGGAATAGAGCTTCATCTCCTTCCCTAACTGGTGCATTATGGGTGGAGTTAGAGCATCAATCCAACTCGACCCATGGGAGGGGCCCTATTCCTTTATCCCACACCTTAAGCCATGTGAACTTGATTATCCATCCATTCATCACACAAAAACCATATCATAACCAATACATATGACAATCATAATCCATAACAATCAACATGGTAAGTCATATTGTGCCACAACCCATTAACACATTTCCATTTACAATTCATATCCATTTAGCCAAATCTCCACTCTCATGTCTTAACCAATTAAGTATATTCATCAACTCCCATACATTATCCAATATTCATCAATCACTATAAATTATCCCATTTAACCCATTTATCATTTCTCAAGAACCTACCCTCTTGTGCATTTCAAATAAAATTATTATATCACATAACAAAACCACTTTATTACATTCAAACCATTGAGTATACCCTGGAATTCCGATGTACTGACCTATTCAATATATTCATCTATTCCCTTATGTAGCCTATTTACATGATCTTTAATTCACAATCCATTTCCAATTTATCATTCACTTTATTTCATATATACTAATTCTTTTGGTAATATCAACAAAATCCATAAACCCTTTGACACAAAGTCATTTAACTCAAATAAATCATTACTAAGCCATGCCAATCATCCCCTTAAGCCATAATCAACCTAGGTAGAACTATCAGTATTACATATTTGACTCAACTAACCATATTATCTTGTTCCAAAATAGATCCATGTTATTATGCATCAACTCCACCCTTGACATTGTCAATTCCTGGGTTTGGGAAAGTCAGTGCGCCCCATCGGTGACCCAAAAACATTATATTATTCCTTGACACATCCCATGTGGACTTTTAGGGGACCAAATAATCATTTAGACACCCAAATCACCAAATATCATCAATGTATCAAAATCACAAAAAGTGGTAACCATGAAATAAACCTGAGCATACACAAATATCAAACAAAACTATGGGATATAACTTCTAGACCACCAGCATTGAATCTGTTGACAAACACTCCCTCAATCAAATCCTTAGATCCCAATTCAAGAAACCCTTGAAGTGTCAACGTAGATCTCACAAAAAAAAGGGTATTAGAGATTTATAAGGATATGGAAGAATGGTACAAACCCAAATCTAGAATAGGATGTAGGGAGGAGATTAGACATAATAATGGCTTCAATCTAAAACCAATGGCACTCCAAATGGCCTCGGATAGAAGGAGAATCACCTCTTGGATGCTTGTCTTATCCATGTTCATCCATAGTGTTTCAAGAGGAAGAGTGGAGGAAAATCCTGAATTTGGGTTAAAAATATGGGGATGTAATCTTGGTAAATCTTCCAGCTTTACAGGGTTTCATGGTTTACCCACATGGTTTTCCAAACAAGGCACAAATCATGCAAGAGCTACTATCTAAAAATAACTCCTTCTCACAATTTCCTAGTAATTTCTCTTGGTTAGCTTTACCGTCTGGTAACCATGTAGAAACCTATGTCCAAGGCTACATAGTTACCTAGGATTATCTTTATAGATTCCACTAACCATGCATAAACCATGAAACATGCCCAAAAATTATTTTTTCTTCCTTTTTCATGCCCCACCCCGAAAAACCCCGGAGCCATCTCATGAACTTTGGGAAACACGTATTTCCCCCAAAGAGAGGAATTAAACTGAAATAGTAAAAAACATACCTTAAAGAAAATATAGGATATTACACCATGGGTAGTAGATGCCACATGGTTGGCACATAGTTTAGCCATTGGTATGATCATACCATGAAACCCCAAATTAAAAGTGGGATTTAGCATTTTCCCCTAAAATATTTTAACACCAATCTTTCCCCTCCCTCCTACAATTTTATCAAGTAGTATCCTCCCAAAGCTCTCTCTCCTCCTCCTCTTAAGTACATTGAACCCCCCATACATATTCTGAATCCTTCAGCCTTGGACGTTTTGTAATGCTTGAGATAATATCTATACTCCTCTTCTTTTCATTCTACATTTCTCTTCATCTCTGTTGCTCTATTTTTGTGCAGGATACTTTTCCCCGTTTTTAGGGAATTTGATGATTTCTCTAATAAATCCCATTATGGATCGATTCAAAGTCCAGAACTGGATGAGAAGAGTGCTATGAACCAAATTTAGGAGGTTTATCTTTGTTCCCCATGATTCGATGCATTCCATAACATGCTCTATTGTGTCTCTCTCTAGAACGTTTCTGAAATGCCTCTAAAATATTAAATAAATTATCAAAAATGGTTCCGCATGCATATCATTTTCCTATATATTAGAGAATAACCTCCAAGATTAATCGCCTTGATTTGAGAAATCCCTTTGGGTGTGCCTAGTCCTTGATAGTCTGGATGCCACTATTATAAATTTCTCATAAACCTCTTGAGTTTTTTTCCCAATAATAAAGGAATTGTATCAATAAATTGAATTAATAGGGCACATTAGACATTATTTATTCCTCTACACCTTATTCCTTAAATGGTTTTCTTAATTAAATTCCTTGGAGAATTTTCTAATCATGTTATAAATGTTTTCCTCATTAAATTGCATTATATTGGTACCCAAATCATGACTTCACCTTAGTGATAATTTTGATAGAAGGGGTTCCAACTTAAGGACATATTTTATGGGCTCATAATGCCTTATAGTTTGTTTTGTTAGTTAAATTTTTAAATACACTAGGGGAGACACTAGTTATTCATGGGACAAACTCACTATCCGCTTTCCATTTTTACCTCCAGACAAGTGACATGGGTTCCCTAGGGAGACCTCATGGATGGGCTTAGTGATGCAATGGTAGTACAATGCCATGAGACATAATCAGACCCCTAAGTGTAATAGAAATGACATAATTGATGGTTACTTCTTGATATTTTCACACCATACTTAGAGTGACCATTGGGATCTCATTCATTGATCTCCACAGATAGACTCTCATGACATTGGTCATATATAGATCCCCTAGATTGACACTTTGAATTTCCATTGGGATCACCTTGGATGGGATCACAATGAATCTTAATAATTTATAAAGATTTTAATTAAATTAAATTGATAGATTGTGGAATCGAACATCCTAGGATGCACCTTCTAAGCTAAAAAAACAAGATTGGGGACAGTCCATACTTTTACACTATATTTATAGCATCTCTTACAATATTTCACATATGTTCAGGTTACCACAGTTCAGAGAAATCCATCTTAGGCTAAAGCAGGTAGTGAATGGATGGGTTTCTGATCTTGAACTAAGTCCAGTGTAACTTATTTTCTTATTTCCTCACATTTATTATTTATCAGCGCACTGCTCATTTTATATTGCACAAAATGGTTTGATCTAGACATTGTTTGGTGGTGTCCTACTATGTATATCTCACACCCTGCTTAGGCCACCCTTGGAACCCAACAAGAATTTATGATTCTAGGTATAGATAAAGGGAAGAGACCAACTTTTGATACTTGATTGACATTTTAGGATGGAGTATGGGAGCAGAAGACTGGGCCTATTCTTTTGATGAAAGTAGTTATTGTTTTTTAGAATTTTTTTCTTTTTATATAGAATTCTGTATATTATTTTTCCACTCTATTCCTTATACTCACTTTTTACTAATACATCATCATTTTTTCTATTATTTATTCATTATTTATTTTTTATTTATTTTCCGTGGTCTATAATTATGCTGTCTCTCAATATTTTATTGTTACGGATTCTGGTACATTGGGTTACAAGTATTTTTGTCATAGTGTCTACTTCTGCTATTTCCAATTTTAGTAAATAATTATTTTCTATTTAGTGCATATAATATTTATTTAATTATTGAAGAATAATGTAGTGATATTTAATTATTAAATAAATATTCATTATTAAAGGCCTGATAAATATTATAGAGGAATGGAGGACGGAGTTTATTAGTCTAGTGAGAATTTATATATATTGAATATAATTTGACTAAATAATATTTTATTTAATTCATGAGTTTAGTGCATGTAAATAAATATTATTATTATTGTTATTATTGACATGGGAATCTGCACAGATGAAATAAATATTAAAGTGTACTTTTCCAATTATTTAATTCTAACGCTAGTGGTATATAAACCCAATTATATTATTTTTCAAGAGATCTAATTCATTTCAATTGTTTTTCATAATGAAATTTGGAGAATCCTCTTGAAGCCCTGGAGAACTCCCTTATTAAAAAATTCTCCCAAGAATGGAGGGTGATCTTCTTAGACCGTCAACTCTCAAGCCTAGAGATATAAAAGGGAATCCATTGTAATTGATTATCTAGGTGACAAAACGTAAATGATACAGGAGATAGTATTTGTCATGATAACACCCAGATATTCCTACAGCGGCATTTAGAGGTATGTGGAACATGTGTGGATCACCGCTAGCGGGAATCTAATGTCGATTCCTACCATGTAATGATGGTACAACATAAATCCATTTTCAGATCCATAAATGGAAAAATAATTTGATGCAAGGTAATTATTATAATTACTTAAATTAATAGTAAATAATATGTTATGAACTTGCACTTTGGTCCAGCATTTATCTATTATCTATATTATTTAGTTAAATTCTGTTGATCATGGTATTTGGCGTCATGTAAATCTTGGATTAATCACTGATCATGACAAAAATAAAATTTTTGAATAATGATTCTAACACATCCATAGTTCCCAAAACCTAAAATTATTATCATAGGGGTTACATGATAATTTATAATTATTAAAATATTATTGATTATTTTTGGTTTTCAATTCTAATTTAATATTTATTTAATCTGATTTGTGAGATTTGTTTTATTCCACTATTTTTATCATATATATAGTCAAATAGATTAATTTTATAAATAAAATAAAATAAACGTTCTCATTTTGAGGTCACAATGAGTCTAGATGAATAACAAAAGAGTACACGCCTTGTAACCCATAGGTACACATTGTGCACTAATGTTTATTCTACCAATAAATACTTTTGGATTAATTCAAGTAATGTGAATTTATTACATGTGGTGAATTTAATTATACCCCATATGTTGACTAGTCTAACCTTGTGCATGGTTAGTCGGAGAACATTTTTTTATATTCCATACATGGAAAGTATTCCTTTAGTCAGAGACAGACCGTTTGTCTTCTTACACGACCGACATGACTGGTGTTCATATAAATATGAGAAAACATGTCGTGTATCCCATGTACAATCCATGTAGAAAAAAAGTCATGGATTGGTTACATATTGAGTCCCTAGAAATGTTCTATGAATATACAATGAAAATAATACATGTCGTGTATCTTAAATGTACACACTCTGTACTTTTACCAAATTACACTGAATTAAAATTAATTTTTTATAATGTTCAAACCATATCAAAATGTAATTTTTTGTGGTCATTAAGTTGATAGGACATTCCATGTGATGATATATATATATATATGTATGTATATGTTTAATTTATGTGTAACGTCCAAATTTACATATCATGTATTATTAGTATTACAATTATTACTCAATGCACATTAAAGCATTACATGATACATAAAAATAATTGAAAATAATGTAAACTATGTGATTATTAAGCTGGTAATACAAGTCATGATATTATGTGATAAGTCATTTATGCCATGTGTTGAAAGACTAAATAGTATATTAATATAATACACATTTGATAGTATAGACGATTACTCACCGTGTTTCTTCCAAGGTATATTTTTTCAACATTTAATTTTAATTAAATTTATTTAATTTGTTTAAAATTATAATGTATGATAATTTTAAGGATATTTAAATGATAAATATGGTAAAATAATTGAGTAAGTAAAGAATATAATTAATTTATTCAAGTGTGATTTATCTTAAATAAGACTGATTATAATTGAATTATAATTTTATTACATATATAATTTATTTCATGCAAGTGGATGATCATGATACTAGAAAACCCCTTTTTATGTGATTGATTTTTTTAATTTGTTATTAAATTAATTAGTTGGTCTGTGTTTCATCCCTCCTCTTAGTATGTAAGGGCCTTCGTACTTATGATTTATTTTATTTAAACCCTTTAAGATATACTTTGGTTCTCCTAAACAGTATGTGATTAAAAGTATATGTAATGGCTGGAACTCCCATGATAGTGGAGTTAGTACACGTTTTGAGTTGAGGAGAAACAAATCCAAGAGAGATGCATAGGTGGAAAGGTTCAACATGAACCATAAATGGTTCGAGGTGTTTTCCCCCAAGGTCAATGGTTAGTTTATCATTCTATAGATAAACTAACTATTAGTTAAAGTTGACGGTCCTACCACTTTATTATTTTATTTTTTTCAAGTTGCAAGTTTGTTTCGTTATTGATTTTTTTTCAAGATCACGTGAATTAATGAATTAACAAGCATGAAATATATAACTAAAATAAACAAGATTATGTGTAAATAATATCTATTACATGGTTATTCACTTATGTAAGTATACTTAATATTAAAAAGAATGTAATAAAGTTAATAAATAAAAATTTATGCATGAAAGGTAAAATCCCTCAATTATAAATAATAATTTGGTATAACCTTCAACTATTTCAATTAAAATTAAACCATAGATCAAAGTGCTTTACCAGCTAAATTTGGGGTGCTATCATTTATCATGGAATTATAACATGAATTTTTGGGTTGAATTAACTTATTTCACATCAAGGGTTAACTTTCAAATATTGACATAGTGAAACTAAGATAAAACTTTTGAGGAAATATAATTTTTGGATTTTTGGATTGGAGGGTCCACTCAATAGATCAATGAAATATGACTTAATGTAGTTTTAATTTGGAATTACTACCTAAAATAAGTCATATTACATGACCATCCAATGTTGGGGTGATGAGAAGGGGAATATGGATCCTTTACAATAGTATTTCAATGAAACAAGATATTCTGAAGGCAATACTGAGGGATTTTGGGTTTTAATAAAATTTTGGGAGATTAATTTATTTTTATAAATTTCATTATATGAAGTACTAAAACTCATATAATTCTATTTATATAAATAGAAATAAAAATAACTACAAACTTATCATTTTGACCCATGATTGAGAAGGATAACCTTATCACTGGAACAAATTTTAAAGAGTAGAAAAGGCTCTCATGCGTTATCCTACGCCATGAAATAAAATTGTATGTGTTGGATGAACCTATTCCTGAGGCACCTAGAAATGAGGCTAGTAAGGAAAAGTTGTCTCTCTATGAGAAACATTTGAACAATTATACAAGTTTTTAGTGTTTCATGATATCATCCATGACCAATTATCTTTTGAAGTAACATGAGTACATGGATGTGTACAACATGATGCGTCACCTTCGATATTTTTATTAAGATAAGGTAAGATGATAGAGATATGAGATATTCAATGATCTATTTGTAACTAAACTAGGAGAGTATTCACCAGCTAGGCCACATGTGGTCAATATTTTTAGATACATTTAACGCTTAGATGTCTTAGGGATTAAATTAAAAGACAATTTGTGCTCAGATCTCAAGATTTCCTCACTACCCATGAACTTATATTGTTTTACTATTAATTATAATATGATAAATGATGAGAATAGTCTTTCAGAACTACTTACATTGATTTTCCAAGTTGATAGGGTCATGTGGAATGAGAATCCCACGATTCTTAGAGTGAATAAGAAAAGTAAGAACAAGGAAAAGGGTCCCAAGACTCATAACAAATCTAAATCTCTTGTGAAGTGTCCTTCCAATAAGACGAAGATCCATATGCAAGTAAATAAAAAGGGTCAATATGGTTTTTATGTGGAAAGAAAGTACACTAGAAGAATAACTGCACCCAGAGGAAGGGGAAATTAAAATGTGTTTTCATTGTCGACTGTAATCATTCAATATCTACACATTGGGTATTAGATATAGTTTTTGGTGCTCACATATAAATCCAAATTCATGAACCAAGTATATTCTTAAAATTTTCTAGGGGATAGGTGGTTTTTCATGTTACCAATGGTGTGAGGATCGATGCTCTAATCATTGGTGACTAAAACCTTTCATTTTCAGTTGGAATGATAGTTTTTTTAGATATTGTTATTATGTACCAACTATTACCAATAACATAGTTTTTGTATCATTCCTAGATGCAGATGGTTTTATTTTAATTTTTGGAAATAAAAGGTTTTTCTTTTATAAAGACAACATATGTTATGGAATGGAACATTTAAATAATGTTCTTTATATATTAAATTAATAAATACAGGTATCTGAAATAGATAATGAATCATGTTCACATGACTCATTTAACACCCATCTATGCCATCAACATCATGGTCATTTAAATGATTGTAGATTGAAAACCCTCTAACAAGATTGTTATTTAAACTCTTCTGAGATAAAACCACATATAATGTGTCATCATTATTTACAAGATAAAATAAACAAACTAACCTTTGGTCGATAAGGTTAAAGGGAAAAAATCATTTTGGATTGTTATACACTAATTTGTGCAGAAAATTTCTAGTAGAAGCTAGAGTATAATATTCTTACACCATATATATTACTGAGGACTTGAGTAGATTTAGATATGAATACTTTATGAGTTATAATTATGATTCCTTTGATAAATTCATATAATTAAAGAATGAAGTAGATGATAAACTCAGAAAGAATATAAAGAATCTTAAATCAGATAGTTGTGGTGAATATAATAACCAAGAGTGTGTAAAACTTTTATGGGAGTTTGAGATTGTATATCAACTCACTCCACTTAATTAACCTTAGTGTAATGGAGTTAGTGAAAGGAGCAACTATACCTTGTTAGATATGTTAATCTTGTTGACGAGTCATGTATATCTTCCATTATCCTCTTTGCGATATGCATTATAAACTGTGGCATACACACTAAACCAAGTACCAAATAAAGTAGAAAACAGAATTCCCTTTGAGTTATGGAGTGGATATAAACTAATTTTTTCAGATTTATGTTTGTGTGAAAATGATACATTTGTTAATGCCTTCTTAGGAAATAAACTATCAACTTGAGTAGAAGGTGTATCTTTATAAGTTAACCTATGTAAACGAATGGATACAACCCATAAAACCCCTTAGATAAGAAAGTGATTATCAATAGTCATGTTTTCTTTATCGAGAGTAATAACCTCCTAAAAATGGATATTAGGGGTAATAATAACATTAGAAATTTTTTTTCTCAAGATACACAATATTTAGTATAGGTAAAAATTCCATAGGCCCCATGTAAGAAGTTCTTAAAATACAAGTACACCTTAGGAGTACTAGAGAGGTAAGAGAACCAAAGAGATATGTTCTTATAGTTTCCAAATATGGTGACTCATTATTATTTACCAAAGATTAACCTCTCTCCTACAAATAGGAAGTAGAGAGCTCACAATCTATAAGATTGAATGAAGCCCTGAATTACAAAATAGATTTCATGTATCATAACCATGTTTGGGTTCTGTTCAATGAAATAGTTAATGTAAATTTTGTTGGGTGAAATGGGTATTCAAAACAAAATTGAAATGGAATGTATGTTAAATACCTATAATTAAAGTATAGTGGATAAAGGGTTTAAATAATTTCATGAAATTTACTATGATTAAACCATTTCACTAATTTTCATGTTTAAATCAATCAGAATTCTACATCCTGTAATAGCTTACCAGACTATAAAATTTAGAAGTTGGATGTAAAAACTTATTTCCTCAATGGTAAGATTTATCATGATGTATAAATGACACAATTAGAAAGGTTTGTGACTCCATATGAGGATAAAAATATTTGAAAATTGATTATATCCATTTATTGATTAAAGTAAGTATCTAGGTAATATAACAATTTAATAGATAAAGATATGAAATAATTTGGTTTCATTAAGAAAAAATGTGAGCCATGTGTTTATAAGAGGTGTAGTGGAAATGTGGTAATTATCCTAATAGTATATGTTGATGAAAAATTACTTATTGGAAACAATATAATTGTCTTATAGTATTTTATGGGCTTGTTGAACAAGTGTTTCTCCATGAAGTACATAGGTGATATAGCCTTTTTTTGGGGATCAAGATCATTTGAGATCGATTCAAAAGGATTTTTGGGATAAGTAAAAGTAAATAAAATGACCATATACTAAATATATTTAGTAAGGAATATTCCATGAGGGGATTACTTCCAGTGTCACGTGGTATACATCTTTCAAAAAATGAATCCTTAGAGAGAAAATTATAAATAGTGAAATAGAATGAGTAATATCACATATGCTATGGAGATAGAATAAATCATGTATGTCTTGTTATGTACTAGACTAAATTTTTCCAATGCATCGATCATGGTAGAATATATCATGAAGATCTAGGAGAACAACATTGGTCTACTGTTAAAGATATACTCAAGTATCTAAGAATAATTATGTATATATTCCTGGTGTATGGCGGAGATGAGGATCTATTCATCATGGTTATACAAATGATTATTTTCAAAAAAATAAATATGATATAAATTAAAATTATGGATATTTTTTTCTATATAAATGAAAGATCTATGAGGTGGAAGAGTTTAATTCAGCAAGTTGTTGCATATTCTATAATGGTGTTCAAGTATATAGATTCTTCTGATGCATCCAAGGAATCCATTTGAATAAGAAAATTTTTCTAGGATATTGTTTTGGTACCTATTAGTAAATACCCTATAACATTGTATTTTGATAATACTACGTTGATGGATCTAGAAAAAAAACCAAGGTCCCATCAACAGACAAAGCATATTCTCCAAAAGTATCACCTCTTGAAATATTTTTCTCAGATGGGTGAATTTGTAGTAAGTAAAGTTCCCATAAAAAAATGTGGAAGACCCATTGACTAAAGGCCTATCTCATAAGAATCAGGAGTATCATGTGAGATATAGGGGACTAAAATTTCTTACCAATTGGATCTAGTTAAATTGGGTGTCTATTGGAGTTGTTTCCCTAGAACCAACTCTTATTGAATTTATGATAACATGTATTCATTTTTTTGAATATTAATAAACCCATTAGCATAACATTATTTTTCTTCGATATTATATAGAATGTGATTATTTTTTATGAGTAGATATTACAAGAAAGTTTATAGAAGTTCCTCACTATGATGAGAACCCCTAGGTTCCATGATAGTATTATTGAATATATGTTCTATAGTTAGATGAAATAATTTGAGGGATGTAAATGATTCAAGCTATCAGGGTTGGATACCCATAGGACATTGAGGGACCTTCTCATGGTGTACACCTTGGGTAAAATCTAGTGTAGAATATTGTGAGAACCAGACACGTGAGTAGGAAATTTATATTTATATGTGTCATTGGATGTTTCTATATGAAGGCATGTGTATTTATCCTTATACTTTAATATTTTTATTTATGAGTGTTATAAGTTGTGTAGATTGATTTATTGATAAAAACCTTCATGAAATATGTTCACGACAAGGTAGAATATGTTGGGTGCATCATGAGTAATATTTCATTAATGGATAACGCATGAAAAGATTTTTCCCTTATGTTATTTAACAAAAGTTGATATCTCATTACCTTTTATGTAAATGATATAGACTAAATAAATCCATGTCCATTACATTCTATATTCAAGTTCAATTTCCATAAATTCAAATAAAGAGATATTGAAAAGATAGGTTGAGGATACAGGCATGAAGCTTGCTTGATTAGAAATATCATGATAAAGGAATTATATTACATAGTATGAAATTGTATGAGGTATTATCTAATTGAGGTACTATCTTCTTTCAATTTGGGTTCCTCCACATGTTTATAGATGATAACCTTGGATTTTAGGATGCTTTGCCTAATTCCACTGAGAAATAGGCCTAGGGGTTCAAAAACTAAGTATATATAGAATCTCAATTAAATAATATATTATTATTTAATATTTAACTATTTGAATAAATATAATTCCTTCACATGGTTTAATAATTATTCATGTTTTCTTGATCACATATATTTTTTCACTAGTTATTCAACAGAATATTATGCTAGAAGAATATTTAATGAATATTTATTTTTTATTTAGAGAATATAGTGTTTATTTATTTATTGGAAAATAATTCAGTGATATTTATTTAAAAAATATATATTCATTATTCAAGGCCTAATAAATATTTTTGTGGAATTTAGGACTAAGTTTTAATGGTCTAGTTAGAAATAATATATTTATAATATTATTTGATTAAATCATATTTAATTTAATTCATGAGTTTAGTACATATCAATAAATAATAATAATATTATTATTATAGATATGGAGTTCCGTAGGGATCAAATAATATTAAAGGGAACTTATATAATTTCTAATTTCTCACAATAGTGGTATATAAACCCAATTATATTATATTTCAATGGAGCCCATTCATTTTGTTTTTTATGAACCATAAAATCTAAAGAATCATCCCAAATCCCTAGAGAGCTTCTTTCTAAAAGAATTATTCCAGGAATAGAGAGTGATCTTCCTCCACCTTCCATGCTAGAGTCAAGGGAGATCAAGGATAATCCTTTGGAATAGATTCTCAGGGAGATCAAAGGTAAATGTTGCAAGTGATACAATCTTCCATGCTAGCACCTCGATATTCTTATAGATATGTTTAAATAATTTTAAAAAATGTGTGGATAACTACTAGAGGTAATCAAATCTTGATTCCATCAACACAACGATGGTGAACCATAGATCTATTTTCATAAATATAAATGAAAAAAGAATTTCAACAAAGGTAATTATTAAAACTACTCAAATTAATTATAAATGACATGTGATGATCATGCCCTTTGGTTCTGGTGTTTGTCTATTGTCTATATTCATTGATTTAATTTCATTGATCACAGTTCTCATCATTTTGTAAATCTCATATTAATCATCGATCATGAAAAAAATTAAAGTTAGTCATGAACCATCTATCGCTTCTACTACACCAAAAACCAACATAGAATACCACTGAATTGATTTTAAAAATGTGTAAATAATACTATTTCATAATTTTAATACTCTAAATTATTTTTTAAATAAAATAAATCTGAAAAATATATTCTCATCAATAAAAGTTTCCAAATAGTTCATTAGGATCAATAGTATTTCCTAATTGAATTCGAAATTATTTACAATAGTTATATTTCATTCAAAACCCATATAGTTTGATTCATTTGATAATTTTATATAATTATTCACTTGTTTTCAAGTTTTAATTTTTCAAATTCTATTGAATAGGTTTATTTATTAAAGAGAAATATATTATAAAATATCGGGGTGTTACATTCCAACTAACTTTTATTCTCCTTGTTTGAATTTTAACCCACTTGTATTTTCAATACAACAATATATCCATGAAAAAAAATTACACATTTATCCTCAAAACATTGTGAAAATAAGGTAAAGATTTCATTAACTCATTCATTATTATTATTAACTTTACAACAATAATTCCAGAATGGATTCCATAGTCAGATTGTGATTAAGGGATATCCTCAGTCTCAAGAAGTTATAAACACACTCAATCACATGGATTATATGAGGGGAGAATAATATTCTTCTAGTAATTTTTAATTTAATGCCTTTTAAAACATTAAATGAATTCATATATTCTTCTCATAATCATCTTGATCTAATTTTTGAGAAAAAACTATATTTGGTTAATCTGGAAGGTGTATCTTTAAAACATAGAATTTTATTCCTACATAAGAATGATTTTTATATATTGCACCAATCTAATAATTTGATTTAATTATGTTTATAATTGATCTATAATTTATATCAAAGTAATTTTTTATGATGATAATGTTATTTTTATAACATAATATTGTATTATATGATTATTAATTTTATATTAAATTAATAAGGATTTTTATTAAATGTGATCTCACTAAAATAATGAACCATTTTAAATTTTTGATCATATCTATTATTAGGAAAAGATCCCTATTTTAATAATAAATTATTCTAGTGTTTTATTCCTCTCATAATTTATCTATTTAGGTTGGATATCAAACGAATCCTATCATATATATCACTTGTCTGGTTGAGTGGACAAAACTTTTCTAAATCCATCATGTAGATAAACTCAAAATCATTTATTTGGTGTCCTTCAAAAGGGTTTTTTGGGTACGTGTATCCAAAATAAAATGTAATAAAATGAGGCACCTAAATATTAGATTCCCCCCATTACATGATTTCATTACAAAAGATAATTTTGTTGCACCCATCATTGGAAGAACCAACCCTGTTGGATGATTAAGGTCCTGAAAAGTGTATGCTTTAGATGGAATCTAACAAATAGGGATTTGAAGTGGATTTATGGTCCCCATATTATCACATGTTATTTCTTTAACATGTATTTATTCTTTTAATTATTCATTTTTGGATTCTTACTTCATTGACCAAATCAATATGTCCATACCATATTGATATATTAAACTTTACCTGACTCATAACTTTTGTCACTTACCCAAATTAAGTTACAATCATTTTCACACATATCCTAATGCATATCATGTATTTTGTATATAAAACCATTTATTTTAAATTATTAGAAACATAATAAACCAATAATTTCTAAAATAGTATGCATGTAGAGATAGTCAAACCCAACAATTCTAGACAAGGCATAAGCAATTAGTATATTGAGAAATTTGTCCCAAAATCCCTATAATCGTAGTTATTTACTAATTAAAGACTTTAAAACCTTAAAAAATATGACACCTAATATTTATAAACTATAATTAACTTAATAATTCAATATCATAATCTAGTTCGTCAAAAAATTCAAGGTATAATAAATTTAAATCAATTATCATACCAATAGTGTTACTCTTTAGATGCACGTATGAAAATTCATAGTGGTAGTTTAATAATTTAAACTAAATTAGACATCCATTCATAATCTAACTATTATATTCATAAATAATAAATTCAATGAAATAAATAAATTAATAATATATAAATTTAGATATGATATGTACATTTACGAAAAAATCATAAATAAATAAATTATAAACACTTTACAAATTACATATCTATTACAGACATTATATAATCAAATTAATTTAAATAATATATATTTATTCCCAATATGAACTCATTTATATTCACATTTACCAGAAATTTTAATTAAATATATGGTAATAAATTCAATATAAACATTTTATATTCAAGTTCTATTATGTAGACAATTTATATAATCTTAATATCACAAATTCTATATTATTTAAATCATAATCTTGTCAATTATCAAAACACTTTTTAACGTGGTTTAAATAATTTATAAAGCAAGGACTTTAATTTTAGCATTTCAAACTGAAAATTATGAAGAATTCATAATTTTAAATATAAAATTCTTTATATATTGCCTAATTTTTTAATTTATAAACAACTTCTAAATTACAAACAAAATATTAATATAAACGTTTTATCTCCAAATTATAAGTTATTTTATAAAAATCATAAGGTATGTAATATTAATTTTTAATAATATGTATATTTATTTATTAAACATTTCAAAAACACTCAATAATTAATTATACACAGTTCTATATTATTTAATTTATAATCACCTTATAAACTAAATAAATATCTCAAAATAACCTTTTGATAAAATTTGAAAACATTTTAAAAATCGTATAAGTCAAATTATAGTTGAATAAATGATGATAACTTTTTTCATAAATATCATATTTAATGATAACTATTATAGCATAATTCATGGTCAACCCTCTACTTTTATCATTTTTAATTATCGGGATTCCCCTTGACACTTCTACTACACCCGTAGAACCTTCAAATTGTATCATAGTGGTCATATTTCAATTTATGATTATAGAAAATTATTTGATCATTTCTTATCAATTATATTTCAAGTATCCCTATTTATTTTTCCATCCAAATCTATATTTATTGTGATGGTTAAATAATTAGAGTTCATATGGCTATGAATAGGCCAAAAATGCATGAAGAACACTCAAAAATGTACATAGAGATGCCAAGGTCATAGGCTATATGTGTCAAATAAAAGTCATGTATTTTAAAATCATATTTCATATAATAGGTGTTTCTCCACACAAGTTACACATCACATAATACATGACATGTCATGTGGGTTAATACATAAAATCATTAAATTTTGTATTCTGATATAAAGTGAAGAACATTTATGATGTTTTGTTGCTTACATGTTTTTTATTTATTCACAAATACCCTTTTGTGAAAGTATTTTTTTTATTTTTTTGAATCAAATCCCATTCACCTATATTATTTTCTATAAGAAAGTAAAAAATTCATCTAATTGTTTGATCCCAATCACAAAGGGGAGAATTGATAGTTGTTTTCTGGATGCAGTTTATTAGATTGCACTAAACTGGATGATAAATTTATTATAAAGATAAGTTTTGATAGTTTTTTAATGTTTCTAATCAAACACACCATCAATATTATATCTTTCAGCATGAAGTTCAAGATCAACCATACATAATGTATGTTGTAAAGTTATTATAAGATATTAAATAAATTCAGAGTGGTACTGAAGCCTGTAAATTAAGTTTCAAGGGTGTTGGGAATTAAAATTCTCTTTACATTCAAACCATAATTCAGAATATTCTTTTCTAGTTTGTACTTCTCAAATATTATTTGTTTTATATAACACTTATGATGAAATCATTATGAATTAAATGAAATTAATAGGTGAATCTAATCATATTGAGTTTTGGTTGGAAGGAAAGAAGGTGCTGAAAGTATTGGAAGTAATAATACATTCCAATTTTAATAAGATGATGCCATTTTGGCCATGGAAATCTCATGAATTGTGATAAAGTATCATGATAAAATATTTTTAATAATGGAGGTTTTTTAATGTCTTTAAATATGTTATATCTTTTCTAAAAACCTGTACACGGAATATCAAATAGAGAAGTATCAGACACAAAATCTATTTGATGCATGTGCGGGTAAAGATGATAATGATTGAAGTGTATCTATGTGAAGCAGACATCAGATACAGAACATTAGAGTAACCAAAGTTGTTGATATAGATCCATTGGAAAAAGATGAGTTTTGAAAGTACAAAGATTCTAAAGGATAAATTCATACTTGATAAAAGGAAAAAAGAGTGCATTAAATTTGGATACATGTCCACCATACCAGAAATAGAACCAAATCCATCAGTTGAATGCTTCACACAAATAAATCTTTTGATGTATTGGTTCAATAAATTATATTGGTCAAAGAAATTTTATGATGTATTCTATTGTAATGAGGTGAGTAAGTTCATTCATAATGAGATGAGGAAGTTCCATCATACTGAGCAGAGGAAGTTTCATCATAATGAGTTGAGGAGGTTTCATCAGATTGAGTAAATGATAAGAAGTTTGTGAAGGCTGATTATGGAGAAGACTCAAGAATATTCAAGAAGATTTATGTAGAGTTGAAGTGGTCAAATCTGAAATTCAAATATTTTTACATCTCAAGGTTTTTAAATTTTTCATAGTGGAGAAAGTTTTGAAGTATCTCTCATTTTTCATTATGAGACTTCTATAAATATAAGTACAGTAAACTCATAATTTGAAACTTTTCATGGGAACAGAAAAGTAAGAGCACTATAGAATTTGTGTCAAATTTTTCATTCTTGACCAAGTACTAATTAGAAGGTCATTCATATTAAAAAAAAATTACTATACTGGGGAATATTAGACATAGAATTTGAGTAGAGTTTGAGTAATGTAGATTGAGAATGGGTTCATCATAGTGATTTCATTGGATTGAGTTTATCAGACCTGGCCCTATAAGACTCTGATAATTGGATCCAACTACATCAAACTGAGGATTCTGTGAAGAAATTTTGTTTAAAATTTTGAACAAAGTATTTATTATTTTTTTGGATCAATGTTTTGTAAGAAAATTTTGTAAATCAATGGGAGTTGGTATAATAATTTTTATCTAGATATATAAGGTGTCTAATGGGATTTTTCAGAAGTTTTATTCACTTATTAATAATATTAAATTCCCATAGAGTAATAGAAGTTGTTATGGAAAGGATATAGATTCCCAAAATGAGGTCGAACATTGTAAATATCATGTGATTTACTTTATTTCATACATTTTTATGAATTATTATTTACTAAAATAAAATAAGGTGATGAACATTAATAGGTTACAAGGGTTATGTTTTTAATTTTTTTGAAACTTATAAAAAGTATACAACTGATTCAACCCCCACCCCTTCTCAATTGTTATTTGGTATTTGGAACTTCAATTTCTATTAGAGAGAAGCTTCCCATATTGAATCATTATCAAGAATAATATTAATTCTATCAACTGTAGAGGAATTCTTATACTTTATGGAAAAAAAATTTATGGATGGAAAAATAGGATGATTCCCTATCTTCTATCTCTCTTCATTGAAATTGTTTATGCTGCTATAATTGGTTTTCCATATCTTTAGAAATATTCTCCTATGACAATTATTGAGAAAAGAAATATTTATTCTAATGGAATTAATAGAAATTATATCCTCGTGTATCTATCAGAAAAGGATTATATGAAGTTTATGGGTATCAAAACATCAAAAAATATGTTGGAAAAGATGAAAAGTATTTTTGAGGGAAATATTAAAGTTATATAAACAAAGCTAAAAATCTAAAATAGTATGTTTGAAGAAATAATAATGAGAGATTAAAAAACTAATAATAAATTATTCTCCAGGTTTAATGAAATTGTTTGAATCCTAATATTATTTGGATAAGTTCTATAAGTTTTTATAATAGTGAAAAAACTTATGATAAACATTTCAGGCTTAATATATTCTAAAATTTACTCCTTATAAGATAAAGGTGAATTATCTTTTAATAAATTGAAATTTTTTTTTATTGATTATGAAATGAGAAAATATACAGTATTCAAAAATAATATTAAGGATGGAATATATTTTTAATCTTTGATGAAATATGAAAATTCATGATAATGAAGATATTGACCACTTGGATTCTAAGGATAAATAGGGTGATGATTTGAATGATAATATGATTTCTCTTATCTCCAAAAACTATCTGAGAGGAAGAGGAAATTATGGAGGAAAAATTCTTCTGAAGTATTTTGTGTATGGTGAAATTATACACTTTTTTATTAATTTCCCCAAGAATAAATGTGTAGAATATCGAGATGATTCGGTTGAAAAACTTCTATAGAATAAGTGGAACAAAAATTCTAAAAAATAAAATTAATTTGACAATTATAATAAGTTCAATGAAGACAAAAAAAGTATAATGACTAAGAAATATTAATTGAAATCAAATGAAACCAATTATTTTGAGGAAAAAAGTTCATAAAAAATTTAGAAAATGTATTGAAAAGTTTTAGAAAACAAAATATTTCCTCGAATAGAGAATAATAAGGTGGTGAATAATCTTACAGATAATTTAAACTAAGAATATAACTTATTACATGTATTTAGAAAAGTATATCTCTAAATAATGAAATATTATTAGTAAATAAAGAGGGTGTAAATGTTATTGCTGGTGAGAAGGATGTTGATAAGAAAGAATAAGAATACATCAGGAAGATCTTATGTTAAAAACATAGAATTTATGAACAGTTTTAAATGTTTGAAGACCTTAGTAATAAGTTGATATCTAAAAAAGATGAATTTAACAAGTTTTAATCAAAACTTATTAACTCTAAAATTAACTTGGGGAAGATGAATTAAAACTATAAATATCATTTTAAGTAAAATATGAGACTTCTAAATTTGCTGAGAAAGCTCAAATTAATAATCATGTGAAATCCTCACCATCCCAAAATAATGTTTCATCTGATCTTCATAACATTTCAAGTGATGATAGATGTCTTGGGGTGTTTTGGATAGAGAAATGATGTGAGAAACTTATGACATCTTCCAAATTTGAAAACTCACATAGTAGTAAATATGGTCCACACCTAGATTATGTTAGAGTAGGAAAACACTTTCAACCACAAAAAAAATTATATAGAGAAAGATATCACTTCAATATAAAAATAATATTTGATGGTTTATATTGTTATTTTGGAATATATGTGTATGGGGATTTCAATTTCAATCATAAATTATCACTTCCCAGAAGAATATTTTAATAAATACCAAGAAATGGTGAAAAAATAATGAGTAACGTTCCTATACCATAAGAAGTTAGAAAATAAAAATATCAAGATATGAGAAAATTTACAAAAAATTATAAATTTGAATATCTTAAAAAAGTTTTTGGAAGATTTTATTAGGTTGATCATCATATCAAAAGTTGTATGACACTCTATTCGGAACAAGTCTCTTATGGTAGAAAAAAAGGAAGATGGAAAAAAGATAATTGAGGGAAGATCTTTTGTACTTGAGATAGCTTTGAATGAAATTTAAAAAGATCAAATCGTTGATACATGATAGTGTTGGTTCATCACACATGAAAATATATTTAAAAACCTTGAAACATGTTGAAAATCAAGATGTATTTTCTGTTACATTTGGGAATGATAGTTCTATAAAAATTAGAGGAATCGGAATGGCTAATATTTAAGCTGAAAAGTTGAAATATAAGGAAGTCTTATTTTTTTAATGGACAAAAACATAACTTAGTGTATGTAAAAAATTTTATTATAGAAAAAAATTGATCTTTAGAAAATATTCTTGATTTATAAAAAGTGACAAAGATGAAAATTTTTCCCTAAAAGGAAAAAGAGCCAGTGGGAATATCTTCCAAATAGAAGAATTAAACAACTCCTGTTACTTAAGTATTGATGATGAAGATATGTTTTGGTGCCATAAACATATCCACCATGGGTAGTAAAATATGAACAAACATGCAAAGATAGATGTTTTTAAAAACTTTATAAAATTGAGAAGAATTCAGGAATGTGTTTTTGTAACTATTCAAAAATGTAAGATGACTAATTAAAGTCTTAAGAGAGTTTAGATTTAGTCAACCAGGCCTCTTGAACTTATTAATTCCAATGTATGTGGTCCTATGATAAATCAATCAAGAAAGGGGATTTTTACTTTGTAACTTTTATTGATGAATTCAATTGCATAAAAAATCATGTTTATGAAATACAAGTCATAGGCTGTAGAAATGTACCGAGTCTTCAAAGTAAATTTTTTGAAAGAAATGTGGGTTTATATAAAGAAGCTGAGAAAAATAATAGAACAAAGTTTACTTTAAATATGTTTTCAACTTATCTAAGAAAGAATGGAATCAAACATCAGAATAGTTCTCTATACACCCCATATCAAAATGAAGTAGTGGAATGGAAAAAAAGGAAGTTTGGTGTAAATGGGAAGGTTTATGTTAAAAAAACAAAAAAAAAATTAATGTTTTATTCGAGATAACTTGTTTGTACTGTTGTACTTGTTCAGAACAGATGTTTATTGATATTGAAATACAATAGGACATCTTGGTATAACAAAAAAACATTCATTAAAATAATTTAAATTATTTTAATTCCATGTTTACTTAAAATATATAATCTTGATCTTGGAAAGTTTTATGATAAAAATGTGGAGGGAACTTTTATGGGTTATTCAACCAATGGAAGAATTTATAAATGTTAAAACAAATGTTTACAAAAATTAGTGGGGTCATAGGATTTGAAATTTATTAATAACCCTAAAACAATGTTTTAGAATATTGAGAAGGATAAACCTATGTTTTCCAATGAAAGTAAGAATGTTAAAAAATAGAATTATCATGATTATAAAGTATTTTGTAATAAGGAAATTGAATTTGGAAAAAAATTGAAATTTCCTATATTAGAGAAAAAATATTGAGATCAAAAACATTATTAAGAATCAAAAGGATCCAGTTTAGACCAGAAGAAAGTTGTGATTAGAAAATCAGACATCACTTATCTCATAAGTTGAACCAGAATTAGTTTTAGAATATATTCAATATAAAATATGGTTGGATTATATGAATTAAGAGTTTTATTAGATTGAGATAAATGAACCACGTGACCTTGTTCCATATCCAACGAATAAAAATGTTATCAGAAAAAATTAGGTTTACAAAAAAAATTGAATGAACATATAGAAGTTTAAAGAAATAAGAAAATGTGTTTTTATAAAGGCTATGTGTAGACGCCGGAAAAGTCCGTTGTTCCCAAACGAAGCTCCGGATGCGGAAAGCGGGGTCATATTTGGAGTCGGAGGGATGTTTCGGAGGGCCCGGAGGCCTTGCGCGGAATTTCAGAGGCCCGCGCGCAAAGGTGATGTTCCGCGCGCAAACCCCCCGGGATGCGCGCTATGTGCCGGTCCGGCGCGCATTTTTGCGCGCCGCGGGTCCGCGCGACTCCCTTGCGCGCCGCGCCCGATTCCGCGCCCGCGAGGAGAATTTCGCGCTCGCACCCTGGATTCCGCGCCCGGGGTTGCCTATAAATATAAGGCGACCCCCAACGTTTCAAAGGTTGCTGGAAGTCGAAACGTCTCTCGTGCGCGCAATTCAACCCCTTCCGCGCGCAATGACGAACTTCAGGTAACCGCCTTTCTTTCGCGCAAGAAAGCCTCGGGGTCCGCCTTCGCGCGCAATCCCCGTTGGCTCCTTTCATTTGAATAAAAACTCGCCCTAAGGCCTTTGCGCGCAAAAGAACCCGCTTGCGCGCAATTGCCCCCGGGGTGCGCGCAATCCGGCCTGATTGCGCGCACCCCCCCTTCTTTCAAGTGGCCATTCGTTAAAGAATGAGCCGTTGCCCCCGCGCGCTATCCGAAGCCCGGTGTGAGCATTCTCAAGCATCCGCGCGCAAGGCGCTGGCCCAATTGCGCGCCAGCCGCCCCGATTGCGCGCCGGCCCGCAGTATTGCGCGCAAAGCTTCCTTTTTGCGCGCAATCTGCCAGGGTCGTCCCCGTTGACCTCCTAAGGGTACCCGCCTGTGTGGCACCCGATGATTCTCATCCCGGGTGCCCGCACCGTGCGTTGTCTTCCCGTGCGGCCCTCCAGGTTCGTGCGAAGTGACATTCACAGTCGTCCGGCAACCTATGCCCAGCATGACGTTAAACTGCACATTCGTCCGGCAACCTATGCCCAGCATGACGTTAAACTGCACATTCGTCCAGCAACCTATGCCCAGCATGACGTTAAACTGCACATTCGTCCGGCAACCTATGCCCAGCATGACGTTAAACTGCACATTCGTCCGGCAACCTATGCCCAGCATGACGTTAAACTGCACATTCGTCCGGCAACCTATGCCCAGCATGACATTAAACTGCACATTCGTCCGGCAACCTATGCCCAGTATGACTTTAAACTGCACATTCATCCGGCAACCTATGCCCAGCATGACGTTAAACTGCACATTCGTCCCGCATGACGTTAAACTGCGCATTCGTCCCGCATGACGTTAAACTGCGCATACGTCCAGCATGACGTTAAACTGCATATTCGTCCAGCATGACGTTAAACTGCATATTCGTCCAGCATGACGTTAAACTGCACATCCGTCCAAGCTGCACGACGTTAAACTGCCTAGCCCCCATCGTCCGCGCTGCAAGACGTTAAACTGCCAAGTGCTTCGTCCTCAACACATGACGTTAAACTGTACTTCGTCCGGCAAGACGCTAAACCGTCCGCAACCTGATCCCGTGCTCCGCACGCAGGGTCCCCCCGGTTTGGATGTGGCCCCCACCCGCTCGTCCCTGCAGGGATGTCGGGATTGCCCCTCTTTAGGGACGATTTAATGGGAGTGGCTTTTCCCTACGGGGGCAGGGTATTACAAACCCCTAGCTTCTCGTGGGAGGCTGCACATGTGTATCTCCATTGCGCCTCCCCTCTGCCGAAGCCAGTAGAGGGTCTGACTGGGATCGAGGTGTCTTCTGCTTTCGGTCCAAGTCCCTTCCAACTGAGTTTTGCAGCATCCGGGCTGCCCCAAGTGCGTAAGTCCTGACAGAATGAACTACGTGGACTTTGATCCCTGTCTTCTATACAGGGTACGTAGGAAGCCTCCCTGAGGTCCAAGCCCACCACCCGGTCGTCCCGGTCGTATTTACGTCGGTTCGTCCATCAGTGGACCCCTCCAGGGTTCACGCTTGCGTTGATTCACCTATGAATCCGCCCCTGTGGGAGACTGCCCGTGTGTATCTCCATGGTGCCTCCCCACAGCCCCCCTTTTCCATTTCCCCTTTTATCGTCCAGCATGACGTGAAACTGTGATCCACCCGGCCGTTCCATCCCCCTCCGTGCGAGGTGGTTCGGTTCAATCCTCCGCCCGGCGGCCTCGACCTCTTCGTGAGTCGGCTTGCCGACGTCCAGCATGACGTTAAACTGTATGCCCGAACTACGTTGACTTTGATCCGTGTTAACGCGCGGTACGTAGGAAGCCCCTCTGGGGTCCAAGCTCTTCACTTCATCATCCATCCTGATGCTTACCCGGGCCGCCACATCCCGGTGGGGTCATGCCACTTCACTCCACTCCACGTTACTTGGGAAGCTGCCCATGTGCTGGCCCCAGCGTCGGAGGTTCCCCGCAAGGGGTTCTGTCATCTGATCCACTTTTCGTGTTGATCGGTCCGATGCCGTCCCCGCTGGACGTTAAACTCGCGGCATACCCCGTGTTAAACACGGGAAGCTGAGGAAAACCTCAGGTGACACAGTTCCCCGCACCTAGTACGGGATTCCTCAGGCCATCATGCCTTCGAGAAGCCCTATTAGGGACGGAAGACAGATGTGCAGAGCCGCAGTGTTACGACACGCCCCCAGCACCCAGAGCCACCCGGCCTTCTCACCGCAGGTTGCTGCCCCGCCCAGACTCCTTGGAACGTCCGGGCGGAAGCAGCGTAATTAACCGGTGTCCATGAAGATATGGCGCCGGGAACGAGATTCACGAACATTCTTAAGTCTATGAGGGAGACCCGGATTAGGCGACGAGTTCCGAGGAGACGTCCAAGGAAGGAGGAGCCGACATCCCATCATCCCAGTTTCGATCAAGGAGCAGACGCCCCTGAATAAGGGACGGATGCCGCCCGCCCTTGGAAAGCGGGACTGCGGGACCACAAGCCGCGCGCCCATCCCCTCGGGTTGACGGGTGCACGCGCGAACGCGTCCTGGCGGAACAGCGTAACCCGACGCACATCCGCACCGAAACAGAAAAATGGTGAACCCGACGTGAATCTCTTCTCCTCGATACGAAGACCGATGGCTTTCAGAGGTGTTGGATGACCGGCATGTTGCCCGGCCAAGCATTCAGTCTTACCCGCCAGGGGCTGGGGAAGTGAAATCGGGCACTCCGTCTCGCAACGTCGAGGGCCTGGGTTCCCCCCACGGAAGGCGTCGTGGCGCTAATGGTTGGTTGTCGATTCCTTTTTCCTGTCAGTGTTAATGGGTCTTTCTCCCTGCTTTCAGAAATCAGGTCGCCCGATCCAGTGCCCGATCGCCACCCGCCCACTGGCGCAGGGACAGGGGAAACACCGACGCGGCTACTCCGCGCGGTCCCGCCCGTTCCGCAGCCGTCCCAGCAGCCGCAATTGCGGGACGACCACGCCCTCTCTCCCCCTCGGAGGTCATCCAGAGAAGGGTGATCAACACCCTGGTGCGGAGATACGAGGAAGAGGGAGTCATCCCCACTAGGGAAGTGGCTCGCCTAGACCTCGAGGAGGCTGCGCCTCGCCACCACCGCCGCCCCCGAGGGCCGCGCGGGGAGGCACCGCTGCCTACCTCAACGTCCAATCGCTTCGGGAGTTTATCCCCGGAGCGCTCTGACAGTTCCCTTCCTTATGCGGATGAGGTGGGAGATGCCCGGGATCACCCTATCCGAGGTCCGCTCCAGGGATCCACGATAAGGGCTCCCGCCAGGCCACGACGACATCGCCGCCAGGCCCCTCAAGTCGAGGAACAGGCTCTCCACCTGCCCGCGACGCTCATTCCGACTCGTCTGTCCCGACGCCAACGTCGGGCACGAGCGGAAGAGGATGCCCACCTTGGGGCTCTAGCAACAGCGGCCGCATTGGCCCGAGCCACTGCTGGCTCCAGTCGCCAGGCCTCTGCGCATCCTGAGCGGGGGAACTCCTATGCCCGACCTGGATCGAGGCCCCGACCGCCCCAAAGGCAGGTTGGGTCGACTCTCCCGGTTGCTGGCACTGGCAGTAGCCACCGCGGACCACCTCGCGGTAGCGCTATTCACCGGCAGGATCTACTCTGTGTGGCCGATCCAGGAGGCATGGGTCATCCCACCTCCCGATCTCGGCCCGGAGGCCCGCCCGGAATCATCTCTCCCCGCGTCCCCTTTGATATCTGTCCCGGTGCCCCTCGCACCTTGGTTTCCAGTCCTCTTGGCCCCAGCACCAGTGCGGCCGGAGGACGCCAGGACAGAGATCAGCCCTGCCCCGAAGAACCACCCAGGGGCAGGAAGGCAAGGCGTCGACGCCGAGGGAAGAATGTTACGGAGTTCCGGACAGAGATCTGACCGGTTTTCTTCTCTGACTCAGAGGCGGAGTACGATTCGGCGACAGAGCCCCTTCCCCAATCCCGCCAGTCAAGGGCAGGGGTAGGAATGCGGTACGTCAGCCTCGTGCTCCCCGAGAGCGAGATCGATGTGATCCCCGCGTCTCTCCGAAGGTATATTCGGAGTAACGAGGGCCTGGTATACCCCCAAGGATCAAACTTGCGGTTGGTACCGGCCCCTCCGGAAGTGCCTTCCGTCTCGATCAGAGAAGCCGGAGACTTTTTCTGGGGACCGACGGTCGAACCACGATCTGGTGCGCCCTCGGCGAGCACCGATGCTACGGCAGGATGTTCGCTCGCCGGCCCGTCCTATCGTGATGTGGTAGCTGGGGCACCGCCACCCTCAGGGGGAGGCCCGGGACATGGAGGCCAATCGGCCTGCTCGCCGTATTCACCGCCGGCCAGCCCGTCCACCCGGCGGCCCGCCTCGGAACCACTACCAGTTCCCCGTCCGTTCCCAGCCATGGAAGAGAACCAAGGAGATCTGGGTCCCGAGTTTGAGTCGTGGAGCTTCTGGACCGTCCTTGCAGAGGGCCACTTCCCTGAGAAGTTTTGGCCAATCGCAGGACCGGGCTTTGATGCACCCGAATCGCTCACCCCGGATGAGTTCGAATGCTTCCGCCGAACTCTCCGGGAGACTCACTCCCGTCTTCACTGCCTACAAATGCCATACCCCGGGAGTCAACTACACCTGGAGGATATTGGTGAGCAGTGCCATCAAATTGACCTGGCCATGCTCCCCGCGGTTCGGCACCCCGGGTCATTTGGGCACCACGAGGCCCTCCAACAACGATGCGTCGAGTGTTTTCAAGCACTCCGCAAAGTTATCGAGGAAGCCACTCCCCACGTGTATATCCGTGGATGGGGGCAGTACGCTGCCCTACGCTTCAGTGTGATCCGCCGACAGCCCGATTCGCTGGGTGGCCCTGAGGGTATATCCCCAGGGACAGGAACGGTCAATATGGCTGACCTGTCGGGAGAGGGGAACGACTTGGAACTTCTCGACGGGGGCTTCCCCCCGAATACAAGCCGTCGTCAGACCCATCAGTGAGAGTTACTCGTCATCAGAGGAACCTCCTGGGGCTCCCCGCACCCACTGAAGCACTGACGTTGAGCCGAAACGTCAGCAAAGGAAAAGAGCACAGCGAGGCTATAAGGCCCGCCGACCCATCTGCCTCCATGCAGAGGGAAGAGGAGGATCCCGAGAAGGCTACGCTACGTCAGCAGCTCGCCGAACAGAAGAGGCTGGTTGACCAGCTCCTCGCCGAGCGCGCTGCAGAACGGCGGCCTGACTACGGTGATCCCAGGCCAGGACAACAGGGACCGGAACAACCGCACCTCGACGAGACTCTCCCGGGCAACCGTGATTACGCCGTGTTCGCCGACAGGAGAGAGGCCATTGCCTACGGCAAGAGGGCGCGGTATGTTTCGCCACACCCTCCCGAGCGGCGTGACTACCTGAGAGATCCCGCTCGGATTCCTCCCGCTGCCCCAAGGGCCGCTCCGCCCGCCATCCCACGAGCTGCCGAGTTCGACGACCCGGTCGACGACCCGATTGAAGGGCCATGCAATGCGCTCGTGGTTAGAGATCCTCGCCAGGACTGGAACCCATGTCCGGACGATCCGATGGCGGCACTCATTGCCCGCTTGGAAGCCTTGGAGACTCGGCAGGTGGCGATCCCACCGGACGGCAAGCCCTACCCAGCATGGGTGGATGACATGCCGGCGCCTCCGGGATTCGGGAATCCCACTTTCGCCCCCTTCAACGGGACTGGAGATCCGCCACAGCATTTAGCCCACTTCAACTCGAGGTGCGGGCCTATGTTGGGGACTCCGGCGCAGCAGGAGGCCGCTAAGCTTCGCTGCTTTGTTCAGACACTGGAAGGGCCAGCATTTGTCTGGTACAGCCAGCTCCCCGTCGGGTCGGTAACCAGCTGGGAGGACCTCCGTAGACAGTTCCTCTACCAGTTCAGTTCCACGACCCGGAAGACGAGTATCGCAGACCTCTTCAAGTGCAAGCAGAGGCCTGATGAGCGAGTCGCGGACTTCGTCGCCCGGTGGAAGGGTCTCACGTATTCCCTTGACATGCCATTGACTCAGGAGCAGTTGCTGACAATGTGCGTCGGGAACGTTAAGACCGAGCTGGTCCCTTCCCTGATTACTCAGAATTACCCCGGAGGGTTCAGGGACTTCTCAGACAAAGCTCAACGTCTTGAGGAAGCCCTGCAACAGGCCAGCCAGGCACACCCACTGCCTCCTATGATTCCTGCAAGGAGAGCCAGCAGGGCTGAGCCCGCTGCTGTGGCCCAGATAGAGGCTCCCAGGCCGTTGGAGCTGCTGCCGGTGAGGCCAGCTCCGCAGCCTCACAGGAATCCGCCTCCACGGGCTCAGTTCCCGGCCCAGCAACGGCAGCCTCAGAACCGGCCGGCCCCTCCGCGTAATGTACCGCCACAACCTAGGCGAGATAATCAGGGTCCACCTCCTCGGCAGGCCCCTCCAGCCCCTCGTCAAGACCGCGCTCCCAGGGGCCCGCGACACCTGACGTACTCATTCCATGAGGATCAGGTCCCCGGTTATTTCCGGAGCGCCCTGGAGCAGAGGATTGTGCGACTGCCTGAGTGTTGGAAGCCAGAGGAGGCACATCTCACAGATAACCCCCGCTACTGCCCCTACCATCGGGCCCTGGGGCACACCATCCAGCGGTGCTATGTGTTTAAGGACTGGCTCCAAGACCAGATTAACAACAATGTAATCAGGTTGGGCCCAGCTCCAGCACAGGTAGCGGGCGTGTTCGTGGGATCAGATGACGATGGTGGCGATGAGGAAGAATGGCAGCTGGTCTCCGACCGCGGATCCCAGAAGTACAATAACTAGATGGCCCGCAAGACGACCATTCTCGCCCAGGGAATCATCCGTGCGCGCTTGAATCAGCCTGAGCCCCCAGAACCTGCGGGTGCTGCTTCGGCATCGTCGTCCCGGTCTGCCTCCTCCAAGAGGAGCAAACGGCGGCAGCGCAAGAAGGAAGAGCGCGCCCCGCCAGTTCCGCCACTATCCCGTACTCTCGGCGATTTCATGCCCCCGGAGATGGGGGTCCCTCCTCGGATCCGCCCGGTGATGGATGATTCGTCCGATGACGGTATTGGGTACGCTTCGGTTAACACCGTCGAGCTGGTAAATCCCTTTTCGGTTCCCGACGTTGAAGAACACCAGGTGGACCTCCCTAGTGTCCCCGGTCGTCGCCACCGTCGGAAGAACCGCAGCAGCAGGAGTCGCCGGGGCACAGCCGTCGGTACCTCCAGCCAGGCCGTGCACGCCACTGAGACTAGGCGGCAGGCTCAAGATCGAGCTCAACGTGCGCAGGCTCCCCATCCGGGGATGACGGATTCGCCTCCGCCACTGTTTGTGGTGTGGGACCAGGCAGAACCGCCTCAGCCGCGTCGTGACCAGCTCCGCCCTGCCACAAGTCCATCCCGGCCTCCTGACTCCAGTACGGTGACCATTTTCCGGACTGCGACCAGTGAACAGCGAGATGCGCCAAGTACCAGTCGGCCGCCGATCCAACCGGTAAGGCCCGTCATGCCACCAACCGCAGAGCAACCTCCTGCAACCAGGAGCTCGCGCTTGGCCAAAAAGTATGATGTCCTGAAGCACTTGGCCGACATCCCAGCAAGGCTCTCCATCCTTGAGGCTCTGCGCATGTCATCTGAGATGCGCGAGGCACTCGCTGAAGCCCTGAAGAGCCCCCTCCAGTTTGAGACAGAGGTTGCGGCTGCAGAGGCCTTTCACGCCGAAACGATCGAGGACGCCGAATGTCAGGCAGTTATCTCGTTCTCCGGTAAGGATGAAGACCCTCCTATACAGGGACACATTCGTCCGCTGTATGTCACTGGCCAGTTCAATGGCCTTGAAGTCCGGCGTTGTCTTGTCGACACGGGGTCCGGGATTAACCTGATTCCAACTCGGACGCTCCGGAGATTGGGGTTGTCTGAGGATGACTTGATTCCCTCCGACCTCAGGATCCAGGGGTACGACCGCACCGAGCAAACCCCGGTCGGCAAGATACGTTTGAAGACCCAGTTCGGTGACTTGGTTGCCAACACCGAATTCATGGTAGTCTCTCAGGACACTGCGTATAACGCATTGATGGGCAGGCCATGGCTTCACCTTCACGCGGCGGTCCCCTCGTCATACCACCAATGCCTCAAATACTCCCTTAATGGTCGAGTAGGCGTGCTTCAAGGAGATGCCTCTCCTTTTGCCTCATGTGAAGCCCGTTATCTGGACGCGGACTATTACAAGAGCAAGGATAAGCAGATCCTGGTAGGTGAGGTTGAGCCTGTCGCTGTTGCGAGCGATCCCTGGGCAGGTCTGGATGACGCTTACGTCCTCCCGATTCACCGGTTGGACGTCGCCATGGTCTTGACGGTCCGCGAGTCTCCTGATGAGACGGTCGCGACCGCCCGCGCCAGCACCAGTGGCCCAGCAGGACCTGGTAGCCCCAATGCAGTTTCCAACGCAGTCTCTCCCGTGGATGATCCCTCCCCGAGTGGAGAGGGTATGGAAGACGCACCCCCAGCCTTTGAGGAGGGCGTCCCCGCCACGGTCGATGAGTTAATACAGGTGAACCTTGGAACCGAGGCCGATCCAAGACCCACGTTGGTTAGTGCCGCCATGCCCTCTGAGGAGCGGCAGCAGTACGTGGACTTTCTCAGGCAGCACCGTGATGTGTTCGCTTGGGGCTATGACGAGATGCCGGGGCTAGATCCTCAGGTAGCCGTCCACCGCCTTGGTCTCCCGGCGAACCATCGCGGGTTCAAGCAGCCTCCCAGGAAGATGCACCCATCCCATGGTGCCATGGTTGAGGCCGAAGTTGACAAGCTTATCAAAGCCAACTTCGTGAGGGAAGTTCAGTACCCCAAATGGCTGGCCAACATTGTGCCGGTCAGGAAGAAGAACGGGCAGATTAGAGTCTGTATCGACTTCCGCAATCTCAACCGCCACTGTCCGAAGGATGATTTTCCCCTTCCAGTGACAGAGCTGTTGATTGATGCCACGGCAGGGTTCCAAGCCCTCTCCTTCATGGATGGATACTCCGGATATAACCAAATTCGGATGGCCCCTGAGGATGAGGAGTTCACTGCCTTCAGGGCCCCCCAAGGTACCTTTTGCTACCGGGTCATGCCCTTCGGCCTGAAGAATGCAGGTGCCACCTATCAACGGGCGATGCACCGCATATTCAAGCCAATCCTCGGCACACTGGTGGAATGCTATGTCGACGACTTGGTTGTCAAATCGCGCCAGCGTCAGGACCATCTCAAAGATCTTGAGAAAGTGTTCAGCTTCCTCCGGTCTCGCTGCCTGAAGATGAACCCGTTGAAGTGTGCCTTTGGGGTCACCTCCGGAAAGTTCCTTGGATTTGTGGTAAGATACCGGGGTATTGAGATCGACCCAGAGAAAATCAGGGCGATTAGCCAGATGCCTCCCCCGGGTACCGTCCGGGAACTGCAAGGGTTCCAAGGCCACTTAGCCTATATACGCCGATTCATCGCGAATCTGGCCGGCAAGTGTAAGCCCTTTTCTCGGCTTATGAAGAAAGGTGCCACCTATGTATGGGATAAAGAGTGTCAGACCGCTTTCGAGGAAATCAAGCAGTACCTGCTTCAACCTCCGGTCCTGATGCCGCCCGTATCCGGAAAGCCGCTGGTCCTTTATGTGACCGCCCTGGAACGGTCCCTGGGTGCCCTTCTCGCCCAGAAGAACAACGAGGGAACAGAGAATAACATCTATTACCTCAGTCGCATGCTCCTCGATGCGGAGGTTAGGTATTCCCCCATCGAGAAGAGCTGCCTGGCGCTCGTATTTGCCGTACAGAAATTACGGCACTACTTGCAGCACCATGAGGTACAGTTGGTTTCTCGGGTAGACCCGTTGAAATATATCCTGAGCCGACCTATGTTGACTGGCCGTCTAGCGCGGTGGGCTGTGATTCTCCAGCAGTTCGACATCAGGTATGTGTCTCAGAAGGCCATCAAAGGGCAAGCGTTGGCAGACTTTCTGGCCGCTCACCCGACCTCCGCGGATCAGCCGCTGGATCTAGGCTTTCCTGATGAGACCATTCTCTCGGTTGATCGAGCCGATCCATGCTGGCAGATGCACTTTGACGGTGCCTCCCGGAGCCCCACCGGTAGAAGACTCGATAATCCTAAGCTCAATAGAGTGGGCTTGGGCATCGTCTTCATTACCCCGGAGCGAGCCGTGCTGCCATACTCTTTCCTGTTGTCAGAGGGCTGTACCAACAATGAGGCGGAATACCATGCCCTCATCACCGGCCTCGAGTTAGATCTCGAGATCGACGTGCCCCATCTGTGTGTGAAAGGGGACTCCGAGCTGGTCGTTAAGCAGATCAATGGCGACTACGTTGTCAGGAAGCCGGAACTTGTGCCATTGTTGGAGTGCACCCTTCTTCTGATGGCCCGGTTCCCTTCTCGGCCGGAAATTGTCCATGTTCCCCGGTCGCAGAACGGTTGAGCAGATGCTTTGGCCAGCCTGGCTGCGTCACTTGCGGAACCTGAACAGGACAACCTGATCGTCCGCGTGACGCGCCGCAGGCTCATCGCTCCCGTTATCCCGGAAGAAGATCGCGGCCCGTTGGTAAGTAACCTCACCACGGTTACCCCTATGCCCGGAGCCCCGAGTACCCCATATATAGCAGTCGAATCAGCCCGTGATTGGAGGGCGCCTTTGGTTGAGTACCTCCAACATGGCATTCTTCCGTCAGATCGGGCCGAGCGCGAGCGAGTTCGACGCCGCGCATCGCAGTTTGTCCTCCAGAGCAGTCCCGGTCTGGAGCAGATCCTCTACAAGCGCGGGTTTGATGGTGTTCTCCTCCGTTGCCTTCAGGGAGTCGAGATCCCACGAGTCGTGCAAGAGGTTCATGCTGGTTCATGTGGCACCCACCAGACTGGGCCGAAGCTGTCCCACCAGATTCGGAGGTTGGGATACTTCTGGCCCTCTATGATCCATGACTGCATCGAGTACGCCAGGAGGTGCCATGCGTGCCAGGTTCATGCGAACTTTGTGCATCGGCCGCCGGAGCCTCTCCATACCACAAGGTATTCCTGGCCCTTTGCAGTCTGGGGACTGGACGTTGTGGGACCTTACCCGCCGGCGACAGCTCGCCAGTGCCGGTTCATTCTGACCGCCACGGACTTCTTCTCCAAATGAGCAGAAGCGATTCCGCTCAGAGAGGTCAAATCCTGTTCGATCGCTGACTTCGTGACCTCCAACATCATCTATCGATTTGGAGTGCCTCACGCTATCCTCACGGATAACGGAACCAATTTCCGAGCAGCCGAGTTGAAGAAGTTGTACGCAAAGTATAACATCCGCTCGAACCATACATCTCGCTATCATGCGCAGGCGAATGGACAGATCGAGGCGTTTAACAAAACCCTCTCTAACATTCTGCAAAAGATGGTTGGTCAGAACAAGAAGAGTTGGCCGGACAAGCTCCCCAACGCCCTCTGGGCTTATCGGACGACGACTCGCAATTCCACCCAGATGACCCCTTATTCCCTGGTGTATGGAGATGAGGCCGTCCTGCCCATCGAGATCCAGTTACCGTCCTTGCGCACTGCGGTCTACGACCAGCAAGCGCCGAACAGAGTTGCTGAAGCCCGTCTAGTCGAGTTGGAAGCGCTGGATGAGAATAGACTTCGCGCTTTGCACAACTTGGAGAGGCATCAAAGCAGAATGGCTCGAGCTTTCAATAAGAAGGTTCGCCTCCGCTCCTTCCTGCAGGGTGATCTAGTGCTAGCCCTAAGAGCACCGATGATCCCCGGCAGGAAGCCGCCCAAGTTGGAGCCCAAGTGGGAGGGACCTTTTGTTGTCCACAAGGTCTATCCCAATGGCGCGTACTCCCTAGCGACTATGGATGGTGAGCGTGTCACTCCTCCCACCAACGCTAGGTTCCTCAAGCAATACTTTGCCTGAGTGTCACTTCGTCCTGCATGACGCTAAACTGCACTTCGTCCTGCATGACGCTAAACTGCACTTCGTCCTGCATGACGCTAAACTGCACTACGTCCGAGCTACAAGACGTTAAACTGTTCAGCATTCGTCCTGCATGACGTAAAACTGCCACTCAAGAACTACGTGCGGCTTGATTCCCATCCTTATGGGATACGTAGGACCGCCTGAACCCTCGTGTTTCAGGCCCAGCCCCATCCTTCGGGAATTTCCATCCCATCTCGGGCCCTTGGCCCAGTTGCCCCCGGGTGTGCGGCGTATGGTGTGAGTGCGGGGCTATGCCCTCATTCACGTCGGTTTGCTCGTCACGCTGTACGCCCCCCCACGTTTGGGGATGCCTTCTGCTCCCCCCTTCTTTTTTCCTCATCGTCCTGCATGACATTAAACTGCACTTCAAGAACTACGTATGGCTTGATTCCCATCCTTATGGGATACGTAGGACCGCCTGGACATTCATGTTTCAGGCCCAGCCCCATTTCCCGGGAATCTCTATCCCGCGTTGGGCCTCTGGCCCCAGTTCCCCTCCTTTTTGTGCGAGGCGTATCGCGTGAGCGGGGGATTATGTCCTCATTCACGTCGGTCTACTGGCCGCGCCGTACGCCTCCCCCGTGTGTGGGACTACCTCACACCCCTCATCGTCCTGCATGACGTTAAACTGCCTTTCCAGAACTACGTATGGCTTGATTCCCATCCTTATGGGATACGTAGGACCGCCTGGACGCTTGTGTCTCAGGTCCAACCCCGTCTCTTGGTTGATCACGGGGATCTGCCCCCCTTCGGTTGCTCTCAGGGTGAGTCCTCCGACCCTTTCCGGAGATCTGTTAACATGTTTTGGGTGCTTCGGTCTATGACTCGTAGTGTAAGATTCAATCCCGACAAGTCCTGTGTTGCTTGTCAGGCCCCGCGCTTCCTCTTGTTCGAGCCTTCACTCAAAGGGATCCTCGTTAGCGGTTTGGGTACGATGCCTCAGTGCTCTCCCACCGCTCCGGGTCGATTTACCGGTGGGTCTTGGGCCGCAAATCGATATGAATCCTGCGATTGAGCGGTTGATGCTCGTTTGCTTGCCCCGTCTTAGGCTGACGCGATCGGATGTTGTGTTGCGAATGCGTCAGCAACGTCCTTGATCGCCATGTCAGCTCTCTCAGGCTCTGAACATTGGTTGCGCAGTCCTCATCACACTCCGCCTTTGTGCGTTGTGGTGGAATCTTGACACTCTCTTCATACTGACCTCCGGTACGCCTCTACACGTTAGGCAGACCAACCAGGGTAATGATGTCGTTCGAGGCTCCCATGATCTGAGCACCAAGGATATATGCAGATATCCTCCCTAAGGGCCATGCGTAGCTGGACCCTCGTCCCCATAAGGAGGAGGGAGTCGCCCGAACAATTGCGTTCTGGGCCCAGTATATCTGGAGGCTAGCATCTCTGCCCCTCGGGTGATGGACATATGCAGACCCCTATCCCAAGACTCTTCTCCTGGAATCGTGCGTGACCGCAGGGCTGGGTATGTTCCCACCTCCGCCGTGTCCGCCGTACCGCAATAAGCGGATTCCTCCATGGTCCGAACCACACGACCTTAAACTGTGTTGTCTGGTCCTACCACACGACCGTAAACTGTGATCGTCTTGGCCGCCCGACGAGAAACGGCACTGCATCGTGATGTCCTCCTCAGGGGACACTCATGTTGGGCGCTGGTTAATGACCACGCCATTCATCAATGCCTTCCATGGCTTGATTATTGTGGCGACGCCAGAGATTTCTCAATCACGGGCATGTCGCCGCACAAAGAAAAACCATTCATCTTTAAGGACAAACAAGAAATATCAAATGCCGCTCCTTTTGTGTGCGAGGGTCAGACCCGCACTCTTCCCCGCGCTGGTGCCCGATTGTGTTGCACCGCGCTTCAAGAACTACGTGCGGCTTGATTCCCATCCTTATGGGATACGTAGGAACGCCCGGATGTTTGAAACTTCGGGTCCAGCCCCCCACCTCTTAGAGATTCCCCCTTCTCTGGGGAATCCGCCGCCTTCAGGTCACCCTCAAGGCGTATTCCCCGACCCCTTGCCGTGGTCCACCGGTGTCAAGAGTACTCTGGTTTATTGCCAGGAGGGTCAGGATCCGCTTGGTCAGGTTTCCTCCACTTTTCAGGCTTCGTGCTCCCTTTCATTCGGACCCATCGTCTACGCCCTGGGTGGAGCCCCCGTGAACGGTTCGGACACAATGCCTCAGTGCTCTCCAACCGACTCGGGCCGGTACCCCCAATGGCCTCGGGCAGCAAATCGATATGAATCCTGCGATTGAGCGGTCGATGCTCGTTTGCTGCCTCATTCCACCAACGGTTAGTGCGATATTGATGCTGCTTTTCCGCCACGGTCGGCAGTACTCCCATATCGTTACACCGGTGCCCCCAGTCCTTGAGTGAATGGCCGCATGATTCACATTTTCCACCTCCCATTCTGACCAGGCGAAACCTCGACACTCTTGACACTATCCCTCAGTGCATCTTCGCATATCCAGGGGATATGACCACGATGTGGCGTGCTTTGAGTCCTTATGGTCCGAGCTCTAAGACCTTAAACTAAGATCTCCCCTTATGGTCCGAGCTCTAAGACCTTAAACTAAGATCTCCCCTTATGGTCCGAGCTCTAAGACCTTAAACTAAGATCTCCCCTTATGGTCCGAGCTCTAAGACCTTAAACTAAGATCTCCCCTTATGGTCCGAGCTCTAAGACCTTAAACTAAGATCTCCCCTTATGGTCCGAGCTCTAAGACCTTAAACTAAGATCTCCCCTTATGGTCCGAGCTCTAAGACCTTAAACTAAGATCTCCCCTTATGGTCCGAGCTCTAAGACCTTAAACTAAGATCTCCCCTTATGGTCCGAGCTCTAAGACCTTAAACTAAGATCTCCCCTTATGGTCCGAGCTCTAAGACCTTAAACTAAGATCTCCCCTTATGGTCCGAGCTCTAAGACCTTAAACTAAGATCTCCCCTTATGGTCCGAGCTCTAAGACCTTAAACTAAGATCTCCCCTTATGGTCCGAGCTCTAAGACCTTAAACTAAGATCTCCCCTTATGGTCCGAGCTCTAAGACCTTAAACTAAGATCTCTCTTTATGGTCCGAGCTCTAAGACCTTAAACTAAGATCTAGCCCTTATGGTCCGAGCTCTAAGACCTTAAACTAAGATCCTCTAGCCCTATGGTCCGAGCTCTAAGACCTTAAACTAAGATCCTCCACCCTTATGGTCCGAGCTCTAAGACCTTAAACTAAGATCCTCCAGCCCTATGGTCCGAGTTCTAAGACCTTAAACTAAGATCTAGCCCCATGGTCCGAGCTCTAAGACCTTAAACTAAGATCTACCCCAAATGGGGTCCTACGTCCTGCATGACGTTAAACTGCACTCACAGAACTACGTGTGGCTTGATCTCCAGCCTGATGGAGTACGTAGGAACGCCCGGGCATTTCGACTCGGGTCCAGCCTCAGGGATCGATAAGTCCCGCCCCTCCTCGTCGCCGGCCGTCTGGCCTGACTTCGGGTAGAGTGGTGCAGTCGTAATATTCTCCCCGATTCAGCTCGGGATGCCCCATCGCAAGGATGGGAAGCGACTGTTTCCTCGTCAGAGAGGTGCTGTCTGAGAATTGAGGTGACTCACGGCCAGATTAGTGCATCCGCCTAATACGCTTCCCCCACGGTGGCGCAATTTTGAGAGCGTTGGATTCTGTCCGAACAAATCGTCACTTCGCCCCACGCTTCGCATGCCCTGTTGATCTGGATTTTCCACCCTTGTGTCTGAAGGAACCCCAAAGCGGTATTCATGATGACATGTGGTCCGCCTCCTGCAATATGAATGATGGCCTTTTTCGGTCCGTCTATTGCAGTTGTTATGGTCGATCCACTGTCCGCCTACCGTCTTGGGCATTTCCTGGAAGGCCGACCGTTGTGGATGTCGGGATTCGGGACACGCGATTCACCCTTTCTCATTTCCCTATGTTCGGATAAAATCTCAACGCCCCTAGCGTTGTCCCGCTCGTGTGTTGGAACAAGTTGGGGGATGATACATTGGTTAGGTCTGAGGTCTCCTTTCCTAGGAATGACCTCCCTCTTTTCTCCAGAAACCCAGGCCCAATTATGGATGCCTGATGCTTGGTTAACACTCCCGCAAGACAACGAATTGTGGTTGAGCATATTAAACCGAAAGACGCAGATAAATATATTGATTCATACAAATGGATCGAAATATTGAATAACGGAAGCAAAATGTTCTAGGAATGGCAAAAAACAAAGCCCCTAGGGATTAGCGTGCTGGATAAGTCTTTCTAATGCCGCTACCCTTTGGCTGGCGGCCTCCAGGGCTGCTTCTCGTTCTCTGCGTGCCCTCTCCTCGTCGGTGGTCGCAGCACGCAGTTCGTCAATCCTGGCCTGTGCACGCTCCCGCTCGACTTGGAGTGTGACCATCTGTTGGCCCGCCTCCGTCAGCTGTACCTGAGCGTCGATCAGTTGTGCCGATAGTTGCTCCACAAGCTCGGTACATGCTGCGACGAAGGCCTCCTTCTCTGCCGCCTGCCCTTCGAGGCGCCGGACTTCCTGCTCTGCCGCGATGAGCGCCTGCGTGCTCTCCGACATGTCCCGACTTTGTGCGACGTCGGCACGCCGGCGGCTCTCGCGCATCTTCTCGGCCATGAAATCACGGACCGTCAGATGGAGGCGTTGAGCATCAGCTCCCCCGGCACACAGGAAGCGCAGCCAGGTCTGAAGTGATCCCATGCGCCCCAGCCATTCCGATGGGTCTCGCTTGAGGAAGCGCTGGATGCACTTCCACCCCCTGCGTCGCGTTACCCGGCTATCCTCGACCGCCTCCGCGTCTGAGTCATCCATCTCCTCGGGGTCGGCAGGCCGGTAAGCAGGGAAGGCAGCCAGCAGGTCTGCTGCAGGGTCCGCCCCTGGGAGGTCCTCACGAGGGATAGGTTCCCCAACATCCGGGCAACCTTCTTCTCTCTCTCCCCAGCGGCGCTGACACCCTCGTCAGCCCCCAACCTCTCCTACTCCTGTTGAGGACGCCTGACCGACATCCGTGTGCTCCTGAGAAGGATGGAGAAACGGGTTAGAAGCTGCATAAGAGAATGGATGAAGCAAGTTGAGTAGGGATAGAAGCGGACCTCGAGGAGCTCAGTGACATCAACGTTGTCAGAGCCGGCCACCTCGCCACTCTCCCGTGGGCTCCCCCGATGGGACCTTCCCTCGGAGCCTTCATCCTCCCATGTCTCCTCCTCCTCCTCGGAGTCGTTACTGTCATCTTCTTCCGGCGGCATCTGTTCCGGAGCGGGCTCGAGGCCGAGCATCACCTTCACCAGAAGGGATGGCTCCGCGCGCTGACCACGTTGGCGCGCGTACTCGTCCATGGCCGTCAGATATGCATATTGCCGGTTGAAGTCCACCCTGTCGGTGATCTGGAGGCGCCCGACCTCTGGCAGATAGATTCCTTCTCTGAGTATCTTTCGCCAGATAACGTCGGTCCCCAGTGACTGCCGCAGGGTCATCCAGGCCGACCACAGCGCCGGGAAGACCGCATCGTGGGAGGGTTCGAGCAGACGCCTCACCTGCTTCCCGGGCCGCTCCCCGACCGACGCATGCGCCCCCTCTCTGGGCGCCGAGGTCGTGGCGGCAGCCTGCGATGCGCCCGCCGCCGAAGTCCCTGCTCGCGCCGGCCCCGCTGTTTGGCGCGCCTCCGTTCTCCCCCGTGTGGCGGCGCCTCGCCTCCTTCCTTGACGCCCGGTCTCCGCACGGGTAGCCTCGAGCCGCCGAACTAGCTTCCGCAAGAGCCCCTCGGGGTACGCGATGGCCCAGTGTTCGGCGTACTCGGTTGCCAAGCCTGCGTCAACTCCGGTAGGAGGGAGAGTGATGACGTCGCCAGAGCCGAAGGCGACGAACATCAGCCACATCTGGCGAAGGACGCAAGGGTTCGTCTCCTCCCGGACAGCAGTGAATACCCTCTTCGGCATCCGTTGAAGGCACCCGAACTGCCTGGCGAACCGGGTCGGCACGTAAGGCTCGCAGATCACCTTCCCGTCGATCCGAACCACGAGCACCCCGCCCCGCATGTTCAGGAAATATTCATGCTGCTCCAGCGGGCCCTGTCCGTTGTCGATCATCTGGCCGACAGGAGTGGGGAACGGGCTGAAGTTGAAATTGGCATGATTTCCAATCCGAACCCTCACGCCCTCCTCACTGAGGGTCATCGGAGCGACCCCCGCAATGTTCAGCAGGGAGGGTCGCAGGCCGTTGCCCGGAGGACTGATGGCATTTGGGAACGTATACCCACCGAGGTGAGCAGCCACCCATCCGTGGAAGAACTGAAAGGGCCCACAGATCCTTCGTGGCGACCCCCCTCGTGAGATGCGTCCCAGAATGGCATACAGCCTCGCCAGTACTGGGACCCCGAGGTTGTACCTCTTATTGGCAGCCATGGCGCCCGCCATCGCCAGCGTCGCCGGGCGGACGCCCATCCTCGCATCCCGCACTGGCAGGAGCCACCCGCTCAGAAAGGCGGCCAGGAACGCCGCGTACCGGACGTTCGGGTCCCGGGCCTCGATGACGCGGTACCCCCATGAGCGGTAATCGCCCGTCTCCAGGACCCGCCAGTACGACCCGTTCCGGCTCCTCTGAGCTGCGGTCGGGCACCGCTTCCCCCTGCCTGGCATCTTGACTGCCGGGTCATGCTCCAGGAACTGGCCGAACCAATCCTTGTAGGCTATGTCCTTCTGGAAGTCTTGGATCCCGAGCCGCTGCGTAGCCAGGTCAAGAAGATGCCAGGTCAGAATGGGAGTCCGTGACCTGTCCTCCCAGATGTTCTTCGGTGGCAGGAACTCATCGTACTGGTAGCCCTCCAGCGGGATACCTCCGATGCAGTGGATGTCCCAGAGACCGATGCCGACCTCCCCATGGTGAAGATGGAAGGTGTTGGTATCCGGGGACCAGCGAGTGAACAGCTCCGGCCCGAGCTCAGACTGCTGGTAGAAGTGGAACTGCGACGTCCACACCGCCTCGAACAGGCCGATGTACCGCAGCTCCTCTGCGAAGTGATCGCAAGTGTGGCGTACCCAGAACGCCCAGGCCCATTCACTGGTAAACTTGCCCCCAGACCGCAAGTCCCAGTCCTTCAGCCAGCCCTTGGTGTCGTCCGTGACGCTCTGGCGATATATGCTCGAGTAGAGGGCTGGAGAATTCTCCGCAGTAGGCTCACCCCCATCAATGGTTCGCGTCCTCGGGTTCAGGACATAGACATCCAAGTGTCTGGTCTCCCTGGCAGGATGCCCATTGTTGGTGATGTTATAGCGGAGAAGCTCGTCCTCCCGGGTCACCCAGGTCCGCGGCGCATCAATCTCGAACCCTGGCACCGGAACCTCATCTAGGATGCCGAAGTTCCAGAGGGGCAGGTTGTCCGACAGTGGATATGTCTTCTGGGCCGGCGTTAGTAAGTCGAACAAGGATTGATTGTTAGAAACAATCTCCTTGGCTCCGTAAACCTCCTCGTTCGTCGCCATCTCGGCTCTGCGAGTGGCGACATCCCCTTCATTTCCTCTGTGCGCGGCCATCTCGGAAGATTCGGGAGTCGTGCGGGTTAAGGGATGAAGCGTGCGGGATCGGACGAGGCTGGTGGAAAAGTTTGAGAGGCGGCGCGCAATCCTAGTGGGCGGAGTGCAATCGGGAAGTCCTTCGCGAAAAACCCCGGGTATTCGCGCAAAAACAGAGCGAAGTCCGGACGGTTTTGCGCCACGAGCGAGCGAATTCCGCGCCGGAAAAGGCAATTTCGCGCACGAGAGCAAAGAGGATTATCGCGCGGAAGGCCAGTGTACGGCACGGAGGGACCCAGTGCCCCTATTTATAGGCGAGGCCGTGGTCCGCGCTGCGCGGAAAAGGCTTTGCGCGACCGCATCGGCCGCTTTCGCGCCCGACACCCATTTTTGCGCGCCACAGTCCCGCGTCGCCCAGGACTTCGGCATTCCGGCGTCTCCCTCGGAACCCGATCGTTGCGACCTCTCGCCGATCAGATTCCGAGGGGGGGCTTTTGTAGACGCCGGAAAAGTCCGTTGTTCCCAAACGAAGCTCCGGATGCGGAAAGCGGGGTCATATTTGGAGTCGGAGGGATGTTTCGGAGGGCCCGGAGGCCTTGCGCGGAATTTCAGAGGCCCGCGCGCAAAGGTGATGTTCCGCGCGCAAACCCCCCGGGATGCGCGCTATGTGCCGGTCCGGCGCGCATTTTTGCGCGCCGCGGGTCCGCGCGACTCCCTTGCGCGCCACGCCCGATTCCGCGCCCGCGAGGAGAATTTCGCGCTCGCACCCTGGATTCCGCGCCCGGGGTTTCCTATAAATATAAGGCGACCCCCAACGTTTCAAAGGTTGCTGGAAGTCGAAACGTCTCTCGTGCGCGCAATTCAACCCCTTCCGCGCGCAATGACGAACTTCAGGTAACCGCCTTTCTTTCGCGCAAGAAATCCTCGGGGTCCGCCTTCGCGCGCAATCCCCGTTGGCTCCTTTCATTTGAATAAAAACTCGCCCTAAGGCCTTTGCGCGCAAAAGAACCCGCTTGCGCGCAATTGCCCCCGGGGTGCGCGCAATCCGGCCTGATTGCGCGCACCCCCCTTCTTTCAAGTGGCCATTCGTTAAAGAATGAGCCGTTGCCCCCGCGCGCTATCCGAAGCCCGGTGTGAGCATTCTCAAGCATCCGCGCGCAAGGCGCTGGCCCAATTGCGCGCCAGCCGCCCCGATTGCGCGCCGGCCCGCAGTATTGCGCGCAAAGCTTCCTTTTTGCGCGCAATCTGCCAGGGTCGTCCCCGTTGACCTCCTAAGGGTACCCGCCTGTGTGGCACCCGATGATTCTCATCCCGGGTGCCCGCACCGTGCGTTGTCTTCCCGTGCGGCCCTCCAGGTTCGTGCGAAGTGACATGCACAGTCGTCCGGCAACCTATGCCCAGCATGACGTTAAACTGCACATTCGTCCGGCAACCTATGCCCAGCATGACGTTAAACTGCACATTTGTCCGGCAACCTATGCCCAGCATGACGTTAAACTGCACATTCGTCCGGCAACCTATGCCCAGCATGACGTTAAACTGCACATTCGTCCGGCAACCTATGCCCAGCATGACGTTAAACTGCACATTCGTCCGGCAACCTATGCCCAGCATGACGTTAAACTGCACATTCGTCCGGCAACCTATGCCCAGCATGACGTTAAACTGCACATTCGTCCGGCAACCTATGCCCAGCATGACGTTAAACTGCACATTCGTCCCGCATGACGTTAAACTGCGCATTCGTCCCGCATGACGTTAAACTGCGCATACGTCCAGCATGACGTTAAACTGCATATTCGTCCAGCATGACGTTAAACTGCATATTCGTCCAGCATGACGTTAAACTGCACATCCGTCCAAGCTGCACGACGTTAAACTGCCTAGCCCCCATCGTCCGCGCTGCAAGACGTTAAACTGCCAAGTGCTTCGTCCTCAACACATGACGTTAAACTGTACTTCGTCCGGCAAGACGCTAAACCGTCCGCAACCTGATCCCGTGCTCCGCACGCAGGGTCCCCCCGGTTTGGATGTGGCCCCCACCCGCTCATCCCTGCAGGGATGTCGGGATTTCCCCTCTTTAGGGACGATTTAATGGGAGTGGCTTTTCCCTACGGGGGCAGGGTATTACAAACCCCTAGCTTCTCGTGGGAGGCTGCACATGTGTATCTCCATTGCGCCTCCCCTCTGCCGAAGCCAGTAGAGGGTCTGACTGGGATCGAGGTGTCTTCTGCTTTCGGTCCAAGTCCCTTCCAACTGAGTTTTGCAGCATCCGGGCTGCCCCAAGTGCGTAAGTCCTGACAGAATGAACTACGTGGACTTTGATCCCTGTCTTCTATACAGGGTACGTAGGAAGCCTCCCTGAGGTCCAAGCCCACCACCCGGTCGTCCCGGTCGTATTTACGTCGGTTCGTCCATCAGTGGACCCCTCCAGGGTTCACGCTTGCGTTGATTCACCTATGAATCCGCCCCTGTGGGAGACTGCCCGTGTGTATCTCCATGGTGCCTCCCCACAGCCCCCCTTTTCCATTTCCCCTTTTATCGTCCAGCATGACGTGAAACTGTGATCCACCCGGCCGTTCCATCCCCCTCCGTGCGAGGTGGTTCGGTTCAATCCTCCGCCCGGCGGCCTCGACCTCTTCGTGAGTCGGCTTGCCGACGTCCAGCATGACGTTAAACTGTATGCCCGAACTACGTTGACTTTGATCCGTGTTAACGCGCGGTACGTAGGAAGCCCCTCTGGGGTCCAAGCTCTTCACTTCATCATCCATCCTGATCCTTACCCGGGCCGCCACATCCCGGTGGGGTCATGCCACTTCACTCCACTCCACGTTACTTGGGAAGCCGCCCATGTGCTGGCCCCAGCGTCGGAGGTTCCCCGCAAGGGGTTCTGTCATCTGATCCACTTTTCGTGTTGATCGGTCCGATGCCGTCCCCGCTGGACGTTAAACTCGCGGCATACCCCGTGTTAAACACGGGAAGCTGAGGAAAACCTCAGGTGACACAGTTCCCCGCACCTAGTACGGGATGCCTCAGGCCATCATGCCTTCGAGAAGCCCTATTAGGGACGGAAGACAGATGTGCAGAGCCGCAGTGTTACGACACGCCCCCAGCACCCAGAGCCACCCGGCCTTCTCACCGCAGGTTGCTGCCCCGCCCAGACTCCTTGGAACGTCCGGGCGGAAGCAGCGTAATTAACCGGTGTCCATGAAGATATGGCGCCGGGAACGAGATTCACGAACATTCTTAAGTCTATGAGGGAGACCCGGATTAGGCGACGAGTTCCGAGGAGACGTCCAAGGAAGGAGGAGCCGACATCCCATCATCCCGGTTTCGATCAAGGAGCAGACGCCCCTGAATAAGGGACGGATGCCGCCCGCCCTTGGAAAGCGGGACTGCGGGACCACAAGCCGCGCGCCCATCCCCTCGGGTTGACGGGTGCACGCGCGAACGCGTCCTGGCGGAACAGCGTAACCCGACACACATCCGCACCGAAACACTATGCATAGATTGAAGGTGTGGATATTGAAGAAAATTTTTCCATAGTTGTAATATAGGAAACTTTTAGAATGTTTCTATCAGTGGTTTCACCTTAAAATTATAAATTTTATCAGATGGGTGTAAAGTTAAATTTCATAAATGGAAATATTGATAGAGAATTTTGAATTGAAAAAACATATAATTTTATAATTGATAATGATTAAAATAAGGTTTTTATGTTGAATATAGTCATGTATGGGAAGAAACAATATCCCAGTTCCTCTTATTCAAAACATGGTAGTTTCATGAGAAGGTTGTATTTTTTAAAAGGAATGGTTGATAATAACTTATAAGGGAAAGAATTTAACTCTAGAAAACTAATTTTTATTTTGTATGTGGATGATATAATTGTTTCTGGGGATGGATAAAAAGTTTTTATGTATTTTTTTGAGGTAATTAAGAAGAATTTTGAAATGTAATTATTGGGAGAATTAAATTTCTTCCCTGTCTTATAATTTCAATATAAGGAAAAGTATATTTTCTTAACTCAAGAAAAGTATGCCAGGTAAAAATTTGAAAAGTTTGGTATGAAAGATTCCAAAGAAGTTTCTACTCTTATTTCAATTTAGATGAAGATGAGTAAAGATGAATCCATAGAAAGTGTGAATCAGAAAGGTTTAAAGAAGCTGATAGGAAGTTTGATTAGTCTCACATACTCATGAACTGATATTATTTATATTGTAACTTAGTGTTCTATATATCAAAGTAATCCAAAATAATATCATATGTTGGATGCAAATATAATTATGAGATACGTCAAAGGAAAAAATTCATATGGGATTTTATACAAAATAATTTATGGAATAAACTTTCATAGTTATACTGATGTTTATTGTTCTGGAGATTATAATGATAGAAAATCATCTTCTGGAGGAAAATTTTTCTTGGGGTAATTTTTTGTATGTTGGTATAGTGATAAAAAAATCTCTAACTTTGAGAACAATTGAATCAATATATATTGCAGATTCTCATGATTTTACAAAAATGTGTGGTTGAATATTCTGTTAAAAGCATTTAAAGTGGATGTTTCTAAACCATTGATTATTATTTGTGACAATCAGAGTGTAATTTATAATTCTAAAAATCATGTCCAATATTCATGTTTAAAATACACTGATATAATGATTCTCTTTATAAAGTCAAAATATGATATTGGAGATGTTTTTTCGGAGTATATCTTAATGAGATATCAAATTACTGTTATCTTTACAAAAGAAATTCCAAAAAAATGTTTTGTTAAATTTATGATGAAACTTCATGTTCAGCCACCTCCAATGACTTCTTAATCTACATAATTAAGTCCCCCACTATTATTTAGATTATAATGGAAAATATGGAGAGTATGTACAACTTTATACTTCAATTTAAAAGTTAGTACTTTTATTTCTAAAAATAAACTAATGTTTTGGTTATCATAAAATGGGGAGATAAATATAAATGATTAGAAAAGATAAAATAAAGGGAGTTTATCTTAAAATGGATGTAATATTTTATTTTTAGTGAGGTATGGAATTAATTTAAAAATATTACTTTATCTAGTATTGTGGTGTAAGGATTCTCTCGTTTGAGAAAGGATTATTTCTGTAAAATTCAAAAAAAAACATGTGTTGTAAAAAAAGTATGAGTTGTTGAAAATAGGTGAATTAAGAAATTTGTTTAAAAAGGATGTCCAAGAATATTAAGGGGTCATTGAAAATCCTTTGTGATATTTTATTGGTGACTTGATTTTTATTTTTTTTAAAATAACGTTTTGTGAAAGTATGTTTTTTATTCTACAGGATCAGACCTAGTTCATCATTATGAGTTTCTATAAAAAATTTCAAAAGCATTTGAATGTTTGTACCTAAACCCAAAGGGGGAGAAATTTTTTGATGTTTGATTTCCAGATTTTGGTTCTTGAATGTAGCAATGGAGCTGAACCAAACACTGATGTTGTAAAAAATATAAGTGCTAATAGTTTTGTAAAGTTTCTGAATGGACACACCATCAGTCTTCGATTTATCCCTATGATGTTCAAGATCAATCAGATACAATGTTTTCTGGAAAGTCTATAGAAGATGTGAAAAAAAAATCAAAGTGGTGTTGATGCATGGAAATAAAGTTTCAAGGGATTTGGAAATATAAATTCCTTTACATTATAACCTTTAGTAAAATGATTATTTTCTAATTCATAATTCTCAAATATCATATGTTATTTGTAACACTTTTCATAAAATACTTATGATGAAAAGGGGAAGAATAGGTTAAACTAATAGTATTGAGTTCTGGTTAGAAAGAAATAAGGTGTTGAAAGTAAAGTAAGTCATAATACTTTTTTATGTTAATTAGGTAATTCAATACTAGTCATGGAGTTCTCATAAATCATGAAAAATTCTCATGATAAATGATTTTGAATAATGGAGACTTTTGAAGGTATCTAAATAGTTTGTATCATTTCTAGGAACATGGATATAGAAAGTCAGATCAAGAAGTATCAGACAAATAATCTATCAGAAGTCTATCTCAGTAAAGCTGATAAAGTCTAAAGAGTATCTAATTGAAGTCACCATAAGATGAAGAATATCAGAGTAACCGTATTTTTTGACATTAATCCACCAGAAAAAGATGATTTTTAAAAGTATAATTATTCTAAAGGACTTATGATTACTTGAGAAAATTAAAAATAGTGAGTTCAATTTTGATATTGATCTGTCAGACTAGAAATAAACACCAATCCATCATATAAATTCTACACACTGATAAATATTTTTACGTAGTTGTTCAAGAAATTTTATTAGTTGGAGAAATTTTATAAAGGATGATATCGTAATGAGATAAGGAAGTTCTTTTGTAATGAGCTGAGGAAGTTCCATCATACTGAGCTAGGGGAGATTCATTGCAATGAGATGAGGAGGATCCATCAGATTTAAGAAAGGATTGGAAGTATGAGAATGTTGATTACAGAGAAGACTTAAGAAGATTCTAGAAGATTTGTGAAGAGCTGAAGTAGTCGACTATGAAATTAAAATATGAATAGATCTCAAAGTTTTTGAATTTGAGGTAGAGGGTAAAGTTTTCAAGTTTCTTCCATTTACCATTCCAAGATACCAATAAATAGAAGCATAGTACATTCATAATTTAAAACATTTTACAGGAGTGGAAAATACAGTGAACTGTAGATTTCATGTCAAAGTTATCTTTTTTGACTGAGACTTCATTAGAAGGTCAAACAACTGAAAGTTTTGTTTACTATACTAGGGAAGATTAGAATGATAATTTGAGAAGATTTTGAGTTATGAAGATTGAGAGTGGGTTCGTCATACTATGTCCATCAGTCTAAAATCAACATACTAATTTCATCAAAACCAACCTCATCAGATAGAGAGAATCATATCCAACCACATTATAATAAAGATTCTGGACAGTAAAATTGTATAGCAGTTTAAAAAAGTATTTATTATTTTTTTTCCACTATTTTTTTAATTACACTTTGTAAAATAACGAGAGTTAGTATAATCATTCCAATCAAAAGATAGAACATTTCTAAGGAGATTTGGTTGATCTTGTAGTCACTTCTTCATAATAGTGAATATTTATACACCCATAGGAGTGTCTATGGAAAGGATTTTGGTTCTCACACAGAGGATGAACCATGTAAATCTTGTGTTCTTTACTAGATTTTATAATTTTTCATACATGAATATTTATTAATAGTTAATAATGTAATTAACTTTAAAAGGGTTCACGTGTTATGTTTGTAAAAGTGTTTAAATATATAAAATTTTTAAAAATGATTCACCCCCAGTTGTTATTCAATCCTTGTAACTTCAAAAATCATAGTACGTAACGTTATTACACATCACGTTCTGAACACAAATGTGACACATGGTGTGTAACGGCCAGTCACATGACGTATACAACACACATATTTCCTATGATATTTGTAATATACCTTAATGGAATTTTTATGGTCTTAAACACCACTTAATTTGAATGGTTTGACCACATAGATTTACACTACATATATTTAATGGCATATTTTTTAATTTACATGTCGTGTAGAATATGGGTAATAGTATGGTCCATATACAATTCATATCACATGATATATTGTGAATTATTACACACTATATAACCATTAGATATCCATCTAAAGGGATTTAATATTCTGTAAGATTTATATATCAGATTACCTCTATAGTACACTTTGTGTACACAATTATTTAAATTTATTTGATTTACTTAATAATATTTAATGGATTTATTTAATATGTCTCAGGAACTATTAATCAAACATAATATAAGATAAAAATTTATTTTTATTAAATTTATTAATTTATTAATTCATCTTGAAAATAAAAAATTAAAAAGGATTTATAGTAATTATTAAATGAAATTTTCATCACTTGTTGTGAATGATAATGTGCTTTAACTTATCATTGTATGAGTTTGATTGATTTATTTTATTTAATTATTTATTACATGTTTTATTATGTTATAAATATGATGATATATAAATCATATCTTCTTCCTTTATGATGTATTAGCTTTCATATCCAGCATTTATTTAATATAACCCTAAACCCACAATATAACTAACATTCATGAAAGTCTAGAGATGCGAGTCAGTGGATATGCTTCAGGACTCATGTTGAGAAGGATCTAAATAAGGAGATATGCAGGAGAATGGTGGATGATACAACTAGATCCAAATGAAGTCTCAAAGAGCTTTCATCCCCTAGTGTCTAGTTTAGTTTGCCACCACTTGATAAACCATCCAATATAAAAAATTTCTTCTCATTTCATGTATTTATTTTATTTTATTGGTTCATTGTTACTTATTTATTTGTATGATGCAATGTTTATTTATCTTAATAATTAAAATATATTACATATTATAAACTAATTAAAAATCATGATTATATAAAATAGTATAAAGTTTATAATATTTATTTTATCAGTTATAGTTAATTATTTATGTATGTTCTCATAAAAAGTAATTAACAAGTATAAAAAAGATAAAATACATTATCTTCGAAAAGTATATTTAAAATTTAAAAACATTAAGCATGGTTACTTATTTATATATTTTCCACATAAATTATTAACAATCATGTAAAAAATAAAAATAGGTAACTTATATATATATATGTTAATAAGAATATTGACATTAAATATTATTCCATTTAATATTGTTCATCACTTGAATTATAATAAAAAATAGTTCAAAGTACCAATTCATCCCTCGTGAGGGTAATATCAATTAGATGGAAATTATAATAAATGTTTTGTGTAGACTTAAATAAATCAGAATCAAGAGAAGTTTTCCTAACATGATTGGTGTAATTTGGAGGCATGTTTTAAGGAAATATTAGTATAGGATCTCATGAATGGGGATTAAGTTCAACAGATAAAGGAGTAGCGAGTTAATGTAATTTTAAAGAATAAAACCTACCAAAATACTATTAAATAATTTCAAAATTCCCCATTATATGTTATGAGAAGGAAAATATGGATCCTTACCTATAAAATATCCTAGATACTGGGTATTTGGGAATCAATAGTGGGGGACAATGGGATTCGACACTATAGTTCGAAAAATAATTACATTTATGATTAATTATTTGATAATTTGTAATAAATATAATTCATTAAACTTATGTTTTTATTTATTGTAGATATTGGAAAGAAATACCATGAATTCACTCTAATTATAAACAATATTAAATAATAAAATCTCAATATTGGTGAAAATTTTCTAGAGTGGTACAAGAATTTATGCATTATCCTCTGACGAAAAATGAAGTACTGTGTACTAGAATCCTTACTTCCTTTTGAGCCTCCTCAAGAAAATAGAGAAGATGGGTAATATTTTTAGTATATGCATGTGGATGATTCATTATATGTACAATTAATTATGTTATCATCAATTTCAAGTGAGGTTTAAAAGAAACCTGAAGACACAGATGAAAACTCCATCTCGTCTCTTCTATTAATGATTTACTAGAGAGAGGGAGATAAGAGACATGTGAAATATACAAAGCACTCTTCGCATGAAATATAGGAGATAGCTTCCCTACCAAAATTCATGTGCTAAAGTTGGAATGGTTCTTTGAGTTCTTAGAGAATTTAGGATTCAATATATAATAAAATTATCCAAGTATCTCATTAGTTTCCCAAAATTTATTAATAATTAGAACATGGAAAATATATAGAAGTTACTTTTAGATCTATTAATAAAAATTTTATAAGTAGATGAGGGTGTGAAAAAATAAAAAATATTCCTTTATTATGGTGAATAGAAATAGATACAAAGTAAAAATTCTTATGGATTGATCTAAGAAATGGGAACATTTGAATCATACTTCAAAAAAGTGAAATATCTAGGTTGAATATAATGAGTAGGAAGATATTTATTTTACATGTTAAAATAAGGAAAACTAGGGAAAAATTGTACCAATATGAATAAGAATGAGGAATCCTTATGTATTATCATTATCTAATATAATAATTCCATTTATAATAATTAGAAATTATATATAGAATGTTTATAAAATATTTTTATCTAAATATATGAACCATATAGATTTAAAAAAATACTAAAGATGTGGTTGATATTTTATTATTCAATGGGGAGAGGCAATATATAATTTATATAGGAGATTATGATCTAACATTATAGAATATATTGGTTTCAGTTTTTAATATATTTTATTATGTTCCAAATTTAACAAAAAACATTATTTCTATGTTATGTTTATGAATAGATAGACTAAACTTCATGTTTAAAAAAATATTCTTTAACAATGATAAAATATGTCATGGTATAGCATATATTCATAATTATCTCTACATAATATAATTTAGAAATCATGTCAAGTTAATTGTTAATGAATCAAATTATTATAAAATGTATTACACCTAGTTTTGGAATTATATTTTTCATAATGTAAGAATATTCTTGATGTGACAATTGAAATGTCCAAATATTTCATTATTTTTAACTTGTTTTACATATTCCTTTTGTATTTTTTCATATATACTTAAAAGTTAAATGATATTTTGTAGAAATATATTGGTTTTAAAAATAAGATATTAATTTTAGACATACATTCATTTATTTTTATTCGTTACTTTTTTAAGTTAAATATTGATTTTATTTATGAATCTTTGACTTTTGGAAGTATTAAGATGCTTGGGAATAAGTTGTATAAGAGTAATTAGAAGATAAAATATGCTATGTAAGAATTAAAAAAGATGAAATAATTTAGTAAATATTGATAATTTGGGTTTATGGAAACATTGGTGGGTAACATATCATGCATTAAAAACCTTTAATCTATGTACAATAGCTAATATAATCTCTAAACATGATCGGTGATGGTGTTTATATGACAATGTAACACTGTAAAGAACCTTTTTTCATCCATGGAATCAAATGAAGTCCAAAATAATATATTTAGAGTATGTTCATACTCCAATGTAATCCCATAATCATAACTATTAGGCTACATCCCCTTATCAACAGACTCTAAATCAACATACTAGTACTGTTCCAGCTCCGATATAGTGTGGAACAAAAAGTTTAGGTTTCATTGCTTCTAATGTTATCTCATTGAAGACAATTTGGATAAATTATAACACTCAAAATATTATGATTGATAATTATGGATACAAACTCTATGAAATTACTTCTATGTTGTGATGCTCTTATTCAATGAATTTAAAAACTTGGTAATTTTGGGTTAAATTACCAAACATATGTGACTCACATTTGATCATAAGGATAAATTTGCACTAATGTGATCTATTCCATTCCCCAAGGATATGTTCAAGATCTGACATGCTATTATTTCAAAATACAAGGTACTCTATCATTTCAATATATCCAAAATCACGCCAAATCAAGAATATGTTTCTGGGAAAATTTAATATCATTCATCAATATAGGCGTCATTGTATTTAATATATTTTTAGGGATCTAATTTCATAATTAACAAAAAATTTACTATTCATGTTTCAAAATTACACTTGAAGACATCATGTGACCCAAAATCACTAGAAACCCACTCTAAATACTTAATGATGAAGAAATGGATAGGGATCAAGCATTGGAGGTTATTGATTAAAGGAAATTGCATATAAAGAACATGCATGGTTTGTGGGGTCAAAAAGAGACTTCTCAAAAACCTAACTAGAAAATTTTGGTAACCCTTGATCAAATGGGAAAATGGTGCCTAATCCTAGAAATAATGTAGGAAAATCATATGGATAATGGTATTGGATCATTAGAAAATATAATTCTTGTTGATCCAAGTGAAACAATTTATTATCATAAGATTTTAAAGAACATTTCTATTTAAAACATATTTTGTTCAACATCTTGTTTCACACAAAAAACTGATCTAAATTGAACTGTGAAAAATTTCATAATTGTTAAAAAGTTTCCATTTAATTCAAGTGTAAAAATAGAGGTAGCCACATTATGAAATACGTGTATAAATAAAATAATGTTCATCTTCAAAACAAATGCTCTGCTAAAATTTATATCAATAAATAACTAATAATATCATTTTTTGGTTGAAATATATTTTCTTATACAATTGGATTTTTATTTAATTTTTTTAAGAAAATAAATATATTATATATAAATTATGTTTTTATATGAATAATATATTAAAACTAATTTACGTAATAAATTCTCAGAAATAATTATAAGAATATTTATTATCTAGAAAACAATATTCTTATTAAAAATGGTCTTTTAATTACATTTTATATTTAAATTAAAAGTTAAATTTGTAAAGAATATAAAAATAATTTGAAAAAATGAACTTATTTTTTGGATTTATAATTTCAATATTACCTTAAGATGATTTTTTGAGATTTTTCTAAAAAATATTTATTTTTAGATGAATATTGAAAGAATACTGGTTTTGCTAAAGATGTCACTTTTATTATAATATCATAATAAAAAATGAATTAATTTTTTTTAAAACCTATTATATATATATATATATATAAATCATTTAATAATGCGCTTTTGTATTTATAAAACCTATTTTTTCTATTTCAGAAATTTATATAATTTTTTACTTTAAAAAATTGTTTTCCTTTTTAAATATTAGTTTCCATAACGAATAAAATTTATACTTAAAAAATTTATTTCATATTTTAGATAAAAAATTAAATATTATTTAATAAGTTTAATTAAATTTTTATGCATAAAAGTGTGACTAATATGATTAAAGATAATGACAATGACAATGGTGGAAGGTTTTTTTTCAATGAATTTTCTTATTCATGTAGGGTAATTTATTATCTAATAAAATAAATATATATATATTTTATAATTAATATAATATGATTTTCAAACATATATAAAAATACATTATTACTCATTTAATTTGTTATTAATTTTATATAATATTAAGAATATTAAATAGTTAAAACATCATTTTTCTAGAAACAAATGTTTTTTATATATTATATGTTCTAATTTAAAATTTATTTTTATCAAATTTAGAAGTATAATTGGATTAAATAAATATTAAATTTAGGTTCCTAAAACATAATTTTTTTGAAAATGGTTATCTTAAATTTTTACTAAAACCAAAATTATTTAGTTAAAAACAAGTTGTCATGGTAAAAACCAAAATGGGTATTTGAAAAAACTAATGGTAGGTAACTCAAAACATGTTTAGAAAAGTTTTTAAATGCACGGTTGAGGAATTATATACTCACATGAATCTCCACTCTTTTTTGGACCACTTTTTGATCCATTACCATTGAATAGTTTTATGGAATCATTGAGATGTAATTGATATTTACAAAAATGGAATTTTCCTCCACTTATAAAAAGGGCCTCTCACTACCCCCTTCAAGAACACTCTAATTTTATGTTTATTCTTGAACCTCTTAACAATTTACCAATACTATAAGTATATTTCACTTGAAAAATCTCCTAGTCTCCTTAATTTAGTCTATGTCCTTCATTTCCGAGAATACATTCAAAAGAATGTTCAATATCTCCACATGAGTAATTCTTAATCCTAACTCTTTTCTTATTCAACATACTCTAACCCCTAAAATATTACCTATACATAAAATTAGTATAACATCAGTACTATTATTTTATTTATTTTACTATACGAATGTAATTTCACATTTTTACCGACCTATAAATCCAATAAAAAAATGAAGATGTCGTCATGTGTTTGTATGGACTAATTCCTCCATGAAGGATGAGTTCTATTTTTCATAAACTCATTACATAGATGTGTCAAAATATTTATTTAATGAAAAATATAATATTTTCAACAATATTAATATTCAAAAATGAGAGATTATTTTTTTATAACCCCTATAGTTTAGTGGAAAATGAAAGTGTCATCTGTGTACGTGTGGGTTGCCACCTCTACTGAATAGTGTATTTTATTTATCATTACTGCATAAAATGTATGAATTTAAAAATATTATTAATATATAAAAAAAATTACACTATTAATATTATATAAATAAAATATTTTACATTTTGTAAGTGATCTTAATCATAAAAAGTTAGAGTAAATTCAACTGGATTAAATAAACATATCAAAGCACTATTCTTATTTTAAATTTATTTTCGAAAAACCTATTGTAATGTATAAATTTTTTGATAATGGAATTCAAGATACAAAAAAATATATAATATAAATATTATGAATCTATTTTATAATAATTTTTACAATGTTAATTATATCTAATAAGTTTTAGAAAAATTGATCGAATAACATCAAGTAACAGACATAAGAGAAATATATTTAATGAATAAATATTAAATGTTAATAAATAATCCTTAGAGAATGAAATATATATGAGAAAAATTATTAAGAAAGTTTTTAATAAACTTAATTTAATTTTCTGGATGTTAGGATCATGTGAATAAAGAATTAGGACTAGTGATAAGGTTTTATATCTAAATTTTGTTTTTTTGAGTTATGAGTTATATTCACCACCTTTATCTTTTTTTGGTCTATGTATTGTACAAGGATTTATTTTTCAAAAAATCATTAAATGGAAGGTATTTAAAAAACCATATCCTATTATACCTTGAGTTTATTTTTAATTGAAAATACTATGATGTTTTAATGTTTTTTTTAACTGAAACCTCCTTTTGTTGAGTTTATATGATTCATCTAGAACATAATACTTATATGATTTATTACATCCATATTTAGATTTTAAATCATGGTAAAATCTATTTATCTCTAAGGAAAATGAAATTTTAAATTCAATTATCTTACCATGATGAATTTATTCCTAAAAAATTATACCATTGTTGATAATAATTATCATCCTTTATAATAACAGTTTCCCTTCCTTGTACATAATTTCCCTTCCCATCAATGATGTCCTTTTTAATTAAAAACACTACTATAAGTTATCTAAAGTGACCTTCATATTTCCATTATCCTATTTTCAAATTAATTTTTTAATATCATTTTCTTAAGATGTGGGATTTCAATAAAGGTATTTTAAATCATAAATGGGGTTCTTTTGAACAACCCTCTTTTCTTTGGGTTATGTGTTCTATTTATTTTTATCTTTTTCCCTCAATATTTATATAATGTGTTTCATATATATTATTTATATATATTCCTTGCATATATGACTATTTTATTGTTCTTTCCTTTATTAGGTCATACATGTTTTGTTATATCTTATCAATTCCCTCTTTTAAGTATACCCAATTTAAAGGAACTTCCCAATTTTTTATGTCATTTCAGGTACCACCCCCATAATATGTTTTAAACATGAATAGATTTTACAAACCTTTATTATTTTATAGAAAACCATCCTAGTTCAATTTTTACTAATGGGAGATAAGGATCTAATTACTTTATTAAAATGTCATTTTCTCATTTTGAAAATCATAACCTATGTGGTTTTTTATTATTCTTACTTCTCCTTGATCCTTCTCATGAATTTTTTTCTACCTTGTAATGAAATTTTCAAGATCTATTCTTCGTTGTTAAAAATATATATTTCCAAAATGAATTAGTTCCTTTTTCTCTTGGAAATACTTATAAAATATCCTTTGGTTATGCTTTGGGAGAATATTGTGAAACCCACTTATTTCTCATGGGTGTTATCATGAATATTTATTATGTATGGTTTTATTTCCTATTATAGAACACATATTCATGTGCATGTTATGAATATGAAGGGTGCTCCATGATAGTACTCCAATTCATTTGGTAATTTTTTCATCTCATGATATACCATGTATGGTGCATGGTAAGTTAGTATAAAAACTCTATGTTACATTGTCTTGGCTGTTAGGTTTTAATTATTCTCATGATGTCATGTTTTCTTTTTATTTCCACATATTTATATTTCCATGATCTTAGGATATTTTTTCCTTATTATATGTTTCCATTATTTTATCAGACTCTTATGTTATGGTACATGTTTTTTATTATTAGGATACATGTCATTACTTTATGATTTATGGAAAACTCTTATTTTTCCATATACTTTTAAATAATAAATTTCTCCCTTCGCATGTTTTATCATATTAGTGTGGTCTAATGCCAAATGAAATTTTGATGAATTTTATAATATATAGCATTATATCTCACCCCTTTATTATGTTTCCATTCCCCAAAGTTATAAAGATATTTATAACTTATGATAAGTACATAGGGGGTCTAGAAGTGTTGTATTATGGATAAATGTTCAAAAAAATTATAACATATGTTTACGATGAATGTTTTTCTCAATGTATTTAAACCAAAAGGTTCTCTGTCCTATATGGGATTATTGAGAGATATAATGATTAACTTTTTGAAATGTTGTAAATTAATAATATAATTAATTTGGGTTTTTATACTTGGTATCAAATGATTGTTTAGTTATTTATGAGGAATATTCTATTTATTTTTTGGGATTAAGATTAGATAGCTTTAGTGAAAACCATAGTGATAATTCTAAGGGATAAGATTAGGTGTAGGATAACATCCAAATATTTTAGTAAACTGTAAATTTTATAGTTTCTTAGAAATTACATCTAGGTTTGGATATTGGAAAGTGGTTGTAGAATTGGTATAGATGAACCTAGGGTTAATCATATTGAAAAAGGTTGGTTGTGTATTAACTTTATCTTTACTCAGTTTATGATGAGTTGGCCCAAGACTTCACATATGTCTAGACACTACCAATGGATATTATTTGGTTAAAAAAATTATCACTATGATCTATTTTGAAGGATCTTATTATGTTAACGAGTTAGGTCAAGTAGTATTCTAGAACCAAACCTAACGAAAACTAGATTCACCTGAGAGTGATTTATGTTGCACTTGGAGCTAATGTAAGGATTTTAAAGAGTAATACATTTCTTGGTTTGTTTTTATCAAGAGATAATTTATGGTACTAATTTTATAATGTTAATTTTTTATCACTCATATTAACCCTTTTTAGTTTTATATAGTATTAAATCATAAAAGAATCAAGTTAACAATGGATGTAATAAAATATGTAGAGATTGTCCAAATGAGAATAATTATAGGATAAGAGATGGTGTGAGAATACTTGTGATTATTATAAAACATATATCAATAATTATGACTGATATCATAGACTAAGTTTAGTTTCCAAACACATTAATGAAGAGAAGGATGGATTATCATCGAAGTTCAGGTGACAAAGATGATAAGAAAAATAATATTTGATATCCTCCATATAAAAAATGTTGGAAGAGACACCAAGGGGATTATCTCAACAAAACATGAAGATGTTTTATCTATGGTAAAGGAGGTCATAGAGAAACAAGCTTCCATGAAAAAAATAATGTTTTAGATTAAAAATTAGGGAAAAATAATGTTCTCTATATGTATTACCTATCAATTAAAAGTTTTAGATGTGAGGAATTTTAGATCTATGAAAATTAGTGTACTAATATAGAGGATTAATATGTAAATCAACACTAACCACATCACAGAAAAAGGTAATAAGGAAAATAATTTAAAACATCTAATCTTGAAGAGGGTAGTGATAATTAAGTGGTTATGGGTACACTAATTGATCACTCTAGATTTTTATATGTCTTATATCATGTAATTTTTCACCAACTATAATTTGGTGAAATAAAAAAACTAATGGTATCATTATTGTATCAAAGTTATATAAATATTCTCTATAGTTTTGGAGATTATGATTTATGAAAGTCTTATTATCCTTTAGATAAATTTACTGTTATTTTAGGGATGTATTTTTTCTCTTCAATTAGTAAAAAACTCTTTAGAATTATGAGATCACATTTAATATTAACATATGTTACTCTATCAATGGAAGGTTGGTTATAAACACCCTTTAGAAGGAAATGATGTAATTTGTGCCTTTATACTGAAATAAAACATAGTATTTTCTTTAATAACACCACTATTCCTTTTAGAATATCCCTTCATATCATTCATAACACATTTCCTCGCATCCTAATGAGAGGAAGAATAAGAATGGGGTGACCTTACATGATCAATTAGGGTATACTTTCAGGAAAATCTACCACAAATAAATAAGTCATAATAAAGATGTCAATGTAAATATCTAAAAAACATTCCATTTAATCAATATCATAAGAATGAGGAATAATATGGCTAAAATAAATTATGATCAAATAATTCCATATATATAATCACATAATATTTTAAATTTATTGATTAATATCATAACTAATAAAATAATAACATAGAAATTAATAAATAATCTAATAATGAGAAAAAAGTTTCATATCGAACTTTATGGCTTCAGACATCATGATATTTATACCATCATGATATTGCACAAAAATAGTTTAATTGATTGGAAGGTATGCACTAAAACCCCATTTAATAATACATTACTAATTTTTATTATTAGACCATTAATTGAATTCGGGGGTATATATAAATTATATCCCACCCAATACAGACTGCTCAACCCATTCCCCTATATTGAATAATCATTTATATTTATAAAATTTTTCATTATTGTTAAATATCTATTTTGAGTAAATAATACATATTTATCAAGGATTATCTAGTCAATTTAAAAAAATTCATAGTAAAACACCATATGTTGATATGATATATGGTTTAGGAATTACTAATATCTATGATAAAAATAGTAAGAACATTTAATAGAAATGTATGTCCAATAAAAATAAGAAAGTGAGAGTTTCAAGAGAATGTCAATGACTATAAAATTAATATGGAAAGTGAGTGTCAATAATTTCGCTGGTCAGAAATTTAATAAGAATTCTAGATAATGAACTATGATTTTATCATTATGATATATAACTTTTTTATTATAAGTTCAAAAAGGGGGTTTTCAATGATGAACATAAATTCCATAAAAATATCATTAAAAGCATTTCTGGGGAAAATACCATTTTTTCTTTGAAAATCACATTTAAAAACCAAAAATTTATTTAATATTAAAAAAACTATTTGAAAATAACATTGTAAAATTTTAATCTAATCTTTAAATTAGGAGAAATCATTATGGGAGGAATATTCCATTAATTCAAAGAATGTTAAAACAATGATTCCATTAACATTTTTTATAAAACATTCAACAGATATGTAGTTCATAAAACAATAAGAAGATTAATTTTAAACCATTTTTTTAAAACAAGTGGATAAAATTTTATTTAACAAATCATTTGAGAATATTAAAAATATTTGTCATTGAATTTTAGTGAAAATATGGATATGGAATTAAAATTATTTTTGAATGAAAAGGGAAATAAATTTGGATTTTCTTATAAATATATTCTCAATAATTTCATGTGAAAAAGAGAGAAAATTGTACTATTACTTGAAAATTTTCTGAAAACCCAGAGGAGAATAAAATTAAATGGTTTTGTTTGATAATGATCAAATAATTTCCTTCAACATAAATTCAAGTATAAACAATCCTGATTAAAATGAGATTGAAGTATAAACCCTTACCACTTTGGTAACTTTTAAATCATTACCCCATAAAATGAATAAAATAAAATAAATCATTAAATAACATGAATATTAATATATTAATGATATAAGGTGTCAATGGGGTAGTATATTCACATCCTAAAAATAAATTAGTGCATAATACTAAATATGTCTCAATGGAGCAAAAATTGATATAAAAACTCTTACATGGATCATGCCATTGAATTGAGGACTAATCAATGAATTAATTCTATGTATAAAATGTAAATATTCAAAAAAAAATAAAAATAAAACATAAAATAATAAAAATACATTACACACATAATCATGGAATATAAAATACAATGAAGAACTAATATAACCCAATGAAAAGAAACTGTGTTATAAAACCCCTTTAACATTTGATAACAATTAATTATATTCCATTTGGATTAAATAATTTGAATTGAAACAGAAAATAACATGAATTATAAAGTATTAATGATATAAAATGAAAAATATTAAGTACATATATCCTTTAAAATAAATTTCTGCATAATATTAAAATATTCCTCAATGAAAGGAAATTTAGACAGAATCCCCTACCTCAGGTTTGACTTTCTACATATGGGTAAAAAATCATATATAATAAATATATATTTATTATTAATATATTTTAGTAAAATATTTAAGTTTATTGTGTCTTATACTATTTATTTATAATATTTTATCACCCGTTTATTAGCAATTTGTTGTTAAAATCACTACTTTGGGTAATAACTGCTTCGTTTTTCATGTATGTTTTGATTTAGTAGTTTCAGTCCTTATATTATGATCATGGATACATCATCTCAAGAATTTTTAAAATGATATAAATATCATATAAATTCATTATATAGGTATTTATAATAATTCCTAAATTTTATATATAGAAAAATGAGTGGCAACATTCATGGAGATGGTAGGTCATTCGTACCCATGAACGTTGTTTTAATTTTTTTGATAGATGGAATGAAAGGAAAGTAAATAATAATTAACCTTTAAAAATAATTATTATATCACATAAACAATATATTTTCACCAAATCCACCCTTATTACCATCCATTTCAAAATAAAATGAAATAAAAATCAAATTGCTTGATTGAGGCGGTAGTCCACACGTACGCACAAGTGATGTTATCATTTTCTAATTGATTGGAAGGTAGGAAGGTAGATATGATATTATAATTTAAGAAGTATAATTATTTCATAAATATCATATATATATATATATATATATAATAAATCCATCATTATATTCATTTATGAGATATGGTGATGGAAAATTAATTATATCAGTTCGTGAGGTGGTAGTCTGTTGTACAAATGATTGATGATTTTGGTTCCCATTTGATGGAAGAGAAGATGAATATAGGTTATTAAATAAATGTAATATATTCTTAGTATATTTTATATACTATTTATATTATATTATAATTATAAAAAATAAATTATGGTGGTAATATAATAATAAAAAATAAGGTTCTTAGTGAATATAATTACCTTCTCTTAGAAAACCCCTCATTTTCGTCTCTTATTAAGGACCCTAGGGAAAGTATTATTTAAATAATGTGAAATCAAGAATTTATATAATGATTTTTGGGAGATATTTTGGTAGGTTTTGGTTAATCTACATGGATTTATGTGTGTTCACAAGTGAGGTGAGTGGGTGACCATTTATATTTAATGGTTAGTGGTATTTTTGTAAATACAAAATAATATTCAATAATGGGAAGTCAATAATAACCTATGTGCCCCCAAATTTAGGAAAAATTAATTAGGGGTAATATAGGATTGATAAAACTTCAAAAAATAAAACTAAACAAGTTCTAAAAAAGTTATTTCAATAAGCTCTTATTTTACTTACTTTTACCATTTGAGTTTTTCACCACAATAACTAATTTTTAACGTAGGTAATTTATCCTTTAAACCTAAAATTAAAATTTACCTTATTATATAATTTATAACTAATTATTCAAAATATTAAATCCATCTTTAAAAAAAAAATCTATGTGTGTGGGAAAATAATATTAAAACAAGCGCTTGTAACATAAAAAACCACATTTCAACCTTAATTGTGATAATTAATTTTTACTATATTCACTATTCATTATGACAAAAAAATAAGTTGAAATTATTAATTAATATTAATTATTCTGATTTAAAATATTCAAACCATATTATAAAATTCAATTAATATATGTGATAAAATTTTAATTTAAAATTGAACTTATAAACATGATGAAAAAATGGTTTTTCAAGAAGTCAATTTATGCAATTGTAAGGCAATATTATATCAAATATATGAATAATAATTATAATTGTATGGATTTAAATCCACATATATATATATATATATTATTTAAATTTCATTTAAATAACTACTCTCTTAGCAGTTATTTTGATTAATTAAAATGGAGAAACATGCACTTAAAAATGTTTTTCAGAAAAAATGTTTTTTTACACTAAAATAAAATTATAACAAAATATATTATAAAGATTTTTAAAATTAAATTAATTATATTTTATACAAATAATCTATAATTAATTTATTTTTAAATAAATTTAAAAAATAATCATACTTTGAAACAATCAAATTTATTGAAAATAAATGACACTTTTGCAAAAAACGATACCTTTTCACTATTCAATGAAAATCACCATTTTCAAAAAAATACCAAAATTTCACTATAATTTATTTTTAAAATGATGATTTTAAAATTTCATTTCATTTATAACAATAAATTTTCAAAAATTCCTAAAAAATATTAAAATAAGTTCAAAAAACACAACAGAATCGCTCTTTAGAAAAAATACAATCTTTAAGTATAAAGCTATATTAATAATTATCTGATACTTAAAAAAATATTATATTAATGATAAAAAAATTATGTAATATATAAAATATAAATTTTATTAACATCATTCACCAATAAACAAGTTTAATTTATTATTATAAAACACATTGTACGCATAAAAATAATTTTTTAGAAAAACATTTCTTTTACTATTAAATGATTTTTATTTTCATTCATAATAAATTGATATTCAATGAATTTTTTATACATGTTAAAACCATAAATTTTTTATAATTTATTTATCATTATTCATAACCATCAATTTAACTATAAGGTTATAATAATCATATTCAAATAATATATTTCATAGGTCATTTAATCTCAGAGTTCCATATCATATACGTTTTAAAACATAATGTTAATATTTTAAAATATTGGGTTTTAAATTCTCTCCACCCTAAATAAATTTCATCCTCATAATTTTAACTTTTACTCATCAATCAAGGGTTTGGAATTTTTAAATTCCTTTGTATAATATCCACATCGTAAAAGTTTTAATAAAACATCCTCTTAAAAAGAGGGAAGGGAAATATGAAGGGAATATTAGAATAACTCAAAATAATTTTTCCAAATACAATAACATTAATGTAATATATAAATATAAAAATGGGATTGAAAGTTAATGCCCATGGAGAAATATAGAGTGATAGAAAGAATGGTCATGAGAAATTTAACAACCACAAAACCATAAATATGTGATGATTGAAACACCATAAATTCATTTGAAATTTTTTTAATATGATAATAATTTTGTTTCAAGATTCTTTTCCTATAGTTTATGATTTCATTTACAATATAGACTAAGAACATAAAGAAATATACTAAATTGGTATTTTTTTATTTCGTAAGTAAAATCTTATCCTTTGGTTGTGCTTTGATCAATTCTCCATTTCTTCTCTTACTTAGAGGAATGAATACCAAATATGAATTTTTTAATGCAAAAATAAATTAATTTCATTTTTAACAAATCATAATATCCATAAGATAATGAAAACTCTTTTCTTCTATCTCAAAATATTTACCAAAACTATAATGGTTACAAAAGTTATCCAATATAATTAATTAATCCTTAAATTTTAGTAATAACACCCAAAGTTAAACATAATATTATCCCATAAAATTTATTAAGAAAAAACAATTTCATGTTAACTATGGAATCACATATGTCTATGGTAGCCGTTTCACCATTTTCAACCTTTGGTTTTGGTTCAATCCCCACAAACTTATTGGATATGATGGGTTTTCACACAACATGTGAGTGGATCATTTTCTAAAAATATATCAATAATATTCCTAAAATAATATAAAAAATATGATGAAGATCTACAAAAAATAATATTAATCTTCAAATCACTTATTGACCACAAATATTTTCTATATATATTTTCATTTCTACAAAATCAAATAACCATAACTAATTATTATAACCTTATCATAAATAATAATATTAAATGTGAAGGTTACCAATACCTTTAATTTTATTATAATACAATTCATCCTAAAATAATACTTCATTTTAAACCAAATGGTTACATATACCTCAACATAATCAAACATCTCCAAAAATTTCATTAATAACATGAAAATATCATCACTTAAAACCTAAAAAGGGGTGTCTATGACATTGAACTTATGACAAACCATAAACTCATAAACCTTTTATGGTATATGTAGCATCTAATTTAAAAAATTATGAATAAATATATGATTCCAAAAAATATTAATTCAATCATTATATGTTTCTTGATTCTTATAACCAAAATACCATTGTTAAAAATAGTTACACAACATAATTCTCAAATCCCAAATCATAAACACTTAAACCCATTTACTTCAATAATTGGTATAACATATGTCCTTAAATGTTGTATGAGTTAACCTTTAAAAGACTTAATTAACTCAAATAATTCTTAGGTTCCCCAAATTCTATACAAAAAACTAGAAATATATCTTTATGATAAAATTTATTTATCTCCATTAAACTCCTCACTTTTCCTCTAAAATTCATTTCTTTATGCCCTTTTTCTACATTTAAAACATTTTACCATTCCATTTAGACATTATATTGGGTATAACTTTCCATATTTCTAACATGAAAGAAATTGAGCCTACTTTACCACATGGTCTCCACCACCTAAGATCTTAACAACCTCTATTCTTTTCTTCTACGGTGAGTCTGAGAGTTGGATAAGGTATTGGTTGTTAATAATATATTTTGATAACTAATTAGGAATAATCATGATATATTCCACTAAAATATGCATCGCATTTTTTTCTCATAATCACTACATTTTTAATCATATTAAATTTTAGCATGAATCATTCAGGTCCTATCCATTGATTAAAACAAAAAAAGCATTTTGTGATCAACAACAATCATAGTGGAAAACCATATAATAATTTATAGAATGTCTTAGTCATAACATATTGTTTTCGATATAATACATCTTATTTTTATCCCAAGTCATTCATTTTTATCATCTATTCAAATTCTTTATGATGGTTTCTAAATAAAAAGTGAATTAACCCATGCATATCCCCTGGGAGTGTTAAACATGGTGTGTAGGAAGGTCAGCAATCATGCACTAGGTGATGATCGATTCAAAACCTAATGCCCATTTTTTCAAAGTTGATACCCCTAGGTACCAATATGTTATAGAAAAATCCACATATTTTGTCCATATTGGTATGTATTTCTAGAAAAACCTCATAATCACTACCTTATCAAAACATTGGTATGTTATCCTATACTTAGACTTATACTCAAAATCAATCATAGTGCTATATTCCATAATCTATGTTCTCCTATATCTAGTTCCCAATGTTTCTACTAAATGTGATCTGATACCAACTATAAAGACCCCAACTTCATTAAGCCATAATCAGTGGTTACCTTATTACATTGACATAAGATAAAATCCATCACATACTAAAGGATAGAATAGTTTTGTAGAATATTATAACAAGATACATAATTTAATTTCAAATTGTCTTGGAAATCTTAAAATTCAATATAGTATTTTCTTTAAGAACACCATTATTCCCTTTAATATATCTCATTATACCAATTGTAATATATTTCCTAGAATCCTTGGGAAAGGAAACATAATAAAGTGGTGAGATCAAATGCTCAGTAAGGGTATATATATAATTCAATTTATCATGAATAAATATGGTATAATTAATATGGAAAGGTAAATATATTAAAAAATGTTTCATTTAATAAATAACTAGATAAATAATAAGAATATGAAAGGAACAAACTATGATAAAATAGTTTCATATAATTAATCATTTAAGTTGTTAAACATAACCACGTATATAATAACTAGTCAAATTATCACATGGACATCAATAAATAATATTATAATAACATAAATTATTAATATGTAACTTCATGACTTTAGATGTCATTATATCTATACTGTCAAGACCTTGTTCCAAGATAGTTTAATTTATGGGTATACATACACCAAAAAAAATTTAACGCTAACTTAATAATTTGTCTCTTGAGACTTTTCGATGCTTCAAGGGGAAATTTTTATCCAGGCCCCACACTTAACTACATTTCCAATTAATTTCTCATATATTTAGTGATAAATTAAATTCTTAATAATATTCTTTATCATCAAATATTCATATTGTGTAAAGAATACAAATTTATAAAGGTTTCACCAATCAATTAAGTAACTTCTATAGTAAAACCCCATATGATGAAATGATGTATGGTTATGGAAATATTCATATCCATGATGAAAATAATATATATATTGAACGTAATTTTAATATAAAATGACCATAATAAAGTGTGTGTTTCAATAGAAAGATAATGGCTTTAATAATAATAATCAAGTGAGTGAGTGTCAATACTTTCCCTAGTCAAAATAATCACAAACCATCTAGAGAAAGAATAAGTATTCTATCATTATAGAATACCCCTAGTGGAGTATAAATAAATTAATTTTTTCCATATATGAATAGAAATATCAAGAAAAATATCATTAAAGGAATTTTTTTGAAAAATACCCATTTCACTTCGAAATTTACTTTTAAAACCCGAAAAAATAAGATATTAAGAAAAAATATTTTATTTGAAATGAACCTTGTAAACATGTAAAGAAATATTTAAATATAGAGTTATTATAATTGTGGGATAATTATTTTCATGTTGAGTGTGTTAAAACATATATTTCATTTACATTTTAAAAAAATTCACAAAACTACATTTTTTAGAAGATGAAAAGAGGATTCCTTTTAAATAATTTTGTAAAAATTCATGAGAAAAAATTTATCTAATAAATATTTAGAGAATATTAAATATTATTTTTTAAAACGTTTTTTGGAAAATATGGATATGATAGAAAAATAATTTTTTCCAAAAAAGAGAAGTTAGTTTGGATTTTCTTAAAAAAATACTCAATCACTTTAAACACCAAAGAGAAGAAAATGGTACTATTACTTGAAAATATCATGAATAACCAGAAGAGACAAAAATGAAAAAGGTTTATTATACATTTATCAAATAATTTTTTCCAATGTAAATTAAAGTATAAAAAATCCCGATTAAAATGAGATTGAAGAAAAAACCCTTACCACATAGTAGGAGATGACACAATAATGACACAATCAGACAGTGACACATGAATTTCATAGGCCAGATGATTTAGATATTATGATGTATGCGTGATACGTCACTGGAACTTTAGTCTAGTTTTTGGGTCATTTGGCCATGTTATGGGATTCACGCCCATTGTTCCTTCGGGTCATGTAATGAATAAATAAGGCTTGATGGGTGGTCTTTCCCTTGGGAACTATGGCCTACCTTTCCATATTTTGTGTGTGGTGTGTCTGTGTTCAATATAATTGTACCCCTATAAACCTAATATAATATAATATACAATTTATCTTGTCTTAATTTACCAAATAGTTTAGTTTTCTTGGTTAACTAGTACTTGATTATCACAATTCATTTGAAAACATAAATTACAAAAAAGTAAAATTAAATATTCTACAACCTTGAAATCATTTAAAGATTAATTATTCATAACCTAAAAAATGGAAAAATATATATTTGATCTCATATATTTATTAAGGGTTATGTAAAATGAAAGTTACCATGAATCAATAAGGCACAATTAATATGGCAATGTAAATAACTAAAAACACAATCCATTTAATCAATAACTTATGTATGAAATGTATCCATAGATAATTTCAATGTAGTAATATCATGGATAATAATAACATAATTTTCGAAGAATAAAATTATTAATATTAAAATTCATTATCTTATACACCATGATATATATACCACTAATACCATGCACAAAGATAGTTTAATTGATGGGTATTTATACACCAAAACCCCTTTTGATACTAGATTTTTTTATTTTTCTCAAGATATCTATCAATATAGAGAGGGGGTATATATATAACTAGTCACCACACTTCAATACAAGTCTAATAAATTACTCATATATTTAATGATCGATTCAACTTATAAATGATGTGACTTATCAATAAATATCTATATTAATTAAAAAATATGGATTTATCCATATATTCCCAATCAATCAAATAAATTTCAAATTAAAATACTATATATATAAATTATATAAAATATATGAAATATGTATATACATGATAAATAATATGGGTATTTAAGGGGAATGTAATTTCCGATCACATGAATGTTAATGTTTCAGGGAAAATTTGATGACTATAAAATTAATCAATAAATTAAATGTCTATACATTCCCAATTAAAACTGATCATAAACCATTAAAAGAAAGAATAAATATGGTATCATCACAAAATATCCCTAGTTTATTATCTATGTATACAAGGGTTTTATCATTGATGAATATAAATACCATAAAAATATCATTAAATATTATTGAAAAAAAACCATTTTCACTTTTAAAATGACTTTTAAAAACCAAGAATTTATAGAATATTAAGGAGTAAATTTTACATGAAAGTAAAATAACAAATGAAGATTCAAATAATGAGTGGTCATGACTGTCTAAATATTCCATTCATTCCAGGTATATCAAAACAAATATTCCTTTCACATTTTCGATGAAAATTTAAAAATACTTTTTTTGGAAAATGACCATATTTCTTTTAAACCATTTTATAAAAATTAAAATATAAAAATAAATTTAATAAATCATTTTAGAATAAACAAAATATTCTTTAAAACATTTTATATAATATATGGACATAGAGGAAAAGGCATTTCTGACCAAAAAGAAAAATTGTATTGGGTTTTCTTAAAAACATCTCAATAATTTTAAGTACCAAATAGAGGAAAACTCTACTATTAATTGAGAATTTCATGAATAACTAGAAGATAATAAAATTAATGGTTTTTATAAGAAAATTATTAAATAATTTCCTTCAATATAAATTGCATCATAAATAATCATGATTAAAAGTATATTTAAGCATAAAACCTTACTGCTTTGGTAACTTTTGAATCATATCACCCATAAAAGGAATAAATTAAAATGAAATATTAAATACTAGGAATATAAATATATTATTAATATAACATATAAAATTGTAAGTGTATAATCCTCATAAAAATAAGTAGGTACATAATACCTAATATGTCTCAATGGTGTAGAAATTGAGAAGAAATCTCTTACAAAATCATACCATTGAAGTGAGAATTAATAAATGAATTGATTATTTGTATCAAATGTAAATAATCTAAAAAATATAAAAATACAACATAAAATAATCAAAATTAATTACACATTTAATATTTTAATATAAAATATAATGAAGAAGTAATATAACCCAAGTAAAAGAAATTGTGTTAGGAAGCACCTTACCACTTGGTAACTTTTAATTTAAATCCCCTTAGATGTAATAATTTAAATTGGAAATTAAAATTCCTTGAATTATGAAATATTTATGATATAACATGAAAAAAGGGGAAGTATATTCACCATATAAAATAAGTCATTGTATAATATTAAAATATGCCTTAAAAAGGAAATTTAGATGAAATCCATTACCTCAGGTTCGACATCCTTCATATGTGTCTGAACATAATGTGTAATAAATTTAGATTTTTTATAAATATATTATAGAACTGTAATAATTTTTAATACAACTTATATGATTTAGTAATAATCTTTTCTCACCCATTTATTGACAATTATTTTTTAAAATCACTCTTTCAGGTAATAACTAATTCTTTTTTCATATAGGTTTTAGTTTGGTAGTTTCAGTATTTTACAATGATTATGGTCCCATTATCTCTAGCATTTTAACAAAGATATAAATATTATGTATATTAATTATATAAGTATATAGAATAGTCCAAAAAAATTAAAAATATACAAATGAGTTACATTCTTCATGGAGATGGTATGTCAAACGTACAAATGACCATTGTTTTCATTTTTTTTGAAAGATTGAATGAAAGAAAGGTAAATAATAATTAACCTTTAAATAATAATTATTATATCATATGCATCATTTTATTTCAAAAAATATATATTATCAGGACCCCCTCCCAACAAATTTTATCCCTCCTAGGCCGTAAATGGGAGAAGAGAGGTAGTGACCCTCAAGTCCTGCTTATAGTAGGCCTTGGATTGGAGACTAGCGCCGAGGGTGTAGTAAACACACAAATGGGTGGAATTACCCTCTAAGAGAACATGTGCAAAAGAGAGAGATAATATAGACACCAACCAAATAATTATTATACTAAAAATTAAAGAAATACGAAGTTCACATATGTAATATCATGCAATAACTACTACAACTGGATGGGAAAACTACATGTACCAAAAGAAAGTTAAATGGAAGTGACCATGAAGCCCAAATAGCTCCTGAAAAACCCCAAGATAGTAGTAACCAGCCTAATCTCCAACCTGCTCTAACTAACCTAAAAAAATTATATAATGTAGGTTGAGTATAATAGTATAATCATTAGGATCCAACAAGGAGCCTCTTGTGAAAAAGTATGGAAACAATGCTAAAGCACAATGAACAATAAGTGAAACTAATTTGTCACCTAAATAGGTATACTATGTTCCCAGACTCACCATGGCTACTCTCACCTTGTATCGCATACAAAATCATATAATATAATAAGTGTTATCAAGGTTACCCCGCTACCACTTCCCCGCTAGTTTGTTGCTTTTCCCCAATGTTTTGTGTCCTCAGCATCTATCTCTCAATAGGCTTGCACAAAGAAACCTCAATGAAACGCCACAACACACAACACGTGCAACAAAACCCCCACATCGACATTGAAAAAAATAACCAAGTATTTTCTTAGATCCACCACGTCCTGAATTGCATGTATCATACATCAGGTATTATACCTTAGGCAATTACAGCCCATAAACCGAGTAAGGATCCTCAATACATCACATAATATACACATTACAGCTATAGTTTTCCATAGAAAATATTTCTAGAATATATTTTTGTGAAATAAATAAAATCCATTATATCCCTCTAATCACATATATAGGGAAAAATAACTATCATGCATACCAACACAAGTATCTACCAATAGAAGAGATTGGGGCCAAATGGGGTAGTCATACATCCATCATACTACTAGGATGTTGGGGAAAACACCCCCCTCCTCCCAAGGCTCAGAATCCTTGGGGTACCAGTCACCCTAACTGACCGAGTGGGGTAGTGTATAGAAGCACAGAAAGTACATGATATAATATATCTCAAAACCACACTATAGGAATAACATAGTATTATACTCAACTACAGCTAACGTCTCTCAAACTCTCAGCAGAAACTACTAATACTATATATCTTATAAGCTCACAAACACTTAAATAGATACATTAAGTTACTTTATCCCAGTTTATTAGTTTAGAATTATGTTAATGAATTCTTCAACCATTATCATTTCTTCATTACATTCCATTAGCATTCCAACCAAGATCCATTCCCTCTGGGCATAACCAAACCAATTCCATAGCTTCTTAGAAAATAACACCCAATCATTGCATTCCATCAAACTCCAAACCCATGGGTTAAACATCATTTATTCGTTTATTTAATAGTATTACCACTTTATATATTCTTAAGTATTATATGAAATCATTCTAAGCTACCGAACAAAATGGGCTCAACACGGTGACTAAATGAGCTACCCATCGATTATTTTCCACCTATAGTAAGAGCGTAGACCCATCCATCATAAAAAATATAACCACATAAATCAAATGATATACCCCAAATTTCATCACCTATTTTAGAATGAGAGTAAGAAAAAAATATGCCTTAAGAAGTGGGAAATGTAAAGAAGATATACTAACAATAGATCAATAATAATCCACTTTCACATCAACAAGTAAGCCCAAATTCAAATTGTTTCATCACCTCTGGTGGCCACCCTGACACCCACATTTGTAAACTAATGCATCCCACTACTCTAGGCATCAAAAGATGCCACAAAAACTTTGCATCCCTTCCCCACGTACCCCAACTTCCCTCCGGACTCAACCATCCCAGTCTCACGTCACATCAGGGCCTCCCTTCCCCCACAAAAATAAGTCTCATAACTTGAGAGCATTTCAAGCATTAGGAAAAAAAACATAGCAATGGGATATTGGCTTAAGATCAATTCATTCAGCCTTTACACACAATAATATCACATAGATTCAAAGCATAAGTCACTTGGTCTTTATAAGAAAGTTGGTAACTCATACCCCATAAGGCATTGCATTTATCAAACAACTGGTTCATTATTCCATATTTAATTAACTGATTCATTATATGAGAAACCTAAGCAACAATCTATCATATCTATCACAAATTAATTAAACAATTAATTTAACATTCCATTAATTATTTATCAACAATAATAAACATGGTTCAGTTTTATTAACCAATTCCATTATACATGCATATCTACATCAATTTGATCAATATCAAATTACAACCATAAAAACCGGATTCATTAACACGCCTCTTTAATCCTTTATCCAATCTATTTACAATTAATCCCAAATTTAATTTCTTTACCAATTTCCAGAAATAATGACATGTGAAACAAGAAAATCATAGAAGTCACTCTATCTATCAAATCAAGAGGCAAACAGTTATCATGATAAAAAGAAAAAATATATTATCGACACCAATTCATTAATTTGGTTCATATAATTGTTGTGTTAAGTTTATTACGATCCAAGGGGATAAAATATGATATATTTATGATTTCATGTAAGTATATCGAAACAATGATTCCTCTACCTCAAAATGTTTTCGATGCTCTTTTCATGATAATAGTCTAACACAACGGATCACAATCACCTCTCAGACAGCAACCGCATCCACCAGTGGACGTCGCGACACAACTGCACCAACAAACAACCAAGAAAGATCTGTTAGAATGATGGAGATCACAGGACACCACATGGAAAGGAGAAATGGGAGGAAACATATTGAGGAAACCAGAGGAACATATGTATAATATAACTTATATTGAAGAAAAATCGATACTTCCTGGTTGCTTCAAAACAAGGGGTGCACATGCAGTAGGAAGAAACCCCAGGGAAAACAAGATCCAAGGCCTATAGCACAACACATGATTCTTACTAGGGGAAGAACTTTGGGCATCCCATACCAAGGGAAAACAAAAAAGAAGAACAGGGCAAAAGTTATCTTTTCCTCTTCAAAATATAAATAGAGAAATGGTTTAAATATGGCTTATATTTTCTATTGAAAGAGGATCATGCATTTTGACAGAGTAAGGGAACCTATACCCCTAAGAAAATTTATATAGGAGTCGGGGTCTTTGAATCGGCATTTAATACATTAATAGAAGGCTTTGAAATCATTTAACATCAAAGGGGTGAAACTGTAGGAAATTGGAAACACTATTCACAACCTACTATTGGAAATGAAACACTTTTGTGTGAGTCACCATTGGATTAGTCGCTATTGGGGGACTCGCTAAGGGATTTTCTATCACTGGATGACTCGCCATCTTGAGTCATCAGTGGATGAACTATCAGTGTATGAGTCACCATTGGGTGACTCTCCATTGGATGAGCAACTAGGAGATGACTCCCCATCTCGAGTCACTAGTGGATGAGCTACCGGTGGATGAGTCATTATTGGGTGACTCACTGTTGGACGAGCTACCACTGGAAAAATCACCATCACGAGTCATCATAGTCGAGATACCGGTGTGAGTCACCATTGGAGAGCTACCGATGAGAGTCACTATTAGTGAGCTACTGATACGAGTCACTATTGGTGAGCTACCGGTGCGAGTAACCATTCTGACTCCCCACTACAACTCACAACTACGACTCATCTATAAGACTCACCATCACGACATACCATCGGTGACCTACCCTTCCTAACTTTGTTATGGTTGGGGTAGAAGCCTCATTTATTATTAAAGCAAAGTAAATAACACTTTTAAATGGTTAGAGGTATACCCATTACATAGCCCAAAGTCCCTATGGGCATCTAGCCCAATACATGGCCCATATGCCCAAATGTTTGGCCCAAGCCCCATTCTGTGAATAGTAATTCTACAGTACCCGCCTGCTACTGTAGCACACAGTTCTCATCGCTGTTACAGTGCCCCTTCCACCGCTACAGTGGCCTGCCATAGCTACAGTTAAAATCGTTGCTATAGTCCTTTCACTGCTATAGTACGCTACAACACTACTACGATACCTACGACCAATGGGTTTTGAACCCCCATTTTAGATCTGCTTCGGGTGAATTCTACTCTTGTTGCTCTGATCCTCTTCTGGGGATTTCTCTATGTGAACTAGTCTACTCCATAGTCTTTGTGTTCTTAAGGACTTGTGTCCCGATGGCCCTTGAGACCCGTAGGCCCAAAATAGAGGCATGAATGCCCAAATCAGGTGAATAGTTTCAGCTGCTATAGTACCGATCAGTACCTGCTACAGTACTGCTACAATTCGTGGAAATTATCCTCCGCCTAGTTTTCATCCAAGGTCTCTTGGATTCCAAGTAAGAGACCTTACAACTCAAGTACGGGATCATTGGAACCTACCCTTCCTAACTCACCATTGGAAAAACTGTATTTTGGAGAAATCATGAAATGAGTCAACACTACCTCCCTAAAAACCTCAACCACCATATTTAGAAAAAAAAAGAATGGACCAGAGAGGTATGGTACATTACATCATATACCTATCAAACTATTGTCTCCCTCAATAATCCAAAACCAACCTATAGTGGGACTAGAAAATGGGTTTTCTGAACATCCACCCAGTAAGATACTTCTCAAGGCTCTCGCCACCATAGGAACTCAACTCCTTCATAAGGAACAACATGAAACCACACAACAACCACAAACAACTTATAAACACTCTCCTAGTGGATATACCTATCAAAATAGATAAAGACACAACAATCAATAAGAAAAATCAATATCATAAACTGAAAGGGTCTACAACCATCAAACAAACAGTGTTACAAGAGAAGATATAAACATCAAATATCTCCGGATACTAAGAATGTATATACGAATCACATTCCCAAGTACTTTCCTCCACACCAATGTTCCACCATAAGACATGAACTTAGGGCATAGAACACCCACACAACACCTTCTACATGCAGTCTTGGATCTCTACAGGACTCTCCTTAAAGGTCATATCATTATCAATGTTGACATATCCCTAATCGATGACCTGAGAGTCATCATGAAGATAAGGAAATAGTTATTTCATGTCAAAAACATTATGTATCTAGCTCATCTATGGGGGAAGTTCTACCTAATACACCATAGATTCAATACGAGCCAACACGATGAAATTCCCAACATACTGTTGAGAAGGTTTACTCCCACGACTAAACCATTGCTGCCCACGATGAGGAGTCACCTCTAGAAATGTGTGATCCCCAAATTCAAAATACATAGGTTTCCTCCTATGATCGTCATAGTACTTCTGAATATATTATCCTACCTTCATCCGTTCATTAATCACCTAAACCATCTCTTTAGTACTTTGAACTAGTTTCTATTCAAGAATTATAGACTCTCTGAACATAGTTTATCACAATGGATAATGGAAAGGTTGGCCATAAAAGGCTTAAAATGGTGCCATACTGATGGTGGAGTGAAAACTATTATTTTAAATGAAGTCTACCAAGGGTAAGTTCCTCATCCAAGAACCTCCAAATTATAGGATATAGGAGCACTACATGTCTTCAAGAATCTATATGGTCATTTTTGTCTAATCGTTCATATACGGATGAAAATCAGTGTTAAGGAATAGTTTAGAACCAAAATCATTCTAGAGAACTCTCCATACCCTAGAGGTAAAATGAGGATCTCTATCAAAAATGATCATCCTTAGGACCCCATGGAGTCTCATCACCTCCTCCAAATATTGCCCTGATAAAACTTCTACTAAGACCGACTCCTTGATCGCTATAAAGTGGTATAATTTTTTCAAATGATCCAGTATTACACATATAGAATCATAGATACCCTAAGATCATGTTAAACCAGAAAAAAAAATCCATCGATATGTCCTCCCACTTCCACAGAGGAACATCTAACTACTGGAGCAAACTACCGGGAATACAGTGTTTATCCTTCACCTTTTAGCTGACCAAACATCGAGACACAAACTCCAAAACTTCACGCTTTAACCCAGACCATCATAACTGATCTCTCAAAGAATTGTATATCATTTTCATTCTAGGATGTACTAATAATGGTGAACTATGGAACCCTATTAGAACTATATCTTGTGATTAAAAAGGAACAAAAATCCTTCCCTGAAACAAAACTCTATGTTGTTAATCCTCAGACCAACCTTTATGGGCCTCACCACTACCAAATCAGTCTTTCCATACATCTACATCAAGATCCCCCAATTGGGATTCCTCCACCTATTGCACTAGAAATAACTACACTTTCATCTAAAAAAGACAACCTTTAACCCCACCTTCTCTTATATCTATATGTAATGCTGAAAGTTCTTTCATTACACACCAAGAATCACCTGATTTATTCACTGTGTCACTATGAGACTTACAACTCAATGCATTGGCCACAATATTCCCCTTTCTAGGTGTATACATAATTTTAAATTCGTAATCCTATAATAACTTCATCCACTAAAGTTGTCACAAGTTCAAGTCAAAATGGGAGAAAACACACATCGAGATCTTATGATCGGTGAAGACCACAAAATTCTCACCGATGAGTTAATGTCTTCACAACATCATGGTAAACACCACTACCTCCAACTTAAGATCATTGGTGGCATATTTACAATTGAGGATTTGAACAGCCGAGACACATAAGAAAATAATGTTCTCTATTGCATCATAATACAGCCCAACCCCAAATGTGAATCATTATAGAAAACCTTGAACTGATATCCTTTTCCTGGAAGACAAATAATTAGAGCATTGATAAACATCTATTTCAAATACTCAAAAGATGCAGGACACTGATTAGTCGACATGAACTCCTAATTATTCATGTTCAACACTGTCATAGGAGTCGCAACTCGAGAGATATCAGCTATGAAGCTCCTGTAATAGCGTACAAGACTAAGGAAACTTCACACCTCTATCACTATCTTAGGGGATTCCCAAGACACAACTGCTTCTATATTTGAAAAATCCATAGTTACTCATTTTTGGGATACAACATTCCCTAAGAAAAGGGCTTATCAAGCCCAAAAATCTCACTTTGACAACTTCTAAAATATATGTTTTTGAAAAAGAACCCCCAAATTAGCACGTAGATTCTTTTCATACTCCTCCTTAGATGTAGAGTACACAATAATTTCATCAATGAAAACTACCAGGAACTTATATCAGAACTCACAGAACACAGTTTTCATCAATCCCATGAACACAACTAGAGCATCTGTCACACCAAACAGCATCACAATGAAATCATAATGCCCATGACAACAACGAAAAGTATTCTTTGGGATATCCTCATTCTTAACATGCATCTGATGATATACTGACCACAAATCAATTTTATAGAACCAACTTTCACCCTTCAACTGATTGAATAAATCATCAATCTGTAAAAGAGGATACATGTTATTCACTGTCACTTGGTTCAAGTGATGATAATAGATACACAACCACAATCCTCCATCATCCTTCTTCACTAACAAAATTGGTTCACCCCACAGTGACACACTTGTTCAAAAACAAAACTACACTACAGTAGACCATTGAGATATATATGCATCCCTCGCAACTCAGAAGGTTATATCCTATATGGATACATCAAAGTAAGAGATAGGAGAGGTTGTAGCTTGATCCCAAACTCGATCTCTCGTCGATGGGGTAACGTTACAACCACATCTAGAAAGGAATCAGGGTACTCTTCCACAACCCTAGGAAAAACCAACTATTAAACCTCTAATGAATTCAACATCAGCACAACCATCAAGGATGATAAAGAAGAAACACGCCTCTGACCCATATGAGTGTCTCGCTCATTGAAAAACGCTGCTGGTTCCCTATCTGAATCGAAGAACACCACCTGCCTCTAGAATCATTCAATGATATCCTGTCCTGAATACAAACAATACATTCCAAGTATGAAATGATATGGATGTATTCATAGACATAGGAAATCTCCCCAAGAGTGGTGCGTCCCCATCCCTAGCTCACAGTCTCTAAATACATCAGAAAATCCATCTCAACCTCCAACTAGCATAGTCAATTCCAAGGGCACTCGAATCATTTATACCCAAAGTCCTGAGGAATGGAAAAGGGAAGGTGATATAAATTAGTGTGTCACTCCTGAATCAAACAAGGCATTCACCCAAGTAGAATACAAGCAAAGGGTACCTTAAACAACCTCTGAATCACCTGGCATTGGAAATGCAAATGCATGATGATGACCATGACCTCTCTGATCCTACTCGCAACCACCTCCAAGGCCTCACTCTACACTATAATGATGGGGAGAATACTAGGGTTATCCTCTGCATACCCCATATACTCTCTTATAATCCAAAGCTGGTGCAACCTGCTACAACTGACTTAACTGGAACTGCCTCAACAAAGGAACCTGGAGCGGAACACCTAGAACATGCTGACTACGTAGAAATTTTGAGCACTCGTGATGCTGATAACCTTGGACTCCATAAGAAAAACAATCACTTGATACCTTAGCATATGTCTGAGAGCTGATGCCCCTAGTGAAACTAGTCATTGAAGGCTGGGACCTACCCCAGACCAAATAGAAACTTTTATTCCCTAAAAACTGGGAACCCTAGACCACAACTCTTCTAAATGTGGAATCCTAACGACTCACATCTCTTGATGATCGAGTTCTAGGAAACATCCACTTGATTAAGTCTTCCCTCACTAGCACCTCAAGATATGTGTTCAGTATAGAAGGGGTGACCTGATGTTGGATATTTGGATACAAAGCCTCCTCAAAATGCCTCACCCCAGCCTCCTCATTTGGAAACAGGTCTAAATCATATCATAGATGATTCTTGAAATGTATCCTAATCACTCACACACTAGAGCTCCCCTACCAATGGGTAAGAATCTCTTAGCCACTAGCCGCCTAGGAAGTCGAAGAAAGAAACTCAACTCTAAACTGCTCTTGGAACTTCATCCAGGAGACTGTCGACTCCTCATCATCCCTAAGGAACAAGAACCACCGATGCCTCACTTCCCCACACAGCATCATCACAACCAATGACACCTTGTGATTCTTCTGAGTATAGATCGAACTGAAGGCTATCTAAAAATTTTCTATCAAGTCTTCTGTGACTGCATGTGAAACAGAACCCTCATAATTCTATAGACTCTAGAACTAAAATTCTTAGAGTGTCATCCTCGAAGTGTCATCATCAACAACCTCTACTCTATGGATATCAACTAGAACAACTTGCTGAACATCATGTGCATGAACCAGATGAGGAACATCGACCTGGATCCATCCATGAAAAATGAAAAATAGTTAGAGATCCTAAACCTCGAATTTAAAATACTTTAACATTAATTATTTATTTTATTTTATCCATTTATGTTTAACATATCCCAAGGTATACCCATTCAAACACTGGCACAAAGAACAATGATGCATGATCATTTCCTAGGTCTCTACCATGAAACAAGTATCGCCACAATTAGTAGACACTATAACATTTGTGGTCCAGGCATCAGATCATAGGGGGGCCTAAATACCTATGTATCAGCTATTATCCCTTGTTTACGGTGCTTTCTAAACTTACCTGACACTGTTTCCCTACCAACCCATGCAACCTCACCTATGTCTAACTCCAAACTCCCTCATATCCCTCCACTAGACCACTCTCATGACACTCTTTCGTGACCCCCTCCTCAAAAAGTGTACCCGTCCTCGGATGAAAATGGGAGAAGAGAGATAGTGACCCCCAAGTCCCATCTTCAGTAGGCCCCAAGTTGGTGACTTGCACTGAGGGTACAGTAAACACACAAATGGGAGGCATTACCCTCTAAGAGAAAACATTTGAAAGAGACAGATAAGATAGACACCAACCAAATTCTTCTCAGACTATATAGTAAAAGAAACCCAAGGGCTCATATGTAATTTCATTCAAGAAATTCTACCACTGAAAGGGAAAATTGCATTTACTTAATGAAAGTAAAATGACTGCGGCTACAAAGCCAAAATAGATCCTCCAAAACTCTAAGATACTAGAAACCAACCTAATCTCCAACCAAATCCAACTGACCTGAAAAATTGTTTATATAACATAGGGTGTGTATAAAAGTATACTCAGTAGGATCCTTCCCAGAGCCTCTCATGAAAAATTAAGGAAAGCATGCTAAAGCACAGTGAACAACAAGCAAAAATAACTCATCACATAAACATGTATACTATGTTACCAGCCTCACTATGGATAATCTCACCAAGTATTTCATAAAAGATCATATAATATAATAATTAATATCAAGGGTACCCCGCTACCACTTCCCCACTAGTTTGTTTCTTTTCCCCAACGTCGAACTTCATGTGCATATCTCTCAAAAAAGGCTTTCCCAAGGAAACTTGGGTGATACACCCCAACATGAACCTCATGCAACACAACCACTGCATCCCCATAATGTAACCAGGTAGTTTCGAGGATCCACCACATCTCTCATATAATTTATCATACATTAGGTATTATACCTCAAACCATTACTACCCATACATTGAGTAAGAATCCTCAATCTATCACAACCAATACACGTTACACCTATAGTAATACATAGGAAACTATATCTAGAATATATGTGTGTGAAATAACCACCATCCATTAGATCCCTCTACAAACATATATGGGGAAAACTAACCATCTTGCATACCATCACAAGTAGCTACCAAGAGAAGATAGTAGGGCCAAAGGGGGTAGTCAGTCATCCATCCTCCCACCAGGATGTTGGGGAACCCCCCCCCCCCCCAGGGGATCCAAATCCCCAGGGTTTCAGTCTCTCTAACTGACATGGTGGGGTATCATATAGAAGTATAGAAATTACAGTATATAATATAGCTTACAAACACATTATTGGAATGACCTAGTATTAGAATCAACTGTAGTTAATGTCTCTCAGGCTTCTGTATTCCACTACTAAGATAATATATATCATATGAACATAACCATTTAAAGAGATATGTTATGTTACTTTATACTTTTTTATCATTTTCACATTATGTTAATTAATTATTTAACTAATAATTAACCATTATCATTTTCCTCATTACATTCCATTAGCATTCTACAAAAATCCATGCCCTCCAGGCATAACCAAACTGATTCCATGGATTCATATAAAATACCTCCTCAGTATTACATCCCAGAAATCTATAACCCCATGGGTTAAAAACATCGTTTATTTATTTATTTAACATAATTACCACTTTTTATATTACCAATGTAACACCCATACCCCTCTAGACCGGAGTCGGTGAACTAATTGATATATTGTCATGATTAGAAGGATTTAAAATCCTAAAGGAAAAATTAGTTTAGTAATCTTTATGAAACTAGATACATATATGTTACTCAAATTACATTGGAAAGTATTACAAAATACAATAGATAACAAAAACTAAAAGCTGCATCCATAATAACTCAAAAAATGATCTCCTCTTTGCCACCTGTTGAATGTAAACAATGAAAGGGGTGATCTAAAACACTCAGTAAGGGTTACAAATAGTGGAAGCATAAATAAAAATTAACTGAATTGTAAACAATTATACATAATAAATATGTCACGGTGAATAATTGAAAAACTCGTGCCATTAGTAAACTGAGAATGAAACTGCATCCAAAGATTTTTTCATAGTGAAAACCTTATGGATTGTAATAAATGATATTGAATAAAGATAATTCTTATTAATTGTGTGCCATGTATCTGGCCCATTATACCATAATACCATAAAAATAGTTTATTTCTGTGGGTAGAAACCCGTTTGATCTTTGGAAACAAACTCGAAGGGTTTGTCGCCAACTGATTGTCTCATGAAACCTACCGATGCATCGAGGGGATGTACGGGCCCCACCCACATCTTCATCCAAATCATTATTTATACATAGATTCAACACAATATCAATATTAATTTACATTATTCATATAGAATATGGGATACAAATTCATAAATAATTCCACAGTCAAAATAACATTCATAATAAATACTGTATGTAAAATTGTATACAGATTAGACAACAATAATATCCATTATATGAGAATATGGAAATTTAAATTGAATATAATTTCAATTTAAAATCTATCTCAAATAGGAAGTAAGTACACTACATAAAAAATAGTAGGTTCACAATACTAAGCAGGTGACAATGAAGTGTAAATTGAAACAAAGCTCGTTACCACGTTGTCTTCAATTGAGTCATATAACCAAAAATTAATAACCAACAAAAGAATCAAAGAATACCATGAATATAAAGAGTATCATGATAAAATATATCAACTATAAATACACCAATACCACATATAAGAAATAATAGGCAAATAATGAAAATTTCACAGAAATGAAAGTGAGATGAGAAACCCCTTAACTTTTTCTTGAGTGTGTTCTTTGTTTTTTTTAATGACCTGAATAAACAAATTTAGATTAATTAATTAATAAGTACCAAACCTACTATACATTTAGTTGATTTATTATAACTTTATTAGGTTCATTCATGGCCCTTTTATTGGGTTTAAGAGGTTCAATTTTATTGTTTTGAAAGCATTTGTTTCTTGGTTTTCATGATTTGTTTACTTACATTCATGAATGTAAGTTTGTTTGAAATGTGGTTAAACATCCAGAATTGTTAATATATATTATTAGTGACATTAAAATTATATAAATGTTCTTATAATGATTCTAGGATATATAATTGTGGATGAATCATTAGTTAAAAGTTTTTGATAAACGCTTGGATTTAGCTTGGCAGTTTTGTATACAATGAACTTGTTTTGTATTATTATTCCATATTATGAGTGTGTAAAGATTACAGAAAATTAATTAGATAAAATAAATATATTATGATTTTGGTCAACCATTAAAATGGTTTCATGACTTTTAATGAAGGAGAAAATGAAGAACAAAATTGTGCAGTACACAAATGTTATAAATTGGAATCTCTTTGACGTTGATTTCGTTTATAAAAATAAAAAGGGGGAGTAAGAATATTGATGATGGTTATTAAATTATAATGATATAATTATAGTATATTGATGATACTGGATTTTATCATGGTAATTTGGACATATGAGGTGAGGAGATAAAAAGAAAAGAGATGAACTTGAAAATAAAAGAAAATTTGAGAGATCCCTTATGAAAATTCGGCAGCCTAACGACGTCACATAAAATTTCATAAAATGAAATGATGAGGACAAAAGGGTATCTAAACATATTGAAATCAAAATGACAGTAATAAGAATACATAAAATCAAACCCCAACATATGATAATGGACAATCAAACAGATAATATAAAACAAGTGTCGACTCAAAGAAGATAATGAAGGATTCCATTACCCTGTAGAGTAACTCCTAGATCTTGAAGGATAGGACCTTGGGGGATTAAGGACACCTTGGGAGGAATCATAGAGAGGTAGAACCACCAAAGATTATAGGATGATGGATTTTTAATGAAAGAAAACGAATGTATGAGTGGATATGTATATAAAAATAGAGGTAATTTTTTAATAATTTGAAAGGGACACCTCATTAGTGGTTTTTGCCAAACCATGGGATTGCCCATGGTATTTGACCATAGTTTTAGCCACTTGGGACACCTCATGTCATAAGTTACTCTACACAAGTCGACCAAACTAATATATTTAATTATTACATCATTATGATGTCATTAAACTACCGGAAACGCAAAATTTTATTTTTACTATTCATGAAAAATTCATGTATTTTAGAAAATTCCAAAAAATTCACCCTAACCATTTTTCAACATGTATAATTCAAAATTGAACTACATTTCTAGAAAATAAATTTCAAAGTATTTTGAATTTAATTTTTAAATAAAATCATATTTAATTTGAAAAATAACAATTGTTAAGGTATAATTAGTTCTATATCACATTGAAAAATTAATTAATATCTCATTATATTATTCCCTGAAGAAAATAAAATATTATCATTATTTACTATTTATAAGCATCATATTACTATTCATATTACTATTCATAATAGTATGTTACTATTCATCAAAAAATCAAGTTGGTTCTATCAAACTCCAAATGACTTACTGGTCACAACTCTAGATGACCGTTTTGCAAAATTCAAAACATATAAGTGGAAAATTTATGTTTAATGGATTGGTTTTGACTATCTCTTAAATAACCAAGTGTTGTTTCAAAGGAACACATTGCTTTATGAAATATTGGCTATGAAAAGAATGTATTTAATAGAATTATACCATAAAATGTTTGGGGTGTTATATTATTCCATCATTCGGAAATTTCATCCTCCAAATTTAATGTCTAAAGCCCACCAAAAAGATGTGGGTGGTTCTTTTCATGAAATCCTCTGGTTCCCATGCTGCTTCTTCCATATTCTGGTTTCTCCAATGAACCTTCACTAGAAGAGTTTTCTGATTTCTCAAAACATGTTCTCTTGTGTCAAGAATCCCAATAGGCTTTTGATAGTATGACAAATCATGTTCCAGTTCAATTTCTTCATAGGTGAGTACATGCGTTGGGTATCGCATGTATTTCTTCAACAATGACACATGGAACACATCATGGACTTTGGAGAGATTTGGTGGCATTGCTAAACAGTAAGCTACTGCTCTGATTCTTTCCATAATTTCAAATTGTCCGATATACCTGGGGCTTAGTTTCCCTTTCTTACCAAACCTTAAGACGCCCTTCCGTGGAGATACTTTCAGAAAGACATGATCTTCCACCTGAAATTCCAAATCCTTTCTCCAGTTGTCAACATAACTCTTCTTCCTACTTTGGGCTGCTTTAATATGGTCTTGGATTGTCTTCACCTTTGACTTGGTCTCTTTAATAAGTTTTGGGCCTATAAGTTTCCTCTCACCAACTTCATCCCAACAAGTTGGAGTTCGACATCTCCTTCCATATAATGCTTTATATGGAAACATTTGAATACTATAATGGAAACTATTTTTGTATTAAAATTCCACCAAAGGAAAGTATTGATCCTACATACCTTGGAAGTAAAGATAACATGGCCTCCGTATATCATCAAGATTTTGAATAGATCTTTCAGACTATCAGGTAGTTTATGGGTGATAAACAGTACTCATACGAAGCTCAGTATTCAAAGCCTTCTCGATACATTTCCATAATATTGATGTAAACCAGGGATCTCGATCGGAAAAAATCGATAGAGGTGCACCTTGAAGTCTTATAACTTCATTAATATAAATTCTTTCTAGGCACTCAAGTGGTAAATCCTCTCTTATTGGAAGGAAATTTGCGGATTTTGTGAGACAATCAACAATTACCCATATTGCATCATTCCTTTTAGGATTCATCAGTAGTCCAATCAAAAAATCCATCATAATGTTATACCACTTACACATAGTAATAGGTAGAGGCTGTATCACTCTTTTGGGATGTTTTCTCTCCTAATTCACTTATTGACAAACTAGACACCTTGACATGTAGTCAGCAATTTCTCACTTCATATTATCCCTCCAAAAATATTTCTTCAGATCTCTATACAACTTGGTTCTACCCAGGTGTATTGAGAAATTTGAGCTATGAGCATCATCTAATAGTTCTTTTTTTATCTTTGGTGTGGATGGGACGTATAACCTCTTCCCAAACTTCAGAACTCCTTCCTCATACACGAGGTTTTCCAATATCCCTTCCTTAACAACAATAATTTTCTTGTGCAGATTCTCATAATTAGATTGAGATCTTTTTATCTTCTCTAATAAAGATTATTTGTCAATAATTTGAAAGAGGAATGATGTTTCCCCTTCCTTAACAATTCCCATATCTATATTTAGTTGGTACCTAAATATAGTATCTCTCTCAATCCTCATTTCAATCAGAAGTCCATCATCTTTCCAGCTTAATGCATATGCCACCTTATTCATCTTTCTTGGGTGGTAGTGTATTAAACAATAATAATCTTTGAGTAACTCGAGCCATCTTTTTTCCCTCATGTTGAGTTATTTTTGTGTGAAAATGTATTTCAAACTCTTATGATCTTTGTATATCTCACATCTCTTTCCGTAAAGATAGTGTCTCCATATTTTCATAGCAAAGATTAAGGCTTCTAACTCAAGATCGTGAGTTGGATAATTTTCCTCATTAGTATTCAACTGTCTTGATACATAAGAAATAAATTTATCATTTTTCCTAAGGACGCAACCCAACCCATTCTTGGATGCATCACTATATATTAAAATTTTTTCACTTCTAGATGGAAGAGTCAAAATTGTAGTATTAACCAATCTTATTTTCAATTATTCAAGGAATTTTGTACATTATTTTGTCCACACAAACTTTAGTCCTTCACGTGTGAGCTTGGTTAACGTGTTAGCCATTCAGGAAAATTTTTGAATGAAATGTCGATAGTAACCTACTAAGCCAATAAAACTGTGTACCACAGTTATGTTTGATGGTGTGGTCCATTCTTGGATTGCCTTTGTCTTTGTAGGATCAACTAGGATTCCATCCTTAGAGAAAATATGGCCATGAAAAGAAACTGATTGAAGCCAGAATTCACACTTTCTAAAATTCCCATATAATTTATTACTTCTAATAATTCTTAAAATAATCCTCAAGTGATTCTCATGGTGTCAATATATTTTTGAGTATACAATAATATAATCGATGAATACCACAAAAAAGTTATAAATATATTACATGAAAACTCTATTCATTAAATCCATGAAAATAGAGGGTGCATTTGTCTATCCAAAGGGCATCACTGTAAATTTGTAATTCCCATAGCAGGTTCGAAATGTTGTCTTAGGATTATCTTCCTTCCTCCCAGGTAGCTGATGATGTTCAGATCGAAGGTCAATCTTTGAAAAGTATTGAGGTCCGTGAAGTTGATCAAATAAATCATCAATTCGGGGAAGAGGATACTTATTCTTTATTATAATAGCATTGATTTCCCTATAATCAATGCATAGCCTCATGGATCCATATTTCTTTTGGACAAACAAGATAGGGACTCCCCATGGAGAAACACTAGGTCGAAAAAATCCTTTGTCATTAAACTCCTCTGGTTGTTTCTTTAGCTCCAATAACTACATAGTGTCCATTCTATAGGGGGTATTTGATATTGGTCTTGAACCTAGAATTAAGTCAATAGAGAACTCAACTTCTCGTTCTGGAGGGTGTCTAGTTAAATCATCTGGAAATACATCAATGTACTCTTGAACTATGTGAACAACTTCAATTTGAAGATTTCTTTCCTCGCACATAGATATTGGATTATCTTTCTCTCCAAGTATTGAATTCAGTAGAGCTACTGGGGGTGGTTCTTGATATAAATATAATGGTGAGGTTTCCACTATAAAGATAAGAGATTCTACACCATGTTCAAAAATTGAAATTTTTATTTTCTTGCAATAAATCTTCATATCTTAATTTGACACCCAATCCAAACTAAGAATTATATCAAATTCAGTCATTGGTATGATGATAAGGTTAGAAACTAAAGAATGTTTCGATGTCTGGAGGGGGACTAGTCGACATGCCTTTGTTGCAATGATACAACCCCTAGGAGGTTTGACTGAAAACTCATCCATTAAATCAAAATTGGACATGTCTAATTTTATTAGAAAACTGGGAAGATATAAATGAATGTGATGATCCAGAATCGAATAAAGTGTTGGCTATGTTTGAAGAAACAATTAAAGTACCTGCCATGACGTCATTAGGAACTTCATCCTCTACAGTTGTAATCTCATAGGCTCTCCCTTGCTCTCTTGGCCTTTTCTGAGTCAAGTTTCATTGGCGCTTAGGACACTAATTTCCATAGTGTCCCATATCTCTGCAATTGTATCATTGAATATCATTGAATTGTCTCTTCCCCTTATATTAATCAGATTGATGATCCTTTTCACCACACTTATAGCAGACTCCCATGCATTTTATGCATTTCTCTAGATCATTATTTCCATGATTCACATATAATGGGAATATCTTTGTTCTCTTGTTCTTCTTTTTTGCTTCTCCTTTTCCTTGGTTATCAGAGTACCACTTCCTATCTTGGTTTCCTTTAAAAAGAATTGATCTAGAATATTCGTTCTTATTTTTATTTCACTTGATACAATTTCATCATATGATGAAAATGTTTGAGAAGCTAGTTCCCTTCAAAGACATGGCTTAATACCTACAAAGAAATGATAAATATTGTTTACTGAGTCACGTACATAATCTATGGCATACCTGGATAGCCTTGTGAAGGTAGCCTCATACTCTGCAACACTGTCTTCTTCCCTTTTCTTTAATCCAAAGAATTTCCTCTTCATTTCGGTTCATTGCTCACGAGGGAAATATTTTTGGAAGAATATTTCCCTAAAAGTCCTTCATTACATATCTTCTATTTCTTCTTCCTCTGTGGTATTATGAATCAAGTACCACCATTGATCAGTGTATCCCTTGAGACAATATACTTCCAGTACTACATTTTCATTTTCATTGCATCATAATGCCAAGAATATCGTTTCAAGGGCCTTGATCCATTTCTTAGAAACCATTGGATTAGTAGTCTCGCTGAATGGTGGGGGATTCTGCCACATGAAACAATCCACACTAGTGTGGAATGGTTACTCGTTACAACCTGAGTATGTTGTCCCAATATGGTCATGATCTGATCTGCTCCAACATTGACTGTGTTAACTTACATAGTGGGGAGATCCGTATGTTTCCCACGAGTATTAATTACCCTTCTTCCATTAGAATCCACTTCTAAATAACGGAACACACTAAATTAGGGTATGAATCATAATGTATAATCTTAATGTAACTAAATACTTACAATAAATTGAGATCCTACGCATGGCTAATCCCATAATTAGAAAAATGGTTTCTTTGAGTAATAATTTACATTTCAATCCTTCATAACGAGTTCTATGGAAAACATGAATTATCCTAAGAATATCCCCTAGGAGATTCATAACCAAAAGTGCAACAAAGCTCATTGTCGTGTACCCGGATACCCCCCAGGTCAAGCCTGAAACTCCCTGTCGGATCATTCACTCATAGGTACATCTATGCCAGAGCCACCTCTACCTGATTATATCTAGACAGGGATGTATTTTCTAGAAGGATTCACATAATGTATTCCTTAAAAAAAATACCAGGAGATTCTTTTATGTTTATCCTCAAATACTACCTTAGATATTTGTTCCCTAGTATACATTTCCCACTATACTTTCCAAGTTTTCTACTAATCATTCTATGATACCAACTGTAACACCCCGACCCCTCTCGACTAGAGTCGTTGAACTAATTGTTATATTGGAATTGTTATAAGGAATGAAAATTTCTAAGTAATGATCAATTTTGTAGTCTTGATGAATTTAGATACATATATGTTACTCAAATTACATTGGAAAAGTTTACAAAATACAATACCTAACGAAAACTAAAAGCTGCATCCACAAGAACTCAATAAATGATCTCCACTTTGTCACTTGTTGAAAGTAAAAAATGAAAGGGTTGATCTCAAATTATCAGTAAGGGTTAAAAATAGTGGAATCATAAATCAATAATAACTTAATTGTAAACAATTTAATATAATCAATATGGCGTGGTGAATAATTGAAAAACTCACGCCATTAGTAAACTGAGAATGAAACTGCCTCCATAGATTTTTTCATAGTGAAAAACATATAAATAATAATAAATAATAATGAATAAAGAGAATTCATATTAATTGGATGTCACGTATCAGGCACATGATACCATTATACAATAAAAACGGTTTAGTTTTGTGGGTAGAAACCTGTCTGATTTTTGGAAACAAACTCGAAGGGTTTTTCACCAACTGATTGTCTCATGAGACCTACTGATGCATCAAGGGGTTATTGAGGGCCCCACACACCTATGAATACAAATTATTATTTATATAATGATTCAACACAAGATCAATATGACTTTACATTGTCCTTATAGAATAGAGGATATAGATTTATAAATAATTCCACAGTCAAAACAACATTCAAAATAAATATCATATGTAAGATGGTAGACGACGTAGAAAATAATAATATCCCTGATATGTGAATATGGAAATTTAAATTGAATATGATTTCAATTGAAAATTTATCTCAAATAGGTAGTAAGTACACTACATAAGAAAGAGTAGGTGCACAATACTAAGCAAGTCACAACAAAGTGAAAATTGAAACAAATCTCGTTACCACATTGTATTCAATTGAGTCATATGAAAAAAAGTTAATAACCACAAAAAGAATCACATAATACCATGAATATAAATATAATAATTATAAAATATATCAAATGGAAATACAATAATAAAGCATATAAGAAATAAGAGATGAACAATGAAAATATCACAGAAATGAAAGTGAGATGAGAAACCCCTTACCTTTTGCTCAAGTGTGTTCTTTATTTGTTTTAATGACCTGAATAATAAAATTTAGATTCATTAATTAATAATTCCATAACCTATTATACATTTAATTGATTTATTATAACCTTATTAGGTTCTTATATGGCCCTTTTAATGGGTTTAAGAGGTTCAATTTTATTGTTTTGCAAGCATTTTCTTCATTGGTTTTCATGATTTGTTTACTTGCATTCTGAATGGATGTTTGTTTGAAATGTGGTTAAAAATAAATAATTGTTAAAATATATTATTATTTAAATTAAATATATATAAATTATCTTATAATTATTTTAGGTTTTATACTTGAGGATGAATCATTAGTTAAATGTTTTTGATAAATGCTTGGATTTAGCTTGGCAATTTTTTATACAATGAACTTGTTTTGTATTATTATTCCATATTTTGAGTGTGTAAAGATTATTGAACATTAATGAGATTAAATACATATATATTGATCTGTTTCAACCATTAAAATGGTTTCATGACCATTACAGAAGTAGAAAGTGAAGAACAAAGCTCTACCATCCACAAAGGTTATAAATTGGAACCTCATGGATGTTGATTTTGTTTATAAAAATAAAAGGGGGGAGTAAGATTATTGATGATGGTTATTCTATTCACATGATATAATTACAATATAAAGATTTTAATATATTTTATCAAGGTAATTTGGACAGAGGAGGTGTGAAGAGAAAAAGAAAAGAGATGAACCTGAAAATAAAAGAAAAGTTGAGAGATCCCTTATGAAAATTCGGCATCCTAACGACGTCGCTTAAAATTTCATAAAATGAAATGATGAGAAAAAAGGGTATCTAATCATATTTAAATCAAAATAAATTAATAAGGATACATAAAATCAAACCCCAACGTATGATAATGGAAATTCATATAAATAACATAAAAGAAGTGTCGACTAAAAGAAGAGAATGATGGATTCCCTTACCTTGTAGAGTAACTCCTAGATCTTGAAGGATGGGACCTTGGGGGAATAATGACACCTTGGGAGGCCTCATAGAGAGGTAAATCCACCATATATTCGAGTATTAGGTATTTGGAATGAAATAAAACGAATGGATGAGTGGGTATTTATAGAAAAAGAGAGGTAGTTTTTTTAATAATTTCGAAGGGACGCCTCATTAGTGGTTTTTCCAAACCATGGGCTTTCCCATGGTATATGCCCATGTTTTTAGCCACTTGGGACACCTAATGTCATATTTTACTGTAAAAAAGTCTACCATAATAATATATTTAATTATTACATCATTATGATGTCATTAAACTACCAAAAACTCAAAATTGTATTTTTACTATTCATGAAAAAATCATGTATTTTAGAAAAATCCCAAAAATTCAGCATAACCATTTTCAGATGTGTAGAATTCAAAAATGAACTCCATTTTTTGAAAATAATTTTCTATGTATTTTTAATTTAATTTTTAAATAAAATCATAGTTAATTGTAAAAATAACAATTTTAATGGTATAATTAGTTCTATATCAAATTTAAAAATTTATTAATATCTCATTATATTATTACCTTAAGAAAATAAAATATTATCATTATTTACTATTTATAAGGGTCATATTACTATTCATATTACTATTTATAAGGTTATGTTAATATTAATCAAAAAAATCAAGTTGGTTATATCAATCTCCAAATGACTTACTAATCACAACTCTAGATGGCCATTTTTCTAAATTCAAAACATAAAAGTGAGAAAATTTTGTTTAATGGCTTGGTTTTGACTACCTCCTAATTAACCAAGTGTTATTTCAAAGGAACAAAGTGCTTTATGAAATATAGGCTATGAAAAATAATGTATTTAATAGAATCATACCATAAAATGTTTGGGGTGTTATAACTAGGTATTCTATGAAAACATTCTAAACTACCAAACATAAGGGGCTCAAAACCGTGATTGGATAAGCTACTCATCGAGTCTTTTCCAACTATAGCAGGAGCATAGACTCATCTATACTTGATAAGATAAAACCAGAAATAATATGGAATACCCCATGCAACTTATCCTTTTTTGGAAGAAGAGTAATCAAAACCATCAGCCTCAAGTAGTGGGGAAAGTAAAGAAGATAAACAAAAAACATATCAACAAGAAACCACTTTCATATCAATTGGTAATCCCAACTTCAAAATGTTCTATCACCTTCAATATCCTCCCCGACACCTACATGCATAAACAAATTCATCTCGCCCCTATAGGTATCAACTAATGCAACAAAAACTAGGCCTCCCTGACCCACATACCAGAACATCCCTCCAAGCTCAACTATCCTTGGTTTGCGTCACATCTAGGCCTCTCTACCCCTATAACTAGAAGCCTTGTATCCAAATAATATCACAAGTAGAAATAAAAAACATAGAAATGGGATCTTGACCCCAAAGTAAGGCATTCCACCTTTATACACAATGATATATCATATATTCAAATCATAAGGCACTTGGAATTTAAAATAATTCGAGTAACATAGACCCCATAAGTTATTACATTTATTGAACAACCGGTTCTTTATTCCATCTTTAATTAACCAATTCATTATTCAGGTTTCAATTATAGGAAACCTAAGCAATGAGATATCATAGCTATCACACATTAATTAAAATATTTATTTTACAAGACTTTAATCATTTATGAACAAGAATCAACTTTCTTCAAGTTCATTATCAAATTTTATTATACACGAATATGTGTATAAATTTGATCAATATAAAATTACAACCACAAAAATTGGATTCGTTAATGTCCTTATTTAATCCTTTATCCAATCAATTTGAAATTAATCCCAGCTTTACATCTTTACCAATTTCAATCAATAATGATATGCTAAACAAGAAAAGAATAGATATCACACTATCTAGAAAATCAAGAGGAAAATTGTTATCACGGTATAAAGAAACAACATACGATCAATACCAATTCTTTAATTTGGTTCATATATTTATCATCTTAGTTTAATTATGATCCAAAGGGATAAATTATTCTATCTATATGATTTAATATAATTATATAGAAGAAATTAATCCCCTACCTTAAAAGGTTTTTGAAGTTATTTTCATGAGAATGGGCCAACACAACAGATCGCGATCACCTCTCCCCCAACTTCTTCATCCACCATATGACTTCGTGGAACACCTACACCAACCAACAACTGAGAAAGATCCATTATAAATATGGATATCACATTCCATCACATGGAAAGAAGAAACAGGAGGAAAAATATTGAGTGTCCTAGAAGAACAAAGGTAGAACTTACCTTATATCAAAGATAGATCGAAACTTCATGGTTGCACTAAAATAGGGGTTGCACATGTAGCAGAATGAGACTCCAGGGAAAATATAATCCAAGTTGTACATCAAAACTCATGATTCCTACAAGATTAAAAAATATGGGTGTCTTGTACCAATTAAAAACAAGAAGGAAGAATAAGGAAAGGTATCTCGACCTCTTGAAAAACTAAACAGATCAGCGGTTTGGGTACAATTTAGATTTTCCATTAAAACTGAATCACAGGTTTTGACCGAGTAAAGGAAACTAAACCTTAGTAAAATTTAGATAGGATATAGGGTCTTTGAATTGGCCTTAAATCCCTAAAAACGTTTTGAATTTGTTTTACATCAAATAAAATTTCAAAGGGGTGAAACTGTAGGAAACTGGAAACATTGTTCACAACCTACCATTGGAATTGACTCACCGTTAGGTGAGTCACCATTGTAAGTCACCATTGGATAAGAAACTTGTGGATGGGTCATTATTGGGTGACTCATTGTTGGCTGAGATCTGCTGGATGACTCACCGTCATGAGTCACCGGTGGATAAGCTACCAGTGGATGAGTTGGCATTTGGTGACTCACCGTTGGATGAGATTCTACTAGACAACTCACCGTCATGAGTCACTATTGGTGAGATATCGATGCGAGTCAACTTTTCTAAGCTACTGGTGTGAGTCGCCGTTGACGAGATACTAGTGAAAGTTTTCGTTCTAACTCACCATTGTGACTCACTACTATGAATCATCGTCAGGACTCACCATCACAACCTACCTTCAGTGACCTACCATTCCTGACTGATCATTAGAAAAACTGGATTTTTTAAAACTCTTGAAATGAGTCACCACTACTTCCCAGAACACCTCAACCACCATATTTCAACAAAGGAATTGACCAGAGAGGTCTGGACCTTTACACATATTTATTACTATCCATTTCAAAATTAAATGAAAATAAAATCAAATTACTACATAGAGGTGGTAGTCTACACATATGCAGGATATACATTATCATTTTCAAATGGATTGGATGTTAATAAAGAATAAGTGATATTATGATTTTATAAGTATTTAAATTCATCATTATATCCATCCATGAAATGTGGTTATGGAAAACAAATTACATCTGTTCATGATTTGGTAGTTCATCACACACATGATCAACGATTCTATTTCACATTCGATGGTAGAGAATATGGGTATTGGTTATTAAATCATCATAATATCATCCAAATATAAGGTAGATACTCGTATTATTATATTATAATTATTAATACATTAGTGGAGGTGTTTAGAGAAGAATAAAATAAGAAATCACTTAGAAAAGACAATTACCTTCCTTTAGAAAAACCTCCTTTGGATGACGTATTATGGACCTAGGATTGGTCTTTTGGGAAGATCAGTAGCTCTATAACATGTATGATGATGTTTCAAAGGTATTTATTCTATTTTTGGTTGGATAAGTTTATAAATATTTTTGAATATATTATGGGATGAGGTTCCCTTTTATAACTGAGGTGGAGTGATGTTTTTGAAAATATCCAAAACTATTCAATAATGGAAAATCACTCTACACTATAGTGCCTAACAAATTTATAAATAAAGGATTTTATGGAATATATGGTTGAAAAAAACCTCATCTATAAAAAATAAACATTTTTTAAATATTTTATTCCTTTAACATTTATAGTTACATACATTTACCGTTTTAGTTTTCACCACAGAAACTTTTTTTGTTAGACTAGGTATTTTTTTCCTTTAAGCCTAAAAATAAATGATCCTTATTTGATAATTTTTAAATAATGATTAAAAATATTAAATACAACTTATCTAATAAATGTACTATTTTTACAGAAAAATAATTCTATCACTGGCGTACGTAACGTGCAAAGCCCGGTTTTAAACTTAAATACGGTAAATAGTTTTTTTTGTTTTTACTATTAATAATAACCCTGAATTAATTCAACCTTATAACATAATTTAAATTATTGTGGTTCCAATTATCTATTCCATTTTACCAAATTTAATTCACATTAGTGGAGGAATTTAAATTAAAATGAAACTTGTAAACGTAATGAAAATGTGGCCTTCTAAAGAAAAGTTTTCTTTAGTATAAAATATTATTATATGAAATTTTAACATAAAATTGATTCAAATTTTATAAATTGTATTAATAATATTATTATTTAAATAATTTTAATTTTGATAAAATCACCTTGCGTAAGATTTATATTAATAGACAACTTTTAGTAAAAATCATTATTTTCACTATTCATTGAAAAAACATAATATTTTCATAAATTTATAAAATATTAACTAAAATATTATTTTGAAATGATGATTTATAAAATTAAGATACATTATTCAATTAAACTTTCTAAAATTTATAAAAAAAATATATTTACAATAAGTTCTCAAGACCTGATGAAACCTCTCTTTAGAAAAATACAGTTTTAAAGTATAAAAGTGGAATTATTCTTATCCCGTTCATAGAAAAAAAATTATCTTAACTATGAAAAATTTTTTGGATTATATATATATATATATTTAAAATCATTCACCAATAGTAATTAATTTAATTTATTAATATAAAATCACATTGTGTGCATAAAACCCATTTTTTTAGAAAATAATTGTTTTACTTTAAAATGATTTTTATTTTCATTTATAATGAACTTATAACCAATTAATTTATTTTATACATGTGTAAATCATATAATTTTCATAATTTATTTAGTCATAATCATAAAAACTAATTTAAAATCTTTGTTATAATGGTCATATTTAAATAATATATTGTATGGGTTGTTTAAGATCAGTGTTGCATGTCATATATGAAATCAAACATAATGTTCTTATTTTAATATATTAGGATCTCAAATTATCCTAAAATTAAAAAAAATTCCCTCACAATTTGATCTTGATCCTTGAAACCAAGTGTTTTGTATTTGAATATTACTTTTTTGGAATCCCAAATCATAAAAAGGATTAATAAAACATCTACTTGATAATCGAGAAATAGAATTATGAATTTCATCTAGAATAAGACATAACTAGGTATACATTTAGTAAAAAATTATTGGGAATCGAAAATAATGGAATAAATAAAAACAATAATTCCCAAATGATGATGGAGAGTGAAAAAAATCATTGATCTCAAGAAAGTAAATGATTATGATAAAATTAACCACTAAAAACCCATAATCCCCAAAGATGTAAAAAATATCATCGATTTATCAGAAAAAAAAAGGTCTGTGGATAAAAAAATTAATATATTTTTCATGGAGTTGAGTAATTATTTTACTATTATTATATAGAACACCATAAAAAATAATTATATGTCTTTTTCTCGTAAGGACAATTTCATCCTTCTATTGTGATTCTATAAATTTACACTTAATCTATTACTCTAGGGAATGAATATCCAATATGATTATTTTATGATTTAAGTACTAAAATTAAATTTTAATAGATCATAATATCCATAAAATAATGAAAATCTCTTCCATATGTCTCAAAATATTTACCAAAACCAATGTGGTATGCACAATTTATCTAATATTATACATTAATATCTAAACCTCAATAGTAACATCCAATGTTAAAATTAATATAAATCCATCAAATATTTTAAGTAAAAATAATTTTATATAAACCAGAACATCATGTAGGCCAGTTGTAGGTGATGTACCCTTGTTTCTCTTCAAATGTGGGTTCAGGTTCTCTGGAATTTCCACACATCGTAGGTTATCCCCCAACATACGGGTTCTCCATTTTAAAAAACTATAACAATATAATTATTATTAAATCCCAAAAATATTATAAACATACTCAAAAAAATATTTTTCATCAAATCACTTTTTATCCACTAATATTTTCTATGCATATTTTTTCCAAAAAATAAAAAAATATTAATTTTCTATTATTATCATAACATCAATGATTATATTTTCCCTAAATGATATCAATAACATTAAACTTATGAAAATTTCCATCTTCAAAACATAATTATTCATGCTGAATTTAATGGTTAAATATGACTCACCCCAATAAAACATCACCCAAAATTTCATTAACCACATTAAAATCCCATTACTAAAAACCTCAAATTGTGTGTCTAAGACTATAAAATTATGATCAAACATAAACTAAAAAACACATGATGTTATTCACAAAAATTAAATTAATCTTATATGAATACATAGGCGCTTAAAAAAAATAATACAGTTCATAAATGTTTGATGATTCTTATCACCCAAATAACATTGGTATAGCACTTTTGCAACATAATTATTGAATCATAATATATAAATATGTCACGACTCGTCCTCAAGGCCCATGTTGTGACTATCTCTAGCTCGCCTTCCATAGGACAGGGGCTGGCGACTAGCACCAAAGGCGTAAATCCCTATACTGGGAAGGCATTGCCTATATGAAAGTAAAAAAACACAACAGAGTACGAAAGAAAGGAAAGCACTAAGTAAAACTTGATACATAAAGTAAGTGCTGAAAGGAAAATGGGCCAGTATACAAACCCAACTATAAAGTACTATACAAATGAAAAGCTAAAACAACTACAGTAAGGTAAACAGCTACTACTGAGTCATCCTCCGGGAACCCCACCTGAAGGGTGGGTACAGATGGCCTCCTCTGCACCTCTGGTCCATTCGTCTGCTCTATGTATGTCTCGCCATGTGGTCCACCTCCGGGTACCGTCTCGCTCCACAAGTCTCCCCCTCGATCAGTTTTTTATGTTATTTGCATACAACACAATGTAGTGCGGGTATAGCCCATGCAGGGGTGAGTATACGATACTCAATAGGGACCCCAAGACCCCCGAAGGCCTCCCAGAATCCACAAAGGATAAACCACAAGGAAAATATACAACCAAGAAAACAACGAACCCTAATTAGGTATATTCCCATACATATACCTAAGTTATCAACATCTTTTCGGCTCCAACTCTCGATACTGAGAACAACCCAGTCCACACAGGAAGAAAGTCAATCACATCAATGATAATGATTGAAAGTCATGACTCAGATCAAACTGGTACACATCTTTCGTATAGAGGTAGAGATGATCAGATGCAGTCACTGATTTATCGTCTCTATCGAACCCACAGAGGATTCGAGTACAGTTATTGTCACTGTCGAACCCACGGAGGATTCCAGTACAGTTGTCGTCGCTGCCGAACCCATAGAGGATTCCAGTACAGATTTCTTCGTTGGCAAACCCACGGAGGATTCCAGTATAGATGTTGTCACTGCCGAACCCATGGAGGATTCCAGTACAGTTGTCGTCGCTGCCGAACCCACGGAGTGTTCCAGTATAGTTGTTGTCATAGTCACAGCCAACTCTAGGGTTCCCGTACACAACACACTCGATTCTGGGAGGGTCCTCTCCTCAAGAAAAGGGGTCGATACATCAACTGTCATGAATTCCCGAGTAGATGTATCCCGATGTTCTGTCTCGTCAAAAGGAACCTGATGCGACAGACGGTGCGTCAATCGGACGCCTGGTCTGAGACATACTGGTTTTTCTGTTCCAGGGGCACAGTTGGAAATATGCTCGTTCCAAACCCGGCCATTTTCCAAATTCATCCAAAACTCACTTAGAGTATCGCAAAAGGACTGCCTCATCGTAGGGGTCTCAGTGCCACATACGGTGCGTCGATCGGACACACGTTCTTAATGTTATTCACGTTTAAGTGAAAATGGGCCCGGTCCGTCAAGCCATGTGGGATGGCCGGTTGGGTCAACCCAGTTTTGGCAGGTCCGAACCGGTAGAGGGTCGGACCGGCCTGGTTAATCATGCGGCCTGTCCCGGTGGAGCGTGGCCCGGCCAGGCTGGGCACGGCCCGACCCGCGGCTGGTGCGGTCCGGCTGGCTCCGCCAGCTGGCCGAGCAGTACAAGGTGCTGGGGCCTCTTTCCCGAACCAGCGGCATGGAGCATCACCGCCCTCCTGGCACCACGGGTTTTCCCCACCCGGCCGGCCGGCTGGCCGCACGGTTTGTCCGCCGAGTGGCCCATAGAACACGGGCCACTGTCCTCCGCAGTACGACCCCCCTTCTGGCAACATGGTTATCCTTCGCCCCGGACGGCATCAGCCGGCTGGTTCTCCTTTGGCCGAGCGGCCCACGGTTGCGGGCCGCGGTTCTTCCGCACGTGGCTGGCGTGAGACCACCACCTTCTCCCATCGCCGCCTCGTCCAACGCGCCTCAATCACAAATAAAGAGTCTACGGAGGGTCGTCAGGCCGTGTGCATTCGGCCCACACCCTCTACGTTAGGCGGTAGCAATGGGACGAAGTCAAACCATATTTCTCAACAAATAACAAGAACAATTTTAATCAATTAAAATTGAACATAATTCACCTACCTCAAAAATAAATCGCACGCCATCGAGCCGTGGAAGATGAATGTCACGGTAGTCAGGCATCGCGAAATAATGGTGTCGATTCCGTTGACATCGGATTGCACCCGAAGAAGAAGCGTCATTGGCGACTTCACAATCTTCAAATCGGGGAGCATGCTTCGTCGAGGTAGAAAGACGTTCTTCGTTGGAAGTAGTCTTCTTTAGGAGAAGAATACATTCTTTATCTAATTCTTCAGTGCTTTCCCAAGGTTTCCCCAACACAATAAATGCCCAAACTAAAATAATAGCTTATTCTATTATTTTATTCACACATCAATTGATTTAAAATTCAAACACTATAATTAATTAAAATGTGTTGGCAAGTTAATTGGGAGGAAGGTGGTGAGGCTCTGTTTATTAAAATAGGGGGAGTTGTCAAAAAATTAAATAAGGGGGATTAAGGGAGTTGAAGAGGATTTATGGGAAGATGAAGGGTTTAGGGAACTTGTGGGCCCCACCTCACAAATATCCTCACATGGTAGGTTATGTGGGTGTGTTCCCCACCACTAACTCTCCTTGGGAGGAAAATAACCACCCAACATAAATAAAATTTTTCCAACATTTCTATTTAACTTCTTTAATAAACCCCAAAAATTAACTTCTCCTTCCAAGAAAACACAACTGTGGTAAAGGTCCCCATATGTGAATATCGGTGATGTGAGTTTATCGGTGCCCTCGGATTTCAATTCTGAGCCTTGGTTCAAAAGATAGAAAAACCTGCATGTACGTTTACTGAACCTACCCGAACTAAACTTCAGAAATTGATTCTGGGCACACCGTGCCTCGGAATCAGGCACCTTCAGAAACAATGGACTCGTAAAATTCAAAAGAATTAAGAAATAATTTTCCTTGAAATTTCCGAGTCTTTATGTTACTCCCACTTTAGGGCTTTACATCCCTGTAAAGCTACAACACACACTAGGGAAGCAAAAAGGGGTACTGAACACACATCTGAGCCTCCCGCTCCCATGTGATCTTCAGGAGGTTCTCGTGCTACCAACAAATGCGCACCCGAGGAATCAACCATCCATGTAGGACCTTCTCCTGTCGATCCTTGATCTCCACCGGGTCCTTCATGAATGTTTCCCCATCATCGATGTCCAGCTCCCCGTGGTCGATGATATGGGTCGGGTTGTGAACATATCTCCTCAGCTGAGATACGTGGATGACGTCATGCACCCGGTGCAACTGAGGTGGAAGGTACAGTCGGTAAGCCACCTCGCTTACCCAGTTGAGGACCTGGAAAGGTCCGATGGAGAATGGATATAACTTGCCACCCCATCAAAATCTCCATAGACCCCGTCGAGGTGAGACCCATAAGAAGATGTGGTATCAATCCTCGAACTCCAGTGGTCTCCATCTCCTATCAATAGAGGACTTCTGTCTACTTTGTGCAGTCCTCATCTGCTCATGGATGATCTGCACCTTCTCTGTCGTAGCCTGAACCATCTCTAGTCCTACTAGTGCTTACTCCCCAGGTTCAGTCCAACACATGGGTGATCTGAAAGGTCGGTCGTACAGTGCCTCGTATGGTGCCATCCTGATGGTGGAGTGGTAGCTATTGTTGTACGCAAACTCCACCAAGGGTAGGTGATCCTCCCAGCTATGACAAAAATCAAGGACACATGTACAGAGCATGTCCTCAATATTCTGAATGGTCCTCTCTGTCTGATCATCCATCTGAGGATAGAAGGCGGTGGTCCGATGTAGATGCATCCCAAAAGCCTCCTGTAACCCCTTCCATAGACGGGAAGTAAAATGAGCATCACGGTCAGAAATGATAGACGATGGAACACCATGAAGCCGTACAATCTCCTGAATGTAGAGGCATGCCAAACTCTCTACTGATCCCGGCTCTCTGATCGGTAGGAAGTCGGCCGACTTGGTGAGTTGGTCTACGATCACCCAGATAGAGTCGTGTCCTCTGAATTTACGTGGAAGCCCTGTCTCGAAATCCAGGGATATCCAATCCCACTTCCACTATGGGACCTCTAAGGGTTGTACCATGCCTCATGGTACTTGGTGATCCACCTTCACTTTCTAACAAGTGAGGCGTCGTGAAACTAACTTTTCTACAGCCTTCTTCATACCTGGCCACCAGTGCTGTCGTCTGAGGTCCTAGTACATCTTTGCCACTACTGGATGTACTACTAGAGTGGAAGTGTTAAACTCCCTTAGCACCTCCTCATATAGTGCAACGGGTACCATAGTACGTCCCCTGAAGAGGATGATGTGCTCCCCTCATTCAGAAAATCCATCATGTGCTTGCCCTGAAGATATCTGAGCATGTCGCGTCTCACAGTCAATATCCCCACGATGTACCTCTCTGACTCGTTGAAGGAGCGGAGGAGTGATTGTGGGTGACTGAATAAATGCTACTCCATATCTATCCACAAAGGATATCTGCAACGTAGCTAGCTGCTCTGTCACCTCTCCTAGTAGCCGAATGCCCGATCTCCTGCTGAGAGCATCTTCTACAATGTTCCCCTTCCTAGGAGTATAGACTATCTCAAAGTCATAATCCTGGAGGAACTCAAGCCATATCCATTGTCTCAGGTTCAGGTCCTTCTGCGAGAAAATATACCTGAGACTCTGGTGGTCAGAATAGACTATAAAGTTCTCGCCCATCAGATAGTGCCACCACATCTTCAAGGCGAAGACCACTGCTGCTAACTCCAGGTCATGGGTAGCATAGTTCTGCTCGTGTTGCCTCAACTTCCATGAACCATTGGCGATCACTTCTCACTCCTACATCAGGACACCACCGAGTCTAGTCCCTGATGCATCGAAGTAAACTACGTACTCAACGCCTTCCTCCAGTAGCCTCAAGATGGGCACACTGGTCAACCTCTTCCTCACCTCCTAAAAGCTCTGCTGACATCTATCTGACCACACGAAGGGTTTCCCCTTCTTCATCAAAGTAGAAAGAGGTGTTGCAACTCTGGAAAGGTCTGTAACAAATCTATGATAGTATCCAGCCATACTAGGGAAACTCTGCAACCCCGTCACACTCCTGGGTGTCTCCCAAGCAAGCATTGTGTCAATCATCGCTAGATCCACTACTACCCCATCCTCCGAGATTACGTGACCCAAGAAGTGAACCTCTCGAATCCAAAACTGGCACTTCGAGAGCTTACCATAATGTTTGTGCTCTCGGAGTGTATCCAGTACAACCCGCAAGTTGTAGGCGTGCTCCTCCAGAGTAGTAGAGTAAATCAGAATTTCTTTGATGAAGACTATGAAAAAACGATCAAGGTAAGGCTGGAAGATCCTATTCATGAGACTCATGAACACTACTAGTGTGTTGGTTGCGCCAAAGGAAATAACCAAGAACTCGTAGTGGCCATACCGACACCTAAAGGCCGTCTTCTGCACATCCTCGTCTCGAAATTTGAGCTGGTGATAGCCTGACCTGAGTTCTATCTTCGAGAACCATCATGCTCCCTTGAGCAGATCAAAGAGGTTGTCAATCCTCAGGAGCGGATACTTATTCTTCACGGTCACCTGATTCAGGTGATGGTAGTCGACACACAGTCGCAAGCTCCCATCCGCCTTCTTGGCGAACAAAATTGGAGAAGACCAGGGTGAAAAACTGGGTCAGATGAATCCCTTCCCCTGCAAGTCCTCCAGCTATACCCACAGCTCACAAAGCTCAGCGAGAGATATCCGATATTATGGAGTAGATATCGGTGTTATGCCGGGGTACTGGTCAATGTGGAAGTCTACCTCTCTACAAGGAGGTAGTCCTAGAACGTCATCAGGAAAAACGTCCACATACTGATCCACCACAACAGGAAATCTCGGACTCCGCACATCAACTACTCCAAGGATTAGACTAGCCAACTGATGTGTGATCGGCTTCCCTATCCTCTGTGAAAGTCCATCCTGCACTGCAAAGGCTCCCTTCTCACCGGTGAAGGAGAACCTTCTCCCATCCATGTGGATACACCGCACCTTGCTCCTAATACAGTCGATTTGAGCATGGACTGTAGATAACCAGTCCATACCCAAGATGACATAGTAAGGTCTCGATGCCACTACAAGAAGATCCCAGTTGAAGCTTTTACCTCCTAGAGTAAGCTCACGCTACCGGCACTAGTGCGTAATTGTCGAGTCTGCTCCCGTAGGAGTCTATTGCCGTAAGGATCGAGCCAATGGCTCTTTCGGAATCTCCGAGCACTAAACAAGGGCAGCAGCAATTAAATAATGACTCGCACCTGTGTCTATCAGTGCTGCAAAAAGGGTGGAGTAGACACATATAGTACCTCGAATCATTTCAGGTGTGTCGTGGTCATGGGCCTCAACTACCTAGAGCTGTGCCCGCCTCTGTCTGCTAGCTCAATGTGGTTGGGGTGGACCTCCTGGTGGTGGTGGTTGTAGAGCCTCAAAACGTCGTCCACCACTCACTGCTCGGCCAGCTCCTCTACCTCGTCTGCCCACTCCTAATGGACCACTACGGTCGAACCTCTGCCTCTACCTAAAAGGTCCATCTACTATCTCTTACTCGTCTGCATGGCGGGTCAGACAGTCTCGAGCCATGTGACCCTATCCACCGCATGCATAACACTACCTTCTCCTCGAATAGTTGGCTCTATTTTGGGTGCCCCACACAATCAAACCTATATCCTGAGGTATCCCATTTGGTGGCATGGTCCGCTTGGACCTCTACATCAACTGTCTACTTCCAACTATAGAAGACTCCGCTACATGTTGCCCTATGGTGGGTCTCGCTACCGGTGACTACTCAATGAGAAAGATCTCCACTATAAGGGCTTGCTCTAGCACCCCTTCCTGCATCAGGATGCTGAGAGGAATCATTGAAGCTCTGATCTCATGCCTTGGTCCCTACTCAAAGGTCCAGGCCCTGAAGAACGGGTATCATACCATATACATGGAGTAGTGTGAGAGGTCAGTGAACCTCGCTGAGTACTGAGCTACTATCATGCTGCCCTACTGCAGATGAAGTAACTCCTGGATCTGCACCGCATGAAGGGTGGATGGAACAAACTCCGAGCGGAAGGGACTCTTGAAGTCCGTCCAAAGTAAAGATGCCTCATCATGCACCTGGAACATCAGGCACCACCATCTTCCTACTGCTGCGTACAGGAGACTCGCTGCAAGGATCACCATAAGATCAGCTGGTGTCCCTACTAATATGAAATCCCTGACGACAGCCTCCAGCGAACCCTCGGCTGCCTGTGGGTCTGTATCTCCGCAGAACCTGGGCGGCCTCTATCGCTGAAACTCGTACAATGCACTCAGGTGGCATGCACTCTCTGCTGCTGGGGTTGGTAGTATCGGTGGCTCAGTGGGTAGTGGTACCGCTGGTCCCTCCGCCGTTATGGGGACCTACACCGAGGCTTCGTCGCTCTGTGGGCTACCATCTCGCATGTAACTCGGAACCCTATCTGGATGCCTTTGTGGGGAAATCCTGAAAAGAAACTGGTGCACCATGTCCAAACAGTATACTTGGTGAGCTGACACAAAGTAATCACAAAGAAATCTTTTTAAAAGAAACACACATACAATAAGTGTTTTTGTGCACTGAGTCGGAAATCAAAGGCCATCCTCGAGGCCCGTGCCATGACTACCCCAAGCCTGTAGAGACCCGAAGCCTGACGTACATGGACATTACATTACTTTTGCGGAATACTTAGTACATAACAAAAACACATATACAAGGATCGTAATAGTTTAGTGTCTTTGGAAACTCGGAACGTAATCCTCTAATCCTGGTGAAAGATCTTCAATATCTCCCATAAAGATATTCTTTTTTTTTTACCTAAAATCTTTCTTTATATCCTGGGGAAAAGAAAACATAAAAGGGTGAGCTCAAATGCTCAGTAAGGGTAAACAAAAGAAATATCAATCACATCATATACATAAGAACATAGCTTTTGGAAATCATAACCTGCAAAAGAGTTCATAATATCATAACATGGGATAAATCATAGAAGTGAAATGTAATCCCAATAACTTAAAACATGAAACTTTGTGGCATACACACATAATCATAGAGAATCATTTCTTGTTAGTCAAGACTCAATGCCAAGACTATCTTAGTGGACAAAGTCCCTTTCTGAACCGAGTTCACTCCTCGTTTCAGTCCTGTATCACTGAACCGAAATAACCTTCCGTTCCAGCCATGTCTATCTCATGAGATATAAAATCATTACCCAATGCATTGGAGGGAGATATAGGTCCCACCCATCTTATAATGAATCCTTTCTTATGTGTGCCACATAATCATAAATCATACATCATCGCATAACACATGTAAAAAAAAATGGGATTCTTGAAACATCATGACATCATAAAACAATTCATATAAGATAAAGGAATTCATAAAAATAATTCCATCACAACATGATCAAGTCAATAAAAAATATAACCCTTTATTATCTTAGATGGAAAATAATTTTGATAAAACACTTGAACTCCATTCTTGAGGAAAATATCTTTTCTTCTTCAAAAACATTTTTCCTTTCATAACATGTCATACAACTTTAAAATAAAAGAAGTTGATTAAAAATAAACTTGAAAACATGTAAAGGAAGCTTCTTTTAAGTAATGTTTTAAAAATCCATTCATGCCGTATAAGTTAAAAAAACATTCTTCGTACTTTTGTCGGAAAAGTCAAAAAGTACCTCGTACGGAAAAACGACAAAAGATTCCTTTCATATTCTTTACTAAAAACTCACATAAGGGTAAAATTGGATTTAAACTATTGCTAGTGGATGGAAACAATATTACATATTGAGGGAACATGGATGTGGATGATAAAATACACCCCAGTAATTACCAAAGTAAAAACAATCTCGGATAAAAGTGAGATTGTGATATTTTCCCTTACCTTAGGTCCGACTTGCTTTGTAAGTGTCCGAACCTCCTGTATAATGATTTAAATCATGTTATTGACTTATTACAGAATCATATTCATTGTTATGATATCATATATGGTTCACTTATGACATTATATTACCCGTTTTTTTGTAAATTCCATGTTAAAGAAGCGTTTTGGGTAAAATCGTTTCATTTATCGTAGGTGTTTTGACTTGTTGTTCTTGACATCATTATTAATTATATCATGATTTACTTACTTCCAGAATATAAAATATGATTTATATATCATATATATTCAGTATATATATATATATAATAGGTAGATAAATAAATTGAAAAACACCGTTCATGGAGACGGTAGTCCGTACGTACGCATGAACGCTGTTTTCCTTTCCTTATTGTCTTGAAATGGAAGTAAGTAGATGACATACATATGTATACATATACATAAATCCAGTAGCTTTATAATGTCATATATTTCATTATTATTTCTTATATATACTTTATAATCATTCTTAAATGGTTAACATGGAGAATGAATCTCATCGCGTCGTGGAGACGGTAGTCCGTACGTACGCACGAGCGATGATATCATTTCTATAAATATTGAATTGAATTTGAGTGGATTATAAAATATATCAGAATCAATATGATGTTGTAATAACTATGTATAGTTATTCTTTACACCATTATACCCATCCATGTAAGGTGGTGGTGGAAAATAGATTACACCACGGCGTGGAGACGGTATTCCGTACGTACGCACGCGCGGTGATTTCTTTTTCCGTAGGATGGATAGATGGTGAAATAGGGTTGTTTCATACTTATAATAACATATCAGTATATGAGTGATACTGATGTTATTACTTCATAATGAAACAACCTAAGAAGAAGAAGTGGAAGAAGAAATAAAGATGAAAGAATTGGTAACGGTAATTACCTCTTCTTTGAAGTGCCTCTTTGAGACCTCCTCTTAGGGCACTAGAATTGGTCTTTGGGGAAGACCAGAACCTCTAGGATGTTGCTAGGGAAGTGGAGAAGTGATTTTGGCAGGGGTTGGCCGAGCTTGAGTGCTCAAATTGGTGTGAGGAGGAGGGGGAGGAGGTGTCCTTTTATAGGGGAGGAGAGGGGCACCTTAGGAATATCTCAAAATATTATTTTATATTAAAGTCAAAATCGGTTTATAATGGTTCCAAAGGGTCTTATTTCGAATCTAAAGTGGGGATGGGTCGAAATCCTATCAACCAATATAATTTAGACAAGTTTAGGATATTATTTTAACCTTATCAATTAGATTTAACTCTAAGTTAAATAATTTAACTTTTACCATGTCTTTTTGTTTTCTTTCACTATATGGTTAATAAACTTACTATAACATGCCAAACGAACCCCAAATTGTTTATTATTAATATATATATCCTTATCTAAGTCATTTGGCCGAACCTTAGATTTTTAGGAATACAATAACAATTAATAATATAATATTTGATTTAAAAACTATTTTGTGGCAATTTTGATACTATTTGATATATGATTTTTGTGAAAGTCATAACAGAATTAAATGTTCGAACCAAGTTGATTAAATCAACATTAATATATCATAGTAACCTAGAAAATTAGTGGAATTCATAAAAAATCTCAAATTACATTTATTTTGGTGTTTATAACATCAATTATGTCAATATTTCATTAATATGATAATTACTGCATCATCGTTGTGTCATAAATAAATTAAATTATTTTATGTCTAAAAATTACAAATAAACTACCATCATGTAGGAAATATTTTTATCTTTCTAATGAATATTTACAATCGAATTTATCCTATGTATAACCCCATATTAAAAATGATTTACTTATTAAACTTTGATTTTAACTATTTTAACCTTTCTTTAAATAAATTAATAATAAATGTCCTAATTTAATCCAAGTGGGCCTAAATGGTCATATTTTATTCCTAAGTTTGTTTTTGGTCGAATTACACTTGTCCAATAGAATTAGGACATGTTTTAGGGTAATAGTAATATCATATTTACCCTTAGTTACCCTATTTACTATTAACCGCGGTAAAACAAAGTAAAAAGTTACTATTCACCAAAAAATTATTTTCATCTCATTGAACCACATTTTAGTCCTTGATATTAACCGTGTCTCTCGGATTTTCGAAATTCCATTCACAGAAGCGGCAAAATTAAGTTTTATGAAAAATTCAGTTTTTTTAACTACCACTTAGTAGTTTCACTATTCATCAAAAATTGATGTTTTTCAGAACAATGCCAAAATTTCATCCTAAGCTATATTTCATATTCCGAATTCAAAAATGAAATATATTTTACAAAATTCATAACATAGAAGTTGCATTAATTAATTTTATAATTAAATCCCGTTGTTAAAATAAATAGCGTGTTTTTAGGAAACAATATATATCAAAAGATTGACACTTGATTATGTCTGGTTTAAATGTGAAATTACAACCAATGACCAACATTGTATTAAATTGTAAAAATATATTCTAAATATAATTTAAAACCACTCAAATTAATAATTTATCACTATTAATTATTTCGATTAAAAAAGTTGTTTTTAATTATAATTTAGTAATTTTCACTATTCATCAGAATATGAAAGTTATCCGAAAATTACCAAAATTTCACCTTAGGCAAAATTCGATACTCCGAATCCAAGAATGAAGTTCATTTTGAAAAATAAGATTTACAGAATTTTAAAAAGTGGTTATTACTATTCATAACGGCTAGTTTTAATAATATTTTAATAGCACATCGTTGTTTAGTGAAACTCGGTATTGCGTATTACACACGCTATCGAGGAAGGTCGCGATTGCGTGTAATGCAAGGCAAGACAAGGATGCGTGTTGTGCAAGCTCCTTTTGGTGTAGCGTACAACACAAGTCATTAATAAAATTAAAAGGAATATTTTTTTATAAAATCTTGGGTTGTTACATTCTACCCCCCTTAAAATGAATTTCGCCCTCGAAATTCGTCGGGGTTATAAATGGTTTACTATTCGAAAGTTTCTTTAATAGAAACCCACATCGTAAAAAGGAATATCAAAACCAATATTTAAAAACAAAAGTATGAAACGTAACGGTTACCCAAATAAACTAATCATTGGGTTTCCACATAGGTGAAAATATGGATATGGAAGAAAAATCTAACCATCATGTTCTGATGGAGAGTGGTAGAGAACATGGCTATGGAAAAGCCAGTAATCACAAATCCATAGATTTGTGATGATATAAGGTACCATCTGATTCATCAGGTATAAGATCACTAGGACAACATTTTTGGTTTTCAAGATCATTTCCCCTAAAGTTGAAAATTTGAATTAGAATAAATACTTACTTTATTTTGGTACAATCTCACTGTTGTTCGTGCCTTGAACAATTTCCACTTCATCTCTTAAATAAATGAAGTTGAATTTGTTATTCGTGAAGTGTTAGCAGATCATGTGATAGAATGACGGGTCATTCAATCTGTCTCAAACAAAAGGTTAGCAAAATTATATGCATAAATCGATCTATAGTGAGATTAATCATATATGGTTCCTAAAATGGACTTATACTTCATATATCATACTGATTAATATAATAAAACTAGTTTCTACTAAACAGGGACTTCTTGTAGGCCAGTGGTAGGCGATAAAGGCCAGTCGCACTTCGGTTGTGGGTTCGATTCCCACAGCCTTGTCCGAAGCGATGGGCTGTCGCCCGTCCTGCAGGTTGTCCTTTTTCCAAAACTATATTACTATAACATCCCATCAATAATATCGAAAAAAAATTCTATCCTTAAACAATACTAACTTACGTCCAACACAATCCATTCCAATCTTTAGGCTCATCCATAATACTGCAGTCCACTCTCATAACATAGTGAAAACAATTACCAGAGATTTAATATCATCGTTGATCCCCATATATCATAAGATATGTTTTGTTGGTCACATTCCAAACATTCAAAGTCCTTAATCATGTATACTCTTGAATACCCATTGAACCTTAGTGAAAACTTGAATGCAGTTAAAAGTTAACACTTTACACATACCAAAATCCTCAAAATTATTTATACTCAAACCATGATATCACTTAGTCCTTATATCAATCATGAGCTCATGAATACAATCAAACATCTCATTATCTTCTTATCCTTTTATTATGCACTTATCATCTACTTTCCAAAAGTATCTGAATAACCTTTCATGGTTACTGGTAACATTAATCAGACAACAATGTAACAATCCTTACATGTCTCTTTATTCCATAGTACCATGAGATTACTTATACAACATTACACATGATAAACATGTAATCATTCCACTACATTCTTAAACCATTGACCGAGCTTCAACAATTCTTTCCTCTCACATATCATTTGTAGTCTCTTCATCATCATCCACATAAATATTTCCCATACGACCATACTGATTATCTTCATGAGACTTTCCGTTAGGGCATTGGTTTGCATAATGCCCGTACATTCCACATTTAAAGCATTTAACCATTGTTGATGTCGTAGCAATACCATTATCCTCATCCATGGTGTTAACTGAACCTTTTCCTTTGCACTTACTTGCTTTGTGTCCTTCTTTTCCACACCCAAAGCATCTTCCAGTTCCTTTGAAACATTCTCCTTGATGCCTCTTCCCACATGATTTACATAAGGGAAATTGAACTTTCTTTCCTCTATGATCATCATGAAACTCCATCTTTCTCTTATTAGCCGAGTCAGGAAACTTACGAAATTTTACTTTATTGATCATATTATGAGATTGCTGATTTGGCATAATAATGATGTTTGGACTTCCAAATCCCATTTCATTATGAAGAATATCATTCCATTGTCCATCATATCCTCCATTATCGTGAATCATCTTGTTTCCAGCCATTTTCTAAAACCCAAATAAAAGAATAGTGTGAGAGGCAAAAATCATGCTAGGGAAAACAACATAATAAAGGTGGAGTATCCTCAATATCTAACATCTTAGGTTAAATTCTATGATCGTTACCGTAGTTCTAGGACTCTATCCTATACGTATACTTATCCTTAGGGACATCCCTATACCTTATAAATATCTCTAAGGATCTCACTAAAGTTCTCGCATCCTAGTTTCCAAAGGTTGACTAAACCTTTCCTCTGATACCAACTGTAGAGACCCGAAGCCTGACGTACATGGACATTACATTACTTTTGCGGAATACTTAGCACATAACAAAAACACATATACAAGGATCGTAATAGTTTAGTGTCTTTGGAAACTCGGAACGTAATCCTCTAATCCTGGTGAAAGATCTTCAATATCTCCCATAAAGATCTTCTTTTTTTTTACCTAAAATCTTTCTTTATATCCTGGGGAAAAGAAAACATAAAAGGGTGAGCTCAAATGCTCAGTAAGGGTAAACAAAAGAAATATCAATCACATCATATACATAAGAACATAGCTTTTGGAAATCATAACCTGCAAAAGAGTTCATAATATCATAACATGGGATAAATCATAGAAGTGAAATGTAATCCCAATAACTTAAAACATGAAACTTTGTGGCATACACACATAATCATATAGAATCATTTCTTGTTAGTCAAGACTCAATGCCAAGACTATCTTAGTGGACAAAGTCCCTTTCTGAACCGAGTTCACTCCTCGTTTCAGTCCTGTATCACTGAACCGAAATAACCTTCCGTTCCAGCCATGTCTATCTCATGAGATATAAAATCTTTACCCAATGCATTGGAGGGAGATATAGGTCCCACCCATCTTATAATGAATCCTTTCTTATGTGTGCCACATAATCATAAATCATACATCATCGCATAACACATGTAAAAAAAAATGGGATTCTTGAAACATCATGACATCATAAAACAATTCCTATAAGATAAAGGAATTCATAAAAATAATTCCATCACAACATGATCAAATCAATAAAAAATATAACCCTTTATTATCTTAGATGGAAAATAATTTTGATAAAACACTTGAACTCCATTCTTGAGGAAAATATCTTTTCTTATTCAAAAACATTTTTCCTTTCATAACATGTCATACAACTTTAAAATAAAAGAAGTTGATTAAAAATAAACTTGAAAACATGTAAAGGAAGCTTCTTTTAAGTAATGTTTTAAAAATCCATTCATGCCGTATAAGTTAAAAAAACATTCTTCGTACTTTTGTCGGAAAAGTCAAAAAGTACCTCGTACGGAAAAACGAAAAAAGATTCCTTTCATATTCTTTACTAAAAACTCACCTAAGGGTAAAATTGGATTTAAACTATTGCAAGTGGATGGAAACAATATTACATATTGAGGGAACATGGATGTGGATGATAAAATACACCCCAGTAATTACCAAAGTAAAAACAATCTCGGATAAAAGTGAGATTGTGATATTTTCCCTTACCTTAGGTCCGACTTGCTTTGTAAGTGTCCGAACCTCCTGTATAATGATTTAAATCATGTTATTGACTTATTACAGAATCATATTCATTGTTATGATATCATATATGGTTCACTTATGACATTATATTACCCGTTTTTTTGTAAATTCCATGTTAAAGAAGCATTTTGGGTAAAATCGTTTCATTTATCGTAGGTGTTTTGACTTGTTGTTCTTGACATCATTATTAATTATATCATGATTTACTTACTTCCAGAATATAAAATATGATTTATATATCATATATATTCAGTATATATATATATATAATAGGTAGATAAATAAAATGAAAAACACCGTTCATGGAGACGGTAGTCCGTACGTACGCATGAACGCTGTTTTCCTTTCCTTATTGTCTTGAAATGGAAGTAAGTAGATGACATAAATATGTATATATATACATAAATCCAGTAGCTTTATAATGTCATATATTTCATTATTATTTCTTATATATACTTTATAATCATTCTTAAATGGTTAACATGGAGAATGAATCTCATCGCGTCGTGGAGACGGTAGTCCGTACGTACGCACGAGCGATGATATCATTTCTATAAATATTGAATTGAATTTGAGTGGATTATAAAATATATCAGAATCAATATGATGTTGTAATAACTATGTATAGTTATTCTTTACACCATTATACCCATCCATGTAAGGTGGAGGTGGAAAATAGATTACACCACGGCGTGGAGACGGTATTCCGTACGTACGCACGCGCGGTGATTTCTTTTTCCGTAGGATGGATAGATGGTGAAATAGGGTTGTTTCATACTTATAATAACATATCAGTATACGAGTGATACTGATGTTATTACTTCATAATGAAACAACCTAAGAAGAAGAAGTGGAAGAAGAAATAAAGATGAAAGAATTGGTAACGGTAATTACCTCTTCTTTGAAGTGCCTCTTTGAGACCTCCTCTTAGGGCACTAGAATTGGTCTTTGGGGAAGACCAGAACCTCTAGGATGTTTCTAGGGAAGTGGAGAAGAGATTTTGGCAGGGGTTGGCCGAGCTTGAGTGCTCAAATTGGTGTGAGGAGGAGGGGGAGGAGGTGTCCTTTTATAGGGGAGGAGAGGGGCACCTTAGGAATATCTCAAAATATTATTTTATATTAAAGTCAAAATCGGTTTATAATGGTTCCAAAGGGTCTTATTTCTAAGCTAAAGTGGGGATGGGTCGAAATCCTATCAACCAATAGAATTTAGACAAGTTTAGGATATTATTTTAACCTTATCAATTAGATTTAACTCTAAGTTAAATAATTTAACTTTTACCATGTCTTTTTGTTTTCTTTCACTATATGGTTAATAAACTTACTATAACATGCCAAACGAACCCCAAATTGTTTATTATTAATATATATATCCTTATCTAAGTCATTTGGCCGAACCTTAGATTTTTAGGAATACAATAACAATTAATAATATAATATTTGATTTAAAAACTATTTTGTGGCAATTTTGACACTATTTGATATATGATTTTTGTGAAAGTCATAACATAATTAAATGTTCGAACCAAGTTGATTAAATCAACATTAATATATCATAGTAACCTAGAAAATTAGTGGAATTCATAAAAAATCTCAAATTACATTTATTTTGGTGTTTATAACATCAATTATGTCAATATTTCATTAATAAGATAATTACTGCATCATCGTTGTGTCATAAATAAATTAAATTATTTTATGTCTAAAAATTACAAATAAACTACCATCATGTAGGAAATCTTTTTATCTTTCTAATGAATATTTACAATTGAATTTATCCTATGTATAACCCCATATTAAAAATGATTTATTTATTAAACTTTGATTTTAACTATTTTAACCTTTCTTTAAATAAATTAATAATAAATGTCCTAATTTAATCCAAGTGGGCCTAAATGGTCATATTTTATTCCTAAGTTTGTTTTTGGTCGAATTACACTTGTACAATAGAATTAGGACATGTGTTAGGGTAATAGTAATATCATATTTACCCTTAGTTACCCTATTTACTATTAACCGCGGTAAAAAAAAGTAAAAAGTTACTATTCACCAAAAAATTATTTTCATCTCATTGAACCACATTTTAGTCCTTGATATTAACCGTGTCTCTCGGATTTTCGAAATTTCATTCACAAAAGCGGCAAAATTAAGTTTTATGAAAAATTCAGTTTTTTTAACTACCACTTAGTAGTTTCACTATTCATCAAAAATTGATGTTTTTCAGAACAATGCCAAAATTTCATCCTAAGCTATATTTCATATTCCGAATTCAAAAATGAAATATATTTTACCAAATTCATAACATAGAAGTTGCATTAATTAATTTTATAATTAAATCCCGTTGTTAAAATAAATAGCGTGTTTTTAGGAAACAATATATATCAAAAGATTGACACTTGATTATGTCTGGTTTAAATGTGAAATTACAACCAATGACCAACATTGTATTAAATTGTAAAAATATATTCTAAATATACTTTAAAACCACTCAAATTAATAATTTATCACTATTAATTATTTCGATTAAAAAAGTTGTTTTTAATTATAATTTAGTAATTTTCACTATTCATCAGAATATGAAAGTTATCCGAAAATTACCAAAATTTCACCTTAGGCAAAATTCGATACTCCGAATCCAAGAATGAAGTTCATTTTGAAAAATAAGATTTACAGAATTTTAAAAAGTGGTTATTACTATTCATAACGGCTAGTTTTAATAATATTTTAATAGCACATCGTTGTTTAGTGAAACTCGGTATTGCGTATTACACACGCTATCGAGGAAGGTCGCGATTGCGTGTAATGCAAGGCAAGACAAGGATGCGTGTTGTGCAAGCTCCTTTTGGTGTAGCGTACAACACAAGTCATTAATAAAATTAAAAGGAATATTTTTTTATAAAATCTTGGGCTGTTACAAAGCCCGCCTTACATAGGCCAGGGGCTGGCGACTAGTACCAAAGGCGTAAATCCCTATACTGGAAAGGCATTGCCTTTATAAAAGTAAAAAAACACAACAGAGTACGAATGTAAAGAAAGCACCAATTAAAAATGGATACACAAAGTAAGTGCTGAAAAGAAAATGGGCCGGTATACAAACCCAATTGTAAAGTATTGTACAACTGAAAAGCTATAACAACTACAGTAAAGTGAACAACTACTACTGATTTGTCCTCCGTGAACCCCACCATAAGGGTGGGTACAGATGGCCTCCTCTGCACCTTTGGTCCGTCCGTCCGCTCCGTGAATGTCTCGCCAAGTGGTCCACCTTCGGGTATCGTCCCGCTCCACAAGTCTCTTCCTCGATCAGTGTTGTCCATCGTCTGCATCCAACACAACGTAGTACAGGCATAGCCCGTGCAGGGATGAGTTTACGATACTCATTAGGTACCCAGAGACCCCTGAAGGTCTCCCAAAATCCACGAATGACAAACCAAAAAGAAAAGATAAAACCATGAAAACAATGAACCCTACTGAGGTATATTCCCATAAATATACCTAAGTTATCAACATCAGTTCGGCTCTAACTCTCGATCCTGAGATCAATCCAGTCCACATAGGAAGAAAGTCAATCACATCAATGATAGTGTTTGAATGTCAAGACACAGATCACATGGGTACACATCTTTCATATAGAGCTAGAGATGATCATATGCAGTCACTGATTCATTGTCTCTGCTGAACCCACAGAGGATTCCAATACAGTTATGATCGATACCGAACCCACGAAGGATTCAAGTATAGTTGTCGTCGCTGCAGAACCCATAGAGGATTCTAGTACAGCTTTCATCACTGCCGAACCCACGAAGGATTCTAGTATATTTGTCGTCGTTGTCGAACCCACAGAGGATTTCAGTATAGTTTTCGGCGTAGTCGCAGCCAGCTCTAGGGTTCCCGCACACTTCATGCTCGATTCCAGGAGGGTCCACTCCTCGAGCAAAGGGGTCGATACGTCAAATGTCACTAAGTCCCAAGTTGATGTATCCCGAAGTTATGTCTCGTCAAAAGCAACCCGACGAGACAGACGGCGCATCAATCAGACGCCCAGTCTGAGAGATATTGGCTTTTCTGTTCCAGGGGCCCGGTTGGAAATATGCTCGTTCTGATCCCGGTCGTTTTCCAAAGTCATCCAAACTCACATAGAGTATTTAAAAAGGACCGCCTCGTCATAGGGGTCTTAGTGCCACAGACAGAACGTCGATCAGACACACGATCTTTAAGTTATTCACGTTTAAGTGAAAACAGGCCCGATCCATAAAGCCCAGTGGGCTGGCGGGTCGGGTCAACCCGGTTTTGGCGGGTCCGACCCGGAAGAGGGTCGGACCGGCCCGGTGAATTACGTGGCATGGCCCGAGGGGGATGGCCCGGTCTGAAGAGGCTCAACCCGGCCTGAAGGGGCTCGTCCCGACCATGGTAGGCGGCCCAGCCCGCGCAAGGGTACGACCCTGCCAAGTGGAGCGCGGCTCGGCCAGCTGGCTGAGCGGTCTGAGGGGGGAGGTGTGGCACCCCACATTCCCGAACCTGCGGCTCCGCAGTCTTCCTTCGGACCTGCTGGGTTCGGTCAGCTGGTTCTCCTTCGACCGAGTGGCCCACGGTTGTGGGCTGCGGTTCTTCTGTACGCGGTCGGCGCGCGGATTCCGCCTTCTCCCATCGTTTCCTCTTCCAACGCGCCTCAATCGCAAATAAAGAGTCTATGGAGGGTCGTTGGGCCGTGTGCATTCGGCATGCACCCCCCACATTAGGCGGTAGAAATTAGACTAAGTCAAACCATATTTCTCAACAAAGAACAAGAACAATTTTAATCAGTTAAAATTGAAAATAATTCCCCTACCTCAAAAAGATGTCGCACGTCATCAAGCCGCGGAAGATGAATGTCGTGGTAGTCAGGCGTCACAGAAGAAAGGTGTCGATTCTGTTGATGTCAGAGGGCACTCGAAGAAGAAGCGTCATTGGCGACTTCACATTCTTCGAATCTTGGAGCGTGAATCGTCGAGGGAGAAATACGTTCTTCGTTGGAAGCATTCTTCGTCGGGAGAAGAATACTTTCTTTTTCTAATTGTCCAGATCTTTCCCAAGGTTTCCCAAACACAAAAAATGAACAAAATAAAATAATAGCTCACACTATTATTTTATTCACACGTCAATTGATTTAAAATTCAAACACTATAATTAATTAAAATGTGTTGCCAACTTAATTAGGAGGAAGCTGGTGAGGCTCCTTTTATTAAAAGAGGGGGAGTTTTCAACGAATTAAATAAGGGGGATTAAGGCAGTTGAAGAGGAGTTATGGGATGATGAAGGGTTTAGGGCATGTGTGGGTCCCATCTCACAAATATCCTCCCATGGGAGGTTATGTGGGTGTGGGCCCCACCACTAACTCCCCTTAGCAGGAAAATAACCAACCAACATAAATAAAATTGTTCACAACAATTTTATTAAACTTTTTTAATAAACCCCCAAAATTAACTTCTCCTTCCGAGTAAATGCAACAACAGTAAAGGTCCCCTTATGTGAATACCAGCGCTTTGAGTTTATTGGTTCCCTCGGATTTCAATTCCGAGCACCGGTTCAAAAGATAGAAAAACTTTCACGTACGTTTACTAAACATACCCAAAAAAAACTTCAAAAATTGATTCAGGGCACACTGGGCCTCAGAATCAGGTGACGTTAGAAACAATGGACTCATAAAATTCTAAAGAATTAAGAAAAAAAATTCCTTGAAATTTCTGGGTCTTTACAAAATAGTTCAATCATTCCACATCGATTATTGGAATGAAATAAACCCTTTCTTGGTCCATGAGTTAAACATTAGAAGAGGGCATTGACTAATAGAATTCCTAGGTTCCCCACATTTAATATAATGAACTAAAAATGGATCCCTGAGATATAAATTTATTTCCTTCCATCGTACTCTTCATTTTTTTCACATAAATTCATTACTATATTCCCTTATATTCCACACATAATAAAATTTCCTATTCCTATAATACATTATCCTTGGTATCTATTTCCACATTTCTAATGTGAATAGACTTATTTCCTCCATGTTCTCCACCACCCAGTACCTCAATAACCTCTATTATTATTTTCTTTGGTTAGTTAGAGAGTTGGTTAATATTCAAGTCTTTAATCATATATCAAGATAACTGAGCAGGAATTATCATGATATCTTCCACTCTATTCATCACCCCATTTTTTTCCCATAATCACCAAATCTTACATGATATTAAATGTTAGTAGGATTCCTTCTAGTCCTAGAAATTGAATACAACCATAAAACAAAGTGTGAGAAATAACAATCATAGTGGAAAACCATATAATAATTTATATGATTTCTAAATCATGAAACCTTATTTTCAATCTAAGACACCTTAGGTTTAACCTAGATCAATCATTATCATCATCTATTCAATTACTTCATGATGGTTCACAATGAAAATGTGAATTAACCTAAGCATATCTATATGGAGTGTCATACTAGGTGTAGCAAGGCCTATTGTTCCACACCATGTGTAGATTGAGTCAAAGACAAATGCACCCTTTTCAGAGTTATTACCCCAACGTAAAAATGTTTGAGATCCACATCCACATGTATTATACAGAACTTGATTTATTTCTAGAAAATACATATAATCTCTACATTATAAAGACTTTTTGATGTTATCATATTCATAGACTTACCCTCAAATTAATTCATAAGGCTATATCCCCTAAACTATGTTTTCCTAAATCATTTTTTGAAGGGTTCTACTAAGATTTATCTAATACTAACTATAAATTCCTAGACTCCACTAGCCTAGAATCAGTGGTTACTTTATGAAATCTTTATAAGATATATGTGGTTTCATCCCAAAGGACCGAATAGTTTAGTATTATTAGTAAACTAGATGCATACTTTTTCGCACATTACATTTGAAAGTATAAATCAAAACATAGTGGAAGTAAATAATATGTATTATTGAACTCATTTAAAGGTTCATTCTTCATATCATGGGGAAGGAAACAAAATAAGGGTGATATCAGATGCTTAGTAAGGTTTACATACAATATAATCTTTCATTAATCAATAAGGAATAATAAACATGGAAAGGTAAATAAATGAAAAAACCTGTAATTTAGTAAATATCATGATCATGAAATGCATCCATTGATATTATAAATGTAGTAATATTATGGATAATAAAAACTCAATCCTTAATGAAAGAAATTCTTAATATTGGAAGTCATTATCTCAGAAATAATGTTTTCCACTACATAAATTCATTTCTCAAAGGTAGTCTAATTTATTGGAAGGTACACACCAAAAATCCATATAATGTCATGTTACTGATTTTTCTAATGAGACATGTAAATGCATCAAGGGGTATCTATAATCAGGACCCACTAGTCACTACATCTCCAATGTATTCCACATATGTTGAATAATTAATTCAATTAATAAATGATATTCCTTATCAATAAATACTTGTATTAAGTAAATAATACAAATTTATAAATATTTTCCCAGTTAATCAAATAACTTTAAAAGTAAAACACAAAATTAATAAATGATATATGGTTTAATAAATAATCATATCCATGATAAATAATATGGATATTTAAGGGAAATATAATGTACACTTATCATAAGAAATTGAATGTTTCAATGGAAAGTTAATGCCAAAACTTTTTCTAGAAAAATTCATCATAAAACATCCATAAAAATAATAATGATGGTGTCATTACAACATATCCTCAGTGAATTACATGTAAAATAAAAGGGCATTTTCATGGATTAATTGTAATAATATAAAATTATCATTGGAATATTCTTTTATAAAATACACTTTTTATTTTAAAAATTCACTTTTAAAAACCAAAATATTTTAGAATATTAGGAAAACATTTTATTTGAAAAGAACCTTATAAACTTGTAAAAAATTCTTAAAATCATTAGTTTTCATGATGGAAGAAATATTATTTTCAGGCCTAGCATGTTAAAATAAAGATCCCCATCTAATTTTCTATAAAAATTAAATGAGTATTTTGTTTAGAAAATAAAAAGGAAGATTCATTTTAAATTTTTTTATACAAATACATGGGTAAAAATGTCTTCAAAAATTAATTAGATAATATTAAAAAAAATTAAATTTTTTTAAGGAAAATATGGATATGAAATAAAAATTATTTGTAGTTAAAAATATAAATAAAGTTATATTTTATTTAAAACATTTTCTCAATAATTTTAATTATCATTGAGATAAAAATGGAATTATTACTTGAAAATTTCATAAACAACCTAAGGATAAGAAAATGAATTTGTTTTATTATATAACAATAAAATAATTTCCTTCAATGGAAATTTAGGCATACAATACTGATTAATATGGGATTAATGTATAAACTCTAATTGTTTTATTAACTTTTGAATCATAACCCACATGAAAGGAATAACATAAAATAGAACATTAAATACCATTAATACAAAGGGATTAACGATATAATATATCAAAGGGGATGTATATTTACCTTATAAAAAATAGGTTCATTAAAAAAATATGTTTCAAAGGTGTGGAATTGAGAAAAAGTATTTTACAAAGATCATACTACTGAAGTGAAAGTTAATCAATGAATTGATTATCTATATCAAATACAAACCCACATAAAAAAGTAGTAATAAAACATAAAATAATAAAAATTAATTACAAAAATAATATTATAATATCAATTATAATCAATAATTAATATAACCCAATGAAAATAAATCTATTTATGAACCCCCTTACAACTTGGTAACATTCATGTAAAATCCCCTTGAATGAAACATTTTGAATTGAAATTAAAAATACCATGAAGTATTAATTATTCATTATATAACATGAAAAAGGGTCCCTATATACCCCATTTAAAATAAATGAGTATATAATATTAAAATATTCCTTAATGAAAGGGAATTGAGATGATATATCATAGCGTTGGTTAGACTTATTTCATATGTGTCTGAACCTCCTATATAGTAAATATTTATTTATTATGAATCAATTACCGAACCATACTATTTTGTCTTACATCTTATATGATTTACTTATTACAATTTACACTATAAAAAATCACTGGTTAGTGGAGATTTGTTAATGGTGGTTCTATTAACCATTGCTAAATAAATTTTGTTTAAAATATATATATAGCAGAGGTTTCTTAAAACTGCCCCATTATTTTTATTTATTTTAATAATTGGTAGAGGATTCCATTAAACTACTAGGAAATTTTTTCAAAAAACCTATTTTCTCCCCCTCTTATACTTCCTATGTATGACCTGACCCCAACCCCTATCCTCCCCCACTCCCCGCTTGACCCCCCCCAGACCTCCCTCCTTCATCCTCGGTGGTGACCCCAACCCTTGCGACCCCCCTCTGACCTACCTCTTACTAACGATGACACCGACCCCCCCGACCTCCCTCTCCCAGGTTCAGTTCCCATCATCCAAACCTCTTACGAATTATTTGGTCTTATTGTGTTGATTTAATGTCCCATGTTGTCAAAGTTGGAGATCAGAGGTTGGTTTTCTCTATTGCATAGTTAATTAAATTCATAAAAACTAATTTTTTACCAATTTATGCTAGGTTTTAGGTTCCTAATAAAATTATTATTTTTTTATATAAATCTATTTTAAAGGGAATCCATTTTTTAATTGTTTTCCATTGAATGTGGGTGTTTTTTATTTGAAAACATGTATTTTAAATTTATTTTTCGACTACCATGCGCACTCAACTTTTAATAAATAGTAGAATATATTTTATTATGTGATTTTATGAATTTAAATGTTTTTTTGGTTCTTGAAATAATTTTTAATAGAAACCTAGGAATTCAAAGGGTGTGCATGGATTTTTAAGAACCAATGTTGGGCTACCTTGAATATAGTGACTTTATGATGATCGAGTATTTGAGTTTTCAATGGAAATTTTATAAATATGTTTATCAATGTTTTTTCTATTAGAGAATCCATCCCTAAAAATTGTTTTATTGGTTATAAAATACATAATTAGAATCTATTAATTTATCTTCAATTTTGTCACAATAATTGGTGGCATAATAAAATTTGGTTATACCCCTATACTTCAATATGAATTGAACATCATGAGTGTTTTTTGCCTCAGTTTTATTCTTTTCACTACTTATTCTACTCTATGATAATGATTAACTCCATTAATTTATTTTTCCTTTGTTTTAATTCCATAATAAATTCTTAATATTGGGATTGTAGTTGGAATTTTATTCCCTTATTTAATAACTTTCTCCTAGGTAGAATATTCATATATCAATATTGTATAATAAGAAATTCCCATTATGAAAAAACCAATCCTAAAGTGTAAAAATGAAAAAAATGGGGTGAGAAAAGAAATGTATTAATAAATCAAATTTAATAATCCGCTACGTTCACTAGATACCTAGTAATAGTTTGAGAAACATGAAGTAATATTTAAGAATCATTACTTATCACAGTGGAAAAAATTTATAATTTTAAATGTTTTTATTTGAAATAACTAACTAATAAGGTGTATTAATATTCTAGTAAAATCCCCCCCCCCATATATTTTTTCATGAAATTTAGGCACACAAATATGATGAACTTAAATGGTAGAATGAAGTATAGTCACCTGTAACAAACTAATCTTTTTTTGATTATCAGTTTTATACATCCAATAGTGTGTGATATCCCAATAAAGCATAATTTTCATTCATATATTCAATGTGGTTCTCTTGGATTTAGTTGGACCATGGGAAATGGTTCAGACATTATTAAATATAGCTAATTTTTCAATGCAATGAACCCTCTTTAGTTACAACACTATGGTAGAATACACCATTATATTTTTATCGCATAAAAATAATACCATCAACATATAAAATATCAAAAACTAATACATATTTATCATCTTTAATCTAGAGGTTGTTTTCCACACTTCTATCAGTAAATATTAATTGTTTCAATCATGTATCTAACATAAAATATCATTCCCTTGAGTTTTATTCTAACCCATATTAATTCTTCATTATGTTTGATTATGCCTATTTGATTAAACATTTATATATTTATATTTGAATGTATGGGAGAATAAAATCAAATACCTATGGATAAAAGTTATATTAAGATACATATAAATACAACTTTATATTCCAATTGATTAGAAGAATTTGTAGAATGTGCAATTATAAACCGATCAGTGGATGGTAGAACAAAAAATATGTTTCTTGATTGTAAATTCAACTGATGGTTGAATAGAAACAAAATATATGAGAGTTTGATATAGAAACAGTTTCTTTTTGGATATTTATATTGGATTTGGCTTGCTGAATAAAATGTTATAGAAATTCAAATCGATGAAAATAATTCCTATGAAATACATAGTGTCCCGGAAGAAGAGAATTCAATTCAAAATTTGTTAAATGAAGAATTTGTTTTTCCAGAATAAAATGTCTAAAATTTCAATATATCTATAGAACCTAAAGTTAAGCCTTAGTGGGTTAATATTGCTTAAGATTTCAGTGACTAAAAAAATATTTAAAATGAATTAATTAAATATGGACAGCTAGAACTCTATAATGTGGGTTCCATGTATTAAAAGTCATATTTTCTACTTAAGTTGTATCATATCTACTGTCTTTATGGAATTACTAAAAAATAAATTTCCATGATTTTAGAGTTTCTTCTTGATTAATTTAGTGAAGCTAAGATCCCTACATAATTCAATGAGATGAATAAATTCATCAACCAACTTAGACTTGATTATATATATATGCATCCACTACCTAATGATTTAATACTTTATTATGTAGAAGAGTATGATAGAGAAGAATCTGTAATATGTCATACAAGTAGTTGGGAGTCAATAAACAACAGTGTGAGTATAAATCAATGTAACCCTAGAAATAAATATAAGTAGGAAACTCATAAAATGGTATTGTGTTACTTTCCTATAAAACCATGCGTGAAAAGATTAATCATGTCATCTAAGACTGAAGATGACATGAAGTGGAATTCTCAGGATAATAACGATGGCTTGATGAGACATTCAAAAGATTCAACATCATGGAAGATATTGGATTCACTATATCCGTATTTTTCTTTAGATTATAGGAATGTATGTCTGGGATTAGATTATGATAATTTTTACCCGTTTGGTACTTTATGTACTAATCATATCATTTGACCAGTTGTTTTGATCCCCTATAATCTACCTCGATGGATGTGTATGAAAACTAATTTTTTAATAATTTTTATGATTATTCCTAGAAAGAAATTTCCTGGAAATGACATTGATTTATACCTTCAACCTCTAATAAATGAATATTTAGAATTATGGGATTAAGGTATGGAAACATATGGTGCTTATTTGAGACAACTATTCCAAATTCATGCTTCTTTAATGTGGATAATTAGTGAATTTCCAAGACTAGTAAATTTATCCTGTGAGAACACTCATAATGGTTTGGATTGTACAATTTGTAATTTTTATTTTGAACCTCAATGATTACCTAATTTCAGAAATTGGTGTTTTATGTTTCATCATAAACTTCATTATGCTTCTCAAAAATTTTGGTTTAACAAGACACAATTAAATGGAGTTAATTAAATGATAAAGTTGAATAAGGTGTTATCTGGTTCGAAAATATTGGGATAATTAATGAATGTTATTGAATAATTCAGAAAATGTCATTAGTTTAAATAAGGGGGGAAAGGGTATGAGGTATTGTATCTGAAGAAGCTAGAACACAACAATGAAATAGAAAAAGTATATTTTTCAAACATCCTTATTGGGTTTTTAATTTGATATATCATAATCTTAATGTAATACATATTGAGAAGAATGTATGTGATAATGTAATTTTTATAGTACTTAATGAGAAGGGTAAATCAAAGGATCACCTTAATAATCATAATGATTTTGAGTCAATGAATATAAAGCATGGTTTTTGGTGAAATGATAATGTAAAGTACCCTTAATCTATTTTTAAAATAAAAAATCATGAGAAATACATATTCCATCAAACTTTAAATAATGTAAAAGTGCCATATTGATATTAGAGTAACATATCAAGGTGTGTTGACTTGAAAAACTGAAATTTACATGAATTTAAAATTCAAGAATCACATATTTTGATAGAACAGTTATTTATGTTTCATTTACAGAAAACATTACCTAACAAATATAATGTTGTTGTAATTAAGTTTTGTACCATTTTTAGAGAGCTTTGTGGAAAAAAATCCAACAGAGGATAATAAACTTTAAAAAATATTTTCATTGAAACTATGTGTTTGGTATATGTTATTTTTTACTTCATTATTTAGAGTCTTGATTCATTTGACTTTTCATTTGGTTGAAGAAGCTAAACTTGGTGGATCGATATAATACTGATGGATGTTTCAAATTGAGAGGTATGTTGATATTTTTTTTACTTGGTGAATTGGATTTCAAAAAATCATAGAATAATTTTTTTAATAATTTTCTTGTTTTTAAATAAGTTTTATCATAAGAATCTGAAAATCAGTCATCAATATTTCAATTTATTGGATTTCTAATTGGAAAGGGGTCAAATTTTACACTGACTAAATTAGAGTTGGTAGAAGTACATAGATATGTGATACTCAATAGTGTTACTGTATATCCATTTATTGAATTATTTCAACTGCAATCAAAGAGGTGACTAAGGGGTCAAGCTCAGAATGAGAAAGAATTAACAAAAGAGGTTAATAAGGATATCATTGAATGGTTAACCCATCATGTATGTATATACTCATATTCATATTATTGATGTGTAGTTATTTTTTCTTTGGTAAAAGTAACAGATTATATCATTTTTTCTAGATAATGAATATAGAAAATCAAGTAGAAATATCAAATGATTTGAAGTATTTAGCTTGAGGTCCTATAAGGAAATCTAAGAGATTTTATGCCTACAATATTATTGGCTTCAGGTTTCATACAATTTGTCATGAAAAAGACTTGAAAACTCATAATAGTGGTGTATTTACATTTTTAAAGGTGGAATAATATGGTAATATGATTGATATAATTGAAATAAACTATCATGTCTAGTTTTCAGATGTCTAATTAAAATCCAAGTGGTTCAACATTGATAGGGGTATAATGAAAGTTTTGTTACATTTTACTTTTTTCAACTTCTTTCAATTGATAGATATAGGTGAGCATGCAGAGCATGATTCAATTATCTTAGTTTAAAAAGAAAAGAAATTTTTTTATGTGGATGATGAAATAAAAAAAGGTTGGACTTTTTTTATATACATAAATTAGGGATACTTATATGATATGGGTAGTGAATATCAATTGGTTCTTTGTGATAGATAAACTCATGACCAAAAAATATAGAACAGTTATTTACTGACAATATCTAAATAGTAAAACTTGAAAAAGAGGGTGAAAATGAAATACTCATCGCAATGGAGGTTAATAATAATGAAGATAATGAAGATGAAGATAATTGAATGTGTAAATTGCTAATGAAATTATATTAGAACTTCTCATTGTTATTTTTTTTGTACATATGAACATTTTTCTATTATTTATTTTTCTAAGAATTTAATTTTTGATTATTTATATATCTAATATACCTTAACCATTTGAAATAAAACAATTTCAAGAACAAAAAATAAAATTATTGCCAATTAGTATCTCACAGAACGCCACCATTATTGTTATCTTATTTGGATATTAATGATTCGTTGTAACTAAGACTACTATTGAGCCATCTACATTCCCAGATTTCATTCATAGACCACTACCTGATTCACCTTTGGTGATGGATTAGTTGGTCACCCCTCCATATTGGAGATATCATAGGGTTATCATTACTGGTATGTATGATATTTTTCAAAAAAAATACAACATATTTTATTAATTGTTTAATGTATTAGTCAAATAGATAAAGACAATCATATAAGGGATGTAAATATGAACATAGCTAATGTATGGGACCTAAAGGACTTCAGGATTATCATTCCATTTTATGAGTTTGGGGTGCCTAATGGTGACTCTTCATAAATATAAGGTCAAATTATTGGGAATATTACTTGAGATACAATGAGTTTTTCCATTAATTATAAATATTTGAGGTATATTTATACATCTTGGAAAATGAGATATTTTATACTCAATTAAAGGTAATATTAATTTGATATTACTTGATAGCTAATTCAAAATACATGAGTAATTTTTTTTAATATACTTATAAAATGTTATTTTTTTATCCCAAGATGTTTTTTGATTGTGATGTCCCTAACTTTGTTTCACTCCCATGGACTTTGCAAAGACCACATACAACATACCTAAAAAATAAAATTATAGTTTTATAAAGAAAACACACCTTTTGAGTTATACCAACCACATATTATTCTATATTGATGTGTGGTCTATTCCGACACATCACAAATAAATTATAGATTTTTATCCATATGTTTGAAAAACAAATATGAGCTTTTTTTCTCAGATTTGACTCACTAAACACTTATGAAAGGTACAAAAGACTTTAAAAAACGTTTCAAGGGATTAATCAAGGATAATAAAGTTGGATAATCCTAAAATAATAAGACAATGATAGTATATTTAATTGTGAAATGTAGGAACGGATGGCACATCACTCCAAATGAAGGTTTTCCTATTATGGATGTAAAAATGTTTTTTTGTTTTAAAACACGAAAAGGTGCATGGAATTCTCAAAACCAGAAAAATGGTATTGGGATGTCATTAAATCATGGGAAAATGATTGTAGATTTAATTTTCAAATGTTGGAACTGATGGCATGTCATTCCAAATGACATTTTTTCTGTAACATCCATAAATGCATTTTTAGTGTTTTAAAACACTAAAACATGCATGAAATGATAAAAAACATGAAAAAATGTCATATTTTTCTGAAATCAAGGGAAAACCATGTATTAGTTGTTTTTTACATGTACGTGTAGACAACACATAAATATGATGTGCAATGTGATCATAATTACTCGATAAACAGTTATGAAAGGTACAAAAGCCTTTAAAAACAAGTGTCGGGAGGTCAAAACTAGGGAAATGATGTTGGATAATACTGAAATAAATTTAAAATGACAATATATTTAGTTTTTAAATTTAGTAACTGATGGAACATTATTCCAAAATATGGTTTTCCTGTTTTGTCCATAAATTCATTTTTAGTGTTCTAAAATAGTGAAACGTGTGTAGAATAGTAAAAACTAAGAATAAACATCGTATTTTCGTGAAATCTAGGGAAAAAACATTGATTTAATTTTTAAATATAGTAACTGATGACACAGCTTTCAGAGTGACCGTTTACCTGTTATGGATGTAAACATATTTTTAGTGATTTAAAACACTAAAACATGCATGGAATAGTCAAAACCAGGAAAATGACATCAGATTGTCCAAAAATTATAGGAAAGGTCCATAGATTTAATTATGAAATGTAGGATATGCAAAAAAAATATTCTGAGTAACAGTTTTCTCATTATGGTTCTAAACACGATTTTGGTGATTCAAAACACTAAAATGTGTGTGTAACAGTCAAAACCAGGAAAACAACATTGGATTTTCCTGAAATCCGGGGAAACAACCATAAATTTTATTTTGAAATGTAGAAACTGACGACACATCATTCTGGGTAATAGTTTTCCGGTTTTGTTCGTAAACATGTTTTTGGTGTTTTAAAACACTAAAACGTGCATGGAACTTTAAAAAACTATAAAATGATGTCAGATTTTCCTGAAATCAAGGGAGAAAACTTTAGATTTCATTTTTTTATGAAGGAACCAACAGAACATCATTCAAAGTGACAGCTTTCATGTTATGGTTGTAAATGTGTTTTTATTGTTTTAAAACACTAAAATGTGCGTAAAATAATCAAAACTAGGCGAACAATGCTTTATTTTATTGAAATCATGGGAAAACCATTGTAGATTTAATTTATAAATGTATGATCATAAAACATGTCATTCTGAGTGATATTTTACCTATTCTAGAAGTAAATGAATTTTTACTATTTTAAAACACTAAAACTTGTGTGTAACGATCAAAACCCTGAAAACAACGTCTTATTGTCCTTAAATCAAGGTATAACCACCAATTAGTGGTTTTTTATTTGTACGCATAGATAACACATCAATACGATATGAGTTGTGATCATAATTACTTGTTAAACACTTATGAAAGGTTCAAAAGCCTTTAAAAACAAGTTTCAGGGGACCAACCCAAGGAAGTGATGTTTGATTGTCTTCAAATAAGAGAAAAATGACCGTATATTTAATTTTAAAATATAGGAATCAATAACATGTCATTCCAAATGGAAATTTTTCTTTTATGTCCACAAACACAGTTTTAGTGTTTCAAATCACTAAAACATGCATCGAATGGTCAAAACTAGTAAAATTTCGTATGATTTTCAATAAATCCGGGGAAATTACTATAGATTTAATTTTGAAATGTAGGAACCAACAACATGTCATTCCGAGTGATGGTTTTACTGTTATTTTCTTAATTTCATTTTCAGTGTTCTAAAACACTATAACATGTATGGAATGGTCAAAATAAGGAAAATGAAATCAAATTATCCAGAAATCAGTGGAAAATGACCTTATATTTAATTTTCAATTTTAGGAACCAACAACACATCATTTCAAGTGACAGTTTGAATTTTATGGCTGTAAATGCATTTTTAGTATTTTAAAACACTAAAACATGCTTGTAATGGTCAAAACAAGAAAAACAATTTCATATTGTCCTTAAATCATGGGAAAACAACTGTAGATTTAATTGTGAGACTGCACATCATTCTGAGTGATGGTTTTTATATTTTAGTCGTAAAAGCATTTTTAATGTTTTAAAACACTAAAACATGCATTGAATGGTCAAAACCAAGAAAATGTCATTATATTTTATTAAAATCATGTGACAACAATTATAGAGTCAATTTTTAAATGTAGTAACTGACAGAACATCATTATGAGTGGCAGTTTCCCATTATGGTTGTAAATTTGTTTTTAGTGTTTTAAAGCACCAAAACATGTGTAGAATGGTAAAACTAGGAAAAAATGATGCATTATCCAAAATAAATTTACAACCACTATATATTAAATTTTGAAATGTTGGAACTGACGACACATCATTCCGAGTGATGGTTTTCCTATAATGGTCATAAATGTATTTTTAGTGTTATAAAACCCTAAAACATGAGTGGAATGGTAAAAACCAGGAAAACGACATCGGATTTTCATTAAATCATGATTCAATAACTATATATTTAATTTTTCAATGTATGGTCTAACGACACATCATTCCTAATGATGGTTTTCCTGTTATGTCCATAAATGTGTTTTTAGTTTTTTAAAACACTAAAACATTTGTGGAATGGTCGGAACCATAGAAAACAACCTCATATTGATATGTAATCATGGGGAAACCACTAATTAGTTGTTTTTGAATTATATTAAATTATATGATATCAAAATCATTAAAAATCATTAATTAAATTTGAACCAAACTGCACATTGCTTTAAAAATAAATTAGACTATTTACTTATCCCTTTTTTGGATCAAGTGTCAAATCTTATCTTAAATAGCTATCTTTCTATTTTCAAAGTGTTTTGAATTATAAATTATTATTTTATGTTAAAATTATGTTATTTTATTAAAAAAATAAAAAAATTTGTGTGCAGTATTCTGAATATATTTTGTGTCTTTTCTCTTTTTCATTTCTTTTCCTAAATGTTCTGGTTTTCATTATAGATGGCGGATTCTGACAGTAGGTGGAAGGTTGACTGTTCGGATCCATGAAATTATTCAGAAGGTAGTCGTGATGGTTCTTATTTTCCATGGTATGTTAAAATTTAATCAATTATTCTAATATAATTCTGATATATTATGTTAAGTTTTAATTTTTATTTCAATTTTTCTTACAGTTGATGAAATGATGTGTCTAGTTTCAGTTGATAAGATGATGTGGAGGGAGAAAAAAGCATTATATATCATTATATGGATGTATATAGGACATGGGTTGTTGTTGGACATATTTTGTTTGAATATATTGATGACTGAGGTATTGTTTGATGTATGGGGTAACTGGGACTTAGGTTATGATGACTATGATTGATTTTATCATTGTGGACATGTGACGTGTGAATTATGGGTTTATCATATATTTATTTTTAAGTTCAATTATTTCATTTTTTATATATTTTTAGTTTTTTATTAAATATTTTTAAAAAAATAAAAGAAAATTTAACAGTGGTTTTTTGTAACTATCGCCAAACATATATTATTTTATGTATTTTCTGGTGGTTCATATTACTACTGTTAAATGCATTACGGTGCTTAATTTAATTTTATTAATATTCTCAGTGGATTTTTTAATTAATAAACCACCAATAATTAAACATTAAACTGCCAATAAATTTTCCAAAAACAACACTTAAAAAACTGCCTCGAAATAAAATAAACCGCCACTAATTGACTAGAAATTGTGCAATACATGATGATTTATGAACCTATGATAAAAAATTTTGTGGAGGTTTAAACTTCCTCTATACTAATAAATAACCTCCACTAATCGTCACTTTTTTGTATAGTATTATCACCCGTCTATTAACAATTATTTTTTAAAATCACTATTTTGGGTAATAACTATTTCATTTTGAATATATATTTTGGTTGGGTAATTTCTTTTCATGTACTTTGATCATGTTTTCATGATATCTATAATTTTATCCATGATATAAATATTTCATATATTCATTATATAAGTATTTCTAATAATTTAGAAAATTTAGAGAGTGAAAATGAGTTACATCGTCCATAGAGACGGTAAGTTGTACGTTCACATGAATGTTGTTTTCATTTTTTTAAAGATGTAAAGAAATAATGGTAAATAATAATTCATATTTCAGGAATAATTATTATATCATTTAGATCATTATTTTTATCAAATCCATCCTTATTTTCATCCCTGTCAAAACAAAAAAATCACATCTCTTCGTGGAGACAGTAATCCACCCATAATCACGACTTACATTATCATTTTACAAAAGATTTTAAGGTAATAAGATAGATTTGATATTATAATTCTATATTTATTTAAGTCCATAATTATATCCATCAATGAGAGGTGGTGATGGAAAATGAATTGCATCACTTAGTGTGGTGGTAGTCCGCCCTACACACGATCGATGGATTTGTTTCCCATTTGATGGAAACACGATTAATATAGGGTATTGAATCAATATAATAGAATCTTAGTATATTATAGATACTGGTGTTATTATATTTTAATTATTAATTCATGAATGAATGTGGTGAGAAAATAAGTAAAAAAATAAATATCTTAGTGTAGGCAACTACATTCAATTTGAAAAAACCCCTTTTGTATCACATATTAAGGACCCTAGGGTGGTATTTTGGGTATACCCTCGTCTCTATAACATGGATAAGGATGTTTTGGAAAGATTTTTCCAAGGTTTAGTTTATAAAAATTTCATAATAGGTGTGAATAATTGAGGGAAGGAGATCCCCTTTTATAATTGGGGAGGACTGGCATTTCAGTAAATACTTGAAACTATAAAATAATGGGAAGCCACTCTAAACTCATGTGATTCCAAAATTGATAAATAAATGAATTTACAGATTACATTTTCAAAAAGACCAATACTACATTAAATAAACATGTCTTAAAATTTTATTTCTTCAACTTCTAATGTTACTTACTTTTATCATTTTAGTTTTCACCACGATAACTAATTTTTTTTATTTAGTTAGGTAATTCATCATTTAAGACTAAAAATGAGCCTTATTAAATAATTTAGACATAACTATTCTAAAGAATAAATCAAATTTATTTAATAATATTCTTATGTGTTTGGAAAATTATTTTTAAAATTGGTGTATGTAAAGCACAAAACTCTGTTTTAACCTTGACCGCAATAATTATTTTTAACATTTCGTACGATTAATTTTGAATACAAATTAATTTTTTTATATTATTTAACATTAATTATAATTATTAAAAATAATTAATCAATTTAATCAAATTAAACTCACATAATTGGTGGGATTTAATTTAAAAATAAATTCGATAGCGTGGCAAAAATGCAGAATCCAAAGAAAAGTTTTCTTAAGTACAAAAAGTTTATTGATCAAATTTAAACATAAAATTGGTTCTATTTATAAAAATTAGATTAAAAATAATATAATAGAACTAATTTTACATTTAAAACAAATTTAAAAAAAATTAAAATTGTAAATTCTTTCAATTAAGCGGCAGTTTTCAATAAAAAAATACTTTTCACTATTTATTGAAAAATTAGCCTTTTCATAAAATTATTAGAAATTAAATCTACCATAATTTTGATATTATTTTTTCAAAATGAATTTAATTTTTTCAAATACATTTTCAAAAATTGGTTATAATTAATTTGAAAATAAGTGTTCATAACATGACGGAACCGCTCTTTTGAAAAATACAGTTTTTAGGCATAAAATGGGTTTAATATTATCGCATGGTTATAAAAAAATATAAACTATTAAAAGTTTTGATGAATATATAAGACATAAATTTCATTAAAATAATTCAATATTATTTATTAATTTAATTTATTAATATAAAAACACATTGCGTGCAAAAACTGTTTTTTTAAAAAACATTCCTTTTACTTAAAATGATTTATTTTTCAATTATAATCAATTCATAACCAATGAAATTATTTTATAAATTTATAGACCATATAATTTTCATTATTTATTTACTCTTATTCATATCATCCAATTTAATGGCAAAATTATAATGGTCATATTTAAATGATATATTTCACAGGTCGTTTAAGCTCGGCGTTGCTTTTCAAGTGCTATTAAACCCAATGTTATTCTTTTAAAATATTAGTGTGTCAAAAAAAAATTAATATAAATATATTCATGATATAAAATATTAAATTCTAATTATATACAACTCATAAATATAAATTGGTATAATACCAAATATGTCTCAATGGAGTGGAAATTGAGTGGAAATCTCTTATAATGATAATTCCATTAAACTACGTATCTATCAATGAATTGATTATGTGTATAAAATTTAATTCAAAACAAAAATATTGAAATAAATAATTAAATAATCAAAATACATTACACACATAATCTTAGAATATCAAATAAAATGAATAATTTATGTAACCTAGTGAAAAGAAATTGAGTTATGAAACCCCTTACTATTATGTACTTTTAAGTCAAAACCCCTTGGATGAATTAATTTAATTGAAAATTAAAATAACATTAATTATTAAGGATTAATTATATAATAAAAAAAATTTCAATATATAAACCTTATAAAATAAATTGGTGCATAATATTGAAATATGCATCAATAAAAGAAAATTGAGAAATAATCCCTTACATCAGGTTCGACTTCCTTCGTATGTGTAAAAACCTCCAATAGATTAATATGGATTTATTATATATATATATAATAAATAACCATAATAATTTTTAGAAAACCTTATATTATAAACATATGATATTTTATCACCCATCTATAAACAATTCTCTGTTAAAATCATTGTTGTAGGTAACAACTGTTTCATATTTTCATATATGTTTTGGTTTGGTAGGTTAGGTCCTTTTATTTTGATCATGGTTCCATAATATCAAAAATTTTAAAAATTATATATATTATATATATTTTTATATATGTATTTATAATAGTTCATAAAAATTATATATAGAAAAATGAGGTATACCATTCATGGACAGGGTAGGTCGAACTTACGCATGAATGTGGTTTTCATTTTTATATGGATGGAAATATGGAAAGTTAGATAATAATTTAAATTTATAGAATCATTATTATCTCATATAAATCATATATTTTCATAAAATCAATCCTTATTACCAACTATTTCAAAATAAAATGAAAAACTAATTATATCTCTTTGTGGAGGTGCCAGTCTACACTTATGCAAGAGCAACGTTATCATTTTTCAATTGATTGTAAGGTAAGAAATAATACATGATATTATAACTAAATAAATATATTTATTTCAAAAATAATATATATATATATATATATATATGAAATATATAATTATATCATGCCTCTAGAGGTCCTGATAGAAAAATAATTACATCAATTCGTGAGGTGGTAGTCCGTCGTACACATGATCGATGGTTTTGTATCCCATTTGAGGGAAGAGGAAATGGATATAGGTTATTCCATAAATATAATAAAAAATATTATATGGGAGATACTATTTTAATTATATTTTAATTGTTAATACATTAATGAATGTGGTAAGACAAAAATTAATAAAATAAATAGCTTAGAGAAGATAATTACCTTTTCTTAGAAAATCCACCTTTATATCTCTTATTAATGACCCTAGAGTTGGTCTTTTTGGAATTCTAGTAGCTCTAAATTGTTTATAAAAATAATTGGGATAAATTTTTATAGGATTGGGTCATGATATATGTCTTTAGAGGTGTGAATAAGTGAGGGGAGGGGTTCCCTTTTATAATTAAGAAGTAGATTTTTTTCTATATACCAAAAAAACTATTCAATAATAGGAAGTCAATATCTACCAAAGTACCTATAAAATTAATAAATAATTTATTTTATGGAAAATAATTTTTATCCACACCTCAAAAACTAAAAATAAACATGGTTTAATCATGTTATTTCCCTTACTTTCAAGGTTACATACTTTTACTATTTCAAATTTCCCCATAGTGACATGTTTTTTAACATCAGAAATTTACTAATTAATCCAAAAAATATAATTATTCATAATAGATAAATTATACCCAATAATTATAAATATTAAATCAAATTTATCAAATAAAAATCCTATGTGTGTGTATAATTACTTTTAACACAAGCACATGTAACATGCAAAACGCTATTTTAACATTAACTGTGGAAATTAATTTTTACTAATCTTAATATTAAATATGGTGAAAGATTAAGATAAATATATTTCATAATATTAATTAAGATAATTTAAAATATTTTAACTTTTTTTTTCAAATTCAATTCACATAAGTGGTATAATTTAATTTTAAACTAAACCATTAATTGCAATGAACGAACGATTTTTTCAGAAATCATTTTTTCACGCATAAGATGATCTTATGTTAACTATTAGACTATTAATAATAATTATAGGGATATAAAATAAAATATTTAGATATATAATATTTAAATTTTACTTAAATAATTCCCCATTAGTGGTTAATTTAATTAAGAAAAATGAAGAAACATTATTCACATAAAAAGAGTTTATAGAAAAAAAATGTGTTTTTAATCATAAAAATAGACTTATACCAAAATTTGTTTTATAGATGATCAAAATATAATTAATTAGATTAAATATATCTAAATAATAATTATTTTACTTTGAAAGAAAATTTAAATCATTATCTAACTTTTAAATTACCTAATTTATTAAAAAAATGAGAGTTGAAGAAAATGATATTTTTCAATATTCACTAAAAATCACCCTTTTCATAAAAATAAAAAAAATTCAACCTATGTTAAATTTGTAATTTTTATTTTAAAATTTTAGATCATTTTATAAAATAAATTTTATCAAAATTTTCAAATTCTAATTTTAAAATAAGTGCACAAAAAGTGACAGAACCGCTGTTTAGAAAAATACTATTTTTAAGCATAAAAATGAATTTATTCTTTTCTCATACTTAGAAAAAATATAAGATAAATGATACAAAAATTATTTAATATAGAATATACAAATTTTATTAAAATGATTTAAAATTGAAAATAATTTAATTTATTATGATAAAATCACATTTTGTGCATAAAAATACTTTTACAGAAAAATATGTATTTAAATTTCAAATTATTTTTATTTTCATTTATAATAAATTTATAATCATTGAATTTATTTTATACATGGTTAAACGATTTATTTTTCAAAATTTATTTAGTCCTATTTATATCCTCCAATTTAATGGCTATGTTATAATGGTCATATTTAAATAATGTATTTCACAGGTCATTTAAGATCAGTGTTGTGTGTCTTATTTGCTATCGAACATAATGTTCTTATTTTAAATTCTTGGGGTGTTTTAGAACTAAAATGAACCAAATAACATAATATAACCATCAAAATTCATACTTTTAATTTTAAGATAATAATAGAGGTAACTTCAATATGAAAATAATTTATAACTAAAATAAATTTATTTTTAATACTAATGCATTAATAAGATAAATGTGACTGAATGGATAATAAGATCATTTAATAAGATAAATATATGTTCCTCTAAATCTGTATTTTTATTCACAATATTTTAATAAATTTTATATATTATTTAAAAAATATATTTACGATATGAATAATAGATTAGTACTAATTTAATTGGTAATTGATGCGAAATAATAATAAGAATAATTAATATCAAAAAATGTTTTTTCCAATTACAAATTTCTTTTACATTATATTTTATATTTCTATTTAAAATTTAAATTCCTAAATTATATAATATTAATTTGAAAAAATAAAAAGTTTTTTATATTTATAATTTCAATATTCATTTAATATAATTTCTATGTATTTTTATGAAATAATTGAAATTTAGGTGAATAATAAAAAATACCAATTTTTCTAAAACAATCACTTTTACTATTGTATCATAATACAATAATGGATTAAATTTTTTTGAAAATATATATATATAATATATATTTATAAATTAAAATAAAACATTAAAAAATAGTATATTGAATTTAAAAATTCTATGTCTATTATTTTGCAAACTTATATAATATTTTAATTTAAAAAATATTTTACTCACCATATTGAAAATTATTTTTATTCACATGTAGAGATTAAATATAAAAAGGATTTTATATTTTAGATCAACATGTTCATATTATATAATAAATTTCATTTCATTTTTAGGCATAAAATTATGATTATTAAGATTAAAGTTAATAGTCGTGATAATTGTTAAAGGTTAATTTTCAATAAATTGTTTTATTAATTTTTTTTAATTTTTTATATAATAAAATAATATATATATATAATGAATTTTATATTTTTTTACACATATATAAAAATATATTATCCCGAATTTAATAACTTCTTAATGTTATATAGGATTAACAACACTTAATGGTTAAATCCTTGTTTTTCTAGAAAAACTGTTTTTTATATACTATATGTAATAATTTAATAGTATATTTTCTCATATTAAAAAATATTTAAATTAAATAGAGGTAAAACTTTGTTTCAAAACACCCAAATTTTGTGATATGGTTTATCTTTACTTTTTAGTAAAACCTAATTTTTTTATAAACTAGTTACCATGGTAAAAACCAAAATGGTATAGTGTAAAAATATAATGGTATATGACTCAAAACATTTTTAAAATAGTTTTTAAATCATGTGTTTTATTATTTCTCTACACACACCCCAAAACACACAATTTTGGACTTATTTTGGACCATTTTCCCTTTAATATTTTGATGACATCATTGAGATGTAATGGGTATTTACAAAAATGACATTTTCCTCAACATATAAAAGGCGTTCCTCACCACCCCTTCCAGGACAGTATATTTATTTCTTTCTTCTTAAACTATCCCCAAATTAAATCTAAAATAATTATATTTTACATCCATAATCCCCTAACCTCTATAATATTTCCTAATCCCTTAATTTCCAAAAATACTTTTAGTAGAATGCTTGAGCTCTCAACATGAGTAATTATAAATCCTTTCTATTTTATTCTTAATCTTCTTATTCCATCTAAAATATTCTCTATCCAATAATTTATTACAATATAATTACTATTAATTTTATTAATTTTATTATACTAATATAATATCACTCTTCTACCACTTTTAAAACCCACTTGAAAAATAAAGATGGCGTCATGTGTTTGGACGAACTATTGCCACCATGAATAATGAGTTCAATTTGTCATAAACAATTTACATAGATGATTATAAATTGTTATTTACTGAAGAAATATTATATTTTTAACGTGAATAATATTAATAAATTATAAATCATTTTATTTTTATACCCCCTGATGTTATATGAAAAATGAAAGTGTCGTTTGTGTACGTGATGATTACCGCCTCCATGGAAGGATTTATTTTGTTTTCCCATTACCACATAACATGGATGAATTTAAAAATATTTTTAATTTATAAAAAATATATTTATGACACTAATAATATTATGAATTATAATATCTTACATTCTATAAGTGGTCTTAATAATAAACAGTTATTGTAAATTCAACCACATTAACCAAACAAACCAAGACACCTTTCTTAATTTTAATCCATTTGGGGAAAACCTATAAAAATGAATAATTTTTTTAATAATTGAAAAATATACATAAAAAATATACAATTTCTTGATCTGAAACTATTTTACAAAACTTTTTACAATGGTCAATATACTAATAAACTTTCCAAAATATTGACTGTACCACCTCAAGTAACCTACATAAGAGAAAACTATTTAATAAATTAATAGGAAAATTTAATAAATAAAATCAATAAATTAAAAAATATATGAAAAAAATCTTAATAATTTTTTAATAAACTTAATTTAATTTTTTCAATACATTAGGAAAATGTATGGAAAAATAAGGGCCTAAGGTAAGGATTTTTTGGATCTTAATTTTGTTTCATTAAAATATGAATTGTATTCACCACCCATCTCTTTTTAGATTTTATATATTAGACATGGATTGGTTTTTTAAATGAATTTCATTAAATATATGGTATTTAAAAATCCATATCATGTTCTACCTTCCATTTATTTTCAATTCAAAACACTGCAATGTTGTAGGGGTTTTGTTTAACTCAAACTCTCTTTCTTTGAATTATTATGTTTCGTCTTGAACATTTTACTTCTATGATTTATTTTCTCCATGATAATATTTTATTTCATGTTAATTTATATTTTGATTTGGTGAAAAATATTTTTTAAATTCAAATATTTCACCATTATGACTTACTTCATCAAAAAGTATATCATTACTAATAATAATTCTCATTCTACTTAATGATGGTTTCCCCCACCTTGTCCATAATTTCTCTTCCCACCAATGTTATACTTTTAATTAGAAACCTAATTTTGTTTTATCTAATTTGAAATTTAAATTTTACTTGTCATATCCTCAAAATAATTCATTACTAACCTCTTTTATGATGAGGGATTTCTACAAAGGCATTTTAAAACATAAAAATTAATCTTTTGAACAACCCTCATTTTTTTGGGTTAGGTGTTCACTTTATTTTTCTCACTTTTTCCTTTATATTAATCTCATGTATCTCATACATATTATATATATATATATATTATTTGCTTATATACCTAATTTAATCTTCATTTCTTTGTTGGGGATAATACATGTTTTGAGTTCTCTTCACAATTACCTCTATTAAGTAAAACCAATTTAAGTAAACTTCTCCATTTCTTATTTCATTTCAAGTACCACCACCATCAAATGTTTTAGCCATGAATATATTTTAACAACCCCCATTATTTTATAGAAACCCATCTTGTTTTAATTATATTCTAAAGGCAAATACTAATGTATTTCCTTCCATAAAGTATCCTTTTATCACTTTAAAAAACATAACCTATATGGTTTTGTATTATTCTTAATTCTCATATATCCTTATCATGAGTTTTTTTAAACCTTAAAACTCTATATTTAAGACCAATGATTCTATATTTAAAATATAAACATCCAAAAAAATTAATTCCTTTTTCTATTGGGAGCCCTTCCAATATATCCTATGGTTTTTCTTTGATATAATATTATCAAACCCACTTCAATATCATGGGTTCTATCATGTTGATGATTTGTGTATGGTTTTACATCCACTTATAGAATACATTTGAATTTAAATGTTATTAATATGAACAGTGTGAGATAATAATACTTCAATGCATTGGGTAATGTTTTCAACTAATGAGATACCATGTATGGCGCACAAGTTGGTAGCCTAAGAACACTATGTTATGTTGTCTCGGTGATGGGACATAACTTATACTTATTGTGCATAGGAGGTTATCCTAAGAACACTATATTATTTTGCCTTGGTAGTGATACTTTATTTGTTCTTATGATGACATGTTTTCTATTATTTCCCCATATTTATGATTCAATTATCTTATGATATCATTTCCTTATGCCATGTTTCCATGCTTATATCACACTCTTACATCATGGTACAAGTTTTTTATTTTGAGATAAAAAGTCCTCACATCATGATTTATATAGAAATATTGTTTTTATATGTTATTTTTAATAAGAAGTTTATTCATTCTCAAGATTTCTCAATTTCTTATTTTCTAACTCTTGATTACATGTTGAGAAGTTTACCCTTTACTTAGAACTTATTCTCACCCATTTATTATGTTTCCCTTCCTTTGGTTATAAAGATAAGTAAAATTTATGATATTTCTTAAAGAGGTTATATAATAGTTCTATTATGGATAAATGTTGACATGTTTTGTAAATTAATTTTCTTATATAACTGGACCTCAAATTCAATATATATAAAAAGTTCTTGGAGATGTGTGAGATTATTATGAGATGTAATATTCATCATTTCATAATTATGTAAATTAATATTATTCTTAGCTTGGGTTGTTAAAAAAATCTTAACACTTACTGTCTACATGGAATGATGACAGTTGGTGAGGATATGTACATAGTGAACATTATATGTACATAATAGGGGACTCAAACATCAAAGTTAAATATTCATTTTAAAGAGATAATGAGACTTGGGAGTTGGAGACTTTTCCATTGGTAGAAGTAACACCAACGATAAATAGATAAAATTATTCTTATTTATTCTGTTTTTATTGTATTAAAATAATAATGTGTGGATAAAATGAAGAAAATAAAATAATGATAGTAGAAACAACCTCTAATATGATATTGTGACTTATTACTCAAACCAGTGTTCCTTTTTTTAGATATGCAACTTCCCTCTCTTTTTTCATGGTGGATAGTACAAGATTTTTTTCTTCCATGAATGATTAGAGAGACTTATTATTTCCCAAGTCCACAAATATACATATTAGCCTCTCTTTTGGAAAATATGTTTCTTTATTTACATTTCTAGATCATAATGTTTTATACATTATGATCAATGTGGGATCCTCTAATTAGTTACATGAATACTGATGTGGTAGCCTGAATCCCCATCAAGAATCATTTAAACTCCATGACCAATATAGAGATATGTTAAATATATAGAATATTATTATAGCACTCTATTTACATTGTAAATATTTTATGATAACGAGAACACCCAATGATAATTCACCATGGCATGGTCCACCAAATCATTTTCTACAAGGTAACTTCTCACAAAAAAAATTATCAGTGTTATAGTGTGGTTGTGAAAATGTAATGATATATATTTGGAAATAATGATTTTTACATATTCGAAATTTCTTTCTACTAGATTTATAATAATGCATACATGTGATGAATTCATTGTTATGTAGATGAGAATCATCCCTACGTAGGATTGTTTGATGCTTATGGTGCCCTTTTTATAGATTACATGGGAGAGATTCATTCATATATTTAATGAATGAAATTTATGTAGATGGGAAACATGAAAAAAAAGGCAGAAAATGATTCTTATATATCTCTATATGATGGTTACATAGAGTAAATTCCTTCTTATATAGCCCTGCCTTTATCATTTCTTCAATATTTCATTGAAGGGGACGAATCTATAACAAATCTCTAAGTATCACCACTTCAGTCAATGATTGTTTTATTAATAATTGAAAAAAATGTCAAACCCATGCTTTAATTCCTTTACAATAACAATATAATCAATAGAAATTTATTCATTGTATTCCATAAAATCAATCGAATTTAATTCTCAAATTAGCTATTTTAACCAAGTTTCACTCAATCATGTGATTTAGAACATCAATTCAAATAACTTGTTAGAATATAATAAACTAATAAATATAGGGAAATAAAATTAATTAAATATTAATAAAATTTTATGAATTTGTGGTCTATTTTAATACTCCCAGACTAAATCCTTAGACTCTAAAATATATAAACATAAAATATAATGCCATGGTAAAATCCAAACCCTAAATGTGAGTTTCCTTTTTAACACCAAGGTCTACATCCTTATAATCCATTTTAAATGTTCTTAGTTAAAATTTTCATCATTTAGTACATTCAAATAATTTTCACTTATTTTCTCCTATCATGCTCATTTATACCTACCTTTTCTAGAATCATTTCACCCCACACTCAACCATGAATATAAAAAATTATTTTCTCATTCTTAGTCCAAGAATGGGTCTCCATAGGCTTTATAAATTTCTTTATCTCAACCTAATGAACCATATATTTGTGTATATAATGATAATTTTTTATGATTTTTCAAAGGATTTTGGTTTGGTGATTTTTTATAAGAATATTCAGAGGGTAATCCAGAAGTATTGACTCTATGTCGAAGCATAATGCATTATCTTTAATTTCAATTAAGAATGGATTCCTACTTTATCTTCCTCTGCCATTAAAACATTTATACTCACTTTAACACTTATAGGATAACCCATATATTTTAAAATTTAAAAAGTTGTAAACATTCCCCATCCCTATTTTATTAAATTATATTTGATTGATTCTCATTTTTTTACTTTGGTTATTCTCTTGATGTCGGATAGGGACTTTATTTTTAATTTTTGTAGGCGTGAGATATTTCCTGCCCCATATAAGCAATTAATTTCATTCCATATGATTTATTCTAGGGTATTTTTTAATAGATGAAAACAAATCAAACAACTCCTACAAATATATTCCAACTCCATTTTTCATCCAAACAACTCTCAAGATTTTTAGTAATTCCTCATTAATTAATTTCTGCATCAATGATATATCTCTTCCCTATTTTTCTATTTTAATCATTGTTTTAGATTAAATTTAAATCTGATTCTAATATGTATATCCTATAAATAATTTTCAAATTTGAATTTTTAGAGGGAAAGATAATTTCTTTTTACATCAAATATTCATATACTTCTATACCCTCCCTTGGATGATATCTAGGTCATATTCCTATCCTTACCATCATAATTTTTTCCAAAGAATAGTAGAATCAATGTTTCATCACTTCCTCTCATTCTAGCTCACTCACTCCCTTCCACCACACTTAAATTAATATTATATCATTCATCAGCTTATATTGATTTTTATATAGGGATTATAGGCTTATAATATGGCTATATAATAAAGTCATTAATAAATACTAAGGGATATAAGGATAAAATCTAAATAAATTCAAAAAATAAATTTAATTGAAAAGTGGGCATAAAAATAAAAACAATTCATCATCCATGTATAATAAAGAGTTCTTGAATTCTCCAATGTTTTGACTATATTACACAAAAAAATATAATTATTCATGAATATCAAGGTTGACATAAGAAAAAGGTCATTGGAAAGAAGATTTTAGAACGGGTTCAAAATATTCTTAGGTAAGTATTTTCAAATGTAGAGCATTATTTCAGGGCATGATATTTAATATTCAATGGTATTTTCATAATGTTGTAAAGGACTTCCATTTAAGAACTATATGTTTCAAAATCATATTAAAATTTAAATTTAAATTCAAAAAAAATTAAAAACTCATAAAATGAAAAAGAAACAATAATTGAAAAAAAATTGTAAATATGAGACAATAAAAATTCCGTCCACCATACTAATGTTATAAGGGTTCCTTAATGAATTATAATATATTAATCATGTAAAATAAATTTTAAATAGTATTATAATATGAAATCAATTGTTAAGGATATGTATAACCTAATGGGTATTCATTGATAAACAATTTATAGAAATGTGATCACCTCCACTAATTATTAAAGAACTTTTATATAGAATTTCTATAGCATGTTCCCATTAATAAAAAATGGTTTTTCTTCTCCTTATTTAAAAAAATAGCACAAAAAGGATACACATGAGTTTCTATAAATGGGCCTTCATATATGTAATGAAGTTTACATGGAATCATATTTAATCTTGAGTTATATAGTAGCACATTTTCCCCCATATAAAAGTATTTTTGCTAAATAAATTTTTTATTGAGACACTACATTTCTTTCTTTATAAATTTTTAAATTATCATAAAATTTTCTTCTAATTTTATATTATTATTATGGATGAAATCATCTCCCTTCTTCATCTCTTTTCATTTTTATATTGTCTTCCTTCATAGATAATTAGTTCTTATGCTTCAAGTCCACAGGTAAGTGAAAACTCTTTCCATAAATAAATATGTACGGAGTCATTACCATGGGTGTTTTTTAAAATATCATATAAGTCTATAAGTTTCCTTCCATAATTTTCTTTAATTATTTCATTTTGGTTTTAAAACTTTCTCAAAAGTTTCCTTGATTTGTCTATTTGAAATGTTATCTTTCCAATTTTTCAGTAGGTGCTAGGGTTTGGAAGTTTTATAATACACACCATATTTCCACATTAAGGAATCAATTTTTATATTATATAAGTCATTCCCTTGATAATGGATGATATCCATTCAAACATAAAACCTACCTAAGATGTTATCTCTAACAAATTGAAAAATCACATGAGTATCATATATTTTGGTGGCATCATCATCCAATAATATTGAAACATAATTAATTTCATGAAGATGTAATAATTTTTAAAATACATGGAAATATGACTCATAAATCGATTCCCCATACATCTAAAATTTCAAAAAAATTGATATAGTTTTCATGAATTTCTTATCTCTTTGAAATGTTCTCATTGAATTGGAACTTCCCACATTTATTTACAAAATTTATGTTCATGTCCAAATAAATTATGCCAAAAAATTACTAATTATATGACTTACCTTATTTTCCTTTAAGGTAAAAAGTGGACTCCATAGTATTGAGTGTGGTAGAATTCAAAAACAAATTGAATTTCCCTTCTTGTTAAACATATCCATTTCACTTTATCATTATAATTTTCTCAAAGATATGGGTCTTCCAAAATGTAAAATTCTGATTTTTATTCTATTTAAAAAAAACAGGGTTTAAGTGAGATGGGACTTGATAATTTTCTAGATAATTAACCATTTAAATATACTAGGGAACTTATCCTTTAGTTAATTACAAATTTTCCTCTATAAAATGATCGTTCAATGGTTCTCATCTTGGAACTCCAACATTGTTAGTTTTTGGAATCCTACTTTGGTGATCAACCACTTGTTTCTTAGTTTTGTTTTCTATTTGATTTATAAATTGAATTATTATAATTGAATCATTTATATGATTGGTCCGAGATTTTATTCATCCTTCTCCATCAAGTACCTAAGAGATATGTGATCAGAAAATATAGAGACATTAGATCCATGAAAGTAAGATCTAAATTTCTCTAAAGTAAATACAGCTATAATAAACGCTTTTTATATGGTTTTTAGTTTATCTAGGTATCATATATTTTAATTTAATTATATTCAATGTATTTATTTTTTGCTTCACTTATTTGGGATATAATTTCTCCCACTACATGGTTGGAAGCATTGCAAAGTAACTCAAAATGTTGATCTTAAAATAGTGGTTGTATTACTAATGAGGTGATGAATTTTCTATTTTACTCATAATATTATTTCATATATTCATCATAAAAATTAAAATCATCTTTTTTCAAGAGTAGTAATGGAATTTTAAGATAAATATTACTAAAATCCTTGATGAAACTCCTATAAAATCATATATATCTAAGAAAATATCTAACAATATTTACACAAAATGGGTAAAATAATAAATTTATCACATTAATTTCTTATTGATACAACTCAATGAATTTTTTTGAAACTACATTCCCATGGAATATTCCTCATTCTAATAAGAAGTGACACTTTTCAAATTTAAAATCCAATATTTTTCCAATGCTTGTTTTCAAAACATTTTCCATATTCTTAAAAAAATGATCAACTGAATCTCTAAAGTTACTAAATTTATCCTATAATACCTCCAAGAATTCCATGATGTTATCATAAACCATAATTATTACACACCTATTAATTTTTATTACTGTATTAAAAAAATATAAATTGAATCATACTATATGAAAAGGTACCAAAGGGAAATGTAAAAGTAATATTTTCCTAGTCATCTAAAGTAATGTGTACTTGGAAAAAACCTGATAATAAATATATAAAAATAACGAGTTGTCCATGAAAAGATATCCAACATTTTTTTAAATGAATGGGATTGTAAAATAATCCATAATAGTGACCTTTTTTTCTTTTTATAGTTCATATAGACTCTCTAGTTATACTAAATTCTCTCCGGGGTAAACTCAATTTGTTCATTCCTCATAATAGTCAGTCACATTTTCTTAGGAACTATATGAATGGGAATGACCAATTGTGACTCTAAAATTTTAAATATGATCCTAAAATATAAAATATTATCATTATACTTATTAATAAAATCCATGATTGTGGGATTAATTCCCCTTTGGGGGTTCCTAACAAGTATATAATTTCCTCAAACAAAATTTATACATGCAATTGTTTTGCTTAATTCATGGAATATTAACTAAAAATTATACTATTCTATATATATATATATATTCTCTCAAAATTTCAATCAAATTATATTCATAGGTTTTGGAAAAGTTAAAATCAATGATTATTTTTATCTTTTATCCTTACACCAAGTACATATATTTCAAAATAATGGCATGTGGTTTATGGTCTATATCTGAGGTTTATTTCTAAAATAAATTTAATTCATGTTCCTTACTTTTAAACATTGAGTTAAATTATTAGTAGATGATATGAAAGCTTCTTCTTCATGTGATAAACAATCCAATACATCAATAACATCTTAATTTACCTCTTCCTCCAATATGAAAATAGATTATCTATAATATTGGAAAAAATTATTCACCATGGTATTTTCAAGTATAAAATGTTTCCCTAGAGTTAAAATTTTATGTAACATACTTGGATCCTCACCTATTTTAGTGTCTTCAATGTGTGGAAGTGTAAAAAGGTAATGGCCAACTGATGGGATCCTCATGGATTCAAAAATGTTTAAGTGGATAATGATGTCCCAAAACTCCATGATGAGGGTTATTTCAAACATATTAATGGTTATCTTGGATATATTTGGTATTGGTATCCAAAAATGGATGGGAAAGGTGTATGGTTCTATATCTTCTTCCATGTTTAAAACATAAAATTCCTCTTGAAATATCAATTCTTTAACTCCAACTAACACATATTTTAAGACTCCTACTAGAAAATAAGGGATTTGTTTTCATATTAAACCACAACTCTTATGTGTTTTAATCCCCCTATCTAGAAATAATTAAATACTAAGTGAGTTAATAAATTATTTTAATATCCTCAATCAAGAAAATATTTATAAAAAATCCATGGAATAAAAGGTTAAAGGAATAGAAATTTCATTGGATCTTGAATGTTTTATAGGAGTTGTGTTGTAATAAGGGTTGATACACATCTTTCCAAATTGATCATTCTATTATCATAAAGCCTATTTTTTAGGGAAATTTTACTTTAGGAACTTATAATAATTGTGGATTTTTTTGATATATTCCATAAGCGGTAGGATGATCTCCACAATTTATAAAGTTTATAGAATTTTTTTTTAAAATGATTCCCCTTGAATATTATTAAATTAGGTAATACTTGATATGAATGGAAGTGTAATAACTTTCTTATCTATTTTCTACCTCTTTAATGGTAATTGTTTTCTTCAATTTCTTTTTTTAAACTTATCATATATCTATTCATATATTTTTTTCTTATAAGGGATAATGTTTTTGAATTTTTTATAATTTATAACAATACTCTCCTGATGTCCTTGTATTTTTGGTTCAATTTTAGGGGTGACTAATGGTTGATGTTATTTACCACTTCTATGGTAGTTTTCCTTGGTTTTTTCTAACTATTTCTAAAATTTATTTTAAATATTTGATTACATTCCCAATATCATACTCCTCTAAACCTTGTTTCTTCTTGAAACATATGTCATTTAACATTGGAAGATTTATTTCTTTTTAATCATATATTAACTATATAGTGGAAACATGGTTAAACCCAAGGTAAGGTAATTATGTGAGACCAAACAAACTATAAGAATCAATGAAGAAAAGGGAAATTATGGAAGATAAAAGATGAAATTATATAATCAGTGGGTATGTGTTATAGTAAATAAAGGGGGTGAAACAAAAGTAAAGGTAATTAAGGGAAACAGGGTAAAATATAAAGGAAATTTAATTAAAATGAACCAAGTAATGTCATTGTTCTTACATAAAACTAAAATATAGTTGTACTAAAATACATGATAAAAGAAGATTAAAACATATAATTATCATTAATATATTTTCATTTTCCAATATAATCTCCTAATAACTTACATGCATATCAAGATCTTAAGAAAAATATGATTCTTCATTGAAAGGACAAAACACTAAACTTTTCCAGTTGAAGTACATTGGTTGAAGTTACCAAGGAGAAATATCAACAAATCTTCACCAATTGGTACATAAATTATGGAAAAATTGATTATAATGAATAATTAGGAGTTAGAACCCTCAAAAAAGACACATTGTGAATCACCTATAAAACATCGCCCTAATTTTCATTTAGAGTGAAGTTTTAATAAATTTTCAACTACCAAAATTAATTATACACTTATTGAATCTATGTATACCTCATTAGATTTAGAAAATTTGAAGCAATAAATAAATTTACAATAGTATCACATACATTCTATATAAAATTGAAGTTACAATGGGTAAAAGAAATTTCATTACCTCTAAATCCATTTTCACACAGAAATTTTTAATTAAACAAGATCAAAACCGGAAAAAAATTATTTTCCAGAAATACATTGAAAAATTTGAAGAACAATAGAAACAAGAAAATAGAAAAATAGAAATATTCTCTATTAAAGTATACTTATCCTTTTTCTTTATCTCCCACTAGTTATTTTACTTGTGTTACCTCTCCCATATATCTTTCCATATAAAATTATTACATCCTATCCTCTATAATTATTTTATTTAACTCCTCCAATAAATAATTCTCAACTGACTTTGATTTTTAAAATTCCATATATTAGAAATTTTATATGAACTATTAACTCTTGTACCTTCTTTAACTAACAATGTGACTTTAGAAGAACTCTTAAACAGCCCCTTCCACGTTCTAAAATTTAAAACCACCCATGTTGACTTCATTTAATTTTCTAACTTCTTAATTTCTTAATTATGTTCCAAATAGTACTCAACATCATCAAAAATAATACATCCCTCTAATTATATTCTTGAACCAAAGTATAAAGATCATCTAATGACACATAGAATGGGAAAAAGTCATGGATTCAACCACATAATGGTGTATTCAGTCTCTTACAGACATTTCATTGAGAGACTAGCGAGCACCACCCTTTAATCATGAATCCATAGACTTTGGATTCATTTAGAGCCTCTCTATATTCATCAATAGAACCTACACAAGATAAAAACCTAGAAAACACAATCATTGAATTTTTTATAGTTTCGATTCATCAGATTGTGTTATCTTCTTCATAGATCATAGTTGGTCTTGAGGTTTCCATATTCATCGCCAACCATGAACCCAAGACACAAAATAAAATTTCACACTAAGTGTGAAAAAAGTTTCCTTTCAATCTACTTAACTTCATCAACACACCTAGTCTCTTCATCATAAAATCTTAGTAGGATCGATTAGGAATCGGTAAATAATGTATTCTTTAGATCTTGGTAAGTTATAGCATTCAAACTAGGTCTAATGATATTGACACTAGTCAACTTCTCCTAATAACTTCTCTAACCTCGAGTCTACTACCCTAAACAACTTTTATCAAGTTAGCAACTCAACCAGAACCATCGGGTCCAAGCTAGAGGGTTATATAACCTCATGTGTTCCTCCTCATATGCAAGAGGCTTCTGAAGAGAAATGAGGTCCTAAGTTCATTTTTTGGGAGACTATAACCTCGGTATCATGCCATCGAGTATAAAATAACAACAATAAGATAATAAATAATCAAATTAATCTTGAAGAAATTGAAATATAGAATATAATACCTATAATAAATATTTTCCTCCCAAAGTGGTAATCTAATCTAAGTAAAAGAATAAATAGGTAATAAATAAATAAAAAGTGGATCCTTTAAATTATATCATGGTCTGTTATCAAATCTACACTTCTATACTCAACCATCTACAATAAAACCCTTTCCCTTCACTGTGTCTCTAGTTAGGAAACCTATAAGTACATATAAATTCCTCATTAGGGTGTGAATACAAGACTCAATATGATATCCCCAATTAATTATCAATATAATTTCATATAATATATAACAATATCTGTCATGACATAAGTATATTCACAAAGATATAAAACCTTACATGTGTTGAACCATCATAAACTAAAAAGGACTCCACAAACCCCATCTCCACATGAATCGGCTCATTGCTAGTAATGATGTTAGATAATTCAAAAAAGTACCCCTCAAAGGTAACATTTCTCACCCCATGACTAACAATGGTTTTCATTAGGAACACCACATGTTCAACTATTTCAATCACCAATAAAGTATCCTTTTAATCACATATGGACTAAGTCTATAGGAATCACATATCACTGGAATCCAGTCGTCCACTTATGTGAATCCCTCTATAAGGATATATATGCCCTCTTGTTAAGATGTTTTGACTATGTTAGTTTAGTTAACTTGACACAATCATACATATCACTATAGGGATAGCCATGTATGCCTTCAAGAATGTTTAGACCACATCACACTAACATCAAGGCTCCACCTGATCATATTGAAAACTGAAACATAGTTCCACAAGATATTTAAGATAACAATCAATACATGTTGCAGTAAGGAACATAAACACACACAAAGATCAAATGATAGGATCCGCACATAATCACATAGTCATAATCAATAAATCATCATGGATACTCAATAACCCATAGGCAACACATAATAATAATGGGTAAATAAATCATAAAACATATCATGCCAACATCATATATATAGTTGAAATTTTTAAGTAACTTCCTACCTCATGGATGTCAAAGATATCATCATGGTACACCAAAGATGTGATCGCCTAAATTGTTCTTGTAAACCAACCAAAGAATGATCACGTAATAAGGACCCCTAGAACCAATTATAATCAAATATGAAAAGGTTTATATAGTAAGGAAATGATAAATAAGATAAATGGTAGAACCAATTCCTACCTAAGGTTGATCATCATCAACAGGGTTCTCAAACATGGTCTAGGAAGGTAGAAAGATGGATCTCTAGAAAATTGAGAGGATCTACGATTCAAGGTAGTGTGTTATGTCATATAGATGTACTAGAAACCACCACTAAGGCCAAGATGTACATTGGAATAATCCATCCCTATATAGGTTAGAGTACCATGGAACAAGGGTGCACTAGAAGAAAACCACCACTATATTGGACTGAGTGTTGTGGCATAGAGAGTACCATAAAAGATACCTATATGGTATAAGAAGGAAGACTGTACTATGGAACCACATCAGAACTCGAACTATTATGGCATAAGTTGAGGCATATTGTATGGATTTGTCTCTGTGTCCCTTCAGATCTTCTAGAATCAATTCTAGATAAATGTTGATAGATCTATATTTTAGTCTCCCATTATGCTTCAAAATACCTTTCAATTATGAAATGAATTTCTCATGTTCAAATCATAAAAACCCATTCAATGATTTATCTCCTGTAGACTAATTCTTGATAAATAAATATTCCACTAATTTTTAACAAATATGGAATAATTCACTATTGTGTGATCTAATTCCCTATGGAGCAACAACCTCAGATCTGCCTTCTAGGGTTATGTCTATGACAAAACCTCCTTAAAAAGCCACCCCAATGGAACAAACTGTTTCTACTATGTCATGGGCTTGATTCTAAAATACAATTATGGAATAGCCACCTATACTATGTTATATCCAAACCCTATGGAATTTTGTTCTTAGTGATATAGTGTAGAAATACCTGTTTTTTTAGAAAGCCATCCAAAACACACTTAAGCCTCAAAAAAATTCCCAAATCCCATGAGCCTTTTCCAAAATATTGCCTAACCCAAAAATTAGGAGGAGGAGAGGCGAAATAAGTTTCCCATTATAGAATAATAATTTAGAGGTTTTACAATTAACCCCCTTTTAAAGTCTTCTCATACTCAAGAATCATATCTAAGGTTCTTTTTTGAATAAATTAAGCCACTAAGATCAAATGTCAGCATATCACTTTTATGTATCCTCCTTGATCTATCCGTTCTTCCGCCAAATATGGACTAGTGGTACCATATTCCCATTAGTAAATTTATCACTTTGTTCTATAATCCATGATATATGGTCCTCATAAGATGAATTTTTTTCAACTCAATGTCCTCATACTATATAACATGTGTAGGATTAGGTGTGTACCTATAAAGCTGAGAAATATGAAACACATCATGCATGCCTCGATAATTCAAAGGAAGATAAATGTAGTAAACCTCAATCCCAACCCACTATATGATTTCAATGGGTCCCAAAAAACATGCTGTTATCTTTCCATTCTTCCTAAAACATAGGTGACCTAATCAATGAGTCACTCTCAATAAAAATCAATTGCCCACATCGAACTCCAAAGGTCTCGTTCTACAGTTGGAATATGATATCTACCTACTATAAATAGTGAATAACCTATTATGATTAAATTTACTCTCTTTTATGAATCCTGAACCATATTGGGACCCATGAATTCTATCCCACATGCTTCATGCCAACAAAGTAGTGAAAAACACAACCTCCCATATAGATCCTCAAAAGTTTTCATCTGAATCGAAGCCTGGTCACTATTATTATATGATAAATCCACCAAGTATATATGATCAGACAATGATCCATAGAAATCTAGAACAAAATAGTGAATCATATTCTTAAATATAGATATAGTCTTCTCCAATTATATGTCTGTATTAGGATGGAACAATGTTCTCAGTCTCATCTCAGTACCTAAGGCCTTCTGCAACCCCTTTAAAAACCGTGAAATAATTTTTTTTTCACTGTCCAAAAAAAAAATATAAAGGTTATTCAAAGTAATCATATGATATCTTAGGTGTAAATATTTTTTATGTCATCAAATGATTGAGTCTCTCAAATGAGTAAAAAGTGTGAAACTTTAATTAGTCGATTGAAAATCACCCAAATAGCATAAAGAATCTTTGGGTCCCAAGGATACATTATCAAAAAATTCATAATTAAATCCTACCACTTCTACATGGTTTATAGAAGTGGTTGGAAAAACCACCAGTATGTTAGTTCTTGGTCTTCACCCTCTACTAGGTAAGACATCAAGATATGAACATAGTAATGTCCCTCTTCATCCCAAGCCATCATAACTATTTCTAGATTTTGTGGTACATATTCATTATTCCATGATGTATTGGACATCTTTAGGTATGTTAATCCATCATCATATCCTCTTAGGTTGTTGTATAAACCACCACTCACCTATGTATGAGTATCATATTGTCTCTATCCATCATCTATCTAGGTATTAGATCACCTCCAGCTAGTCATTTTCTTATCATAGAACACTCTGGGTCTGACTCCTGATCAATCATTACCTGGTGCACAAGTGAGGATGTGATCAAAACTAGGATACAAATCGTCAACCCCTAATCCTATAAAAGATACATCCTCCAGTAAGATAATATACTCAACAAGAACTACTCATCCTCATAAGGCCTCTTTCCAAGATCTTTCTCAGCCTACATCTTATGCCTAAGAGTATCCAGGATAAGTTTTCCCTTTCTAGGTGCATACATCATCTCAATGTTGAAAATTTTCAGATACTCCACCAAATGACTCTATCTCAATTTTAGGTCTCACAATGTGAAGAAAAACTAAGGATCTTGTGGTCTATGTAAAATATAAATCTCTCTATGAAGATATAGGGTCACCATATCTTTAGATAATTAACCATTGTTTCCATATCAATGTGATGTGTAATTTAGTTCTACTCAATGGGTCGTAAATTATGAGACACATAGGCTACTGCATTCTCTTTCTAAATCAATACTGCTCCTAGGATAATTCCTTATGCAACACAATAATCTTCATAACTAATTCCTGGCCCAGGTAGCATCAAAATTTGAGTTGTTGTTAACATTAACTTTAGAAAAATAAAAACTATGTCCCAGGGGTCCAACCAATGGAACATGACTCCCTTATTCATTATTGGTTTCATGGTTTCATATAGTCAGCAGAAGTCGTGGATGAACCGTTGGTAATATCCACCTAATTTTAGAAAGCTCCTAATCTCGAACACATTCTAAGGATGTTTCCATGACATAAAAATATCTACTTTATATAAGTATATAGATATTCCTTCCTTGGACACCACATTCCCGAAGAATATAACCTCTTATATCAAAAAGTAACACTTTGACATCTGTGCCTAAATCTGATGTGCTTGAAGCATACTTTGGACTATCACAACTTATCTCGCATGTTTCTCTAGTGTCAGCAAGTATATGGGGGAAATTAAATGAATAACATGATGAATGAGTCTAGATATGGGTTAAATATATTTTCATGAGGTCCATGAACACTTTAGGAGTTTTCCTTATCTTGAACGTTATAACTGTGTACTCATAAAATCCTTACCTTCTCTAAATCTCCATATTTGAAATATAAACTTCTCAAACATGAAACTGGTGATATCCTAACTAAAGATAAATCTAGGAGAACCCTCAGGATCCATGTAACTGGTTGAAAATATCATGGATACTGGGAAAGGGATATCAGTTCTGTACCACCATATAGTTCTTCTTCTGATAATAAATAAAGAGTAGAAGACTATTTTTCACCTTCATGACGAATAGAAAAACGGCATCACATGATGATGTAATTAACCAAATAAATATCTTCTTATCTAAGTCCTCGAGAAGTATCTTGAGATATTTCATCTTGGCCGATGTAATATGGTAAGGGGTATTGAAATGGGTTTCACACCATCCATGAACACTATCTCAAAAACAACTCCTTTATTTGTAGGAATCCCTATAAAGTAATCTGGAAAGTTGTATTGATAGAGATCCATGACCGTAGGAAAATTCAAGGGGGATATAATTGATCACAAAAAGATATTCAAGACCACCATCTATCATGTGATCATCCTAATCCAACTCAAGTCTATTCCAACTCTACATGCTCATAGTTCCCACTCTTTGGTCATCATGGAATAATCTCCCTTTACCGAAATAAATAACACATGTATCTGATAGCAATCAATGTGAGCTCAAAAACTATTCAACCAATCCATGAAGTGAATCACATTCGATGTATTAATCTACATAATAATTAATTCCCATATATTTTCATAGCTAGAAATAATAATAGGACACTTTAAGCATCACTAGAGATGGTTTACTTTTGTTCCCAATGGTGTGTCAAGGGAGACCAACTCAGAAGTTAACGTAATTGGTAGGTCAAGTCCAACAACAACTTGTGTTGGAATGAAGGAATTGTAAATTAAAGTATGGAATAAAGTGGTACATAAGGTTTTTGTAATAAAAAAACATTCCTTAAATGGTATATGGGACCTCTCCATCATCTTTTGGGACCAAATCTAGAGCGTAAACTCATTTTTCCTCATCTCTATAACCTTTTCCCTAACTCATCATCATCTAAAAAGTATCCATCCACTACTAAGGTCCTCCACTCTAGTATTTTACTAATCTCCTGGTACCCCTTAGAGTTGCCTTTGATAAAAACATCAAATATGACTAACATTTCTATAATGGTGGCACTCCATAGATAGCTTCCTGCAATCACTGTTATAATTCACCTGGAGCCTATAATTGTAGCACCTATTCAAATCATCTTCTATATAGGATACTAAAAAATTAATTTTCTAACTTGACTATATTTTATTCCACTAATCATGTCCTACCTTCCTCTTCATACTACCAGAAGATAGCTCTGAGGTAGTGAGAGAAATCTCTACCACTGGCCTTCTATGGTCTGAAATTAAGTCTATTTTCCTATCCTCCTCCAAGATCTTTTCAAAGGTTAGGTCCTTAAGAAACACATGTGAGTAAATTATCCAGTCAAATCCTCTAACCTGACATATAATGTTTGATCGAAGGCCTATCTCAGACTTCTGATCCTTCCTTGGCTCATTTCTAACCTACAACAGGGAAAAGTGAAGTATCTTAGTAAACTAAGAATATTTAGTAGATATAATAATACAACCCTTCTGTAATTCCACAAACTCCAAGGAATGGTCTAGATTCATCATCACCTGAATGTACTAATCATGAAATAGCTCCTTTAAGGTTAAAAAGGTATGAACCTCTTGTCTCTCATCCTAACTAATAGTATTCCACTATCTTTGGGTGAGTCCTTGGAACATAAAGTTCTCCAAAATCACATTCCCTTCCTCAAGAGTCTGAATCATATCAAAAATACTCTTGATAAAGTCCAACCAGTCCTCATCATCATGTTGGCCACTAGTTCCTGGGAACACTAGAGGATATTGGAGATAGATATCTTGAGCATAGTCAGCCATGGTTTCATGAGTGGCTTTACCTTTAATGGTAACTATATGTGCTAAAAGGGCTTTATAACATGTATCACCTATTTTAGTACATGAGTGTGTTGAGGTATATCCTCCTACACTATTGATGGTATCATGGAAGCATCCTAGGATTCCATAACTTGGGGTCCCATAAAATGTCTCTGTGGTGAAATCTCTACAAAATGAAGGACATTAGAAAAAAAAAACAAGTCATAACCATTCTAAGGGATCACCCAAAGGGTTTCCTAAGAGTCTACCCACAACCCAAGATGAAACCCTCTTAACATTAACTGTGGTCTCTATCCTTTCACATCAGTCTCATTCATAATATATATACTGACACATCAACATGCTTAGATCAACTAATTAATGTAAATAAAGATATATCATAATTGCATGTAAACATAGATATATTATATAATCATAGAAACTATCCTAAATATATAACAAAAATTAATTAATATAACTAAAGAAATAATATGATGCACAAAAAAAAGTATATGCATGGAATGTTAACCTATTTTCCCTGTCAGGATGCACAAACATACCCAAAATCTCATAAATCACAAATCATTATCTTGTGAATTTTTCAAGGTGAATTTAATCAATGGTAACATCAATCCTATTAGTGGTAACTCGAAGGTCTATTACACATGTGTTGGTCAGGAACTGGGAATCCCCCCTTCTTGGGTCCCATATAGTTATTCTCCTATATATTATTTCCAAGGTTAGTTAAAAAGAATAAAATTATTTGATACCATTTTGTAACATCCCTACTTGAACCACAAGGTCCAATACGGAGGGTCACATGACCTCATGGGCACCTCCCTACATGAAAGAGGCAACCAATAAGCAATGAAAGTCTAACTCCACCAGTGAGGAGACGATACCCTCATTATCATGTCATCCTGTAGACAACAACTATAACAAGATAATAAATAATTAGAGTAATTATATAGAAATAGAAATATGGTATACAAGTCATACAAGAGATAATGGGCTCCCAAATTGGTATTACAAACCAAGTAAAAGAAGCAACAAGTAATAAATAAATAAATAGTAGATCCTCTAGAGTTTGTCTTGCTCCACTACCATCTTCATACTCCTCTACTCACCCATTCACCATAGGTCCCTTTATAATCATCGGGACTCTAGTTATGAAATCTAAATGTGCACTGAAATTCCTAAGTAGGGTGTGATTACGTGACTCGGTAGGACATCACCAATGCATCCTAAAAATAAGTGCACATAATATATAAGAGTGTATGTCATGACATAATTAAATTCCCAAAATATCATACAACCATACATGTGATGAGTCATCATGCACTGACTAATCCACCCCAAACCCCAACCCCAACTGCTTTTTATTATCACTAGTAATAATTCTAGATAGGTCAAATAAGTACCGCCTCGAAGGTAACACATCTCACCCCACCCCTGATGGTAGTTTTCATTTGGAACTCCACACATTCCACCATGTAGATCCCAAGTTGGATATCCTTTTAATAACCTATATTCCAACTCTATAGTAATCCCTTACCAGTTTCATCCATTCATCCACTTATTCACATCCCACTACATGGATAGTCATACCATCATTTAAGGAAATTTAGACTATGTCAGGTTGGTTAAATGTCCACTAATGAAAATACTTATACAAGGATATCTATTCGCACCTATAAGGATGTTTGGACAACATGAAACCAAAATAAAGGCTCTAAATAACCATATTGATACCTAAAACACATTTCTATAGGCTATGCAACATAATAATAAATACATGCCATAGTAAGGAAAAACAAGGCACACCAAGATTAATCTTGAGGACCCACACATAATCATATGGTCATAAAAAATGAAAGATTCATTACCGATCACACACCCACATAAAACAAATAATAAGTATGAGTTGATTAAGACTAAAAAATATATCATGAAAAAATCATATATGTTTCTCAAATGGTAAGTAAATTACTACCACATTGTTGTCAAAGTTAGAGTTAGGGTTCACTGAAGATGTCCTCACCTGATCCACAGTCGCACACCAACCAAAAAACAATCACCCACCAAGGACTCCTAGACATGATTCCAATCCAATGTGATAAGGGAGGAGGAATTTAGGAGGAAGTATCTCTATAAAATTGGGAGGCTCCACAACACAATGTTTAATGTTGTTGCAAAGATGTGTACTGAAAACCACCACTATGAAATAGGGGAACTCACTACGGTGTGGAGGTGCACTGTTAGAAAACACCATGGTGTAGGGTATTACACCATGGAATAGAGGTTCAGTAGAAGAAAAAACACCATGATGTAGGACCAAGTGATGTGTTTTGGAGAGTACTAAAAAGTGTCCTCTATAGTGCTAGGAGGAAGACATTCGTGTGGAATTGCACTATAACTCAAACTGTTGTAGTGTAAGTCAATTCCGATGGTCTGGACTTATACCTATAGATATTCATAGATCCTAGAATATATTAAAGATGAATGTGGGGATATATTTATGTGTAGGGTCACATTCTGATTTGGAATCCCTCACTTAAGCATCTTTAGTTTTGAAATGAAGTCGCCTCTTTAGTTATGAAACACATTCATAAATTTCAATTCATAACATCCCATTCAAGGCTTTAACTCTAGAAAACAAACTATTAAAAAATAGTTTTTCTAGAAATTTTTAACTAACATAGAAGAAGGAATTGTGTTGTGGTATAAGTCTCCATGATGCAGCGTCCTTGAATCATCCCTCCACAGGAAAGGCTATGAAAAAACTTCCTTCGCAAAGCACCCATAAGGTGATGCTCCCTTTTTTTCTATATAGAATTATTTCCATATACTAATATGGTGCATCCACTTAAGATATGGAGTATCCAAACCCTATATGGGGTGATCAAGAGTTTTGTGACATAGAACCTCATGTTTTGGTAGAAAGTCATCCAAAACACACTCAAGTCTCCAAAAACATTCCAAATACTAGGATCCTTTTCTGCAAAAAATCCTAACTAAAAAAAAGAGTATAATAATGGAAAAAGATTTTTTATTAACAAAAAAAATTAGGGTTTTACATGTGAGGCCCTAGTTAATAAATTCCATTTTATCTCCTCACCATAGTTCTTGATGTCAATCGATGAAAATCTCGATCATCAAAGATCCCATTTTTATCAATATTCAAGATATTCGTCAGATTTTATCTTCAACTGGGACTTCTTCATTCATTTTGATCTCATAGATTATTTTTATGATCAATTTTTGAGGTAAAATTAGAAACTTCCTACTCCAACAAGGATTATATTTGACTTTCTTTAGTCTATCAGGTTTACACCTTTATTTCAGTTATCGTGAATCGACTCATCCCCATTTCTCAAGGATGATATCAGAACCAAACCTCATGGAAGACCTATATATTGGATTATTTAACATTCCTATATTTAGTAAAATGGATACATGTGATGACCTAGAATTTTTCAATTATATTTTTTATAGAAAAATGCGTTTTCTATTATATTATACTTAACAAAACTGTATATCTTTAAAAATGAATTGAATATAAAGGGAAATCTGGCCATCCAAATTCGACTTTTATATGATCATGGGAAATTATGATTGTTGGTCAATTATGACCATTGGACAATTATGATTGTTGGTTATTTATGTCCTTTGGTCATTTATTACCATTGGAAACTACACTCTTGGTAATAATTTTTACCATTATAATTAATATATTTTAAGTAATAATGAAAAATGATAATTGATATATAAAGAATATTTGATGTCCTCAACCAGTAGAGTCTTGTTGTTTGAAGCACATATGTCAGAAATTGGGAGGTCAGTATCATCACTAGGGTTATATCTTAACTAATCCCAAGGCCAGATTTAACAAGTCTATCTAGAATGAAATCTCATACAGTAGAAGGTCAAGTTAGTGGAAATTACAAATCAGTTGATGTTAACCAAGGCACCCCATGAAACTACCACCACTGGACACATTACTCTTATGGCATATTCAGGTGCAATAATGGGTTATGTGTCAAGGTCTTATTTACTTAAAGAGTAATTCCATCATATAAATAAAAATTTTAATCCATTAATTCCATTTTAAGAATATTCTTTCTTAATAAAATTGATACGAAATTTGATAAATTAATTTTTGGATAGAAATTGTACTATCCAAAAAAGATATAAATATTTATAATAAAATACTATATTATAAATAATACTTATTTTAAGGAAATAATATGATAAAAAAATCTTATTTAAATATAAGTGGAAGAATAATTTTACCTTTTTCAAGTGTTAGAAATTTTAATATGCATTTTCAATCTGCTGTTATTTTTAATAAATATAAACTATTATATATAAAGGTTATAATTGTCATATTTAGAGAATTATTCTGAAAAAATAAATATCATTTTTGAAATTAGTATGTGAAAATTAGGTTAGGGTTAAATTATTATAATTTTCTAGAATACATTATTTTTTTCATGAATAGTACAATACAGTTTGAATTTTTCGATATGTTTAATTGCTTCATAATTTTTTCATAATGATTGAATGACTAATAAACCACAATACACGACCTAAAATATGTTATTTTATTAATATCAAGTATTATAATATATCTTAATCAATTTTGAAACCTATAATTTACATTCCAATGTCTAAAATGGAAACATTAACATTAAAAACATTATTTTTGTGGATACTTTACTCTTCCATGCCAAAAGAAGTAATATAAAATAATGATATACTATTTTGGATTAAAATAACATAAAATATTAATCAAGTTTCTAAAACCATGTTCACATACCTTAGGAAAGCCCATGGTTTTTTATTTTCCACAACCTAGGATTCCAAAGCCTGTATTTGGAAATTAATAAACAAATCCTCCACTTTTTCTATAAATACACACTCATTTATCCATTTACAATAACTCAAAATTCATCCTTTATGAATATATAATATTTTTACCTCCCAAGGATTCCTCCCCAGGTATCTTCAATCCCCAAAAGTCTCAATCCTCAAGTTTTAGGAGTTACTCTTCAAGGTAAGAGAATAATCCTTCTTTTCTTTTGGATTCCAGAAACTCTTTAATTATATGTATTCTAAATGTTATGGTTACTCTATTACATTACCCTTTTGATAAAAACCTTAATACCAAATTATGTTTTATTAATGGGATACCCTTTTCTCCTCTCATTTTACTGTTTTTCAAAACTACATTTTATACCTGTTATGCTGTCGAATTTACTTATCAAAATTTCCTTCTTATCCTCAAGAAATTATCTTTTATTTTGTTTTTTTGAATACCCATGAAACTTTATTTTACATGTATATTCACCTAAATTTAAAAATGATTTATTTTATTTTTGATTAACAAACATGGATCCTTCATTCCTTTTTCTATGGGATGAAAATGAAAAAATGATCATGTTTTTAAGAACTTTTGAAGTGCTATGATTTTAATATGAAACCCATTTATTTTATTCTTCACGTGTTATTTATGAAATTTATTATTATGATATATGTGGATAATATGAAAATTAATAAATATTAATAGTGTTCCTTGATAGTTCGTTAATGAATTGGGTAAATAATTTAGTCCTTAAAGATGACATGTTTTACTAAGCCTTGGTGAATAACCTTAGTAATTTTCATTTACGAAAACATGGTGATTAACCTTGTTGATATCATTATTATTATCTAAGTTAAATGTTGTAGCCATATTCCCATGGTATGATTCATTCTATTATTATTATTATATTCTTCATGTTCTATTTCTCACGCTACAATTATATTCCACATGTTCTTGTTGATATTCCTCAAGATCCCATATAAATCCTTCCCCTTGTTTTTTCTTTACTGGGAATTATAGTCACCCTTTACTTTGATGTATGTCACTAGGTTATGAGATATTCAAAATTTACTTAGTATAAACCTTTAAATAATCTTTTCAAGTAGATTATAATTATTTTTTTATGTTTTCATGTATTATATAGCTTTTTTCAACAAACTAAACTTTAAAATATCCTATATTTTGTACCATATGATGAAATATTTTTGTAATAAAAAGATAGGAATACATAGTTTGTATCAAAGTAAGGATTAGCTATTTGTGGAAATTTTTAATTGAAAATTTTCCTAATAACCCTATAGAAAATTATAAATTTAGGAAAACATCTCGGTATTTTTGTAAAATATTAAAAAAGCGGTTTCTGAGAAAAGAAATATTTTTCTAGATACGAATAAGAAGATGTGGATCTACCATAAATGTATCAAGGGGTAACACTCAAAAACACCACTTTAAGATAGAATTGAATAAGAAATGGTTCATGACAATGGGTCTTTCTACACTCCTATTTTGACACTCCTGAGGGATATTTTTGGCTAATAACAAGCTTTTTATAAACCATTATGAAGGACATATAGAAATTTTATTTGTTAATAAATAATAAAATATTTAAGCATGATGTTTTAAGAAAAAAAAACTCTTTATAATTATATGATTATTAAAATAAAAATGTTTCCCACTAAGGTTTTCTTATTTTAGAAAATGGGGGAAAATAAGAGGAATCATGTAAATGGTGAGTGCAACAGGACATGTGATGATGGACCTCTAATTGAAGCTAGAATGAGAAATTTCATGAGAATAATGAATCAATTAACTTGAGTTATGAACAATTACTTGAATCAAGATGAGTGGTCTGATTCATCTCAAAGATAATAAGTTTCCATTAAGTCCTTTATGCATCATTAGTCACCTTATTTATATGTATCTATAGACCCATTGATTTATGAACAATGGATAATCCCAATAAAACAGATATTTTCTAAACTTCATTTTTTGGAACAAGAGAAAGTCACTCTTGTTGTATATCGTTTAAAAGGATAAGTTGGTCAGTGGTTTTTACTTATTTAAAACATGAATCCAATAAGGATATTGATGATATGGATTGGTAAGAGTTTAGGGGAACAGTTTTCAATAAATATTTCCCTCATTCGATGAAAATCAAAATGGGAAAGTAATTCCTATAGAAAAAGTAGAAGGAAAAAAATTGTTGGGAAGATATGAGATAAACTTTACAAAGTTTTCTCATGACACCTATAGCTTTTTCATGGACCCAAATGGGAATTTTGATAGATTCTTTGGTTGAATAACACCCCATTTAAAGAATAATCTAGACAATAGAAAATATGACAGCTATGAGGAGATAGTATGGAGTGTTATGAAGGTAAAACTGGAGTTTGAAGAGATGCAGTGGTCCCATAGATCGAATGAAAATAAAATATCAATAAAGCCAAGTGTAGGGAGGAACTTTGATGATAGAAGAGGAGGAAATAAAGTGAAACATCACACTTGAAAAAAATGTGGGAAGATTCATTCTGGGAACTACTTTCTCAAGATCCATAAATATTACAACTGTGGAAGAGATGGACATATTGTTCATAACTATCATAGTGACTTGAAGGCTTAAATTCCCAACAATAAAAAATTGAATGATGGTACTAGCCCTGCCTGAAGTCCAATGCTTTAAGTGTGGACATCTTGGGAAATTTTCTAATCAATGTACAAATTAGAAGATAATAGAAGGTAATCACCATAAACCTTATCATAGGATAAGAGGACAATGTCATGATTTTTCTATCATGATGACTAAAGTTGAAGCTCCAAATGACTTGGTATCAAGTACTCTTATTGTTATCTCAAATATTGAAAGTAATTTGTTTGATTAAGGTTTTATTCATTCTATTATTTCATGAAGATTGGTAAATAATATAGAATCAATACCCAAACTGAAAAAATTATAGATATCAATCAAGACTTATATAGGGATAATCCAAGTATCAACAATGTATATAATATCTAGTAGTCACTGAAGTGCCCAGATCAGTGTGAATCACTCAGAGGGGGAGGGGGTGAATTAGTGATCCCTTTAAATCATTTTACAAATTGATTATTTTTTATTAAACTTATATGGATAGTTAAAGACTTGATTCACTCTTCTTGTGTCTCACATTCATACCTATAACGATGTTGTAAATGTAAAGTCACTAAACACAAGGATTTATAAGGTTCAGTTCAATGATCTACTCCTTGATGTGTTTGTTATTCTCCCCAAAATAGATTCTCTAATATAATTTTGTTAGTAGTTACAATGGTTAATATAGATTCACACTGTATCTATACTGAGTCCCACAATAGTTTCTATATACTTCTTCATACAGTGTTACCAGAGTCCCACTGGCCTGCTTCAGAGTCTCTCTAAAATCTTCTTCTCCTCCCTGAATCTCAAAGGGTTCTTCTAGCTCTTGAGTCACACAAGAATCTTCCTTCTTCAAGTTCTTCATTGATTAACTATAGATGATCTTTTTATCTCTTCACATAGGATAACTGAATCACACTTTCTTGTGAATCTGTACAAGGATCTTTGACGACCTTTGATAAGTTCTGTTGGCCTTTCTCAATATTTCGGATCACTTGAGTTGATTAGTTCTCATTCACAACATTGCTCAGGCAATTATTGCTTCTTCTGATAAAGATCAGGTCTCCCTGAGATGTGTTCCAATGGTTTACACAACTTCTTCAAGAATATAATATATGAGAATGATCTTGCACAATATTAGCACTATCTATCTTCTTCGATTCTTAATTACTGAACACTTAGATACAAGAGATTCTTTAGTTAAGTCTGGATTCAGTCTCAGTTCTCATTCACTTCATACATGGATTGCATGGGTATCTCAAATTATTCCTCCTTAGTAAAATAGCTGAATGCACTAAAACTTACTCTTGTTTACTTGGAAAGAATCACATACACTAATGTGATTATTCAAATACTAAATATCAACTCACATTTCATCAACCAAATTAATACACGTGCATGTGTTCTTGTATGATTGCATGCATATATATTTTTCTTTTGAACATGAATTCTCTTTCCTTCTTCTCTCAATATGCACACATACACTTTTGATTATTTATTTATGTGTTCATGTGAATGCATGCATGCATGCTCAATATCTCTATTATCTCTTGTGTAAAAACCCCAAAGGGTGTATTCTTTTGAACACACACATAATCTCTTCTTTTTCACCTTCTCTTTTCCTCTTCTTCTCTTTCTCTTATTCTTTTGTGTTTTAGAACTCACACATATGTCTTATTTAATTCATTCAACTTTATGTGTTATGAATTGACCTTATTCGATCCCAAATTAGTGATTTGCATGGTTCACCTTGTTCTTGGACACTTGGTTGTCACAACTCATTCATATGCATGCATGTGCATCATGCATGCATTCTCATCTTTCCTTTGTAATAACATGAAGCCTTGGGTGCATTATTCTTCTCATGGGGCAGTGTATGTATACACCGTCCTTTGTGAAATCTCCTCCTTCTTCAAAAACAAACCCCTAAAACCATCAACATCATATATATTAATATGGACAGGAGGGTGTTCCCCTTTTTTCAAATAGGAGTGTATGAGATATCCTTCATGTGCAATCAGTGTGCAGGTTCTTCTTCTTCGGGCAAAGAGTGCACGTGATCCATCTTCATAGAACCATAGAACGATATGTGGGTTCTATCTTTGTAATGGTTCAATAAGGGTGTCAAGGAAATAGTTGTTTTACCCATGGGAAACTCCTCACAAAGACACAGGGAGGGTTCAAATAACCTATCGCGTGTTTGTAGGAAATTCCCATAGGGGGTGCGAGTTCTTTCAAGCAATACCTGCATGGGACTCGATCGTGCAAGGGATGCATGGGACACCCTATTATTCACATAGCAAGGTTGTGTGGATCTTCTCCTTCACATAGCTAGGCTGCATGGAAAACCTTCTCTTCACAATTCTCTATTATTTCGAGAAGGATATCTTTTCTCAATTTTCTCCACACCATAAGGAGTCAAGGGAATCCCCCTTTTATAGGAAGAGGATACACGTTTAATTATATGAATCTAACATGAAGTTTAGGGTGTTGAATTCCTGAGATCTTTGGATTTGAGGATTTCAAACGTGAATATGAGATACGTTGCATATCTCAGCTTTTTTATATTGTTTTAAATGTGGGATTCTTCTTTCTTGGTGAGTATTATCCTCACATGAGAACATCACGTGCATGAATTTAATAACGCATGTGAACCATCTCCTTGTACATCGAACAATCAGTTCACCCTCGACAACTTTTTTTGCCTCGGGCTCCTTTGAATTTTTTCATCTCATTGCATGAATACAACTTCTAAAGAATTCATGTGTTTGGTTCATCCATATGATCCCTATGGTCTTGAACAGAGCTCAAATAGTGGCTGGAGTGATGAGTTAGGTGTCTAGCTGGAGCTCCTAGTTCGCAGGTGCAGTGGAAGTGTCCAAAGGTTGATGACAATCTTAGTTCCTCTCTTCAGCAGTTGGATCAATAACGGACGACATAGATTGTATCGTGGGTTGTGGGATGGATCGTATGATTGTGATTGGTCGCGGTATTAGATGAACGGAACATAACACATCCATGTTTTTAAAATTCTGTCCCACATCGAAACAAGGACACCATAGTGCCTTCTTTAAATAAAAAGATGCGACATCCTTTCACCAGAATTCTCCCCTCTCCCTCTACGGTACCACCTTGTACCATGTTCTCCATAAAGCGCACTCTTAGCACCCAGTCTTCTCATCTGGGTGCACACCTGGCACCCACACTGCATGGTTTCGTCACCGTGTGGCCCCTACAGGCTTATACATGGCCCACATGCGCCTCTTGCGGGATGGCTTTAATGCCTTCCCCTTGGGCGTGGTAGACCCTCGGGTCCTTCATATGCCTTGGGTGAGGGCTTCAGCTGGCCTTTGAGATTGGGCCTAACTTTTTGGTAAAGGCATATTATAATAAGTACTTTGTATAAAAACCAAGTATTAGTTCCTCCTTAAATGAAAAACCATTCTACTTCATTCAAATCCCATGTTTGAGCAATGAATTTAGTAGATTACTCACTAAGTAATTTCTCTCTTCTTCTTCATCTTCAAACATCACCCTTCTTTTCTCTTTGAAATAAAAATATATGATCTTCAAATTTCCTTCAATCCAACCATGGATGATGCATGAATCATATCTTTATTTCTCATGCATTAAAACATAATGCATGGCCTTCAACACTTCATCCACTTTGTGACTATTAATGGATGTCAGTTCTTTCCTTTTCCAATTGAGTAATACATGTACTTATTTAAGTGTTGTAACATTTTATCACATTCATACAAGTCTTGGAACTTAAGACTAGTTCTACAATTTTTAGATTTTGACTCGTAGAGAATTTATCAAGTGTTGAATTCAATGCTTTTGAATAAAAAACAATTATCCAAGGCATCATAAACTTCTTTTGCATCACTATTCATTCACATATTGACTTCTCATTGATAAAAAATGAAACTCTTAGGAACTTCAATCCATATTGAAAACAAATGAAACTCTTATTCACTTCAATCTCCCCCTTTTTATTTTTCAGTCAATATCACTTAAGAAAACTTTGAATGGGTCAATATGTGTGCCAAAATTTTATCCCCCTTATTGGAAACCAAATGCAAAGGTGTTAGTGGGGTCTCTTCAAAATCATGTCCTCCTACATTTGAATAATATATTTTGGAATGTTTTTAAGAGAGGGATGATTTCACATGGTTCAATTAGCAAAGAGAATTCAGTTAATCAACTCTAAGTCTACTTGGGATAACCTAGTGTAGAAAACAAGAGATATATGACAAAGGTTTTTAGTGATCACCATAAACAACCATACATGTGAAATCATGCTCAGAATGGTTCAATTCTTGATTAGGGGACTAGAGAATATCAGATTTATCAATGAAATACTAAATTTTGCACATACTTCACCAAAAATATTAAAAATTTCAGGTTCATTGTCACGACCCGTCCTCGGGACCCGTGCCGTGACTACCCCAAGCCCGCCTTCCATAGGCCAGGGGCTGGCGACTAGCATCAAGGCGTAAATCCCGGAAAAAGGGAAGGCATTGCCTTTGAAAAGTAAACAACCACCACAGAGTAAGCATGCGGAAAAGTAAACAATATGTAAAAACTGTAACAAGCTGGTACAACAGTAAGTGCGGAAAAGTAAAGGGGGCCGGAAATACAAGCCCAACTGTAAAGTACAACTGAAAGGGGAAAAAATTAACTGAAAAGTAAAGCCGCAGCATCGACCCGTCCTCTGGAAGTCCCACCTGAAGGGTGGGTACAAATAGCCTCCACTACTCCTCGGGTCCACCTGGCCGCTCCGAGTACGTTCCGCCCAGTGGTCCACCTCCTGGTACCATCCTGCTCCACAAGCCTCCACCACGATCAGCGCTGTCCGTCGTCTGCAACCAACACAACGAAGTGCGGGCATAGCCCGTGCAGGGGTGAGTATAAGCTACTCAGTAGGGACCCTGAGACCCCCGAAGGTCTCCCAGAATCCACAAAGCATAATCCACAAAGGAAAGATACAATCACGAAGTAACAACCGACACTGCTTAGGTATATGCCCATACATATACCTAAGTCATCAATTCCCGTTCGGCTCCAACATCCGAGCCCAAGCACAACCCAGTCCACACAGGAAAGAAAACGTAAACCCACACAGGATAGAACAACACAATCCACGAAGGAGAGCAAAGGTAATCCACATAAGATAGCTCAACACAATCCAAAAAGGAGAGTAAAACAGAGTTCATCTCACACAGATATACATCTTCGTATGACGATAAAGATGATCACTAATCCATCTAAGTCATCGGACCCACAAAGGATCGAAAGGTACTAACCCCCGCAAAGACCCACACAGTATCGGGCCCACACAGGACCTGTAGGCGCTGGCTCACAGAGAACCGCTGAGCGGTGACCCACACAGGATTGGATCCAAACAGGATTTGTAGCACTGATCCACGTAGGATCGCTGAGTGCAGTAGTCGTCGCAGTCCACTGAGGTTCTCTGCATAGTCGTCGTCGCAGTCCACTGAGTATCTCTGCACAGTCGTCGTCGCAGTCACAGTAGCAGTCGCAGCCAGCTCTAGGGTTCTCGAACATAGCAAGCTCGTTCGGGAGGGTCCGCTCCATGAGCCAAGAGACTGATACATCAACTGACACAAAGTCCGAAGTTGATGTATCCAAAAGTTCTGTATCGTCAACAGGAACTCAACGTCGCAGACGGCGCGTCAATCGGACGCCTGGTCTGAGAGTTATTGGCTTTTTCGTCCCAGGGGCCCTGTTGGTTTTTAAGGCAAAACCAACCCGACCATACTCCACCTGCGTCCAAACCTCGGGCGGAGTATGCCAAAAGATCTGTCTCACTTAGAAGAAAACAACAATGTCGACGACACGTCGATTGGACGTCCGAAGCACAAGATATTAGTGTTTCCGCTCCGAGGGCCCGGTTGGTTTCGTGTACGAACCAACCCGGCCGAACTCAAAGTATTCTGAAACCTTGAGTGCGATATACTGAAACGACCGTCTCGATCCATGGATCGCGTTGCTGCTGTCGGCGCGTCGTTCGGAGGCCCGTAGCTCATGTTACGGGAAAAAGACCGGAACGGTCCGAAGACGGGGGTCTGGGCCCAGGCCGACCCGGCCCGACCCCCCCCCTGGGTCGGCCGAACCGGGTCGACCCGACCAGGTCCGACCCAGCTGGACCCGATCCGGTCTGGCCAGGGCGTGGCCCAGCCAGTCGGACCGGCCCGGCTCGGCTCGGCCAAGCGGCCGACCAAGGCAGCCGCGGGGCGCTGCCCCCGCGGGTTGGAAGAGCTGCGGCCCCGCGTGGGGCCACGCTGGAGATCAGCGGACGCGGCTTCTGCCGCATCCTGTGCGGGTGAGACGGAACCGCGGGGCAGTGGGTCCGCTGGCCGCCACCGCCGCGGCGGCCCTGTCCGGCGGCGCGCTGGGGCACCAGCGACCCGCGCCGCCGGAGACTTCCGCGGGCCACCAGAGTTGCTCTGGTGGTCCATTTTCCTTCCTGTCTGCGCCGCTGCTCCTCCCAGGACCCATTCTTCTCTGCGGAATCATCAAATCTCCCTTGCATCACGTTTTTTTCGTCACCCACCAAATCCGCACAACAACGAAGAACTGCGGAGGGTTGTCGGGCCGTGTTTGTTTGGCCCGCACCCTCCGCATTAGACGGTATCAATCGGGAGGATAAATCAACACATAATAAATGTATCAAAAACAATTTTAATAATTTAAAATTGCACTGGATTCAAGTTCTTGTTTTAAAAGAAACATTCACGGGGATATAAAAAGGTATTTCCAAAATAAAATCCCTACCTCGTCATGTCGTCGCACGCACGTTCTTCGCGGAATTGATCGTCGCGGAAGGAGGCGATCGTCGCGTCGTCGTGGAAGGGCGTCGCATCGTCGCGGAATACGGTGCGCGTCGACGAACTCCGAGGTTCAAGAACATATAGATTTAATCAATAATAATTAAATCCATATTGTTGTTTTAAACCACAAAGAAAACTAAAGAACCGCAATCTCTCACCTCAACAGATGATCGAAGATTTTGTTGCGGATTAAGGAACGTCGCCGAAGGACGTCGCGGGAGAGGAAACATCGGCATCGCGGCACACGGCATCGCGTCGTCGATTTCCGTGGGTTCGCCGTTCTTCGTCTGAGGCTGGCGTTCTTCGCGTTCTTTGCGTTCTTCGCATTCTTCGCGAAAGAGGATGAATAATTCTTGGTTTCTGTCAAATCCTCCCAACAAATATTTTTCCAGAAGTTGTGCGTTGGACTTATTTTGTTATTACGTCAACGGATTTAAAATAGGTTAAGAAACGAATGAAATTAATTCCTAGAATTAATTTCAACGAATAAACTTCCCATTTAATTGGTGCGTTAAGAAATTAAGAAAACGCGTCAGTTGACTTCCATAATGACGGGTTTTCACAGGTGCGTTACTTAGCGGAAATGAAATGGTGGGGCTTGTGCGGGTCCCACCTCACAAATATCCTACCAAGAGGGTAGGATATTTTTGGATAGCACCCTATCCGCATAAAATCAGTTTAAGCCACTTTAAGTGGCTTCAAGTGGCTTCCAAGTGGCATAAGTGAAATAAAATAATGTTTGTCGTACAATTATTTTATTTCTTAACTTTAAGCCCGAAAATTAAAAACCACACCCGAGAAAACGCAACTTCGGAAGAGGCGTTTCTAAGAAAGTACCGGCGCTGCGATTCCATCAGTGCCCTCAGAATTCGATTCCGATTACCGGTTCAAAAGTTAGAAAAACCCGCTCGTTCGTTCACTAAACGTACCCGAGCCAAACTTCAGAGAATGATTCTGGGCACACCGGGCCTCGGAATCAGGTGCCATCAGAAACTGTGTTCTTGTAAAAATCCAAAGAAAATTAAGAAAAAAAAATTCCTTGAATTTTTTGGGTCTTTACATAACTACCACCTCAGGGCTTTACGTTCCCGTAAAGATACATCATAAACTAGGGAAACAAAAGTGGTTACTGAGCACGCATCTGAGCCACCTGCCCCCATGTTCTCTCTTGGAGGTTCCCGTGCTGCCACCTGATGCGCACAAGAGAATTGATCGCCCACGTAGGACCCGCTCCTGTCGATCCTCTATCTCCACCGGGACCTCCGCAAAAGTCTCCCCATCATCCACGTCTAGCTCCCCATGGTCAATGATGTGCGTCAGGTCGTGCACGTATCTCCTTAGCTGAGATACGTGGAAGACGTCGTGCACTCGGTGCAACTGAGATGGTAGAGCCAGGCGATAAGCCACCTTGCCAATCCTGGTGAGGACCTGGAAAGGTCCGATGAAGCGTGGATACAACTTGTCGCCTCGGCCAAATCTTTGTAATCCACGTCTAGGTGAGGCACGCAAGAAGACGTGGTCTCCATCCTCGAACTCTAGTGGCCTCCACCTCCTGTCAGCATAAGACTTATGCCGGCTCTGAGCTGTCCTCATCCGCTCCTGGATGAAATGGACCTTCTCTGTTGTGTCCCGGACCATCTTTGGTCCCACAAGTGCTGACTCCTCAGGGTCTGTCCAGCACAAAAGAGATCTGCAAGGTCTGCCGTAAAACGCCTCGTATGGTGCCATCCCGATGGTGGAGTGGTAGATGTTGTTGTACGCGAACTCCACCAAGGGTAAGTGGTCCTCCCAGCTGCGACCAAAGTAGAGGACACATGCGCAGAGCATGTCCTCGATAGTCTGAATGGTCCTCTCCGTCTGACCATCCGTCTGAGGGTGAAAGGCGTTGCTCAGACGTAGTCGCGTCCCGAACGCCTCCTGCAACCCGTTCCAAAGCCGGGAAGTAAAGCGAGCATCTCGATCGGAGATGATAGATGATGGCACACCGTGAAGCCGTACAATCTCCTGAACGTAGAGACGTCCCAAGCTCTCCACTGAGCCCTGCTCTCGGATGGGTTAGAAGTGATCCGACTTGGTGAGTCGGTCAACAATCACCCAGATGGAGTCGTGACCTCTAGAAGTTCTTGGAAGTCCAGTCACAAAGTCCATAGATATCTCGTCCCACTTCCACTTCGGGACCTCCAAGGGTTGTACCAAGCCTGCTGGTACCTGATGCTCTGCCTTCACCTGCTGGCAGGTGAGGCAGTGAGAAACGAACTCTGCCACAACCTTCTTCATGCCCGGCCACCAGTGTTGTCGCCTGAGGTCCTGGTACATCTTCACCACTCTAGGATGTACCGTCAAAGGGGAAGTGTGAAACTCTCTCAGCACCTCCTCCCGTAAAGCAACTGGTAGCAAGGTATGTCCTCTGAAAAGGACGATGTGTTCTGCTCCAAGGGAGAAACCATCAGGTGCCTGTCCTGAGGATATCTGTGCACACCGTGTCTCACAGTTAGCGTCCCCATGTTGTGCCTCTCTGACCCGCTGCAATAGTGGAGGGGTGACTGTGAGAGACTGGAGGAAGTCTGCTTCATCTCAATCCACGAAGGATATCGTCAAGGCGGCTAGCTTCTCTGTCGCATCCTCAAGTAGCTGAATGCCTATTTTCCTGCTGAGGGCATCGGCTACCACGTTCCCCTTCCCAGGAGTATAGACTATCTCAAAGTCATAGTCCTGGAGGAACTCGAGCCATCACCGCTGTCTCAGGTTCAGGTCCTTCTGTGAGAAGATGTACCTGAGACTCTGGTGGTCAGAAAAGACGGTAAAGCGCTCGCCCATCAGATAGTGCTGCCATGTCTTCAGAGCGAAGACCACTGCTGCTAACTCCAGGTCATGGGTAGCGTAGTTCTGCTCATGTGGCCTCAACTGACGTGATCCATAGGCAATCACGGCCCGCTCCTACATCAGGACACATCCGAGTCCGGTCCCTGATGCATCGCAGTAGAATATGTATCCAACTCCCTCCTCAGGAAACCTCAAGATTGGTGCGCTGGACAATCTCTATCTCAGCTCATGGAATCTCTACTGACATCTGTCTGACCACACAAAGAGTTTCCCCTTCTTCGTCAAAGATGAGAGTGGTGTCGCAACTCTGGAGAAGTCTGGCATGAATCTCCGATAGCATCCGGCTAGACCCAAGAAACTCTGCACCTCCGTCATGCTCCTGGGTGGCTCCTAAGCTAGCACTGCCTCGATCTTCGCAGGATCCACCACAACTCCCGCCTCAGAAATGACGTTCCCCAAGAAGTGGACCTCACGTAACCAGAACTGGCACTTCGAGAGCTTTCCATAAAGCTGGTGCTCTCAGAGTGTGTCTAGTACAACCCGCAAGTGGTAGACGTGCTCCTCCTCCGTGGTCGATTCTACCAAAATGTCGTCGATGAAGACCACGACAAATTGATCGGGGTTTGGCTGGAAGATCCTGTTCATGAGGCTCATGAACACTACTGGAGCATTGGTTATGCCGAATGGCATAAACAAGAACTCATAGTGGCCATACCGACACCTGAAGGCCATCTTCTGCACGTCCTTGTCTTGAACTCTGAGCTGATGATAGCCTGACCTGAGGTCTATCTTCGAGAACCACCGTGTTCCCTTGAGCTGATCGAAGAGGTCATCAATCCTCGGTAGCGGATACCTGTTCCTCACTGTCACCTGGTTCAGGCGACGATAGTTGACACACAGTCTAAAGCTCCCGTCCGCCTTCTTGGCGAACAATATCGGGGAAGCCCAGGGTGAAACACTGGGTCGGATGAACCCCTTGCCCTGCAAGTCCTCCAACTGTATCTGCAGCTCTCGAAGCTCAACGGGGGCCATACGATACACTGGAGTGGATATCGGGGCTGTCCCGGGGTACAGATCAATATAAAAGTCTACCTCTCTGTGAGGAGGTAGCCCGGGAACGTCATCGGGAAAGACGTCTGTGTACTGATCCACCACTGCAGGAAAACTAGGACTCCGCACGTCCACTGCTCCTAGGATGAGACTAGCCAACTGATGAGTGATGGGTTGTCCTATCCTCTGCGGAAGTCCATCCTGTGCTGCGAAGGATCCCTTCTCGCCGGTGAAGGTGAACCTACTCCCGTCGGTGCGCACACATCGAACCTTGAGCCTAAAACTGTCAATTTGAGCATGGAATGTTGATAACCAATCAATGCCCAAGATGATGTCGTAAGGCCTCGACGCCGCTACAAGAAGATGCCAGCCAAAGCTCTCGCCTCCTAGAGTATGCTCACACTACCGGCACTAGTGCGTAATCGTCGAGTCTACTCCCGTAGGGGTATCTAGCCAAAATGATCGATCCAATGGCTCTGTCGGAATCTCCGAGCTCCGAACAAGGGCAGCGGCTATGAAAAAGTGACTCGCTCCTGTGTCTATAAGAACTGCAGAAAGGGTGGAATAGACACAGATCGTACCTCGAATCATCTCTGGAGCGTTGTGGTCGTAGGCCTATGCTTCCTGGAGCTGTTCCTGTCTCTGCCCGCCAGCTCCCTATGGTCGGGGCGGGCCTCCTGATGGTGGTGGTGGTAGAGCCTCAAAGCGTCGCCCACCACCTGCTTCTCGGCCAGCTCCTCTGCCTCATCCGCCTCCTCCCTACGGACCACCACGGTCGACCCTCTGCCTCTTCCTGGGTGGCCCCTCCACCGTCTGCTGTTCCTCGGTATGGCGGGTCGGGCAGTCACGAGCCATGTGGCCCAGCCCGCCGCATGCGTAGCACTGCCTGCCTCTCGAAAGACTGGCTCCGCGCTGTGTGCCCCGCACTGCTGAGCTAGTGTCCTGAGGTCGTCTACGAGAGGGTCTGGTCTGCCTGGAACCCTGAGTCATCCGTCAGCTACCTGCTGCCGAAGAATCCGCTACCTGCCGCCCTGCGGTAGGTCTCGTTGCTGAAGTAGACTCAGCATGAAAGATCTCGATCAGAAGGGCTCGCTCCAGTACTCATGCCTGGGTCAGGATGCTGAGGGAGATCAGCGATGCCCTGATCTCATGTCTCAAACCCTTCTCAAAGGTCCGGTCCCGGAAGAAGGGGTCCCGTTCCATGTTGGTCGAGTAGCGAGAAAGATCGGTAAACCTCGCCGCGTACTGGGCGACCGTCAAGCTGCCCTGCCGCAGCTGAAGAAGCTCCGGGATGCGCACCGCACGGAGGGTGGCCAAGATGACCTCTGAGAGGAAGAGGCTCTCGATGTCCATCCAGAGAAGAGATGCCTCATCGTGCACCTGGAGCATCAAGCTCCACCATCATCCTGCTACTGCGTGCAGTAGGCTCGCCGCGAGGATCACCATGAGGTCTGCTGGTGTCCTTACTAGCCTGAAAACTTGTACGACCGCCTCCAGCCAGTCCTCGGCTACCTGGGGGTCCGTCTCCCCACGAAACCTAGGTGTTCGCTGGCGCTGGAACTCGTGCAGAGCTCTGAGGCGACGTGCATCGTCAGCGGTCGGTGCTGGAAGCATCGGGGGCTCGGCGGGTAAAGGTACCGCCGGTGCCTCTGCTGTCAACGGGCCCTGTACCGAGGCCTCGTCACTCGGTGGGCTGTCGTCGCGCTCTACTCTCGGAACCCTAGATGGCTGCCATCGTGGGGCCATCCTGAAAACGAAACAAGTGCGCCATGGTCAGAACAGTATACAAGGCGAGCTGATACAAAGTTATCACAAAGAAAACATGAAACACACATGCAATCAATGTTTTCGTGCATTAAGTCGGAAATCAGAAGTCAGGGTCCTGGTGTACGGATACGTCGGCCGCCGCACCAACACTGGGTTCCCTGGACTGATAACCACACCCAATACGCTAAACACTATTTCTTCACATAGATGGAAGATCAGAGTCTGCGGTAGAACCGGCCACCTCTGATACCAATTTGTCACGACCCGTCCTTGGGGCCTGTGCCGTGACTACCCCAAGCCCGCCTTCCATAGGCCAGGGGCTGGCGACTAGCACCAAGGTGAAAATCCCAGTAAAAGGGAAGGCATTTCCTTTGAAAAGTAAACAAGCACCACAGAGTAAGCAAGCTGAAAAGTAAACACTAAGTAAAAACTGTAACAAGCTGGTACAACAGTAAGTGCGAAAAAGTAAAGGGGGCCGGAAATACAAGCCCAACTGTAAAGTACAACTGAAAGGGGAAAAACAGCAACTGAAAAGTAAAGCTGCAGCGTCGAGCCGTCCTCTGAAGTCCCACCTGAAGGGTGGGTACAGATAGCCTCGCTGCTCCTCGGGTCCACCTGGCCGCTCCGAGTACGTTTCACCCAGTGGTCCACCTCCAGGTACCGTCCTGCTCCGCAAGCCTCCACCACGATCAGCGCTGTCCGTCGTCTGCAACCAACACAACGAAGTGCGGGCATAGCCCGTGCAGGGGTGAGTATAATCTACTCAGTAGGGACCCCGAGACCCCCGAAGGTCTCCCAGAATCCACAAAGGATAATCCACAATGGAAAGATACAATCACGAAGTAACAACCGACACTGCTTAGGTATATGCCCATACATATACCTAAGTCATCAATTCTCGTTCGGCTCCGACATCCGAGCCCAAGCACAACCTAGTCCACACAGGAAAGCAAACGTAAACCCCCACAGGATAGCACAACACAATCCACGAAGGAGATCAAAGGTAATCCACATAGGATATCTCAACACAATCCACAAAGGAGAGTAAAACAGAGTTCAGCTCACACAGGTATACATCTTCGTATGACGATAAAGATGATCACTGGTCCATCTAAGTTGTCGGACCCACAAAGGATCGAACGGTACTAACCCCCGCAAAGACCCACATAGGATCGGGCCCACACAGGACCTGTAGGCACTGGCTCACACAGAACCGCTGAGCGCTGACCCACACAGGATCGGATCCACATAGGATATGTAGCACTGATCCACGTAGGATCGCTGAGTGCAGTAGTCGTCGCAGTCCACTGAGGATCTCTGCACAGCCATCGTCGCAGTCCACGGAGGATCTCTACACAGTCGTCGTCGCAGTCACAGTAGCAGTCGCAGCCAGCTCTAGGGTTCCCGCACACAGCAAGCTCGTTCGGGAGGGTCCTCTCCACGAGGCGAGAGGCTGATACATCAACTGACACAAAGTCCGAAGTTTATGTATCCAAAAGTTTCGTATCGTCAACAGGAACTCAACGTCGCAGACGACGCGTCAATCGGATGCCTGGTCTGAGAGTTATTGGCTTTTTCGTCCTAGGGGTCCGGTTGGTTTTTAAGGCAAAACCAACCCGACCATACTCCATCTGTGTCCAAACCACGGGCGGAGTATGCCAAATGATCCGTCTCACTTAGAGGAAAACAACAAAGTCGACGGCACATCGATTGGACATCCGAAGCTCAAGATATGAGCATTTCCGCTCCGAGGGCCCGGTTGGTTTCGTGTACGAACCAACCCGGCTGAACTCACAGTATTCCGAAACCTTGAGTGCGATATACCGAAACGACCATCTCGATCCACAGATCGCGTTGCCGCTGATGATGCGTCGTTCGTAGGCCCGTAGCTCAATTTACGGGCAAAAGAATGGAATGGCCCGAAGACGGGGGTCTGGGCCCAGGCCGACCCGGATGGACCCGGTCCATTCTGGCCAGGGCGCGTCCCGACCGGTCAGACTGGCCCGGCTCGGCTCGGCCGAGCGGCCTACCTAGGCAGTCGCGGGGTGCTGCCCCCGCGGGTTGGAAGAGCCGCAGCCCCACGTGGGGACGCGCTGGAGATCAGCGGACGCGGCTTCTGCCGCGTCCCGTGCGGGCGAGCTGGACCCACGCGGCCGCGGGTCCGCTGGCCGCCGCCGGCGACCCGCGCCGCCGGAGATTTCTGCGGGCCACCGGAGTTGCTCCGGTGGTCCGTTTTCCATCCTTTCTGTGCCGTTGCTCCTCCCGAGACCCATTCTTTTCTGTGGAATCATCAAATCGCCCTTGCGTCACGTTTTGTCGTCGCCCGCCAGATCCTCACAACAACGAAGAACTGCGTAGGGTTGTCAGGCCATGTTTGTTTGGCCCGCACCCTCCATGTTAGACGGTATCAATCGGGAGGATAAATCAACACATAATAAACGTATGAAAAACAATTTTAATAATTTAAAATTGCACTTGATTCAGGTTCTTGTTTTAAAAGAAACAATCACGAGGATATAAAAAGGTATTTCCAAAATAAAATCCCTACCTCGTCAAGTCGTCGCACGTGCGTTCTTCGCGGAATTGATCGTCGCGGAAGGAGGCGATCGTCACGTCGTGGAAGGCGTCGCGTCGTCGCGGAAGGGTGTCGCGTCGTCGCGGAATACGGTGCATGTCGACGAACTCCGAGGTTCAAGAACATATAGATTTAATTAATAATAATTAAATCCATATTGTTGTTTTAAACCACAAAGAAAACTAAAGAACCACAATCTCTCACCTCAATGGATGATCGAAGATTTTGTTGCGGATTAAGGAACGTTGCCGAAGAACGTGGCAGGAGAGGAAACGTCGGCGTCGCGACACACGACATCACGTCGTCGATTTCCACGGGTTCGGCATTCTTCGTCGTAGGCCAGAGTTCTTCGCGTTCTTTGCATTCTTCGCGTTCTTCGCGAAAGAGGATGAAGAATACTTTGGTTCTATCAAATCCTCCCAACGAGTATTTTTCCAGAAGTCGTGCATTGGTATTATTTTATTATTATGCCAACAGATTTCAAACAGGTTAAGAAACGAATGAAATTAATTCATAGAATTAATTTCAACGAATAAACCCCCCATTTAATTGGTGCGTTAAGAAATTATGAAAACGCGTCAGTTGACTTCCATAATGACTGGTTTTCACGGGTGTGTTACTTAGCGGAAAAGAAATGGTGGGGCTCATGTGGGTCCCACCTCACAAATATCCTACGAAGAGGGTAGGATATTTTTTGATAGCACCCTATCCGCATCAACACAGCTTAAGCCGCTTTAAGTGGCTTCAAGTGGCTTTCCAAGTGGCTTAAGTGAAATAAAATAAAGTTTGTCGTACAATTATTTTATTTCTTATCTTTAAGCCCGAAAATTAAAAACCACACCGGAGAAAACGCAACTCTGGAAGAGGCGTTTCTAAGCAATTACCGGTGCTGCGATTCCATCGGTGCCCTTAGAATTTGATTCCGAGCAGCGGTTCAAAAGTTAGAAAAACTCGCTTGTCCGTTCACTGAACGTACCCGAGCCAAACTTCAGAGAATGATTCTGGGCACACCAGGCCTCGGAATCAGGTGCCTTCAGAAACTGCGTTCTTGTAAAAATCCTAAGAAAATTAAGAAAAAAAAATTCCTTGAATTTTTCGGGTCTTTACATTCATGGATAAATCTCCCCCTTTCATCCCATCTTTACATCAATCAAGCACTCCCCCTTAATTGATATGATGAATACAATTAAGACCAAAGGATGATAGTGTGATTAGAATACCTCAGTTTTAGAATCCTAATATGATATGAATTTCAAGATTTTTCATGACATAATCCTTGATATCATTTCTTCATATTTTCTCTCCCTCAAGGGGTGAACTCCCTTTTAATTTACATGGTGGATAATATCATCAGATAAGAATGAAAATATGAATGTGGATAATCTTCCATTGTGGATCACTTCAAGTAATTACCAAATCATGACTAATGATTTCAACTTTCAGTTCTCCACATTCCTCATTCAACTGAAATTTTAAGAATGACCTCCATCCCAAATTCCCTACAATGTAAGCACACATATATAAAAAAGTATAAGGGAATAAAATGGAACACTTGTGAGCTTCTTAATTGAAGCACTAGGGCTAATAATTTTCTCTTAACCCATGAACTCCTTTTCTTGTAGCTCTAAAGTGTCCGGTACTCTTCATGTTGATGCCTCCTCTCTATTTGGCATTTTTATTTTTCATTTTCATCATGGATTCTTTACTTGCATTCACCTTTAACATGTGTGGATTTTTTTCTTCACTTATATCAGTAGTGAAGTATCTTTTGGTGCATGTTGTTCAATTTTCTCCATTTGGCCTGTTAAAATAGTTAAACATTTTCTTTCATGATGTCCATCCTGCTTGCACCTTCCACAAAATTGTTGTGAGACACTTGGGTTATCATGTGTTGACAACCTCTCATGAAAATCAATTTCTCTTCAATGGGTAATTTCCTATTTTCCCTTTTCCTTAGCTTTATCTAGTTTTTCATCATCAGATCTTTGCAGTTCTCTATAAATTTTCAAATGATTAGGCCAGCTAACTAAACACTCCTTACCATTTTCTGATTTGAAGCTTCCACATAGCTTCTTCATTGTCTTAATGTTAACTTTCTTAGGAAACTTATTAAGATTTTATTTAGGAATGTCTTCAGTCAATCCCAATTTCTTCTGGATTGATTCTCTTTATTTTCAGCTTTCTTACAATCATTTCCATGGCTTGTTTGCAGTGATCGATGGTATGACCTTTCTTTCCATTATATAAACATCTTTTCTTGATTGAGATTACATTCTTGGAATCTATTTTGAACTTCTTCCTGGGAATAATTTCTTTCACTATTTTATTGACTTCATTGTTTGGCATATTCCCAATGGAAGAATTTTCAACTCCTTTTTATTTATCCTACATCTGTTGTGGTCTATCCTTCTTATCAACATATGCCTAAGGCATGGTAGGATAAACCAGCACTCATCCAGACTATGAACACTTATGTTGTAATTATCATAGAAGTCTTCAAGATATTCAAATTTGTTCTTAGTAGAAAAATTCTTTTTCATCTCTGTATTCTGCTTTTTCATTACAGGTTGCTTAATTTCTTCACATCTACATTCCCTAAATGTAGGCCTTCTATAATTTTTATATGCCGACATATTATTCTAGAAATCATTGTCCTGATGCCCAATGGATTAGAGGATAATTTGATATTTCTTTTGGAATCATATTCCTCAATTCAAACTTGAGTTGAAATGTAGAGACCCAAAGCTTGAAGTACATGGACATTACATTACTTTTCCGGAATATTTAATATATAACAAGAACCAACACTCAAGGACCATAATAGTTTAGTGTCTTTGGAAACTCGGAACATAATCTTATAATCATGGTGAAAGATCTTCAACATCTCCCATAAAGATCTTCTGATTTTGTTTTCTTAGGAAAAACCTTTCTTTATATCTTGGGGAAAGGAATACATATAAATGGTGAGCTCAAATTATTGGTAAGGGTAAGCATGGAGAAAATAAAACAAACCATATACATTTGAACTTAAAAAACATGAATATAATGTTTAAACATCAAAATCCTGAGCAATGACATAAAATATGGTAGTACATAAGGCATAGATCATAATGGAACATCAATCATGATAAAATTGCATGGGAACAAAACATGTAATTGTGGTAAACCATTAAGCGCATGTTATTATTTCCATAGTATCCAAGGCATTACCACCAAGACCATCTTAGTGGACAAAGTCCCTTTCTGAATCGAGTTCACTCCTCGTTCCAATCCTGTATCACTAAACCAGATTCACTTTTCATTCCATCCATGTCAATCTCATGAGATATAAATCTTTACCCAATTCATTGTAGGGAGATATCGGTCCCAACCATCTCATAATGAAATCATTTTACTTGTTCCACAAAATAAACGTAAATCATTCATCATAACCCAAAGAATAAAATGGGTTTCATAAATATCATCCCATAATAACATAATACATATAAAATAAATGGATATAATTTCCTAATAAGAAAATTGAAACCATGTAAATCATAGAGACATTATACTTGAAACATACACATCTGAAATAATTTCATCTTAGATGGAAAATGGTTTCGAAAAAACACTTGAAATGAATACTTGAGGAAAATATCATTTCTTCTTCAAAATCATTTTCTTTTCACAAAATATCATGCAATTTTAAAAGAAAATCTTTTTTTGAAACTATTCATGAAATCATATGGATGAATCTTCATGAAAATAATTCTTTATGAAACCGTAAAAATATGTTCATGTCGTATAAGTTAAAAAACATTATTGTCGTACTTTTTTCAGAAAAGTCAAAAAGTACCTCATATGGTAAAAAAAGAAAGATTCCTTACATTCCATGTAGTAAAAGTAAAAAATGGGTAAAAAGGCCTTTAAAATACATGAAACCATTTTTAGAAAATAGGGACATGGATGATAAATATAACCCCAATAAATACTTACGAATAAACAATCTTAGATAAAAATGAGATTGGAAAAGTTATCCCTTACCTTATGTCTGATATGATTTGTATGTATATGAACCTCCTATATAATGATTTAAATAATGTCATTGAGTTATTATAGAATCATATTAATTGTTATGATATCATATATGGTTCACTTATGACTTTATATTACCCGTTCTTTTGTAAATTCATGTTAAAGTAGCATTTTGGGTAAAATTGTTTCATTTATCATTCGTGTTTTGACTTGTAATTATTCATATGATTACTTAGATCATGATTACTTACTTAAATAATGTAAAACATTATTTATATGTAATATATATTCATAATATACATATATATAATAGATCTATAAATGGAAATAAATACATCGTTCATGGAGACGGTAGGCTGTATGTACACATGAACGTTGTATTCATTTCCTTATTAAATTGAATGGAAGTAAGTAAATAACATATACATAAGTCAAGTATCATTAATATTTCATATATTTCATGATTATTTAATATATATACTTTATAATTATTCTTGAATGGTTAACTTGGAGAATAAATCTAATCGCGTCATGGAGACGGTAATCTGTACGTACGCACGAGCGATTATATCGTTCCCATAATTATTGAATGGAATTAGAGTGGAAGATATAATATATCAGAATTATTATCATGTTATAATAATCATATATAGTTATTATTTACACCATTACACCCATCCAAGTAAGGTGGTGGTGGAAAATAGATTACACCATGGTGTAGAGACGGTATTCTGTACGTACGCACGCGCGGTGATTTCATTTTTCGTAGGATGGATAGAAGTTGAAATAGTGTTGCTTCATATTTATAATAACATATCATTATATGATTGATTATGAATTTATTAGTTTATGATGAAACAAATAAATAATAATATTTAGAATAAGAAATAAATTGGAAAGGATCGGTAAAGCATATTACATCTTCTTTGATGCGCCTCTTATTAACCACCTCTTAGGGTACTAAAGATGGTCTTTGAAGAAGACCAAGACATATGGTATGTTACTAAGGAAGTGTAGAAGAGAAATTGGAATGGTTTTTCCGATCTTGAAGGCTCAATGTGGAGTGAGGAGGAGAGGGAGGAGGTGCCCTTTTCTAAGGGATGAGAGGGGCACCTTTGGAAACCTAAGAAATATTAATTTATAATAAATTTAAAACCCACTTAAAAACCTCCAAAATTGACTTAAATCCAAATTTTAGATGAGATAGTGTTGTAATCTCATCAGCCAATAAAATTTAGACATGTTGGGAATTTATTTTAAACCTTATCAATTTGATTTATCCTTATTGAATTTATTTAATCTTATTTGTGGTAATAATATTCTAAATATTAAATTGTTATAAATAATTACTTATGTGTCATTAATTATACATAATTCGGTAATTTATGAAATTTTATACCATATAAATTTAAATTTATAATTTTTAAATATTTTTGTGATTTTTAAAAAATTTTATAATATGTTATTTTTATAAAATAACAATAGTCGCAATTTTGACACTATTCATTTATTTGAATTCAAATAAAATCCAGAAAGAGTATATATTCGAACCAAAATATTTAATAGATTAATAACATGTAATATTCATCTATAAAATTCGTGGATCACATTAAATAGTTTATATAATATTTATTTTAATATTTTTAATACCATTTATTTGATATTTCAATCAATTATATAATTCCAACTTCACTATTGTGTCATCATTAATGATAATTATTTAGTCCCTAAAAATTCTAAATAAATTCACATGATGTAGATAATTTTATTATATTTCTGGATACTACTCATGTTCAAAGTTTTATGAAGTTTATCACTAAATTAGAATTATTACACTTATAAGATATAAGAGAGTGACATGTTATCACTTCTTTGGTTTTAATTATAATTATATCATTTTCAAGGTCATTTTTCCAAGAAACGAATATATTCCGACCCTTAGGTGATATGAGTCAACTTTTATTCACCCAATAGAATTTTGGCAGGTGTTAGGGTAATTTTATGATCTTATTTTTACCCTTAATTACCCAATTTACCTTTAACTGTAGTAACTAAAAATTACCGAAATTAGTATTCATAATATAAAAAAAATAAAAGTAACCTATTAACATAACTTGGACTCACTTAATCCAAATATGGAATCCATTTTTGAAAATTCAAAACACAGAAGTTCTAGTAATTAATATAAAATTAATCCCATTGTTAAGAAAACGAGTTTTAAAAGTTATAACATTGCAAAAAATTGAAATTATTTTACCTATGAATTCAATGTAAAATCAATGCTAATGAAATATATTATATTAAATGGTAAAAATATATTCTATTTATACTTTAATACCATATAATATTATAATTTAACCATATAAATTATTACGATGAAAAAAGTTGTTTTTAATTAATATATAGCGTGTTTTTACTATTCATTAAAATATGAAAGTTATCATAAGAATATGACAAAATTATCCAATGTAAATTTTTATATCCTGATCCCAAAGAAGATTTTTAGTTTGTTAAATAAAACTTATAAACATATCAAAAACCATATTTAATGTGGGTGCACCATCAAAAGGCGGCAAAACTATATTTTTTTAAAAAACACTTATTTTACCCGAAAAATTTATTTTGGTCACATGCCATGTTCTAGAAAATGTGTAAGATGAATAATAATGTTATAAAATTAAAAATGTAGTTACTACTATTCATAACGGCTATTTCATAATAATATTATAACAATATATCATTGTTTAGTGAAACCCGGTATTGCGTACTACACACGCTATCGAGAAAGGTCGTGATTGCATGTAATGCAAGCCAAGTCAGGGTTGCGTGTAGTGAAAGATCCCTTTGGTGTTGCGTATAACATAATAAAAACTTATTTCATTTATACAGTAAACAAAATCTATACTTAATGTTGCGTAGAATAAAACGAACTTGAAATTGTGTGTAACACGAGCCAAGAATAGTGTTGTGTATACTGCAAGCTAGTACGGTGTTGCATATAGTACAAGATAATCTTGGTGTAGTGTAAAATTAAAAAGAATATATCTCATAAAATATCAGGGTGTTACATTCTACCCCCCTTAAAATGAATTTTTCCCTCAAAATTTGTCGCGGTTATAAATGGTTTATTACTTGATAGTTTCTTTCATAGAAACTCACATCATAAAAAGGAATACAAAAACTTAATTTTAAAAATGAATGTTAAAAACAAAACAGATACCCAAAGTAACTCATCACTTGGGTTCCCACATATGAGAACATAGGTGAAAATATGGATATGTAAGAAAAATCTAACTGTCAAGTTCTGATGGAGAGTGGTAGAGAACTTGGATATGAAAAATCCTATAGTCACAAGGCCATAAATTTGTAATGATCTAAGGTACCATCTGATTCATCGAATATGAGAGTACTAGGAAAAATTTTTTGGTTTTCAAGATAATTTCCCAAATGTTGAAGAATTGTTTTTTCAATTAAAAGAAATACATACTTGATTTTGGTACAATCTCACCGTTGTTCGTGCCTTGAGCAATTTTCACTTCATCTCTTAAATAAATGAAGTTGAATTTGTCACTCATGAAGTGTTAGCAGATCATGCAATATAATGATATGTTATTCCAACTGTCTCTATCACAAAAAGGTTAGCAGAAGATATTAAACATACATACGCCCATCAATGATGAGGTTAATCGTATATGGTTCCTAAAATGGACTTATACATCATCTATCATTCTTCTTAATAAAATAAAACTAGTTTCTACTAACTAGGGACTTCCTGTAGGCCAGTGGTAGGCAATAAAGGCCTGTCACACTTCGGTTGTGGGTTCAATTCCTATAACCCTGTCCGACGTGATGGGTCGTCGCCCATCCTGCAGGTTTTCCTTTTAATAAATTATAACATCCCATCAAAAAGTTCTAGCCTTAATCAATACTAACTTATGTACAACATAATCTATTCCAACCTTAAAACTTATCCAAAATAATTTTGTCCAAGCTCATAGTATAAATAAAATAATTACTAGAAATTTCATCTACCGAGCAAGTGAATACCATCATTTATCCCCCATATATCATACGATATATCTTGTTGGTCACATTCCAAACATGTGAATACCTTAATCATGTATTCTCTTGAAAAATCAATACCCATTGAACCTTAGTGAAAACATGAATGCTGTCAAAAATTAACACTTTCCACATACCAAAATCCCAAAATTTCTATATACTAAAACCATGATATCAATTTGTCCTTATATAAGTCAGGAGATCATGAATACTATTAAACATTTCATTTTCTCCTTATCCATTCATTATGCACATATCATCTACTTTCCAAAATCACTTTTCATGGTTACTGGTACCATATTCTTATGGAAAACCACAATGGAACAATACATAGATATTCAAAAATTCCACGATACCATAAATGAGATTCAATGATACTATTTTGAAATCCCATTACATAAACACTTAATCATTCCACAACATCATTGTCATACTCAACATCACAAATAGTGATCGCATGTGACTTCCCTTTATCCTTTTTATTAAGAGGTTTCTCACTTCGATTATCATTAACCCTTGGATTAGGGCATTGATTAGCATAATGCCGCATTCCCTTGCACTTTAAGAATTGAAGTGTTGGTGGAGCATTCTCTATATTCTTTTCTCTATTCACATCATTAGCTACCTTTTTCCCACTACATGGACACTCAAATGCTCGATGACCTTATTTTCCACACTTAAAACATTTTCTAGTACCTTTTAGGCAATATCCACCATGCTTCTTTCCACAATTTGAGAATAAAGAAACATTAATCTTCTTTTCACCATTGTTCTGAGATTTCTCCCTAAACTCCATCTTTCATTTTTTGTCAAAACCAAGAGATGGATATGTAACACCAACTTCCAGTTCTACCTTGATAGCACAATGCACAATTTCTTCATCGATACTGAAGTCTCTTATCTCTAATTCCTTTCGAAGACTTGGTTTTAAGCCACTTAATAATAGATCAACATTACTTACAGGTTGGATGATAAATCCAGATGCATACCTTGAAAACCTTGTAAAATTCACTTCGTATATACCAACAGATTCATCGTCCTTTTGCTTAAGCTCCAGGAACTCATTTTCCATCTTTGTTCAAATAATATGAGGGAAGTACTTATTGAAAAAAAAGTTCTTGAACTCGTCTCATTCCATTGATTCAATTTCATCTTGGGGCCTTATATTTATAATTAGAGTCCACCACTAGTCTGCTTCACCTTCTAAATAGTAAACAGCCAGAATGACTTTTTCATGTTCTGAACAGTGAAGTATGTAAAATATCTTTTCAATGGTACTGATCCATTGTTCAGCAACAAGTGGATTAGAAGACCCACTGAAAGAACCTGGGTGTTGCCTCATGAAGGACTCAATAGAATGTTGTTCCCTTCTCTGCTCATTTGGAAGTGCAGAATGATTCATATCTTGTATAAGTATAGAAATTAGATTTTGCAATCCATCTCCAATAACATTGGTTTGTTCATAAGGAAAATCATTTCATTTTCCATTACATTGATCAACACAGTTCCTTCGGGTTCCAGCCATTGTCTAATACCCAAAAATAATATTGTAAGAGGCAAAAATCATGCTAGGGAAAACATCATAATAAAGGGGGAGTACCTTCAATATCTAATATCTTAGGTTTAACTCTAATATTGTTACCATAATTCTAGGACTATAACCTATACTTATACTTAACCTTTGGGACATCCCTAGACATAACATAGAAATATATCTAGGGATCTCACTAAAGTTTTCACATCATACTTTCCAAAGGTTAATTAAACCTTTCCTCTGATACAAACTGTAGACACCCAAAGCTTGAAATAAATGGACATTACATTACTTTTGTGGAATATTTAATACATAATAAGAACCAACACTCAAGGACCGCAATATTTTTATGTCTTTGGAAACTCGGAACATAATCTTCTAATCACGGTGAATGATATTCAACATCTCCCATAAAGATCTTCCCCTTTTGTTTTCTTACCTAAAACCTTTATTTATATCCTAGGGAAAAGAAAACATATTAAGGGTGAGATCAAATTCTCAGTAAGGGTAATCATGGAGAAAATAAAACAAACCAAATACATTTGAACATAAAAAACATGAATATAATGTTTAAACATGAAAATCCTGAGCAATGACATAAAAAATAGCAGTACATAAGGCATAGATCATAATGGAACATCAATCATGATAAAATAGCATGGGAATAAAACATGTAATTGTGGAAAACCACTAAACACATGTTATGATTTCCATAGTAGCCAAGGCATTACTTCCAAGACCATCTTAGTGGACAAAGTCCCTTTCTGAATCAAGTTCACTCATCGTTCCAGTCCTGTATCACTGAACCAGATTAACTTGTCATTCCATCCATGTCTATATCATGAGATATAAATCTTTACCCAATGCATTGGAGGGAGATATAGGTCCAACCCATCTCATAATGAAATCATTATTACTTGTTCCACAAAATAAACATAAATCATTTATCATAACCCAAAGAATAAAATGGGTTTCATAAACATCATCCCATCATAACATAATCCATATAAATAAAATAGATATCATTTCATAATAAGAAAAGTTAATCCTTGTAAATCATAGAGAAATTATACTTGAAACATACACATCTGAAATAATTTCATCTTAGATGGAAAATGGTTTCGATAAAACACATGAAATGAATTCTTGAGGAAAATATCCTTTATTCTTCAAAATCATTTTCTTTTCACAAAATTTCATCCAATTTTAAAAGAAAATGGTTTTTTTGAAAATAATCATGAAATATTGTGGAGGAATATTTGTGAAAACAAGTTTTTATGAAACCGTAAAAATCCGTTTATGTTTTATAAGTTAAAAAAACATTCTTCTCGTACTTTTGCCAAAAAATTCAAAAATTACCACATATGGTGAAAAATATATTCCTTACATACCATGTAGTAAAAGTAAAAATGGGTAAAAAGGACTTTCAACATACATGAAACCATTTTTAGAAAATAGGGACATGGATGATAAATATAACCCTATTAAATACTTACGAATAAACAATCATGGATAAAAATGAGATTGGAAAAGTTATCCCTTACCTTATGTCTGATATGATTCGTATGTATATGAACCTCATGTATAATGATTTAAATAATGTCATTTAATTTTTAAAAAATCATATTCATTGTTATGATATCATATATGGTTCACTTATGACTTTATATTTCCCATTCTTTTGTAAATTCATGTTAAATTAGTGATTTGGGTAAAATCATTTCATTTATCATTCGTGTTTTGACTTGTAATTATTTATATGATTACTTAGATCATGATTAATTACTTACAGAATGTAAATCATGATTTATATATAATATATATTCCGAATATACATCTATATAATAGATCGATAATTGGAAATAAATACATCATTCATGGAGACGGTAGGTCATATGTACGCATGAGCGTTGTTTTCGTTTCCTTATTAAATTGAATGGAAGTAAGTAAATAACATATAAATAAGTCCAATATCATTAATATGTCATATATTTCATGATTATTTAATACATATACTTTATAATCGTTCTTGAATGGTTAACTTGGAGAATAAATCTCATCGTGTCGTGGAGACGGTAATCCGTACGTACGCACGAGCGATGATATCATTCCCATAATTATTGAATGAAATTATAGTGGATGATATAACATCTCAGAATTGGTATCATGTTATATTAATCATATATATTTATTCTTTATACCATTATACCCATCCATGTAAAGTGGTGGTGGAAAAAAGATTACACCATGGCATGGAGATGGTATTCCGTACGTACGCACGCGTTGTGATTTCATTTTCCGTAGGATGGATAGAAGGTGAAATAGGGTTGTTTCATATTTATAATAAAATATCAATATATGAGTGATACTGATGTTATTAATTTATGATGAAACAAATAAATAAGAATAAGTATAAGAAAAATAAATTGGAAAGGATCGGTAAAGGATATTACCTCTTCTTTGATGCGGCTCTTCTTAACCTCCTATTAGGGTACTAAAGTTATTCATTTAATAAGAACAGGACCTCTGGTATGTTACTAGGGAAGTGTAGAAGACAAATTGGTTGGGGTTGGCTGAGCTTGAAGTCTCAAGGTGGTGTGAGGAGGAGAGGGAGGAGGTGCCCTTTTATAAGGGAGGAGAGGGGCACCTTTGGAAACATAAGAAATATTAATTTATAATAAATTTGAACCCCACTTAAAAACCTAAGAAAATGAATTAAATTTGAAGATTGGATGAGATAGGGTTTTAATCTCATCATCCAATAAAATTTATACATGTTGGGAATTTATTTTAAACCTTATCAATTTGATTTATCCTTATATAATTTATTTAATCTTATTTGTGGTAATAATATTCTAAATTTTAAATTGTTATAAATAAATAATTATGTGTTATTAATTATCCATAATTGGGTAATTTATGAAATTTTAGACCATATAAATTTGAATTTATAATTTTTAAATATTTTTGTGTTTTTTAAACAATTTTATAATATGTTATTTTTATAAAATAACAATAGTGTCAATTTTGACACTATTCATTTATATGAATTTAAATAAAATCCACAGAGAAGATTTATTAAAACCAAAATATTTATTACATTAATAACATGAAATATTCATAAAAAAAATCCGTGGATCATATTAAATAGTTCATATAATATTTATTTTAATATTTTTAATACCATTTATTTGATATTTCAATCATTTAAATAATTCCAACATCACTATTGTGTCGTCGTTAATGATAAGTATTTAGTCCCTAAAAATTCTAAATAAATTCACATGATGTAGATAATTTTATTATATTTCTAGATACTATTAATGTTCTATGTTTTATGAACTTTATCACTAAATTGAAATTATTACACTTATAAGATATAAGAGAGTGACATGTTGTCACTTTCTTTGGCTTTAATTATAATTATATCATTTTCATGGTCAATAGTCCAATAAAAGAATCTATTCCGACCCTTAAGTGATATGGGTCAACTTTTATTCACCCAATAGAATTTTGGCCGGTGTTAGGGTAATTTTATAATCTTATTTTTACCCTTAATTACCCAATTTACCTTTAACTGTAGTAACTAAAAATTACCGTAGTTACTATTCATAATATCAAAAAAATAAAAGTAAACTATAAACATAATTTGGACCCACTGAATCTAAATATGGAATCCATTTTTCAAAATTCAAAACACAGAAGTTCCAGTAATAAATATAAAATTAATCTTGTTGTTAAGAAAACGAGTTTTAAAAGTTAAAACATTGCAAAAGATTGAAATGATTTTACTTATGAATTCAATGTAAAATTAATGCTAATTACATAAATTATATTAAATGCTAAAAATATATTCTATTTATACTTTAATACCATTCAATATTATAATTTAACTATATAAATTATTACGATGAAAAAAGTTGTTTTTAATTAAAATATAGCGTGTTATTACTATTCATTAAAATATGAAAGTTATCCGAATAATATGAAAAATTTATGAAAAGTAAATTTTTATATCCTGATCCCAATGAAGAATTTTATTTTGTCAAATTGAATTTATAAACATGTCAAAAACTAGATTTAATGTGGGTGCGCCATCAAAAGGCGGCAAAACTCCTTTTTTTGAAAAATACTTATTTTACCCGAAAAATTTATTTTGTTCACATACCATGTTATAGAAAATGTGTAAGATGAATAATAATGTAATAAAATTAAAAATTTAGTTACTAATATTCTTAATATCTAGTTCATAATAATATTATAACAATATATCGTTGTTTAGTGAAACACGATATTCCATACTACACACCCTATTGAGGAAGGTCACGATTGTGTGTAACACAAGACAAGTCAGGGCTACGTGTAGTGTAATCTCTCTTTGGTGTTGCATATAACATAATCAAAACTTATTTAATTTATACATTAAACAAAATCTATACTTAATGTTGCGTAGAATAAAAAGAACTTGAAATTGTGTGTAACAGGAGCCAAGAATAGTGTTGCGTATACTGCAAGCTCATACGGTGTTCCGTATAGTACAACCTAATCTTGGTGTAGTGTACAATTAAAAAGAATATATCTCTTAAAATCTCAAGGTGTTATAGGAAACATCTATTCTTCCAGCTAATTGGGAAGTTCAAAATTTGAGTGATTGTTGATTCTTCAATTTCACCTCTACCTCTAAACACTTCATGTTGAGAAAGTTATTCTCATCCTCAACTGATCTCTTCTTACATTCCCAATTATCCTTCAGCATTGTTATTTTCTCTCATGAACATTTCTTAATTGCTACACAGATATGTAAAGATCCTTTATCTTGTTTTCTTTGTCTTTTGGTTGAGCTTCTTTGACAACCATAGAAACTTGGTGCAACTTTTCAAATGCATGGAAAGATTCTAAAAATAAAATCTCAAAGAATTATTTCTCACAAATACTTCCCTGAAATTCTTCAGTAAATTGAGCATGTATTTAGTTGAAAATAGAAATTTTTTCTTCCTTTTCTTTCACTAGTTTTGTGTGAGTGTTGGATATTCCAACCCTTTTAACCAATGATTCTTCCATGGAATTATATTCTTCTTCCAAATGTAATTTTTCATCTTGAAGAGCACTAAGGCTTACAGTAATGTGTCATGCCACTTCTCTAGGGACTTTCTTTAGATGATCTTTGAGTATAGTCTGAAGATCACTAATTTACTTATCATCACATCTTGAACATGCTTCATTAGAAGAATAATATGTATTGTTACATTTTGTACCTTTCATATTACCTTCTGTAGAAGGTGTCTCCCCAGTAGTAGTAAACTTCTTGTTTATCTTCCTTTCCTATTTCTTCTTTCTATTCTTTTGAGTCATAGTAAATATCTCCATTTGAGGTTGTTCACTCCTCTCTACAAATTTTTACTTCATAAATACTCCCTTGGATCTTTTAGAGGTAACCTTCCCTCTGATACCAATTGAAGTGCCCTGATCAGTGTGAATCACTGAGAGGGGGAGGGGGTGAATCAGTGATCCCTTAAAATCTTTTTACAAATTGATTCTTTTCAATTAAACCTCTATGTACCTTTAAAGTGTCGATCCACTCTTCGTGTGTCTCTTAGACTTACATTGAATGATGTTTTAAATGTAAAGGCACTGAACACAAGGATTTACAAGGTATGGTTTAAAGACCTACTCCTTGTTGTGTTGGTTATTATCCCCAACATAGATTCCCCACTAGAATTTGGTTAGTAATTACAATGGTCGATAAAGATTCACACCGTATCTCTCCTGAGTCCAACATGAGGTTCTTTACACTACATCACACAGTGTTACCAGAGTCCAAATGGCCTGCTCCATAGTCTCACTAAAGTCTTCTTCTCCTCCCTGAATCTCACGGGGTTCTTCTAGTTCTTGAGTCACATGAGTAGCTTCCTTCTTTAAGTTCTTCTTTGATTCACTATAGATGATATTCTGATCTCTTCTCATAGGATTTCTGAATCACTCTTTATTGTGAATCTATTCAAGGATCTTCAAGAACCCTTGATAAGGTATGTTGGCCTTGATCAATATTTCTGATCACTTGAGTTGATCAGTTATTAGTCTCAACAATGCTCAGAGAATTCTTTCTTCTTCTAATGAAGACCTGGCCTCACTAAGATGTGTGACAATGGTACAGACAACTTCTTCAAGAATATAATATGCAATAATGGTCTTTCACAATACCATCACTATCTCTCTTCTTGGATTCTCAGTTACTGAACACTTAGATACAAGAGCTTCTTTAATTCAGTCTGGCTTCAGTCTCAGTTCTCATTCACTTCATGCATAGATTGCATGGGTATCTCAAATTGTTCTTCCTTAGTGCAACAGTTTAATGCAGTAAAACTTATTCTTGTTTACTTGGAAAAAATCACATACTCTTATGTGATTATTCAAAAACTAAAGATCATCTCACTTTGCATCATCTAAATTAATACACGTTCATGTGTTCATGCATGATTCCATGCATATGTCTTTTTCTTTTGAACATGCACTGTTTTTCCTTCTTCTCTAAATATGCACACACACACTTTTGATTATTTCTTTATGTGTTCATATGCATGCATTCATGCATTCACAATATCATTCTTCTCTCTTGTGTGAAAACCCCAAAGGGTGTATTCTTTTGAACACACACACAATCACTTATTTTTCATCTTCCCTCTTTCTCTTCTTCTCTTTCTCTTATTCTTTTGGGTCTTAGCACTCACACACTTGTCTTATTTAATTCATTAAATTTTATGTGTTACATATGGACCTTATTAAAGCCCAAATTATTTCTTCCCACAGTTCACCTTGTTCTTGGAATCTTGGTTTTCACAACTCATGCATATCCATGCATGTGCATCATGCATGAATTCTCCACATTCCTTTGTAAGAACACAAAGCCTCAAGTGCCTTATTTTACTACTAAGACAGTGTATGCATACATTGTCCTTTGTGATATCTCATCCTTATTCATGAAAAAACCCTTGAAGTCATCAACAACATATATATTTATATAGACATAAGGGTGTTCTTCTTTTTTAAAATAGGAGTGTATGAGATGTCCATCATGTGCAAACAGTGCACGAGTTCTTCTTCTTAGTGCAAGGAGTGTGTGTGATCCATCTTCATAGAACCAAAGAATGATCCATGGGTTCTGTATTCGAAATGGTGCAACAAGTATGTCAAGGCACTGGTTGTTTTACCTGCGGGCTATTCCTTACAAAGACACAGCGAGGGTTTAATGAAACTATCACGTGTTTGTGGGCAATTCACACAGGGTGTGTGAGTTCTTTCTCACAAGACCAGTGTGGGACTCCTTCACATAATGGATGCATAAGACACCCTCTTCTTCATGTATCAAGGTTGCACATATCTTCTCCTTCGCGTAGCTAGGCTACATGGAAAACCATCTCTTCACGGTGCTCTGTTCGTTCGAGAACGAGAGCTTTTCTCAATTTGATCAACACTATAATGAGTCCAGGGACTCCTCATTTTATAGGAATAGGATATGTGTTTATGTCCATTTATTTAAAATGATATTGGGGCATTGAATATCTGAGATCTTTGACTTTAAGGATTTCAAATGTGAATATGAGATTCACCGCATATCTTTTTTTTTCCTTTTTTTCAATGCGGACTTCTTCTTTCTTGGTGAGTATTATCCTCACGCAAGAACATATTGTGTGTGCATTTAAGAATGCATTAAAACCATCTCCTTGTACATCAAACATGTATTTCACCCTCGGAAACTTCACTTTCCTCGGGCTCCTTCGAATTTCTTCATCTCATTGCATGCATGAAACTTATAATGCATGCATGTGTTCAGTTCATCCATAGGATCTATGTGGGATTTACCAGAGCTCGAATGGTGGTCAGAGTGATGATTTAGATGTCCGGTTGAAGCTCCTAGTTTGAGGGTGCAGTGGAGGTGGCCGAAGGTTGAAGACAACCTCGGTTCCTCTCTTCAGCAGTTGGATCGATCACGGACAGCATAGATTATATCATGGGTTGCAGGATGGATTGTATAGTTGTGATCGGTCATAGGATTAGATGAATGGCGCAGATCACATCTTTGTTTTTAAAATTACACCCTACATTGAAACGGGGACATGGGAGAGCCTTCTTTAAATAACAAGCCACTACATCCTTTTTCCAGAATTCTCCCCTCTCCCTCCATAGTACTGCATCGCACTGTGTTCTCCCTACGAGTGTGCTCTTAGCACCCACTCTACTCCTCCAGGAGTGCACCTAGTGCCCATGCTACACGGGTTCATCACTGTGCAGCCCCTACAGGATTATACATGGCCTGTATTCACCTCTTACGGGCTGGCATGGAGGCCTTCCCCTTTGGCACGGTAGACCCTTGGGTCCTGCATATGCCTTGCGTGAGGGCTTCAGCTGGCCTTTGATATTGGGCCTAACTTTTTAGTAAAGTCATATTATAATAAGTACTAAGTATAAAAACCAAGTATTAGTTCCTCCTTAAATTCCAAACCATCCTTCTTCATTCAAATCCCATACTTGGGCAATGTATTTAGTATATTCTACACTAAGACATTTCTCTCTTCCTCTTCATATTCCAACATCATCCTTCTTTTCTTTTTGAAATAAAAAATCCAAGATCTTGAAAGTTATTTTAATCCAACCATGGATGATTCAAGGCTCATGTCGTCATTACTTAGGCATTAAAACATAACGCATGGCCTTCAACACTTCATCCACTTAGTGACTATTTATGGATGTCACTTCATTCCTTATGCAATTGAGTATTGCATGGACTTCTTCAAGTGTTGTAACATTGTATCACCTTGATACAAGTCTTAGAACATAAGACTAGTTCTACAATCGTCAGATTTGGCCTCTTAGAAAATTGATCAAGTGTGTCATTCAATGCTTTTGAATCAAAGTCAATTATCTAATGCTTCACCAACATCTTTCTCATCATTGTTAATTCACATATTGACTTCTCATTGACAACAAATGAAACTATTATGAACTTCAATACATATTGACAACAAATAAAACTCTTATTCACTTCTGTAACTTTGGTGAGAAAAATATCATCACAAATATAATAGTCATTCCCATGATGGGATTCGGCACTATAGTAGGGATGGATTGGATCTCAAAGTATAATACTAAGATTAGCTACAGATGTAAGGAAATATCAATAGTCTGGAATGGACTACTTATAGTTTTTCTTCAAAGGAGAGATATCTTGACCTAATATTTTTCTATAAGAACCTCCCATATCCTAGTTTATGGAAATGATCACTGAATATGAAGAATGAAATGAAAGTATAAGAATATAAAATTTCCCCATCATTCAAGAATACATTGATGTATTTCCTAATGAGTTACCTAGAACTCCCCAAGAAATAGAGGTAAAATTATCCATTAGACTCATGAATATATTCATGACGATATGAAATACCCCATATATAATAGAAAATGTATAGCTGGATGAATTGAAGAAACAACTCCACGTTCTTTTGGATATGAGGTTTATCTAACCAATTGTTTCTCCTTTAGGAGAAGTTACTCTCTTTGTGAATAAGAAGTATGGATGAATATAGTTATGCTTTGATTATAGGGAACTTAATGGGATCACAGTGAAGAACATATATCCTCTTCAAAGGATTAATGATTTATTTGACTAGCTTTATGGGGATCAATTCTCCTCCAATATTGACCATTGATCTGGTTATCATCAATTAAGGATGAAGAAATAAGATATTGTAAAGAACACCATTCGATCAATGTAGGTTCATTATGATTTTGTTTTTATTCCCTTTGCTTAACCAATTATCCTCTTATATTTATGGACATGATGAATAGAGTCTTTAAGGATTACCTAGATAACATTGTTGTTGTTTTTATTGAAGATATCCTGATATATTCCAAAAGTCACGAGGTGCGTGAGGATCATAAATGGGTTCTATTGAAAACATTGAGGAAGGAGAGGCTATTTTTAAATTTCAAAAAATGTGAATTTTGTTTACAAAAAGTAACTTTATAGGGGAACATTGTAACCAATTAAGGAATCTCAGTTAACCCTGAAAAGATAAAGGTTCTGGAGGAGTGGCCTCTTCCTACAATAGTAATTAAGATTCGTAGTTTCCCTACTTTATTAGGATATTATTGGAGGTTTTTCAAAAACTTTTTTAAAAACATTATAATCCACTAAAAAAATTTAATTTGAAAAGGGGATAAGTTCATTTGGATAAAGGAGTGTGAAGAAGTTTTCTAAGAGATGAAGAAGATAATGATTAATTCCCCTATGTTAACTCTACCCTCTATCGGAGAAATATTTTTTATTTTTAGTGGTGCATATCTGAAAGGTATTGGGTGTGCCCACATGGAAAAATGACACGGTGATTGCCTATGCATATTCCCAATTAAAGCCTCACGAGAAGAATACCTTTATGGGGAGAAATGTGATATACACATAGACCACCAAAGTTTTAATTATATTTTAATGCAAAGGGAATTGAACATAAGTCCTATGAGATGGTTGGAACTTCTTAAAGACTATAATTTTTTCAATTAATTATCACCCCAGAAGAGAAAACAAATTCATTGATGAATTGAGTAGGAAAAACCATGTTGTTTTGGAAATGATAAGGATTCAATGGGATCCTTTGATCAAATACCTCATAAAATAGATATAAGAATCGTAAGGGAATATAAATAATAAACAATATCCCAAATTATTTCTCAACTGTCATTACTAAATATGATCAAGAAATATCAAATAGAAGATCCTTTGTTACATAAGAAGATAGAGGTTGTAAGGAATGGGAAGTTTCCTAAGTTTGATATTGATCAAGAAGGTGTACTAAAATTTCATACAAGTATATGTGTTCTATCTATTTCAAAAAAAAATAATGAGCTAATTGATGAATCTCATAGCTCCACTTTCTCTATACATCCTATAAGAATGAAAATATATAGTTACCTTTATGATCCTTATTGGTGGGATAAAATGAAAAGGTATATTTCTAACTACACTATCGGGTGCTTGGTGTGTTAACAAGTTAAGGTAGAGAGACAACTTAAAAAAGGATTATTACAACCACTACCCATACCAACATGGAATTCAGACAATATAACTATGGAATATTTCAATACTCTCTCGAGAATATCCAAAAGAAACAATTCAATATGGGTTATAGTGGATCATCTCCCTAAGACTGCACATTTATTCACTATTTGAGAATATTTATCTCTTGAAAAACATGTCTAGATTTACATAAAGGAAGTGGTGAGGTTGAATTGGGTAACATGTTCTATCATTTTTTTTATCATGGTTTAAGATTCATATGAAAATTCTGGAGAATTCTTCAATATGATCTGAATACTGAATTGAATTTTAGAACGAACTATCACCCCCAAACTAATAGTTAATCTAAAAGGACAATTAAAACACTTCAGGATATGTTGAGAATAACATCAATGGAATTTAAAGGTGGATGGTATCAACATATCCCATTTTTTGAGTTTTCATACAAAAATAACTTCCATTTCAGTATTCAGATGGAGCCCTATAAAGATATATATGGGAAGAGATGTAGAACTCCTACTTTTGGGGATAAAGTTGGTGAGAGAATGCATCTTAGGTCTGATCTTGTGCAAGAGATGATAGAAAAGGTTCATTCCATCCAATAACACATTAATGGTGGTCAGATTCAAATAAAGAGCTATGATGACAATTATCAAAGGGTTTAGGAGTTTGATGTTGGTGTCAATGTTTTCCTTTGAATATCGCCATGGAATAGAGTATTGCTATTTGGTAAAAGGGATGCTTATCCCTGGGTATATTGTCCCCTTTGAAATCCTTGATCGCATATGAGAAGTGTCCTATCATCTAGCACTTCCACCAAATCTAGCTCAAGTCTATGATGTATTCCACATATCACTTTTGAGTAAGTATATACCTGAACCATTATATGTAATGAATCTAGAGGTAGTACAACAAGAACATGGCCTCTCTTATGAGTATCATCCAATAGAGATCTTGGACCATATAGATAAGGTTCTACGTAACAGGACTACCCACCTAATCAAAGTGTTGTGGGGGAACTATAAATATGGAGAAGCAATGTGGGAATCATAGGAGATAATGAGTAAAAAGTAACCGCACATTTTATCAACTAAGAGAATGATTTGAAATTTAAGGGAAGACATTTTTTAAGGGGGGAGAATGTAATGACCTAGAATTGTTGATGATATTTTTTCCCTAAATATTTGTGTTCTGTTATATTGTACTCAACAAAACTATATCTCTTTAATAATGAAGTGAATATAAAGGGAAATGTGACCATATAGATTCAACCATTATATGATTGTTGGTAAATTATGATCATTGTTCAATTACAATCCTTGGAAACTATAATCTTGGAAATAATTTTTACCATTTTAATTAAGTTCCTATAAGTAATAATAACAAAGGATAATTGAGACATTAATAAGATTCAATGGCCTCAACCGATAGATTCATGCAACATGAAGACCATTTTTAGAATGTGGGTGGGAGGTAAGATCAATGGGGTTCTGTATTGACCAATCCCATGTTGATCATCAATAAGTGAATCTAGAATGAAATTTCCAACATGATAAGTTTATGTTAGTGAAAATTACCACTCAGGCGATGTTAGTCGAATAACCCCACAAAATTAACACCATTTCAATCCTTACTCTTAGGATGTATATTGGTGTAATAAGGGGTTATGTGTCGAGTCCTTACTTAAATTTTAATTCCTTTGTATAAATAAAATTTTTATTCTATCAATTCCATTTTAATAATAGTATTTCTCAATAAAACTAAGATGGAAAATGATAAATTTATTTTTCAGACATAAATTTTACTTTTTGAAAAAGATATAAATATTTATAATAAGCTAATATATTATTAATAATACTTATTTTAGTGAAATATTTTCATAAAACACTTATTTAAATATGAATCATAAAATAATTTTATTTTTTTCAAGTGTCAGAAATTTTACTAAGAATTTTCAATCCGCTATTTATTAATAAATAATGATTTTTATATTTATAATTTATAATTATCATATTTAGATAAATATTCTGATAAAATAAAAATAATTTTTGAAATCATCATTTAAAAATTAGGTTCGGGTTAATTTTTTTATAATTTTCAAAAATACTTTATTTTTTCATGAATTGTAAAAATACATTTTGAGTTTTTTAGTATGTTTAATGACTTCATTATTTTTCATAATGATGGAATTACTAATTAAACAAAATAAATGACACAAAATATTTTATTTTATTAATATCAAATATTTTAATATATTTTAATCAAGTATCAAACCTACAATTTACTTTCCAATGTCTAAAATAGAAACTTTAACATTAAAAACATTATTTTTGTGGAAACATCACTTTTCAATGAAAAAAGAAGTAATATAAAATAATTATTCACACTTTCGGATTAAAATAACATAAAATATGACCCAAGTGTCCAAATTTATGGGAAAATACCTTGGTAAAACCCACAGTTTTTTATTTTCCACAACCGTGGTTTCCAAGCCTATATTTCGAAATTAATAAACAAATCCTCTACTTTTCTATAAATACCCACCAATTTTTCAATTTAATCTCCCTAAAAGTTCATCCTACATGAAGATGTGATATTGTTACTCCCAATGAGTCCTACCAAGGTTTCCTCAAGCCCCCAGGACCCCCATAATCAAGTTTTAGGAGTTGCTCTTCTAGGTAAAGGAATTATCCTTCTTTTCTTTTCAATTGAAGAAACTCTTTTCATATATATCTTCTAAATGTTATGGTTACTATATTATATTAACATTTTTATCATAAAATTACTTCTAAATTATGTTTTATTAATGGGATACTATTTTCCCCTCTCATTTTACAATTTTTCAAAACCATTTTTTATTCCTTTTATGCTACTGAATTTATTTCTCAAAATTTACCTCTTCTCCGAAAGAAATTCTCTTTTATTTTATTTTTTGTGAATACCTAAGACTATTTATTTTCCAATGGTATTGAAATTGATTTAAAAATTATTCATTTCATTCTAATATAAACATTCATGAAACCCACATTCCCTTTTATTAGGATGATAATGACAAAATGGTCTTGTTTTAAGAACTTTTGAAATGATATGATTTTAATATGAAACTTGTTTCTTTTATTTTCCATAGGTTATTTATGAAATTTTAGATTGTGAAATATGTGGTCCACATAAAAAATTAAGACATATTAATGGTTCTCACTAATTTCTCTCTAATGAAATGGGTAAATAATTTAATCTCTAGAGATGACATGTTTTAAAATACCTTTGTGAATAACCTTGGTAATTTTAATTTACTACACCTTGGTGATATTCTCATGAATGTCTAAGTAAAATTTTGTAGCCACATTTCCTAGTTATGATTAATTTTATTATTATTATTATATTCCTCATGTTATATTTTTCATGCCACAATTATTATCCTCATGTTCTTATTGATATTTTTCAAGATCAAATGAAAACGGTTCCCCTTTCTTTTCCCTTACACCAATACTCACCCTCTCCTTTGATGTATGCCCCAAGGTTTTTAGATATAGTAAATTTAATTACGATGACCCTTTTAAGAATCCTTTTAAGTGTATTAGATGGATTTTTTAGTTTTTCATGTATTATGTACCCTTTTTATAAGAAACTAAAATTTAAAATATCCTCTATTTTTTCATTATGTAACAAAAATTTTATGTAATAAAAAGGATGGATAAAAAAATAAATAAGTTCTTTAATAATTTTATACTTGGGATTGGTAGAGTAATTTGGTTATTTTGACTTCTAATTATGGAATTTGACTATGTAGAAATTTGGATATGTAATTTCTTAATCAATTCTCTTCTAGGAATCTTGGTAAATTTGGTTATCTCGGCGAATACATACATGGTTATTTTTAGAATTTGAATATGTATCCATTAAAGTACATAAAATAAAAATTTAAAAAATGATTCATAAATTCAAAATTCGATATAAACTTAAAAAAATCATGAATTCCAGGTAACCTAAATTTGAATAAAGATATGTTCCAAAAATTAAAATTAAAAATGGAATTAAATATAAATCTAAATTACAAAAATAACATTAATAATTAATAATCCGTAAAAACACCCATTAAATCATCCAAAACAATTGTACTCAAAATTTATAAAAACTAAAAAAATAATATGAAATCATTGAATCACCAAAAGTCATGATTTTAATAATAATAATAATAAATTAATTTAATATTAATATAAAAAGTTGTAAATATTCAGTATTTCTCCCTAAAAATGAAAAATTTGCCCTTTAAAACACAATTAAATCCTTAAAAAGGAAGTGGAAACATGTAATGAAAAATAGTCATATAAAATTCTCCCACACTTTTCACATTTCTTGTCATTAATAAATCCTTTTTTCAAATTAAATTGAATAAAAGTAATCTATAAAATGAGAAACTGAGATACCGTAAAGATTTGATTCTAAAAATGATCTTCCCTCATAGAATATATCGAATACAAAAATTATTTCCATATTTTATATATCAGTGAAAAGTTGGTTATTAACTTAAAAAATTATTGACATTTTAAATTTTGAATAGAATGAAACATAATTCAATATTCATCCAAATGAAATTCCAAACATCCCATTACTTTGTAGAGAAAATAATTACTTAAATTAAGATATCATAATAATTAGACACCTCATTAGATATACTAAAATTAATAATTATTTTGTGAAGCATAAACAACTCATCCAATGGTAAAGAAGAAAAAATAAAAAATAAAATAATAATGATTTAAATGTGGATTAAAATTTTCATTTCATAATCCATTTGGATACATGTCTTATAAGTTTAATTCTAATTAAAACGTTCAAATTAGTTAATGGTTGTATAAAATTCTCAATAAAATTAGGAAATATAAATTATTTAAGAGGATAAGAAAAATATGTACCCAATAAATCCAAATACATAATAAATATAAATATTCTTATAGTGTCACTAATAGTATCATTTCTAAATAAATTGATCCATTGAAAATGAATAAGTGAATCTCTAAAATAGGTAAATTTAAAAAAAATGAAGCATTTTTTATGGGTTAAACATTGAAACATAGATGAAACATAATTAAAGATCCTTCCCCCACACTTTAACCCAAAAATTGTTCTCAATGTTAAACACCAATGCGGGATAAACAATTTTTATAGTGTAAGTTCTAAAATATTTTGAAAATAATTAGTGAAGAAATGATTGAGAGCCATGAGTTAAATAAAACAACATGATTCCACACATTTCAGTGATTTATCAAAAAATAATTATAAATGTATATTTTTTTAATAATTAACATTCAAACCGATTTAAAATTAAGATCATATGACATAGCATGTTAAATACGCTTCTAATAAATATTTTCAATAATATTTTAAATTTATTTTCATCATGGATAATGAAGGTAAGAAAATAATGTAATTAGTAAAAGAATATATTATTGAATGAATTAGATCTATAATAGCCCAGTTTCCCCCAAAAATTAAATTTCAGGGAGCCTTAATATTTCTACCATAAAATAGACAAAATCAATTTCCATGAAAGTATAAAACATTTAAACCATATTGAAATTACAAAACATAATGAAATAATGAAAATTAACTCCCCTGACAAATGTATCATGGATTATCTTGGAATCATTCAAAAGATTTCTCCCTTTTAATCATATAAATATCCACTCATTTTATGTTAATTTAGTAAATAAATGAAAACAATTAATTATCCCTAAATTTTAAACAATAAAAATAAATAATTGAAACTAAGACTTGAGGAGAGTATATGATATGAAATTTAGGCTAAATATGGGTCAATACAGAATGAAATATGGGGTGTGAAAGAACAAGAAATGAGGTATTAAAGAAACATATAGTGAATATTTATTGGATTATTAAACAAAAACATTTATATAAAAGGTATTTATTTATATAAAATAAAAAAATCATGGGTTACCTCTAATGTAGAATTATATTTTAAGCCCCGTCCAAAATTCCCCAAAAAAATCTAACCATTTTCATTCAATGGGTAAAATTTATTAATTATTCTAATTGTATTTTCTAAAATAACAAGTTCATGACTATAAATAAATTCTGTAAAACACCCTAAACTAGCACAAACCCAATAAATTTCATCAGCAACACAGAATTACGGTTTTTTTACAAAACTATTCCTATGAAAAAAATCCCAAAATAAAGACCAATGATTAAAGAGAACAACCCAAAAAAATATCCAAAAAAGAAAACCCATTTTATCTAAAATCTTACCCATGGTTAGGGCATGGAAACAACTAAAAATAAGTGCACAAATAGTTGAAACCTACTCAAGATATCTAAAAACTGAACATAAAATAGCTTTAGAAACTTAGAATTCTTAAGTATCCACCTGAAATTATCAAATTTAGCTCCCGTGATACATCTTTTAGACTCCATTCATAAATAAAATGTAGTTAATTTGTTAAAAAAAAGTTTATAATTTTCATACACATAATCAAACACAATAAGTGAGATATTATCAAGAAAAATATTTTTTCAAATTAGAAATCATTTAGTTTTTCAATTAGTTTTAACCCCAAACTCTCTATAAAAAGAGGGATGTTTTATATTTATATTTCATTTTTAAAACAATAATAAATATTTCCATTGAATTTATGAATAATTATTTGGGACTCTAGATCCATATTGGGCTTTAGGGTGGAAATTTACTCTTTAAAAAATGGTCGAGGGGGTAAAATAGAAGTCTAAAAAATGATCTCAAAAATTTGGGGAATCATAATATCTTTAACCTTAATATGGAAATAATCATACTCATATCTAAACTCAATTTTGAATCACTCATTAACAGAAATACAAATCAGGTCACATCTTACCTCAAGCCTGAGTTTTTCAAAAAGCGGGATTTTCTCCACATCATCCACAACATGGTAGGTATGTTTTCCTTTGAAAACATAAATGAAATCTCCCAAAGTATAAGAAAAAGGTTTATTAAATATAATTGGAATCTTCTTATCACACTCAATACCAATAATAAGAAAAAATTTAGGCAATGTAATCTTCTCTACACTCATAAATAATTCATCCACCCTTCCATAGGGATGAGTGAGAAACCTATCGGTAAGTTTAAGAGACATATAAACTATTTTCAAATTCCTATGACCTGGATTTTTGAACAATGTGTAAAGAATAAAATTAATAATCACATATAAATCATATAAATTTTTATGTTTTCCACTTGATCTTATTTTTCATTGAATAACAAAACATTTTGGGTCTTTCAACTTTAGAGGTAGATTTCTCAAAAGAACTGCACTACACTCCTCTATAAAACTGGTGGTTTTTAATTTTTTATAATCATTTTTTTAGTTATAAATATTTTGGTCAATTTAACATATAATTTATTTTTATTCAAGGATTTTATAAATGTAATGTTGACACTAAAGTTTATAATCATTTATAACAACCTCAAGTAGTCTGGTTCAGATTTTTTTTTCACTCTTTCTGGAAAATGGATGATAGAGGAGTAATGTTTTAAAACTAATTGATTGCTCATTTTATCCAAAAATACTACTTTATTATTTACTTCGTTTAATAATTCCCTCTTTATTATCCTTGGTTATTAATATTTTTCAAATGGATATTCAATATTTTTTTCATTACAGACATTACTTTCTAGATTTCTATAAATGGTGTTTTAATGTTTTCATTTTCAAGATCACATAAAACTTTGGGTATAAATTACCTTGGTTTTTTATTAACTTTTTCTTGAGTATTAAGACTAGATATAGTATTTACTTCTATAATATCTTCCTATAGATAAATATTTTTAGTTTTAGGTAACTTCCCCTTGTCCCTATAACCTATATCCCTTGAAATTTGGCCCATTTGTATCTCAAGATTATAGATTCTAAAATTTGTCTCATCCCTTTTTGAATCCAATAAATCCTTTTGGGAAACTAAATCAACATTTTTAGAATAAAATATTCCAATAAAAAATTTTAAGATACCTCTAACATCTTCTAAAAAATTTGAGGATTCACTATTCAATTGGTTTAGAAATGTAGGTCTAGGATGTTGTGGGAAAACAGGGGTAGCATATTGCATCAGTACACCTTAATCTTTAAATTAGAATTTGGGGTGATTTTGGTAACCAACATAGTATTTATTATAAAATTGATCATTTGAACCCTAATTTATAGAACTGTAATCAAAAAATTATACACTTTAATTAGAATTTATTTGTAAATAAAAATAAAGAAAACAATTCCTTGAGTGCCTAAACATCTTACAATGATTACATTGTTTCCTTAGTCCATCATCAATAATTTAAATATCATGAGGGTGATTTTAAACTTATTGATAGTTCCTTTTAAAGTGAAATTATGATATGAATTTTGAGAAAAATTATCAAATGACTATTTGTGTTCTTAAGCTATCATGTACGAGATATAACCACTATAATGTTGATCAATAAGATTCTAATTTGAAGGAGTAAAACTATTATATGATGTGTTTATAAAGATATAAGGAGAATTTTGATTATTTGGAAACTATCAAATAAGTTCTGTAAATATATCTCATGTCTCATGTAAAGTTATATCATTACGTTGAAAAAAACTAGTAATTTTATGTCTCACATTAGTTGTAGTGTTTCAAGGATAAAACTTAATAATAAAAAAATTGAATAGTTGTACCATGTGTCAAATATTTCCTCATATAAATTCTAGTACTTGATCATATACCTATTATTTAAGAAAAATGGGAATAGCATCAACATAAAATCCTTCTCATTAAGCCCATGAAAAGGTAAATGATGAACTGAACTATAAAAATACTAAATAAACTCAAGTGAATATTCATTAGGTTGACCAAAAAAGGTGGGTAACATAGAGACATGTGACTGTTTTATTTTATAATCCCAATACCTAATAGAAAACTATATTTATAACGGATAGTCTGAAATATTAGGAAGATTGTAATCCTTTATCTTATACCAATCATAATTCCTATTTCTAGGTTGAGCTATAACCAAATTATGTTTTTTAATTTACTCTCTCAGAATTTACTAATTTTCAGTTAAAATATTTTTCTTATTATTAAGGATAAAATAATGAATTTTTTCTCATGAATTAATGGTTCATGTTCATATTTAGATTTTACCCTTGGTTTTATATTATTTCAAGTTCAAATAGTTCAAAATAATCACAGAAAAGTAAATTTTGAGGGTATTTTCATAAAAACAATTTGTAAACTATTTTCAATTTTTTTATACTATTATTGTTTTTTTGTTTTATGCACATTCATTCACCAGAAATGGCTCAAAAAAATTTCACATATGAAGTTGAACACATAAAAAATTATTATTATTTAACCTACTTTAACTAGATAGTGGATACAGAGTTAGAACCAAGGGATGCTAAATATGTGCCACCAAAAAAACTAATACAAACAACAAAATAAGAAAAAGAAAATGAGGTGAAATGATGGAAGAGAAAATATGAAATACGGTGAGCAAAGGTGATTTGTTGCAGTAGATAGATAAAAAAAGTTAAGGGAAGTAAGGTAAAAAAAGTTAAAATATAAGGATAAACTGAACTAAAATGAATTGAGTAATTTCACTTTTCATACATCAATATTAATCGTAAAATAGATAAAAGTTATTATAAATGACGGTTTAAACTACCAATTATCATTAAGATATTGTACTTGTCTAGTGAACTCTCCTAATAACTAACATGTATGTCTATATCTCAAAAGAATATATGATTCTCCAAAGAAAATACATAACTCCAACCTTTTCCAATTAAATTTCTTTATTTTATGGTATCTTAGGAAAAATATTCCAAACTATTTACATATTAGTACTTGGAATAGTGAAAAATTGATTCTATTGAACAATTAAGAGTTGGAAATATAGAAAAAAATACACAATGTGAATCTACTATAAATATTATCCCTAAAATCATTTAATTTGATTATTGAACTAGTTTTAAACTTACTAAATTGAATTAAATCTAATTACATCCATCGATACTTCATTTGAATTTGAAAATATGGATCAATGAATAAATTTCCACGACTATCACAGACTTCCACAAAAAAATTAATGCAATAATTATTAAAATAAATTTCATTTAATTTGCATATATTTTCCCCAGGAAATATATAACTACTCATGATCAATATAGAAACAAAAATCATTTTCAAGAAATACATTACAAGGATTGAAGAATAGTATACACATGAAGAGAATAAGAGAGAAATATTATCTATTAAAGTAGGATAATCCTTTATCTAGATATCCAATTGGTTCATTTACATTCATTTTTTCTCTCAATTTTACAACCATCTAGGATTATTATAGGATTTCCTCCAAAATTATATTGTTGATATACTTTAAAAATAATTTTTTACTGACATTTATTTTTATAATTTCATATGTTAGTCATAACTAACAACATTTTAAATCTTGTATCATTTTTCACTACCCATGTATCTTTAGTAAAACTCTTATACAACCCCTTACACAATCCAAAAATGTAAACTACACTGGAAGACTTCATTTAATTTTCCAACTATTTGGTTACATAATTTTTTTAAAAACTATGCCCAATAATAATAACAAGAATTATTCCCACTATCCAATTATATTTCTTAACTTGAGCATGTAGATCAATTAAGCACGCCCAACTTGTGAAAAATTCATAGCCTCAACCACAGACTTGTGTATTCTGTCTCTCAAATACATTTCATCGATCACCTGGAGAGATCCACCCTTAGATCATAATTACACTACCTTAGGGAAGAACGATGGCCCCTCCATCTTCATCAATTGAACCTTCACAATAAGCAGACCTAAAAAACATTCTTTTACTTTTTCATAGATTTAATTTATTGTTCTAGTTTGTATTATTTGTATCTCATAGGTGTTGTTGAGGTCTCCATCTTTATTACCAACTATGAACCCATGACCCTAAATCAAATTTCACTTTTTGTGTGAATAAATTTCCCTTTCAATCTTCTTAACTCCATCGACACACCCAAGTTCATCATCATAAAATATCAGTCATCTCATTTAGGAATTAGAAAGTGATGAATTCTTCAAACCAATATGAGTTCTAGCATTCAAAAATGGTACTAAGATCAAGACACAAGTCATATTCTCTAAATAACTACTCCAATTTTGACTCTACTAATATAAACACCTCTAATAAAGTTCAAAGAGGATATAATTAATCAGTTCTAGATGATCTCTTCATCATAGTTCATGACTTAAATTTTCAAAATGATTAGTCATTATAGATCCCATTTTCATCGGTATTTGAGTTCATGGTCAGACTTTGGCTTCAACTAGGACTTATTAATTCATTTTGATCTGAAATATTCATTATTTGAGAAATTTTATAGCTAAAATAATCAACATCCATATCCAACAAGACTCTTATTTGACTTATTATAGTCTATCGAGATCACACCTTCTGTTTCATTAAACACGATTTGGATCATCCCAATTTCTCATGCTTGATATTAAAACCAACCCATATATAAGACCATTAGATTTTATTATGTGACTTTTCTATATCTTTGATATTAGATACGCAAGTTCTAAAAAAATTGTAGGTGGACTGGGTATTGGAATTTGGTTATTTGGATTATTTCTTATGGAATTTTACTATCTATATATTTGGCTACATAACTACTTATTTAATTATCATACATAGATCTAGACACATATGGTTATGTGGGTGAATTCCTACATGATTTTGTTGGTAATTTTCCTATGTATCCATTCAGGTAACTAAAATTTATATTTGAAACAAAAAAACATCAATTCAAAATTCAATGTAAATAAAAAAATAAATCCCAGAATTCTTGGTTTCAAAGATTGGGATAAAATTATGTTCCAAAAATTAAAATTAAAAATTGAATTAAACACAAAAAAAATTAAAAAAATCACTTAAATAATTAAAATTAAATAAAATCCTACATAAAATCATCCAAAACAATTTTTCTAATAATTTATGGAAATTAAACGAAGAACAATACATCTTTAAATCACCTAAAATCGTGATTTTAATAATAATAATCAATGAATTGAAATTTCATCTATATAGTAAATTATAGTTTTTTTCTATATTAAAAAAAATTAAATTAAAACCCCAATTAAATCTAAAAAATGGATGTTGATACATATAATGAAAAATATCAACATTACTGCTTTTCAATAGGTCTCACACTGGTGGGGGTTATTCTAATCACTTCCTTTTTTGAAAAGGATATGGGTGGTAGCTTGGATGAATATAGAGTTGTTTATATGGTTGTTATAAGGTTTTTGGGTTCTAGAATAATTCGTTTTATATTAGAAAATGTGTTCTTTTGGTACTTATTCAGGTAGAGTTTTTCTACATGATTCTACTGACTCCCAAATATATATTGGGATTATGAATATTCCCTTCATCCTTGAGTGGGTTGTAGGTATTTTCTTGGCTAAAAGTATTGCAAAAAACCCTCTATACCCAGAAATTCGATACAATTTTTAGTGAAATGGGAAGGAGATAAACATAAACTATGTCATGACCCCCTCCACACAAAGTGTACCCCTCTCGGACCAGCAATGTGAGAAGGGAGATAATGACCCTCAAGTCCCTCCTCCAGTAGGCCCCGAGTTGGTGACTAGCACTGAGTATATAGTAAACACATAGATGGGAGGCATTACCCTCTAAGTTAACACATGTGGAAGAGAGAGATAAGATAGATACCAACCAACTCCAACTCAGACTGAAATATAAATGAAATACCAAGTACAAATATGTAATGTCATGAAACCTACTACAACTAAAAGGGGAAAAACTGAAAATACCCAAAACAAAGTTAAAACGGAAGAAACCACAAGCCCAAATAGCTCCTCCAACCCCAAGCTAATAGAAACTAGCTTGATCTCCAACCTACTCTAAGTGGCCTGAAAAATAGTTTATATATACATAGGATGAGTATAACAATATAATCAGTATGATCCTTCCTAAAGCCTCTCGTGCAAAATTAAAGAATTCATGCTAAAGCACGGTGAACAACAAGTGAAACTAACTCATCACCTAAATAGGTATACAAAGTTACCAGCCTCACCATGGTAACTCTCACCATGTAATACATACAAGAGTATATAATATAATAAATAATATCAAGGGTACCCTGCTACTACTTCCTCATTGGTTTGCTGCTTTGACCCAATGTCGCACGTCCTAAGCATATCTCTCTAAAAATTCTTGCACGAAGACACCTGGGAGAAGCACCACAACATTAACCTCATGCAATAAAACCACCACATCCACAAAAGCAAAGTAACTAGGTAGTTTTTGGGAGCCACCAAAGCTCGCATAATGTGTATCATATGTTGGGTATTAAACCACAAGCCATTATAGCCCATACACGGAGTAAGGATCCTCAAGCCATCATAGCATATACATGTTACACCTATAGTAGTCCATAAGAAACTATATCCATAATATATGTGTATGAATAAACATAAGCCATTATAGCCCTCTACACACATATATGGGAAAAAACTAACCGTTGTGCCTACCAGCACAAGTTACTACCAAGAGAAGAGAGTGGGGCCGATGGGGGTAGTCAACCCATCCATACTCCCACCAGAATGATAGGGAAAACACCCCCCCCAAGGCTTAGAATCCCCGGGGTGTCAGTTGCCCTTACTGACAGGGTGGAGTAGCGTATAGAAACACAAAAAGTATTGAATATACTATATCTCAAAACCACACTATGGGAATAACCTACTCTTGGACTCAATTGCAGCTAACATCTCTTGGACTCCCAGATGCCACTTTTAAGACTTTGTATCCTATAATCACACAACCATTTAAAGAGTTTTATTACATTACATCATTTCCTTTGTATCAGTTTCATTTTATGTTAATTAATTCATTAAACATTGATTAACCTTTATCAATTTTAACATTATATTTCATTAGAATCGCACCCAAAGTCCACTGTCCCTTTAAATTGTAACTTCACTATTGCATCCCAGCAAGCTCCAACCCCATGGGTTAACATCATTTATTCAATTATTTATTTACAGCATTACATTCCCATGATCCCACACATTCTAGAAAAACATTCTATGCTACAAAACAAAAGGGGATCAACCCAGTGAGTAGATGAACTACCCATCAAGTATTTGCTGCATATAGCAAGAGCATAGACCCATCCTCCCTTAAGATGATAAATACAGAAATCACGTGGCATACCTTGCGTGTCTTCGCCCTTTTTGGAAGAAGGGTAAGAAAAACTAGCTTCCTTGAGTAGTGGGAGCAGTAAAATAGATAAACAACCAATAAGAAAAGAAAGAATCCAAACATTCATATCCAAATCATTTCATTATCCCCGGTGTCCTTCTAGACACACACATGCATAAACAGATGTATCTCTCCACTATAGGTATCAACGGCTGCAACAACTAGTAGGCCTCCATGCCCCCACATATCACAACAACCATCCAGGCTCACATCACAACACAAGAAGCATGAAAACAAACATCATATCAATTGGGCTCTTGGCCCTTAAACAAGCTAGAGGGTAACTCAAAACCCTACAAGGAATTATCTTTTATCAAATAACCAGTTCTTAAATCCACCTTGGATTAACCGATTTAATATTCGTAGGTTCCAAATTCAAGAAACCTAACTAGTAAGCTATCACAAATAATTAAACATGCTTACTGAACCAATTTTATTGACATCAAATTACAACAAGAAGAACCAGAATCATGTAAATCCATCTTTATCTTTAGCCAAACAATTATCAATTAATTTTGGCCTTACATTTTTTACCAATTTCTATCAAGAACTAAAGTCTAAACAAAGCAAGCATTGAAATCATGCTATCTAGCAAAACAAGAGTAAATAACATACAATCGATATCAATTTATTTATCCAGTTAAAATATTTATTATGTCAATTCCATTGTGATCTAGTGGGATAAAACATGATAGTTATACATTTGCATGTAAAATAAAAGAGAAGCAACGAATCCCCTACCTCAAATAGTTCTTGGCGAGCCACACGATGGGTTATGATCTCCTCCCCCCATGACAACTGTATCCACCCGAGGATGTAGAGACACCACCTAACCGGTCAACACCAAAGAAAATTCCATTAGGAACAAGGAGATAGAATTCCATAAAAGGGAGAGGGAAAAAAGAAAGAGATAAACTCAAAAGAATGACGATAGAACATACCTTATATCAGAGATTGATCGATACTTCTTGGTTGCACCAAAAATAGAGGGGAACTGATCCAAGCATTAAGGTTTGATCACACCACTCCTAAGGAAAGAAGGAAAAGATCAAGTGTCTCGCACTAGGGAACAAGAAGGTAGAACAAGGGAGGAAGATATATCATCCCTTTAGAAATTTAACGGAGCAGTGATTTAAGATATGACAGATTTTCCATTAAAAGCGGATTGCATTAAAACACGCGGTTTGACCATGTAAAAAAACATCATGAGCCTTAGGAGAAATTAATATAGGATTTATGGCCTTTGAATTTTCCTTTGAGTCCTTAAGAAAAGGATTTAAATTCATTTTACGTCAACGGAAATGTCAAAGGGGCGAAACTGTAGGATGATGGAAACACTGTTCATGAACTTGAAATTTGGCAAAGGAAATAGAGGTTACCGATGGACCTCACCATTCTGGAAACACTATTCACAAACTCAAAATTTTGAAAAGGAAATAGAGGTTACCGAAGGAACCTCACCATTCTAGAAACACTGTTCACAAACATAAAATTTGGAAAAGGAAATAGATGTTACTGATGGAACCTCACCATTCTAGAAACAATATTCAGGAACTCAAAATTTGGAAAAGGAAATAGAGGTTATCGATGGATCCTCACCGTTCTGGAAACACTGTTCACGAACTTAGAAATTTGGAAAAGTGTTGAGGATATGTCACCTTGACCTCTTGTAACACCTCAAACACCAGATTTCAATAATGGAACGGACCTAAGAGGTATGGGCCATTACATCAGATACCTCTAAAAACATTCTCATCCTTGAGAATTCAAAAGCAACTAAAAGGAAAATGAAAAGAAGTATGAACTACCAACCACTGAGATACCTCTCAAAATAGAGAATTCCAAAAGAAAAACCAAAGAAAGCCTTCATATAAACACAAAATCTTTATAACCACAAAGGGGACATCGTTACATGAAAAGAGTAAAACATCAACCAACTCTAGGTATTGAGCATGTATCTATGAATCACATTCCCAGTTACTCTCCTTCATGCCACCATGTAACCATGAGAAATGAACCAAGGGGATAGAATGCTCGTGTAACACCTTCTCTTTGCGTTCTTGGATCTCCACAGGTCGCTACTCAAAGGTCGTATCACCATCAACATCGATCTCTCCCTAATCAATGACGTGAGAGTCATCATGAAGATAATGACAGAGATGTGACACATGAAAAACATCATGTATATGGATCATCTGTGGGGGAAGTGCTACTCTATACGCCATATCTCCAACATGATCTAACACCTTGAAAGGCCCAACAAACCAAGGAGAAAGCTTACTCCAATGACCAAACATTCACTTCCCACGATGGGGAGTCACCTTCAGAAACACGTGATCCCCAACATCAAACTCTAAGGGTATCCTCCTTTGATCAGCATATGATTTTGGATGATCCTGCACTGTCTTCATCATCTCACGAATCACCTCAACCATCTCTGTTTTATTCTTTAGTAGTTCTGGTCTGAGAATTGTTGACTCTCTGACCCCATTCCAGCACAACAAATAATGGAATGGCCGTCCATACAAGGATTCAAATAGTGTCATATCTATGGTGGAGTGAAAACTATTATTGTAAGAGAACTCCACCAAGTTTAAGTGCCTTATCCATGAACCTCCAAAATCCGGGACACAAGAGTGTAACATAACTTCAAGAGTCTGGATGGTTCGTTCTATCTGACCATCTGTTTGTGGATGAAAAGTAGTGTTAAGTCCTACCTAAGAACCAAAATCATGCTAGATACATTTCCACTCCCTAGAGGTAAAATGATGATCTCGATCAGAAATTATCATCCTTAGGACTCCATGAAGTCTCACCACCACCTCCATATAGTTCCTAGATAAAACTTCCACTGAGTATGAATCCTTGAATTCTACGAAGTAAGAAGATTTTTTTAAACGGTCCACTACCACCCAAATAGCATCATGTCCTCCTAGAGCTCGAGGTAAACCAGTAATAATGTTCATTGAGATGTCCTCCCACTTCCACTGAGGAATATCTAAGGGCTAGAGTTGACTACCAAGAACACGGTGTTTGGCCCTCACCTTTTGGAAAACCAAACATCGAGACACAAACTCCGCAACATCATGCTTTATCCCAGGCCACCAAAACAGGCTCCTCAAGGCTCGGTACATCTTTATTATGCCAGGATGCACTGCTAAAGGAGAAATATGGAACTCACTGAGAACCATCTTGTAGATCTTCAAAGTAACAAATATCCTTCCATGATACAACACTCGGTGTTGTTCATCTTCAGACCAACCATCAGGGGCCTCGCCACAAACAAATCGGTCTCTCCAGACCTCCACCTCTAGATTCCCTAACAAGGACTCTTCCACCTGTTGCACCAGAGATGATTGCACCGTCATCTGAAAAAGACAACCTCTACCCTCAAATTCTCCCATATCAAGATGTAATGCTGAAAGTTCTTCCATTACTCTCCAAGAATCACCAAATTCATGCACTACATCACCAAATGACTTCCTACTCAATGCATCAGCTACAACATTACCCTTTCTAGGTGTATACGATATTTCGAGGTCGTATTCCTATAAGAAATCCATCCACCGATGTTGTCGTAAGTTCAAGTCACACTAGGAGAAAACATACTTCAGACTCTTATGATCAGTGAAAACCACAAATCACTTTCTAATGAGGTAATGTCTCCACAACTTTGAGGAAAACACCACAATTGCCAACTCAAGATCATGGGTTGCATAGTTACGTTCACGAGGATGCAACCGCCGATACCCATAAGAAACAACTGATCTTTGCTGCATTAGAACACAACCTAACCCCAGATGCGAAGCATTGCAGAAAACATCAAACTGGACTCCCTCTACTCGAAGACAGAGAATTTGAGCACTTACACTACCACAAAATCAGTTTTTCCCGGTGCCAACCTTTATCAGTGCTACTGAAAAAGCACTGATAAAGGGGTTACCTTTATCAGCGCTGATAAAGGTACCCCCCATTATCAGCGCATTTTTTAGCACTGATAAAGGTACCCCCTTTATCAGTACTTTTTTTACCACTGATAAAGGGACCCCCTTTATCAGCACTTTTTTTAGTAGCGCTGATAAAGGGGTGCATTTATCAGTGCTTTTTTTAAAAGCGCTGATAAAGGGTCAACTTCAAAAAAAATATTAAAAATAATATATTAATATATAAATATATAAATATATTGATATTGATATAAATATAACATATAATTTTTAAATATATTTTAGATAAGTATAAATATGTATTTACACTTAATATACTTAATATATAAGATATTTTGTGAAAATAGCTTATAAATAAATTACAAAATATATTTTTAATTAATAATTTGCTAATTATTATAGAGTAATAGCAATTTAATAACCATTTGAAGAATAAAAATATAAAAAAAAGATCCAAAATATTTTGAAAATACAACTCGAACTTCAAACGGCCATAACTTTTGATCCGAGTGTCCGTTTGAGCTCTAAAGCATATCAAATCAAATCCTGCGACGAGCTATACATTTAAATTACTTAGGAAAAGCCTCTGTCACAATTTTCAAGGCCAAAAAAGGCCCAAAAGATCTCCAAAACTGTGTTTTTAGTCGGGATACCCTGATTTTTTAACATTTTGTGGATTTTCTGCCTCGTTTAAGGGGGTATTATTGGCTTTTTTTGGTTGGGACTGAATTTATTCCAAGGTACTACATTCATATTGATATTATGTCTTTGAAATTTTATCATTTTTTATAACTCACTGCTATTTATAATCAAATATATAACAATATATACATATTTTTTATATATTCACAAATAAAAATTTAATTATAAATATAAATAATAAAATATATTTACATATAAAATATATTAGCTTTATCTGAATAATAACTAATATCCAACTTATTTAAAATACCAATATATTAATATTTATATACCTATATATTAATCTAAATATATATATTAATATATTAATTTAACTTTAAATATATATATATATATATTAATATAACTACATATATATATTAATATTACAATAAATATATATATTAATATCACTATAAATATATATATATTAATATCACAATAAATATATATATTAATATATCTATATATATATATATATTAATATAACTATATATTACTATAAAAATATATATATATATATATATAAATAGAGATATATATTAATATAACTATATATATATTAATCTAACTATATATATATATATATTAGTATAAATATATATTACTATACAAATAAATATAACTATATATATATATCATGAAATGGAAAAAAAATCAAAACAGAGGAGTGGTTAGGGCTTAGGCGCATAGGGGGGAGGTCTCGAGTTCAAAACCTTGTGGAGGCAGGGGCGCACACGCATGGGGAATATGGGAGTTAGCACTGATAAAGGATGGAGGGGTGCATGAGGGCACTGGGGGGGTGGTTGGAAAAGCGATGTAAAATGGGGGCTCAAGCGCTATAAAAGTCCCCTTGATTGGCAGGATTTTGTTTTAATTTTTTTTTAATTTTTTTTAATTTTTTTAATTTTTTTAAATTTTTTTTAACTTTTATCGGTGCTTTTAAAAAATAACTGATAAAAGGTGTAACGCCCCGACCCTAGGTACCCAGAGTCGGTGCATTATTACATAACATTGGCACGATCACAAGAAATATCAAATCTCGAAAGACCGATTGGTTTAGTAGCCTAGGAAACACTAGATATATTCATAAGTTTTACATTACATCATAAAATGAAAAACTACTACAACAACATAATGTCTCCCTAATCCACACTCATATCCCCACATAATATCCCTGCAGGTCATTCATAATTTACTTCTTCACTTCTAGGGAAAAATAAAACATAGAAAAGGGGTGATCTCAAATGCCCATTAAGGATAACAATATAGCAGAAACTTTCATAAATAAGAATAAACATTTAAGGGAATGTATAACTAAAACAAAATCCTTTCAAACATGAACTTTCAACATGGTACGGCATAAATAAAATGAAATAATGCCATTTACTTATTCTCATGGATATTCTACTAATCGAATAATCACATGCAAAAATCAATAACTACTTTCATAATGTTGGAATGCATAATGCCAGACTATCATAACCACATAGTCAAGGCCTCGTGTCAAGACTACAAATAAGATTTTGTCAAGGCCTTGTGCCAAGACACTAGTTTGTCTCATGAGACCTACCGATGCATCGAGGAGCTATAGCGGGCTCCACCTGTCACTTACTAAGTCCAATGCATTCCCATATGAAAAGGTTTAAACATAACATAAATATTCGTATTAAAACTAGCATACGAAATGTAAATAATTTCACCATAAACTATGAATGGTATAAAAATAGCACATCCACAGTCAAACATATCACAAAACCTTCAATACAATATAGAAGTTTTTTATCATAATAAATCAACTTCAAATAATCTTAAAATCCATCAAAGGATATTGACATAGATGAAATCAATATTCTTTTTAAAGAAATATCTCTTTTTAATTTGAAATCATTTAAGATCCATATAAAATAAAACATTTTCTTTGAAAATATTCTTATAAGCTTGTAAGGGAAGCTTTGAAGATTTTATAACGGCGGAAAATAGCCGCACCCGCCGTATAAGTTAAAAAAACATTCTTACCATAATTCTGTCGAAAAGGTTAAAAAGGACCTTGTTTTGAAAATGACAGAAAGATTCCTTTATAAACCTCTTATAAAAAGTAAAACAAGGGTATAAATGACTTTGACCCATATTATTGTAAATAATAAATATGATTTGAAATACATTTCGAAGAAACATGTATGTGGATGATAAAGAAATCTCAGTAGATTATTACGTATAAACAACCTCGGATAATGAAGAGATTGTGAAATAACCCTTACCTTGTACTTTTCCTTGGTTGGGGTAGGTTAACCTCCTGTATAATGGTGAAATAATTGTTATTAAATTATACAATAATCATATACATTAATATGATATCATATATGATCTTTTAATATTGATTTGATAATAATATCTTAGTATTATCGTTGTTTCGGGTGTTAACTTACTTGTTTTGTCTTTTGTATGTTTTTTTACGTAAGACATGTTTGTAAAGGATAGGTTGTATATTATTCATATCCAGAATGATATCAAGTCCTTAAACATCCTTTTTAAATCATAAAATGATAATTATACTTGAATGGATACGATGGAGAATGAATCTTATCGCGTTTGTGGAGACGGTAGTCCGTACGTACGCACGAGCGACAATATCATTATTTTGATATTAAAATAATATATAAATGGATGGTATATCATATAAACAGAATCATTAACATGTTATATTTATTATTTACATGAGTTACACATCATTATTATACCCATCCAAATAATATTATATTGAATAACAATTACACCACGACGTGGAGACGGTAAGCCGTACGTACGCACGTATGGCGACATGTTATTCAAAGGGTGGATAGAATAATGAAAATGGTTGTACCATATTTATAATAACATCATAGTATATAAATGATACTGGAGTTATTATTTTAGAATGGTAACAACAAAGGAAGAAGAAGTGGAAGAAGAAATGAACTTGAATAAAGGGTGGTGAAATCATTACCTTTTCTTCGGGTTCTTCCTTTTGATTTGATCAAAAGGGCTCCATAGGTAGGATTTCTGATCAAACTAAGGCCCCTAAGTTGTAGTGAGGGAAGTTGGGAGAGTATTTAGGAAGAGTTTTTCCGAACCAAAAGGCGTTGAAGGTGTGAAGAAATGAGAAGGAGGAGTGCCCTTTTATAAGAGGGGTGAGGGGCACCTTTGGAAAAGCTAGAAATATTAGTTTATAATAAATTCATATTCGGTTTCTAATGGCTCAAAAAGTTGCCTATTCAAAGGTTAAGGTGGGTATGGGTCGCAAACAACTCAACCAATATAATTTAGACAGGTTTGGGTACTTATATTAACCGTATCTTTTAGTATTAACTCTAAGTTAATTAGTTTCACTTTTACAATGTCTCTTTGTATTTTTATATAATATGGTTAATAAACTTACTATATACATCCAAGAGACCCCCAAGTGGTCCATTAATGATGAACCTATCATGATATAAGTCTCTTGTCCGCACCTTAGATTTTTAGGAATTTAATATCAATTAATAATATAATATTTGTTTTAAGAACTCTTTTATGTCAATTTTGACACTATTCGATAGTTGATTTTTGTGAAACTCATAACAGATTGATTACTTCGAAAAAAGTCAATTAAATCAATCCTAATATATCATATTATCCGATAAAATTAGTTTAATTCATTAAAAGTTTCATATTATAATTATTTGGGTATTTATAATATCAATTATTTTAATTTTTCACTATTTTAGTAATTACTGCATCATCATTGTGTCATAAATAAAATAAATTTTATAATGTCTAAAAATTATAAATAAAATATAATTATGTAGTAAATCTTTTTATATTTCTAATTAATATTTATAATCTAAAATCCAACATATATAACCCTATGTAATAATTGTTTTCCTAAAAGATATATGATTGTGTCATTTTTGTATTCATTTTAACTTAATTAAAATAAAGTGTCCCTATCACCTACAAGTGGCACCATGGGGTCCCCAAATCGACTCAAAGATGCCTATGGTCTAACATGTATCAAACAATAAGTCTAGGACACGTTTTAGGGTAATTTAGTATATTTATAATATTATTTTTTTTAACCCTTATTTACCAGATTTACCCTTAACCATGGTAAATAAAATATTTACCACAGTAATTATTCAAAATGTCTAAAAATAAAAGTTACCTATTTACACAATTTGGACATCCTGATTCCAAATATGGAATCCATTTTTCAAAATTCAAAACACAGAAGTGGCAGAAATTAATTTAAAATTAATTCCCGCTGTCAAAACAAAAAGCGTGTTTTTAAGAGATAATAACTATCAAAAGATTGACACTTGTTTATGTTCGGTTTAATTGTAAAATTATGTCCAATGACCAACATTATATTAAATTGTAAAACTATATTCTAAATATACTTTAAAACCACTCAAATTCATAATTTATCACTATTAATTATTTTGATTAAAAAAGTTGTTTTTAATTAAAATTTAGTAATTTTCACTATTCATCAAAATATGAAATTTATCTGAAAAGTACCAAAATTTCACCTTAGGATAAATTTGATATTCCTAATCCAAAAATGAAGTCCATTTTGAAATATAAAATATATATAATTTCAAAAATTAGGTATTACTATTCATAACGGCTAGTTTGATCGGTTGTGGTGTGTGTTAAAACTCGAAGTTGCGTACAACACACGCTACTTTTTATTCAAAGGAAAGCATACCGTGGAAGCTTGGGATGTTTTATTTTAAATTTTTTGATGTCCCCATTTAGTCAAAAAGTTTAAAATATTTTATTTAAAAAGGGTTCACTATTAAAAGTTGGTAAAACTGCAATACTAAAAATGAATTTGTTCTTACATTATGTCTAAGAAACTCATAATATGGATTTTAAAATTATAAGGATTATATAAAGTTTAAAATTTAGTTAATACTATTCATAACCTCTTTTGAATGGCTTGTTTGGTAAGTCATGGTGCGCTTGAACTCAGTGTTGCGTGTAGTGCAAGTTATTGAATTATTTTGAAGAAATAACACACTATGAAATCTTGGGGTGTTACATTCTCCCCTCCTTCAATAAATTGCGTCCTCGCAATTTGAAATTGTTCTTCAAAAATAAAAGGTTGAAGATAGAAAATATATTTGTGGGAAAACCCACATCGGAAATTGGGTTACTAAAATTTAGTCTTAATATGAGGAAAAGAGAAATGAAAGGGTCACCACTAAATTATGATCTCGATTAGGAGAACATTGGTTGAAATTAGAGACATATAATTGGAGGAAAAACGTAAATATTAATAGGTAGTGATTGAGGTCATCAATCACAAACAAGTATAGAATTGAGGTCCTTAAACTCATCAATCTATGAAGATTTGAAGTACCATCGGTTCAACAAAATATAGGGTATTGGGATAACACATTTTTGACGTTTCAAAATATCTTAGTTGAAATCCCACATCGAAAAATGAATTAATGAGGCCTCTATTTAAAATAAAGAGTGGAAAGTATGAAGATTACTGAAAATAACACATACTAGGGTTCCATGTAGGAAAATATGGATATGGAAGAGAAATCTAACCATCAATTATCTGATGGAGAGTGGTAGAGAACATGGCTATGAAAACGCCAACAATCCCAAAGCCATAAATTAGTGATGATTTAAGGTACCATCTAGGACAAAATTTTTGTTCTAAGTTTCTTTTATTAATGTTGAGGAATTTATTTATGAGATTGGCTAAGATCATAAGGAGATATACTTACTTTATAATTAGAGTTTTATCCATTAATAAATTTCTACCACAAACTCATCATTCACTCTAAAAGATAATAGAATGTAATTTTTTTTTCTATTTATACTATTCGTATAGGGTTCCAAAATAAATGAATTTATAATTCATCTACCAGATCTTTTAAAAAAGACTACATTATTTAATCCAGGACATCTCATGGGCCAGTGGTAGGTGATACACCCTTGTCGCCCTTCGGTTGCGGGTTCAAGTCTCGCAGCCTTGCCGGACGCGACGGGTTGCCGCCCGACCTCCGGGTTGTCCTTTTATGGTAATCCAAAATAATCCAAACTAGAACTATCCAAAATACTTCTGTCCAAACTCACAGTCCAACATTTATAAGGAAGGTAAACATAATATAGATCCTTTTTACCCCGTAATAGCATATGAATACCTTCATCTTGTATTCTTTTAATACACTGAAACATCCTGAATTACCATATTCCTTATTGATTACATTCATGCTCCCTTATTCCATATAGAATGCTGGATATACTTCATCAATCTAAAAATGTTTTAAAACCCAAAAAATGATGGAATATACAAATCATTAATCAGTTTCAAGGTAGTCAAGAATATCCAATATAATTTATCCAAGTCAATCATGTATTATTCTAAAATCACTAACTCGGTATCAGAACCATATTATGGTTTATCATTCTCTCAACCATATATTTTCCAAAAATTTATCCTACTATTGATTCACTTTTCTTTGTTCCACACAATCTCAAGTCCTTAATGAAATAGTACTGCAGTACAATCCTTATATACTCCATAATTATTATAACAAGTACATTGTTGATACAACACTCAATTGACATAATCAACATAAGAACTCTAATCATTCCTCTTCATCTGTGGTAGTATCATAACTTGATTATTATCCAATAGCATCATTTGCGGCATAGTCTGATGACTGGGACATAGGTTCGTGTAGTGTCCAAACTCCTTGCAAATGAAGCATTGTACATTTGAAACCATTTTCTTACCCTTGCAGTCACGTACTTTGTTCCCTTTTCCACCACACTTATAAAAAACTCCCATTCCTTTCAGGAAAGTCCCCGGGTGTTTCTTTCCACAGTTACCACATATTGAAGAATTCTTCTTTTCCCTCTTCCCTTTATCCATCTTTCTCTCTTCTATCCTTTTCTTCTCTTGCTTCCTTTCAAAGCCATAGGACTTAGTAAACTCTTTAGTTATCTTATCAACACATGATATTATTTCTTCATATAATGATAATACATGGGAGACTATTTCTCTTATAAATTCTAGCTTAAGACCATGAAATATATGATCCTTCCTTCTCTTTGGATCATGTGCATTTCTGGAGTTCTCATTCCTTCTACTGGGCACCATTTCTAAACAATGGAATACACTAGATCAGTTTATGAATCAAAATACATAATCCCATACTTAAAAAACACTTAACATAAATTGAACTATTTATGGATATAATCCATAATCATAAAAATGTTTTCTTTTAGGAATTATATACTCATAAACCCTTCATAATGATTTGTAAAGAAAATGAGAGTTATCCTAAGCATATCCCTCGGGAGTGTCGTAACCAAGAGTGCTGCAAGGCCCGTTGTCGTGCACCAGTTCCCGTTCGAGTCTAGCTCAAAGAGGTGTTTTCGGGTTTTACCCCTTGGTACATCTGTGCCAGAGCCACCTCTACCTGCTCGTATCCAGACAGGGATGTATTGCTCGGAAAACTCACAAAATCTCTACAATACCAAAATTCTAGGAAGTTCTTCTATACTAATCCTCAGAGTTCATCTTAGGTCTACGTGCTCTAATCAGAGTTTATCTAAATCTAGCTTCCATGTTTTGTATTAAACTTCCTCGGATACCAACTATAACGCCCCGACCCTAGTTACCTAGAGTCGGTGCATTATTACATAACATTGGCATGATCACAAGAAAGATCAAATCTCGAAAGACCGATTGGTTTAGTAGCCTTGGAAACACTAGATATATTCATAAGTTTTACATTACATCATAAAATGAAAATCTACTACAACAACATAATTTCTCCATAATCCACACTCATATCCCCACATAATATCCCTGCAGGTCATTCATAATTTACTTCTTCACTTCCTGGGAAAAATAAAACATAGAAAAGGGGTGAGCTCAAATGCCCAGTAAGGATAACAACATAGCGGAAACTTTCATAAATAAGAATAAACATTTAAGGCAATGTATAACTAAAACAAAAGCCTTTCAAACATGAACTTTCAACATGGTACAGCATAAATAAAATGAAATAATGCCATTTACTTATTCACATGGATATTCTACTAATCGAATAATCACAGGCAAAAATCAATAACCACTTTCATAATGTTGGAATGCATAATGCCAGACTATCATAACCACATAGTCAAGGCCTCGTGCCAAGACTACAAATAAGATTTTGTCAAGGACTTGTACCAAGACACTAGTTTGTCTCATGAGACCTACCGATGCATCGAGGAGCTATAGCGGGCTCCACTCGTCACTTACTAAGTCCAATGCATTCCCATATGAAAAGGTTTAAACATAACATAAACATTCGTATTAAAACTAGAATACGAAATGTAAATAATTTCACCATAAACTATGAATGGTATAAAAATAGCACATCCACAGTCAAACATATCACAAAACCTTCAATACAATATAGAAGTTTTGTATCATAATAAATCAACTTCAAATAATTATAAAATCCATCAAAGGATGTTGACATAGATGAAATCAATATTCTTTTTAAAGAAATCTCTCCTTTTAATTTGAAATCATTTAAGATCAATATAAAATAAAACATTTTCTTTGAAAATATTATTATAAGCTTGTAAGGGAAGCTTTGAAGATTTTATAATGGCAGAAAATAGCCGCACCCGCCGTATAAGTTAAAAAAACATTCTTACCATAATTCTGTCGAAAAGGTTAAAAAGGACCTTATTTTGAAAATGATGGAAAGATTCCTTTATAAACCTCTTATAAAAAGTCAAACAAGGGTATAAATGACTTTAACCCATATTCATGTAAATAATAAATATGTTTTGAAATACATTTCGAAGAAACATGGATGTGGATGATAAAGAAATCCTAGTAGATTATTACGTATAAACAACCTCGGATAATGAAGAGATTGTGAAATAACTCTTACCTTGTACTTTTCCTTGGTTGGGGTAGGTTAACCTCCTGTATAATGGTGAAATAATTGTTATTAAATTATAAAATAATCATATACATTAATATGATATCATATATGATCTTTTAATATTGATTTGATAATAATATCTTAGTATTATCGTTGTTTCGGGTGTTAACTTACTTGTTTTCTTTTGTATGTTTTGTTATGTAAGAAATGTTTGTAAAGGATAGGTTGTATATTATTCATATCCAAAATGATATCAAGTCCTTAAACATCCTTTTTAAATCATAAAATGATAATTATACTTGAATGGATACGATGGAGAATGAATCTTATCGCGTTTGTGGAGACGGTAGTCCGTACGTACGCACGAGCGACAATATCATTCTTTTGATATTAAAATAATATATAAATGGATGGTATATCATATAAACAGAATCATTAACATGTTATATTTATTATTTACATGAGTTACACATCATTATTATACCCATCCAAATAATATTATATTGAATAACAATTACACCACGACGTGGAGACGGTAAGCCGTACGTACGCACGTATGGTGACATGTTATTCAAAGGGTGGATAGAATACTGAAAATGGTTGTACCATATTTATAATAACATCACAGTATGTAAATGATACTGGAGTTATTATTTTAGAATGGTAAAAACAAAGGAAGAAGAAGTGGAAGAAGAAATGAACTTGGAAAAAGGGTGGTGAAATCATTACCTCTTCTTCGGGTTCTTCCTTTTGATTTGATCAAAAGGGCTCCATAGGTTGGCTTTCTGATCAAACTAAGGCCCCTAGGTTTTAGTGAGGGAAGTTGGGAGAGTATTTGGGAAGAGTTTGGCCGAACCAAAAGGCTTTGAAAGTGTGAAGAAATGAGAAGGAGGAGTGCCCTTTTATAAGAGGGGTGAGGGGCACCTTTGGAAAAGCTAGAAATATTAATTTATAACAAATTCATATTCGGTTTATAATGGCTCAAAACTTGACTATTCAAAGGTTAAGGTGGGTATGGGTCGAAAACAACTCAACCAATAGAATTTAGACAGGTTTGGGTACTTATATTAACCTTATCTTTAAGTATTAACTCTAAGTTAATTAGTTTCACTTTTACAATGTCTCTTTGTATTTTTATATAATATGGTTAATAAACTTACTATATACATCCAAGCGACCCCCAAGTGGTACATTAATGATGAACCTATCATGATATAAGTCTCTTGGCCGAGCCTTAGATTTTTAGGAATTTAATATCAATTAATAATATAATATTTTTTTAAGAACTCTTTTATGTCAATTTTGACTCTATTCGATAGTTGATTTTTGTGAAACTCATAACAGATTTATTACTTCGAACAAAGTCAATTAAATAAATCCTAATATATCATATTATCCTATAAAAATAGTTTAATTCATTAAAAGTTTCACATTATAATTATTTGGGTATTTATAATATCAATTATTTTAATTTTTCACTATTTTAGTAATTATTGCATCATCATTGTGTCATAAATAAAATAAATTATTTAATGTCTAAAAATTATAAATAAAATATAATTATGTAGGAAATCTTTTTATATTTCTAATGAATATTTATAATCTAAAATCCAACATATATAACCTTATGTAATAATTGTTTTTCTAAAAGATATATGCTTGTGTCATTTTTGTATTCATTTTAACTTAATTAAAATAAAGTGTCCCTATCACCTACAAGTGGCACCATGGGGTCCCCAAATCGACCAAAAGATGCCTATGGTCGAACATGTATCAACCAATAAGTCTAGGACACGTTTTAGGGTAATTTAGTATTATTATAATATTATTATTTTTAACCCTTATTTACCAGATTTACCCTTAACCATGGTAAATAAAATATTTACCACAGTAATTATTCAAAATGTCTAAAAATAAAAGTTACCTATTTACACAATTTGGAAATCCTGATTCCAAATATGGAATCCATTTTTCTAAATTCAAAACACAGAAGTGGCAGAAATTAATTTAAAATTAATTCCCGCTGTCAAAACAAAAAACGTGTTTTTAAGAGATAATAACTATCAAAAGATTGACACTTGTTTATGTTCGGTTTAATTGTAAAATTATGTCCAATGACCAAAATTATATTAAATTGTAAAAATATATTCTAAATATACTTTAAAACCACTCAAATTCATAATTTATCACTATTAATTATTTTGATTAAAAAAGTTGTTTTTAATTAAAATTTAGTAATTTTCACTATTCATCAAAATATGAAAGTTATCCGAAAAGTACCAAAATTTCACCTTAGGCTAAATTTGATATTCCTAATCCAAAAATGAAGTCCATTTTGAAATATAAAATATATATAATTTCAAAAATTAGGTATTACTATTCATAACGGCTAGTTTTGATCGGGTGTGGTGTGTGTTAAAACTCGAAGTTGCGTACAACACACGCTACTGTTTTATTCAAATTAAAGCGTACCGTGGAAGCTTGGGATGTTTTATTTTAAATTTTTTTATGTCCCCATTTAGTCAAAAAGTTTAAAATATTTTATTTAAAAAGGGTTCACTATTAAAAGTTGGTAAAACTGCAATACTGAAAATGAATTTGTTCTTACATTATGTCTAAGAAACTCATAATATGGATTCTAAAATTATAAGGATTATATAAAGTTTAAAATTTAGTTAATACTATTCATAACCTCTTTTGAATGGCTTTTTTGGTAAGTCATGGTGCGCTTGAACTCGGTGTTGCGTGTAGTGCAAGTTATTGAATTATTTTGAAGAAATAACACACTATGAAATCTTGGGGTGTTACAAAAGGGGTACTTTATCAGCACTAAAAAGAAAGTTCTAATAAAGGAAGCGCTGATAAAGGACTCTTTTATCAGTGCTAAAAAAAGCGCTGATAAATGACTCTTTTATCATCGCTTTGTTTTAGCGCTAATAAAAGACCTCACTTATTAGTGATTTTTTTAGCGCTAATAAAAGGGGTCTTTATCAGTGCTTTTTGGAAACCTGATAAAGGGGACCCCCCTATCTTCGCTGGCTTTAACAGTGCTTTTCTAGCGCTATTAAAGGCCATTTTTAGCACTAATAAAAGGCGTATTTGTATTATTGTTACAATATTCTCCTTTAGATACTCGAAAGATGCCTGAAACTGATTACTCCATATGAATGTCTGATCCTTCTTGGTCAAATCTGTTAGAGGAGTCACAACTCAAGAGAAATTTTACACAAACCTCTAGTAGTAGCCCAAGAGATCAAGGAAAATTTGCACCTCTGAAAATGTCTTGGGGATTGCCCAAGACATGACTGCTTCTATCTTCAATGGATCCACAACTACTCCCTGCTGGGACACAACATTCCCCAATAAACGGTCTTCTCAATCCCAAAACTCACACTTCGATAACTTCCCAAATATTTGATGTTGATGAAGAACTCCCAAAATTGCATGTAGATGCTCTTCATGATACTCCTCAGACGTGGAGTACATAAGGATTTCATCGACGAAACCCACCACGAACTTGTCCAGGAACTCACGGAACACAGTGTTCATCAATCCCATGAACATATCTGGAGCATTTGTCACACCAAACAGCATTACAAAAAAATCATAATACCCAAGAAAAAAAATGGAAAGTTGTCTTTGGGATATCCTCATCCTTCACAAGCATCTGATGATTTCCTGAACGTAAGTCAATCTTTGAGAACCAACTTTCACCCTTCATATGATCGAATAAATCATCAATACATGGAAGATGATAGTTATTCTTCACTGTCACATTGTTAATGCGAATATAATCGACACACAACCGCAAAATGTTGCCAGCCTTCTTTACGAACAAAACTGGTTTACCCCACGGTGACACACTAGGCCGAACAAAACCTCACTGTAATAGACCATCAAGCAGTATACATTTCTCTCGTAACTCAGAAGGGGCCATCATATATAGATACATAGAGATAAGAGATTCTCCCGGTTTTAGCTCAATCCTAAACTCAATAACCCATCGAGGGGGTAATGCTACAACCTCTTCTATAAAAAATTAGGGTACTCTTATATGACACTAGGAAACACCAACTATTGAAACTCTGAATAACTCATCATCCGATCATCCATCAAGGATGATAAGGAAAGAACACGCCTCTAACCCATCTGAGGGTCTCACTCGCCAATGGACACCACTAGATCTCCATCCACATCGAAGATCACAACCTACCTCCTGAAGAAATCCATGATATCCTATAACGAATACAACCAATCCATGTTAAGGATAACATCATATGGTTGTATTCATAAATATAGGAAATCTCCCCAAGAGTGGTGCTTCCCCAACACTAGATCACAGTCTCTACATACTTCAAACAAGTCATCTCGACCTCCAATGGGCGTTGTAAATGCCAAGGGAACTAGAAGCCTCTCTACCTCATGTAACAAAGAATGGAAAAGGGTATGTGATATGAAAGAGTGTGTCGCTCTAGAATCAAACAAGGCATACACCATGGTAGAAAACAAGAAAATGGAACCTTGAATGACATCTGGCATGCATGGTGCTGGCAATGATAAAGCATGAAGCTGACCACCACCTCCTCCATGGAATCTCTGGCCATGATGATGACCACCACCATGGCCTCACTCTAATCTTTGAGGACAAGGAGCATCATGAGGCTATCCTCTCTCTTCCCCATCTACCCTCAACTAATCTAAAGATGGTGCAACCTACTACTGCTGCCTTGGCTGGAACTGCCTTAACAGAGGAACTTGGAGTGGAAAACATAGAGCATGATGATTTCTCTAAAAGGTTGGGAACTCTTGCTGCTAATGACCTAAACCCCCATAAGAAAAACAAGTGCCTGATCCCTTGGTATAGGCCTGAGATATGTTGCCTCCGTAGAAACAAGATGCGGAGGGTTGTGACCTACCCCCGGTTGAACGAAAACTCTTCTTCCCTGAAAACCAAGAACCTTAGACCATAGATCTTCTTTGTGAGGAAAAATGATGACTCCCCTATTGTGATGATCCAGTTCTGGCCAAAGTCCTCTCGACAACATCTACCCTCGCTAGCACCTCAAGATATGTCTTCAGCAAAAATGGGGTGAATTGGCACTGGATCTCTGGTCGTAAAGCCTCCCCTAAATGCCTTTCCCTGGCCTCCTCATATGTAAATAAATCTGAATCATATCGTAAAAGGTTCCTGAAACAGATTCCAAACTCTCTCACACTGGAACTCCCCTATTGAAGGGTAAGAAGCTCCTGGCGACTGGGTGCCTTTGTGGTCAAAAAATGAAACTCGACTCTAAGATTATCTCAGAACTCCTCCCCTACGATCGATGAATCTTCAAAATCCCTGATGAATAAGAACCACCACTACCTCCCTGCTCCATGCAGCATCATCACAACCATGGACACCCAGTGCACCTTTTGAGCATGGATCGAACTAAAGCCTATCTCAACCTCCTCCAACCAGTCTTCCACGACTACATCTAAAACAGAGCCCTCATACTTCTGCAAACATTGGCACTAAAACTCTAAGAGTATCATCCTCCAAGTGTTTTTATTCATCATCCTCTACCTGGTGACGATCTACTGGCACATCCTGCTGGACGTCTTCTATGTGATCCTAATGAGGACGTCAACCTGGAGCCATACCTGCAAAATATCAAATAGTTAGAGCTCCTAATCCTAGAATATAGAAGACTCATTATTAATTAATTAATTAATTTTTTTATTCATTTTAGGTTAACCTATCCCAAGGTCTACCCATTCAAACATAGGCACAAAGATGAATGATGCATGATCCTTTCCTAGGTCTCTACCATACAACTAGTATCACCTCATTTAGTAGCCATTGTAAACTTAATGGTTCATACATCAGATCATAGGTGTCCCTAAATGACTATGTCTTAGTCAGTCTCTAGTGTTTACATAACTTTATAAACTTGACTGAAATTATTTCCCTACCAACCCATGGAACCTCAACTGTGCCTAACTCCAAACTCCATCATATCCCTCAACCTGGCCTCTGATACCACCTGGTCATGACCGCCACCCCATAAAGTGTACCCCTCCTGGGCTGGCAATGTGAGAAGGGAGATAATGACCCCCGAGTCCCACCTCTAGTAGGCCCTAGGATGGTGACTACCACGAAGGTATAGTAAACACACAGATGGGAGGAATTACCCTCTAAGATAACACATGTGAAAGAGAGAGATAAGATAGACACCAACAAACTCCAACTCAGACTGAAATATAAAAAAAAATCCCAAGTAAAAATATGTAATGTCATGCAACCTACTACAATTGAAAGGGGAAAATTTTCAAATACCCAAAAGAAAGTAAAAACTAAAGCAACCACAAGCCCGAATGGATCCTGCAACCCCAAGCAAGTAGAAACCAGCTTGATCTCCAACCTGCTCCAAGTGACCTGAAAACCTGTTTTTATATGCATAGGGTGAGTATAACAATATACTGAGTTGGATCCTCCCTAAATCATCTCATTCAAAAGTAAACAAAGCATGCTAAAGCACAGTGAACTACAAGTGAAACTAAGTCATCACCTAAATAAGTATACAAAGTTCCCAGCCTCTCCATCGCTACTCTCACCAAGTAACACATACAAGAGTATATAATATAATAAAGAATATCATTGGTATCCCACTACTACTTCCCCACTGGTTTTCCACTTTTCCCCAAAGTTGGATGTCCTAAGCATCTCTCTCCAAAAAGTCATTCTTGTAGACACTTGGGTGAAGCACCACAACATGCACCTCATGCAAAAAAACCACCCCATCCACAAAAGAGAAGTTACCAGGTAGTTTCTGGGAGCCACCACAACTCACATAATGTGTATCATACATCGGGTATTAAACCTCAATCCGTTATAGCCTATACACTGAGTAAGGATCCTCAAGCCATCATATCCTATACACACTACACCTATAGTAGTCCATAGGAAACCTTATCCATAATATATTTGTGTGAATAACCACAAGACATTACAACCCTCTACAGACATATATGGGGATAACTAACCACTATTTCTACTAGAACAAGTAACTACCAAGAGAAGAGAGCAAGGCCAAAGGGGGTAGTCATCCATCCATCCTCCCACCGGAATGTTCAGGAAAACACCACCACCCCCATGGCTCAGAATCCCATGGGTTTCAGTTTCCCTAACTGACAGGGTGGAGTAGCATACAGGAACACAAAAAGTACAGAATATAGTATATCTCACAATCACACTATTGGCATAACCTAGTCTTGGACTCAACTGCAGCTAACGTCTCTCAGACTTCCAGCTTCCACTTCTAATACTAGGTATCCTATAATCACACAAGCATTTAAAGAGATTTATTACATTAATTCATTCCCTTTTTATCAGTTTCACTTTATGTTAATTAATTATTTAAACACTGATTAATCATTATCAATTTCCACATTATATTTCATCAGAATCACACCCACAGTTCACTATCCCTTTAAATTTTAACTTCACCATTTCATCCCAGCAAGCTCCAACCCCATGGGTTAACATCATTTATACAATTATTTATTTATAGCATTACTTTCCCATAATCCCAGGAAATCTAGAAAAACATTCTATTCTTCTAAAAACAAGGGGATCAACCTGGTTAGCAGATGAACTACCCATCAAGTATTTGCTGCCTATAGCAAGATCATAGACCCATCCTCCCTTGAGAAGCTAAACATGGAAATCACGTGGCATACCCCACATGTCTTCACCCATTTTGGAAGAAGGGTAAGAAAAACTAGTTTCCTTGAGTAGTGGGGAAAGTAAAACATATAAACAACCAATAAGAAAAGAAATAATCCAAACATTCACATCCAACTCATTTCATTATCCTCGTTGTCCTCCCCAACACCCACATGCATAAACCAATGCACCTCACCACTCTAGGTGTCAAATCCTACCACAACCAGTAGGACTCCATACCCCCACATATCACAACAGCCATCCAAGATCACATCATAACACAAGTAGCATGAAAATAGACATCATATCAATTGGGATCTTGGACCTTAAACAAGAAAGAGGGTAACTCAGAACCCTATAAGGAATGATATTTTATCAAACAACCAGTTCTTTAATCCCCCTTGGATTAACCAATTTAATATTCATAGGCTCCAAATTCAAGAAACCTAACCAATAACTTATCACAAATAATTAAACATGCTTACTTAAACAATTTGATTAACATAAAATTACAAAATGAAGAACCAGATTCCTTTACATGCCTCTTTTTCTTTAGACAAACAAATATCAATTATTTGAGGCTTAATGTTCTTTACCAATTTCCATCAAGAACGAAAGGCTAAACAAAGCAGGCATAGAAATCACACTATCTAGAAAAACAAGAGGACATAACATAGGATCGACATCAATTTATTTATCTGCTTCAAATATTTATTATTTCAATTCCATTGTGATCCTATGGGATAAAAAATTCTAGCTATACATTTTCATGTAAAAGAAAAGAGAAGCAATGAATCCCCTACCTCAAACAGTTCTTGATGATCCACACAACATGTTATGATCTCCTCCCCTCATGAGAACTGTATCCACCCGGGGATTCAGAGACACCACCACACTGGTAAACACCCAAGAAAAGTTCATTAGGAATAAGGAGATAGAATTCAATAAAAGTCAGAGGGGAAATAGAAAGAGATGAACCCAAAATAATGATGATAGAACATACATTATATTGGAGATCGATCGATTCTGCTTGGTTTCAACAAAAGTAGAGGGGAACTAATCCAAGGATTAAGGTTAGATCACACTTCTCCTAAGGGAAGAATGAATGGATCGAGCATCTCGCACCAGGGAACAAGAAGGTAGAATAAGGGAAGAAGATATATAATCCCTTTAGAATATTTAACAGAGTAGTGATTTAAGATATGCTGGATTTTCCATTAAAAGAGGATCAGTTTAAACCACGCAGTTTGACCAAGTAAAAAAACATCCAGAGACATAGGAGAAATTAATATAGGTGTTATGACCTTTGAATCGGCCTTAGAGTCCTTAAAACAAGGCTTTAAATGCATTTTACATCAAAGGAAATGTCAAAAGGAAGAAACTGTAGGAAGTTAGAAACAGTGTTCATGTAACAGCCCAAGAATTTATAAAAAAATATTCTTTTTAATTTTATTAATGTCTTGTGTTGTACGCTACACCAAAAGGAGCTTTCACAACACACATCCTTGACTTGCCTTGCATTACACGCAATCGCGACCTTCCTCGATAGCGTGTGTAATACGCAATACTGAGTTTCATTAAACAACGATATGCTATTAAAATATTATTAAAACTAGCCGTTATGAATAGTAATAACCACTTTTTAAAATTCTATAAATCTTATTTTTCAAAATGAACTTCATTTTTGGATTCGGAATATCGAAATTAGCTTAGGTTGAAATTTTGGTGATTTTCGGATAACTTTCATATTTTGATGAATAGTGAAAATTACTAAATTATAATTAAAAACAACTTTTTTAATCGAAATAATTAATAGTGATAAATCATTAATTTGAGTGGTTTTAAAGTATATTTAGAATATATTTTTACAATTTAATACAATTTTGGTCATTGGATGTAATTTCACATTTAAACTAGACATAAACAAGTGTCAATCTTTTGAAAGATATTGTTTCTTAAAAAACACGCTATTTGTTTTAACAGTGGGATTTAATTATAAAATTAGTTAATGAAACTTTTATGTTATGAATTTGGTAAAATAGACTTCATTTTTGAATTCGGAATATGAAATATAGCTTGGGATGAAATTTTGGCATTGTTCTGAAAAACATCAATTTTTGATGAATAGTGAAACTACTAAGTGGTAGGTTAAAAACTGAATTTTGCATAAAACTTAATTTTACCACTTCTGTGAATGGAATTTCGAAAATCTGAGAGACACGGTTAATATCAAGGACTAAAATGTGGTTCAATGAGATGAAAATAATTTTTTGTTGAATAGTAACTTTTTACTTTTTTACCACGGTTAATAGTAAATAGGGTAACTAAGGGTAAATATGATATTAATATTACCCTAACACATGTACTAATTCTATTGGACAAGTGTAATTCGACCAAAAACAAACTTAGGAATAAAATATGACCATTTAGGACCACATGGATTAGATTAGGACATTTATTATTAATTTATTTAAAGAAGGGTTAAAATAGTTAAAATCAAAGTTTAATAAGTAAATCATTTTTAATATGGGGTTATACATAAGATAAATTCGACTATAAATATTCATTAGAAAGCTAAAAAGATTTCCTACATAATGGTATTTTATTTGTAATTTTTAGACATTAAAAAATTTAATTTATTTATGACACAATGATGATGCAGTAATTATCTTATTAATGAAATATTGACATAATTGATGTTATAAACACCAAAATAAATGTAATTTGAGACTTTTTATGAATTACAATAATTTTCTAGGTTACTATGATATATTAGTGTTGATTTAATCAACTTGGTTTGAACATATAATTCTGTTATGACTTTCACAAAAATCATATATCAAATAGTGTCAAAATTGACACAAAATAGTTTTTAAATCAAATATTATATTATTAATTGATATTTTATTCCTAAAAATCTAAGGTTCGACCAAATGACTTAGATAAGGATATATGTATTAATAATATACAATTTGGTGTTCGTTTGGAATGTTATAGTAAGTTTATTAACCATATAGTGAAAGAAAACAAAAAGACACGGTAAAAGTTAAATTACTTAACTTAGAGTTAAATTTAATTGATAAGGTTAAAATAATACCCTAAACTTGTCTAAATCCTATTGGTTGATAGGATTTCGACCCATCCCCACTTTAGCTTCGAAATATGACCCTTTGGAACCATTATAAACCGATTTTGACTTTAATATAAAATAATATTTTGAGATATTCCTAAGGTGCCCCTCTCCTCCCTTATAAAAGGGCACCTCCTTCCCCTCCTCCTCACACCAAATTGAGCACTCAAGCTCGGCAAACCCCTGAAATTTTCTCCTCTCCACTTCCCTAGAATAATCCTAGAGGTCCTGGTCTTCTTCAAAGACCAATCTTAGTTCCCTAAGTGGAGGATTCAAAGAGGCGTTCCAAAGAAGAGGTAATATCCATTACCGATCTTTTCAATTTCTTTCTTCTTCAACTTCTTCTTCTTTAGTTGTTTCATGATAAAGTAATAACATCAGTATTACTTACATACTGATATGTTATTATAAATATGAAACAACCCTAATTCACCTTCTATCCATCCTACGGAAAAATGATATCACCGCGCGTGCGTACGTACGGAATACCGTCTCCACGCCGTGGTGTAATCTATTTTCCACCATCACCTTACAAGGATGGGTATAATGGTGTAATGAGTAACTATATATGATTATTATGAAGTAATATTGATACTGAAATAATATATATATACTCCAATACAATTCCACGATCATAGGAACGATATCATCACTCGTGCGTACGTACGGAATACCGTCTCCACGATGTGATGCGACTCGTTCTACATGATCTTCATTTCATAATGATTATATAAATGAATTGAATGAATGAATATGGTATATACTACACTAATACCATTCTGGAAATGAATTATCTATAACCTAAAGATAATAATAAGAATTTATTCAACAAAACACGCATAAGAACAAAAAGTTATAAAGACCCGAGTAACAAGTAACAATGAAATATTACTAACAAGAAGCTAATAATATGACCATATATGATCTCATATCAATATGTATGATTCTGGAATAAGTCAATAACATTATTTAAACCATTATACAGGAGCTTCGGACACGTACAAAGCAAATCGGACTTAAGGTAAGGGAAATATCACAATCTCATTTTTATCCGAGATTGTTTATTCGTAAGTATTTACTGGGGTGTATTTTATCATCCACATCCATGTTCCCTCAATATGTAATATTGTTTCCATCCACTTGAAATAGTTTAAATCCAATTTTACCCTTAGGTGAGTTTTTAGTAAAGAATATGAAAGGAATCTTTTGTCGTTTTTCCGTACGAGGTACTTTTTGACTTTTCCGACAAAAGTACGAAGAATGTTTTTTTTAACTTATACGGCATGAATGGATTTTTAAAACATTACTTCAAAGAAGCTTCCATTACAAGTTTTCAAGTTTATTTTTAATCAACTTCTTTTATTTTAAAGTTGTATGACATGTTATGAAAGGAAAAATGTTTTTGAATAAGAAAGGATATTTTCCTCAAGAATTCAATTCAAGTGTTTTATCAAAATTATTTTCCATCTAAGATAATAAAGGGTTCTGTTTCTATCCATATTTTTACATTGGTTTGACTATGTTGTGATGGAATTATGTTTATGAATTCCTTTATCTTATATGAATTGATTTATGATGTCATGATGTTTCAAGAATCCCATTTTTGTTATATGTGTTATGCGATGATGTATGTTTTATGATTATGTGGCACACATAAGAAAGGATTCATTATAAGATGGGTGGGACCTATATCTCCCTCCAATTCATTGGGTAATGATTTTATATCTCATGAGATAGACATGGCTGGAACGGAAGGTTATTTCGGTTCAGTGATACAGGACTGAAACGAGGAGTGAACTCGGTTCAGAAAGGGACTTTGTCCACTAAGATAGTCTTGGCAATGAGTCATGACTAACAAGAAATGATTTTCCATGATTATGTGTGCATGACACAAAGTTTCAAGTTTTATGTTATGGGGATCTCATTTTCACTTCTATGATTTATTCCATGTTAAGAGATTATGATCTCTTTTGCAGGTTTTGATTTTCAAAAAGATATGATATGATTTTTATTTCCTTTATTTTCCCTTGCTGAGCATTTGAGCTCACCCTTTTATGTTTTCTTTTCCCCAGGTCAGGAAGATGGATATTAAGTAGAATATGCTAAAAGGGACCCTAGATATGATGAAATAAATGGGAGACACTGTAGAAGATTTATGAACCAGTTGTTTATGTTTCCCAGTTTCTAAAGACACTATACCTATACGGTCCTTTGTGGTTTTGTCATATGTTGTAATAAGTGTGCTTCAATTTTGAAGTATTAACAATGTATGTAAAGTGTGGGTCGTTATAGTTGGTATCAGAGGAAAGGTTTAGTCAACCTTTGGAAACTAGGATGCGAAACCGTTAGTGAGATCCCTAGAGATATTTCTAAGGTATGTCTAGGGATGTCCCTAGGGATAAGTATACGTATAGGTTATAGTACTAGAATTACGCTAACGATCATAGAATTAAACCTAAGATGTTGGATATTGAAGGTACTCCCCCTTTATTATGTTGCTTTCCCAAGCATGATTTTTGCCTCTCACACTATTCTTTTTGGGTTTTAGATGATGGCTGGAACCCGAAGGAACCGTGTTGATCAATGCAATGGACAATGCAATGATTGCCCTCCTGAACAAACAAATGTTATGGGAGATGGAGTACAAAATCTTATTGCTATACTTACACAAGCTATGAATCATTCTGGACTTCCAAATGAGCAGAGAAGGGAACAATATTCTATTGAGTCCTTCATGAGGCAACGTCCACCTTCTTTCAGTGGGAATTCCGATCCACTTGTTGCTGAACAATGGATCAGTACCACTGAAAAGATATTTTCAGTTCTTCAATGTTCTGAACATGATAAAGTCATCTTAGCAGTATATCGTTTGGAAGGTGAAGCTGATCAATGGTGGAATCTTATCAAGAATACGAGGCCAAGAGATGAAATTGAGTCCATGGAATGGGACGAGTTCAAGAACTTGTTTTTCAGTAAGTACTTCCCTCGTATTTTTCGAACAAAGATGGAAAAGGAGTTTATTGAGCTGAAGCAGAAGGATGATGAATCTGTTGGTATATACGAAGCGAATTTTACAAGACTTGCAAGGTATGCATCTGGCATTATCATCCAACCTGAAAGTAAAGTTGATCGATTTTTCAGTGGCTTAAAACCAAGTCTTCGAAGGGCATTAGCTATAAGAGACTTCAGTAGCTATGAAGAAATTGTGCGTTGTGCTATCAAGGTAGAAATGGAAGTTGGTGTTACATATCCATCTCATGGTTTTGACAAAAAACGAAAGATGGAGTTCAAGGAGAAATCTCATAATAATGGTGAAAAGAAGATGAATGTTTCCTTATGCACCAAGTGTGGAAAGAAGCATGGTGGAGATTGTCTTAAAGGGACTAGAAAATGTTTTAAGTGTGGAAAAGAAGGTCATCGAGCAGCCGAGTGTCGAAGTAATGGAAAAAGGGTTTCTAATGATGTGAATAAAGCAAACACTGCAGAGAACGCACCATCAACACTTCAATGCTTCAAGTGCAAGGAAATGGGGCATTATGCTAATAATTGCCCTAATCCAAGGGTTAGTGATGATCAACATGAGCAACCACTGAAGGCAAAGGACAAAGGGAAGTCACATGCGATCACTATTGGCAATGTTGAATATGACAACGATGTGGTGGTATGATTAAGTGTTTATGTAATGGGATTCCAAAATAATGTTGTATCATGGAATATTGGAATATTTATGTATTGGTCTAATGTGGTATTTAAAGTGATTGAGATATTATGCGCATAATGAAGGGAAAACGAGAAAATGAAATGTTTAACAGTATTCATGAGCTCATGATTGATATAAGGACCAAGTGATATCATGGTTTGAGTATATAGAATTTTGAGGATTTTGGTATGTGGAAAGTGTTAACTTTTAACTGCATTCAAGTTTTCACTAAGGTTCAATGGGTATTCAAGAGAGTACAAGATTAAGGCCTTTGAATGTTTGGAATGTGTCCAACAAGATATATCTTATGATATATGGGGATCAATGACAGTATTAAATCTCTGGTAATCGTTGTCACTATATTATGAGAGTGGACTGCAGTATTATGTATAAGCCTAAAGATTAGACTGGATTATGTTGGAATAAGTTAGTATTGCTTAAGGATAGAAGTTTTTTTTTTTGAAATTATTGATGGGATGTTATAGTAATGTAGTTTTAGAAAAAGGACAACCTGCAGGACGGGCAACAGCCCATCGCTTCGGACAAGGCTATGGGAATCGAACCCACAACCGAAGTGCGACTGGCCTTTATCGCCTACCACTAGCCTACAGGAAGTCCCTGTTTAGTAGATACTAGTTTTATTATATTAAGCAGTATGATATATGAAGTATAAGTCCATTTTAGGAACCATATGTGATTAATCTCACTATAGATAGACTTATGTATATAATTTTTGCTAACCTTTTGTGATGGAATGACCCGTCATTCTATCACATGATCTGCTAACACTTCACGAATAACAAATTCAACTTCATATATTTAAGAGATGAAGTGGAAATTGTTCAAGGCATGAACAACAGTGATATTGTACCAAAATAATGAAAGTATTTATTCAAATTCAAATTTTCAACTTTAGGGAAATGATCTTGAAAACCAAAAATGTTGTCCTAGTGATCTTATACCTGATGAATCGGATGGTACCTTAGATCGTCACAAATTTATGGATTTGTGATTGTTGGCTTTTCCATAGCCATGTTCTCTACCACTCTCCATCGGAACATGATGGTTAGATTTTTCTTCCATATCCATATTTTTACCTATGTGGAAACCCAGCGATTAGTTTATTGGGGTAATCATTACATTTCATACGTTAGTTTTTAAAGCCATGTTTTGGTATTCCTTTTTACGATGTGGGTTTCTATTAAAGAAACTTTCGAATAGTAAACCATTTATAACCCCGACGAATTTCGAGGGCGAAATTCATTTTAAGGGGGGTAGAATGTAACAGCCCAAGAATTTATAAAAAAATATTATTTTTAATTTTATTAATGTCTTGTGTTGTACGCTACACCAAAAGGAGCTTTCACAACACACATCCTTGACTTGCCTTGCATTACACGCAATCGCGACCTTCCTCGATAGCGTGTGTAATACGCAATACTGAGTTTCATTAAACAACGATATGCTATTAAAATATTATTAAAACTAGCCGTTATGAATAGTAATAACCACTTTTTAAAATTCTATAAATCTTATTTTTCAAAATGAACTTCATTTTTGGATTCGGAATATCGAAATTAGCTTAGGTTGAAATTTTGGTGATTTTCGGATAACTTTCATATTTTGATGAATAGTGAAAATTACTAAATTATAATTAAAAACAACTTTTTTAATCGAAATAATTAATAGTGATAAATAATTAATTTGAGTGGTTTTAAAGTATATTTAGAATATATTTTTACAATTTAATACAATGTTGGTCATTGGATGTAATTTCACATTTAAACTAGACATAAACAAGTGTCAATCTTTTGATAGATATTGTTTCTTAAAAAACACGCTATTTGTTTTAACAGCGGGATTTAATTATAAAATTAGTTAATGAAACTTTTATGTTATGAATTTGGTAAAATAGACTTCATTTTTGAATTCGGAATATGAAATATAGCTTGGGATGAAATTTTGGCATTGTTCTGAAAAACATCAATTTTTGATGAATAGTGAAACTACTAAGTGGTAGGTTAAAAACTGAATTTTGCATAAAACTTAATTTTACCGCTTCTGTGAATGGAATTTCGAAAATCCGAGAGACACGGTTAATATCAAGGACTAAAATGTGATTCAATGAGATGAAAATAATTTTTTGGTGAATAGTAACTTTTTACTTTTTTACCACGGTTAATAGTAAATAGGGTAACTAAGGGTAAATATGATATTAATATTACCCTAACACATGTCCTAATTCTATTGGACAAGTTTAATTCGACCAAAAACAAACTTAGGAATAAAATATGACCATTTAGGCCCACATGGATTAGATTAGGACATTTATTATTAATTTATTTAAAGAAGGGTTAAAATAGTTAAAATCAAAGTTTAATAAGTAAATCATTTTTAATATGGGGTTATACATAAGATAAATTCGACTATAAATATTAATTAGAAAGCTAAAAATATTTCCTACATAATGGTATTTTATTTGTAATTTTTAGACATTAAATAATATAATTTATTTATGACACAATGATGATGTAGTAATTATCTTATTAATGAAATATTGACATAATTGATGTTATAAACACCAAAATAAATGTAATTTGAGACTTTTTATGAATTCCACTAATTTTATAGGTTACTATGATATATTAGTGTTGATTTAATCAACTTGGTTCGAACATATAATTCTGTTATGACTTTCACAAAAATCATATATCAAATTGTGTCAAAATTGACACAAAATAGTTTTTAAATCAAATATTATATTATTAATTGATATTTTATTCCTAAAAATCTAAGGATCGGCCAAATGACTTAGATAAGGATATATGTATTAATAATATACAATTTGGGGTTCGTTTGGAATGTTATAGTAAGTTTATTAACCATATAGTGAAAGAAAACAAAAAGACACGGTAAAAGTTAAATTACTTAACTTAGAGTTAAATTTAATTGATAAGGTTAAAATAATACCCTAAACTTGTCTAAATCCTATTGGTTGATAGGATTTCGACCCATCCCCACTTTAGCTTCGAAATAAGACCCTTTGGAACCATTATAAACCGATTTTGACTTTAATATAAAATAATATTTTGAGATATTCCTAAGGTGCCCCTCTCCTCCCTTATAAAAGGGCACCTCCTTCCCCTCCTCCTCACACCAAATTGAGCACTCAAGCTCGGCAAACCCCTGACATTTTCTCCTCTCCACTTCCCTAGAATAATCCTATAGGTCCTGGTCTTCTTCAAAGACCAATCTTAGTTCCCTAAGTGGAGGATTCAAAGAGGTGTTCCAAAGAAGAGGTAATATCCATTACCGATCTTTTCAATTTCTTTCTTCTTCAACTTCTTCTTCTTTAGTTGTTTCATGATAAAGTAATAACATAAGTATTACTTACATACTGATATGTTATTATAAATATTAAACAACCCTAATTCACCTTCTATCCATCATACAGAAAAATGATATCACCGCGCGTGCGTACGTACGGAATACCGTCTCCACGCCGTGGTGTAATCTATTTTCCACCATCACCTTACAAGGATGGGTATAATGGTGTAATGAGTAACTATATATGATTATTATGAAGTAATATTGATACTGAAATAATATATATATACTCCAATACAATTCCACGATCATAGGAACGATATCATCACTCGTGCGTACGTACGGAATACCGTCTCCACGATGTGATGCGACCCGTTCTACATGATCTTCATTTCATAATGATTATATAAATGAATTGAATGAATGAATATGGTATATACTACACTAATACCATTCTGGAAATGAATTATCTATAACCTAAAGATAATAATAAGAATTTATTCGACAAAACACGCATAAGAACAAAAAGTTATAAAGACCCGAGTAACAAGTAACAATGAAATATTACTAACAAGAAGCTAATAATATGACCATATATGATCTCATATCAATATGTATGATTCTGGAATAAGTCAATAACATTATTTAAACCATTATACAGGAGCTTCGGACATGTACAAAGCAAATCGGACTTAAGGTAAGGGAAATATCACAATCTCATTTTTATCCGAGATTGTTTATTCGTAAGTATTTACTGGGGTGTATTTTATCATCCACATCCATGTTCCCTCAATATGTAATATTGTTTCCATCCACTTGAAATAGTTTAAATCCAATTTTACCCTTAGGTGAGTTTTTAGTAAAGAATATGAAAGGAATCTTTTGTCGTTTTTCCGTACGAGGTACTTTTTGACTTTTCCGACAAAAGTACGAAGAATGTTTTTTTTAACTTATACGGCATGAATGGATTTTTAAAACATTACTTCAAAGAAGCTTCCTTTACAAGTTTTCAAGTTTATTTTTAATCAACTTATTTTATTTTAAAGTTGTATGACATGTTATGAAAGGAAAAATGTTTTTGAATAAGAAAGGATATTTTCCTCAAGAATTCAATTCAAGTGTTTTATCAAAATTATTTTCCATCTAAGATAATAAAGGGTTCTGTTTCTATCCATATTTTTACATTGGTTTGACTATGTTGTGATGGAATTATGTTTATGAATTCCTTTATCTTATATGAATTGATTTATGATGTCATGATGTTTCAAGAATCCCATTTTTGTTATATGTGTTATGCGATGATGTATGTTTTATGATTATGTGGCACACATAAGAAAGGATTCATTATAAGATGGGTGGGAACTATATCTCCCTCCAATGCATTGGGTAATGATTTTATATCTCATGAGATAGACATGGCTGGAACGGAAGGTTATTTCGGTTCAGTGATACAGGACTGAAACGAGGAGTGAACTCGGTTCAGAAAGGGACTTTGTCCACTAAGATAGTCTTGGCAATGAGTCATGACTAACAAGAAATGATTTTCCATGATTATGTGTGCATGCCACAAAGTTTCAAGTTTTATGTTATGGGGATCTCATTTTCACTTCTATGATTTATTCCATGTTAAGATATTATGATCTCTTTTGCAGGTTTTGATTTTCAAAAAGATATGATATGATTTTTATTTCCTTTATTTGCCCTTGCTGAGCATTTGAGCTCACCCTTTTATGTTTTCTTTTCCCCAGGTCAGGAAGATGGATATTAAGTAGAATATGCTAAAAGGGACCCTAGATATGATGAAATAAATGGGAGACACTGTAGAAGATTTATGAACCAGTTGTTTATGTTTCCTAGTTTCTAAAGACACTATACCTATACGGTCCTTTGTGGTTTTGTCATATGTTGTAATAAGTGTGCTTCAATTTTGAAGTATTAACAATGTATGTAAAGTGTGGGTCATTATAGTTCACGAACTCGAAATTTGGAAAAGGAAATAGAGGTTACTAATGGACCTCACTGTTCTAGAAACACTATTTAAGAACTCAAAATTTGGAAAAGGAAATAGAGGTTTCCGAAGGAACCTCACCATTATGGAAACTCTATTAACAAACTCAAAATTTGGCAAAGGAAATAGAGGTTATCGATGGAACCTCACTATTCTGGAAACACTGTTCGCGAACTCAAATTTTGGAAAAGGAAATAGAGGTTACCGATGGAACCTTGCCATTCTATAAACACTGTTCATAAACTCAAAATTTGGCAAAATAAATAGAGGTTATTGATAGAACCTCACCATTCTGGAAACATTGTTCATGAAATCAAAATTTGGAAAAGCAAATAGATGTTACCGATGGAACCTCACCATTCCGGAAAAATTGTTCACAAGCTTAGAAATTTGGAAAAGTGTTGGGGATATGTCACTGTGACCTCTCATAACACCTCAAAAATGAGTTTTCAGTAAATTAATGGGCCTGAGAGGTCCAGGAAATTACAAAATAAATACCTTAGCTAGTTTTTCTTTCACATTGGTATAATTCAAAGTAATTTATCTAAAAATATTAGTTCTCTATTTAACCTTAGATTCTAACAAAATTGATGAATATTAAGTTCTTACCTCATGAATTTCTCTTATACATGAACGTCTTATTCTAAAATGTTGTGATCCCTGGGAAATATTCCTAATAAATTCATTATCTTCTACTCATTATTTCTATAAGAGAGCCCCTTAATATGACTCTAGTATGTTTCATTTCATTTTTCATGATGCCTTGATAAAATATGACTATGAAGTAATGCTCCTCGATGGATTGATATGGGAAATTGGCACATATATTTAACCACTCCTACTACTCATAAATAATTTCCCCAAGTGATTTCTTGATAGAATATTTCTCTTTCATTAATATTGTTCCCCATGAATTATGGAAAAATATTTGAAAAAAATACTTTCTTCAAGTCATTATATTCATGTTCCTCTCCTAGTTGTGAGATATATAGCCACTCCATGATTTATCCTTCAAGTAACAAGGATAATTCCCTCCATTTTAATTATTACTCATCCACTCCTTTGGGTTTCATAGTGGGGAATATAAGATTGAATCATTTGATGTGCTTCTTCATATCTTGACTTTCCATGCCATGAAATTTTGGCAACAATTAAATTAAACTTGTCTTTAGTTCAAAATAATTTATAAAGAGAAGGCATGAAAATTGGATTTTATTAGTTTATGAATTAGAGTGCACAAATATATCTCAAGGTATGGTTGTGATTGACAGAAATGGTTATAAGATAAAGGTTAACACTGGAAGTTTCACCTGAGTATGTAAGATTAATGTATTCAAAATAAGTTTGTAAATGAAGTGTATATGTTTTAAAAAAAGATTTTTAAATCTCTAGTCTAATAGGGTAAAGTTGATCATTTGATGATATGTCCATGAAAATTAAATTTAATGATTTGGAATTTCCTACCATGTAACAGTGCCATGTTTTTTATGAAAATTATTTTGTGGTGGATTAAAAATATTTTTATTCATATGTTAAATATAGTTCTAATGGAAACCCTGGGGTTGCCTCCAGAGTGGAAGGAAAAAAAATAATTTTTCACTATTATTTGGGATTAAATAAAAGGGGTGTTTTGAATGTTTTTGGTTTTGAAAATGAATTAGAAACAAGATATTTAGATAAATATTAAGATAGGGGTGATTGGTTCATGTTTAGTTTTTCCAATTACAATGCTATTATTTTCCTTAAATTTATTCAAAAATCTTCTTATTAATTGGTGATGATAGGATTCAAAAACATTTCCCCTCTCACACATTATTGAATGGTGTGTGGGACGATGTTTCTAACTGAGATCTCATCTCTTTATACCCTACTTATATGTGTAAGAGTTATATTGAATAAATTTTAATAAATTTAGGAAATGTCTGATTGGGTCTGTTTCTCCCTAATCTAAGAAGATTGTCCACTACCACTTTCACACATACTAACAATATCCAAAAACTTCACCACTCAGCCTTATCCCATTCCACTGTATATTGATAAAAAATAATTGGATGGAAATTATAGATCATTGGACCAATAAAATAATTAAATGATCCAATTAAAACCAAATAAAATCTCATATAATATTAATAACTACTACTGAATATTGAAGCTAGTTAACAAAAATAGATAACTTTATTCAATGAACTGTGAGGACTTAAGTATTGAAAAATGAGAAACTTTAATTCCCCAATCACTAAAGAATTAACCCTCTACTAAAAGGATAGTGGGAATTAAAGAGGAAGAAGAAATAATTATAGATCCTAATAAAATATAAAGTAAAATGAAAAAACTAAAATTATAATAGAAATATCATCCTTCGGCATGAAATCATGCCTCCCAACTCGAAGCCATTTTTCTTTTTGAAGATTCGTGACTTTATTCTCCTTTGGATTGTCCAATAGTTTGAGATTTATTATTCTTTAAATTTTTATAATGTCTCCTTATTTATTATTGCTTGAAATCTACACACGATCCTATCTTTTTTAAAATTCACAACTTTATTTCCTTATTCTTGATGAAAAAATTTTCTATATTTTAATTCATATGGAATACTATGACAAATTGAATGAATATTGATGTTGTATCCAGAAGCCTAATTTTGTATCATTTTTTCACCATGACCTTTAAAACACCTATTGAAACATTTATTATTCCATTTCATCACTCCATTTGCTTCCTAAATATTGTATTATAACCAAAACACCTAATGATGATTCACTACAGTTTGGACCACCTCACCATTTTCCATAGGGGAACTTCTCACACAAAAACATTCAGTGATATTATATGATTCTCAAAATGGTGATATGTGTATGTGAAAATAGTTATATTTATGTAATCTAAATTTATGTGTATACAGATAGAAGATGATGCATATGTCGACTGAATTTAGGGAGACATGAATGAGAATCATCTCTTCACAGGCTTGTCTAATTCTAATAATTCCCTCACTAATGTTTACATAGGATAGATTCATTCTTATATGGTTTGAATGATTCTTATATATATGATAACCATGCATATAAAGTGCTAAAAATGATGCATTAATAGATCAATATAATGGTTATGCAAATTAAATTCATGCTAGTGTATCACTTACTTTTTAAATTTCTCAATAATTATTTGTGGGGGATGAATCCATAACTATCCACCAATAATTACCACTTTATTCAATAGTTGTATTACCTAGAATGAAATCCAATGTCTGACCCATGATCCAAGTCCTTCAAACTATCAATATAATCTTTAATAAGCCATTTATTTTATTCCAAAAAGTCAAGTGAGTGTCCATCTAACTTTATTTCTTGATTCTAACAGTTTTTATGCATTTTATGTTTGGTTGTACTCTTCAACACAACAACTATTCATTTTTCAATCCAATTCTCAGAACAATAGATTTTAATTGTGGATTGAAATTTCCTACCTTATGAAGATGTCCTTGGGTAACCCCCAATTAATGTGTTTCGTGAACTTGGTCCCTTGTAGAGAGGATATGTAGCTATACTACATAATTTATCATCAGTCATATTTGACATCATTCCTGAGGATCGATGTTCTGATTTATTTCTAGATTTATAGTACATAAATAAAATACAAAAATAATAAATACACATGATAGATAATTCATAAAAATTCACAATTTTCATTATTGATATATCATAGATTGTTTACATATTAAATTGAGTGACCTTTTAGGTATATGCACACTGTGAGTTTGATTTTCATCCAACTACCTTTTATTCAAAAAATATAAAAGGATACATTTACTAAATAAAGGAAAAGAAAATAGAGGACATTGGGAAATAAAATGGGTAGTAATACATCATATTAGGGGAGAATAATATTTCCATAAAAAGATTATCTATAATGACTATGGGAGAAAAAGGCTTGGGGACTTGAAAATTCATAAAGTATTTGAAAGCACCATATAAATAAAAATATATTAGAATGAAATTAATCATGAGTAAAATAAATATAATTCGAAAAAAATTATAATTTTCAATAGATTACCTTCATAGGATACTCAAGATTTTATCAAGGAGTTTTTATCAATTGTATTGTACTTTCCACTCAACTGAGTGAGTAAATCAGATCTAAAGATGGTATTTTTTCTGTATTATCTTAAGGTGAATGAAATAACAGGGATTAAATAGTATGAATAAAACTCATTCAATAAATTAGATTATATTTATAATGAATTAATCATGATATTATACCCTACTCAGAGAACCATGGACCTAAGATTCAAACTCTAAAAAAATTTATAGAAGCATAAACAATTTTTCTATGAGGCACGGGAAAGGTTCAAATATTACTACCAATAGTTCTCCCATTATCAATTTACACACTCTCAAAATATGTATTTATTTTATATAGGGATTGATTCCATTGAAAAAAAATTGTACATGACAGAAAATGGCCACTTTAGTGAAAATACAATAGATGAATATAAGGATCTTTATGATATTCTTGTTACTGATTTTAAAAAATAAATTAAAGTAAGAATATTCCTTGAAATAAATTGATAGTAAGTGGTGATGTGAATTCTCAAATAGTTATTTTATAAATACAATTGAATTTTCTAGTGTCCAATATCCAAACAGAAATAGAACAATGTAATTATTGTGGTATATATTGACAAAGTGTTTTCCACAATATTCCATCTCAAGAAACATCACCTACATAAGTAGAGGAAGGAATAATTATAGGAAATTATAGGATATAGTCCATAAATATTGATCCTTTTTAAAATACTTATAATCTAAAATTTCAAAATCAGTCAAATTTATATTAAAAGGAGAAAGTAGCTTTTAAGAAAAGGGGTTAATATGAATTTCAAGGAAACCAATAATATAGTTATTGATCCATAAATAACCTGGTAGCTTATGGGAATCATGATTCTAAATAAAAGAAAGAAGATACTGGAATACAAATCATATTGGAAGAAACAATAGGGATCAATGAGCATTAATAATAAATTAATGGATTTTTCTTGAGGAAAATTTAAAATTTCTCAAGAATTTATCAGTTATTATAAGGGAACTATTAAAGTATACACAAAATAGAAGTAAAATTTGGGAAACATGCTAATAAAAACAGAATGAGATATAAAGAAAATATTACTATGTTTAGTTAGAAAGTTTATAGAGTGGATTTTATGGAAATAATGACTAGAGGAGGCAAGACTATCAATGGAATATATGGAGAAAACGTTATACAACCTCAATTACTAAATGAAAATGTTAATGAAGTTAAAAATCAATAATTATAATATTATCGTGAAAGATGAGAAGGGGAATCAAAAGTTATGTTGGATAAGAAAAGCAATAAAATAAGGGGAAAATATTATGAAAGGATTATTAATAATATAGATGATAATGATGTCAAGGATTATAAAGCACTATCCTTATTCCCTAAAATATATAGATAGTTAGATAATCATAGAGAAAATTCTTTGATTAGGTTTATTAAAATATTTAAAAATATTAGAGTTGATATTCCCATTGTAGAATCACATTCCAATATTTCATCCTATATAAATTTATTAAATAATATCATTTTAAACCAAATAAATATGGAGAAGTTTTCAACAATACCTTTAATTTACGAATACAAGGTTTTAAACTAAAAAAATATTCCACAAAACTCAATGATATAGGGAGCTTCATGATCCCTTATTAATTTAAAGGGAATGAAACATTCACATTCCTTGTGGATTTAGGATCTAGTATCAATTTGATTCCACTTGTAGTTTCTAAGGATATTAAGATTAGAGACCTTAAGCCCGTAATGGATTCATTTAAAATTGATGATATATAATCCATATATAAAAGTATTATTATTTAATACATATTGGTGATAATTAAAAATTTAATCATACTAGTCAATTTCTTGGTTTCATACAGGGAAGGTGATAAATTCCAATAATTCTAGTAAGATCATTATTATCCATTAGAGGTTCCTTCATTAATATTCCCTAATGAAAACCTGTCATTCTAGTTTTCTAATACAATAAGATTATAAATTTGTTTCATGTTATAAAGAATAAATATGGATTAAAAAATTATTTAGATATCAAAGATACGAAATTGAAAAAAAAATGTATAGACTCAAATTAATAATGAAAAAGATAAGTTAGGTGAATTCACTGAAAATAATGAATAAAAATCCTAGTATTTGGAGGAACCTATCATAATCAGTGAAGATAACTCTTATTTGGATTTTGTTAGAGAATTATAAGATAGGCTGAAAAATGAAATTAATATTGGTCAACTATATTTGAAGAAAACACTATGTTTTCAGTTATAATTATTACATTACAATCTTAAATGTGTCTAATTGGATGTAAAAGAGAATCTACCTCCTATTACTTTATTTGAATTATAATTTTTGTGAGAAGAAATGTTTATTGAATGGTTGAAAAGCTATAAGACTAAAATTTTGTGGACTACATTTTTCATTATGTGGATTAATTTAACCACATACACGCATAAAATTATCTTGCATATTGATGTCAGTCTAATAATTGAGTTTCAAAGAATACTAAATCCTATTATGAAATATTTTTCCCAGGCTAAGATAATCTATCCCATCTGTGATAGTTCTTGGGTGAGTCCAATATATTATAGTGCTAAATAAAGGTGGTATAAGAGATTTAATAATTTAGAGTAATGAGAAGATATCAAAAAAGATTATAATGAGATGGAGAGTTTTTATATACTATATAAATCTTAATATAGAAACATGTAAAGATCATTTCCCTTTACTATTTTATGATTAGATTTTTTAAATACTTACTAGTCATTTTTATTTTTTCTTCTTGGATGGTCATTTATAATATAACCAAGTATTTATTGATCATATATAGTAAGATAAAAAATCACATGTCCTAATGGAACATTTTCAAATAGAAGAATTTCATTTAGTCTATGTGTAACACCTTAAATATTTTAGAGATGTATGATTGTAATATTCTTAAACATGGTATACAGTATTATTTGGTTTTTTGCATGAATTTTCTATTATAGGCTTCATAGAGAATCTATCAAAAGTTATAGATATATATAAATAGGAAATTTTATAATAAATAGAGATAAATTCTAATTCACGATATGAGAAGGAATATTTATTTTCCACATAATCATTAATTTATTTAATTTATGTGGATAAATAAAAAATATAATTGTTTTCATTCAGGCCTCTAACAGAAACAGTCAAGAAGGTAAGAAACTTTAATTGAAATATTAGGTTTTACAAAATATTTAAAAAATATTTCTTAAATGTCTAAATAAAATTGTGTTTTCATTTGGAAGAGGAATTAAAGTTCAAGATTTATGAAAAAATCATAAAGATTTCAATTGGTTAAATGAATAGTTGATCACAACACCCATCATCACATCACTTTATTTGAGCCCACATTTTGAAATCTTCTGTGATACTAGTGACTTTGTGGTAGGATATATTATTGGGTATATAAGGTAAAGGAATAAAAATGTTATATATTATTCTATTAATGCAACACCCCGATATTTTATATTTATTTCTATTGAAATAAACTTAAAGTATTTGATACCTAACTTTACATGCAACCTCAAGTCTAAATGAACTTTTGATATAGTATACCTTTTAACCTAATCATTGGATTAATGAGTATAAATATTATTAGAAACATTATTATATATATATATATTCCAAAATTTAAATTTATTTATTAATTCCTAAGAAACATTCATGAAATGTTTATTAAATCATTTAAGGATTAAAAGAATAAGATTTTGAAGAAATTTATTTTTCTAAATTTTATGAATTTTTATCTATAAATGATATATTGATCATATTTAAAAATTTATTTTGAGTAAATTTATATTAAAATTCTAGATAAACATCCAATCATTATTTATCTAAAGGTTATAAATTAAGATAAAATCATTTAATGGTAAAAATAACTATTTTTTATAAAACTGAATTTTTTTGTGTGCAATGTGTTTTTATCATAATAAATTATATAAATAATCATTGATTAATATTTTTAGTTAAATTTATATATTATATATTCAACAAAACATTTTAACATCCTCCTATAACTTATTCTAGTAAAGGAATGCAAGTAAATTTAGTTTTTTTGTATAAAAATTTATTTTCCAAAAAATGTATTTTCATTATATTTTGCATGATTATTTTAAAATGAATTTATACAATTTATATAAATTTAATTTTATAAAATGGATTCCATGTTATTAATAATCATGTTAAATTTTTTTAATGTGTCCACTTTCTTGTATGGTCATGATAAATCGTTAAAAATGTAAAAATGGGTTGTCACACTTAAGGTTAAAATGAGTTTATCATGGGTGTTAAACCAAGATATAAGGCTAATATTACCACATAAAATCACATATTTTTATTGGTTGGAAGTATTCAGAACCTATATAATCATATATTATAATAATTTTCAATTTTGAAACATTATACTTGATAAATACATAAACAATATTTAAATATTTTAAGTAATTCCATGTTTTTCATCTCCCTCACTTATAAAAAGAAACCTCCTCCCATCCCTTATTAACATATTTTGAGTCTTGTATCTTATAAAATACTAAAAATGATTCCTTGATAGATTATTTAACTTCATTTTAGATCCTTTTTTCATCTCCTAAGACTAATATTTCAAATTTTAATGTGTAAACCAAAGTAGGTCTCTCAAAAAGAGTTATAAATCTTAATTGAGATCATTCAAATTTATTTATTCTTAAACCTTATATAAACCTATTTTAATCATCATAAAATTATTATTATATTATAATTAATATACCAAGATTTTATTATGATGATTTAAAAACATTTTTACACCTATTTTACATTAAATGGGGAATTAAAGTATAGCTCGTGTGCATGTGTCGACTACTACCTTCACATAGAGATATGATTCATTTTCCATAACTACCTCACATTGTTAGATATAATTATGGATTAACTAAATTTATATGATATATATGATATAATTATCATTATTTAATAATAAAATATTATTTATATTTATTTTATTTTTCATTAGAAATTAAAAACAGTGTTCATGGGTACATATGGAGTACCTTCTCCATGAACGGTGTAATTCATTTTTTATCAATATATTTTATGTATAGTTATAAATATGTATGTAATGAAAATATTTTATATTTATATCATGATTAAAACTCAAGATTGTATGGATCCATGATCAATATTCAAGTATGAAAACTTCCAAATCAAACGATTCATGAAAAACAAAACAAATATCACCCCCAATGCCGATTTTAATATAGATTTATTAATGAATAGGAAATAAAAAGTTATAAGTAAACAATTTATGATATTAAAAGTGTGAATATGGTTCTAGTATAGTATTATAATAAATTTAATCTTAATATATATAATTTTATAACCCTTATGAATCAAATCTAAATAAAGGTAAGGGTGTTACATAACAATATAATTTTTAACGAGATTGTTTATGATTACATTTTTTAGGGTGAAATTATATAATCTATCTACCAAAAATATTATTTTATTTTCAATTATATGCTTATTTATTGAAATTTCCATTTTTCCTTTCACTATATTTTCTTTATGTACTCCAAATTATAAAATATTTTTTTAAGGAAAACTAACATTGTTTTTCTATTTGGCCGGGAATATTTTCCTTCTATTTCTGTATTTTTTTTAAATGATTTCAATAATTTTTTTAAAATTATCCTATGATTATTTAATTTCATTTTTAACCATGTTTCAATTTCTATAAAAAGTTTTAAATTGAATCTTCATGGTAGTTTCTAGGTGATGTAATTTTTACCAAAGGTGTGAATAGAATCTTTTTTTTAACATAGACCATATAAATGAAAATTCCCACTATTGTGACTAATATTTTCTTTGAATATTCCTTTATAATTTTCCATAGTCATTTTCTTACAAAATTTTCTCCTTAATATTATGGAAATTTTTTTATTTGAAATAAGTTATATGAAAATTAAATGTGTATTTTTCTCAAGAAATATTTCATTGATCTTTTAATGGTTTTTTAATCCATGATAACATTATTTAATGTTATTTATGATTTACTAGGGATATTATCCTATGAAAACATATTTATTCATTCTCTGAATGGTTTATTATTATGATGATGAAATATTAATGAAACCCATTTTATTTTCCAACTATAAATATATGATGAAATGATAAATGTTTTAATAATCTTGTGGAATATATATATATATGTGGATTCTAAGTACATTATGGGTGGGTCTGTTATAGTAGTCAAAAACATTTGGTAAAGATTAATGTTTTATGAGATCAAATAGTGAATGGGAGGTTATCCCAATCCCAAAATAGCATACATGATATGTTATACCAAGATCAAAAGAGGGTATAAGGGATTTTATCCCAATCCCAAAGAATGTACATGAGAAGTTATCTCAGTAATAACATGTGATGAATGTCTTGGTGGTTATCCTTGACATAATATTCCTATGATTATGATTACGGCACACTTTGTGCCACTCTTTTATGACATGATATTATGCCAATGTTATTCTATCCTGAATAATTTTATTTTATTTATTTATGATTCTTGCCTTATAAACTACCAATATTTATTTCATGACTCATGATTATGATATACGAATTACCAAGTCTAGTTTTAAAATGTTATGCACAAGTTTTCATACCCTTATACATATTAAATTCTTAAATTCTCATTTATATCTCCTTTGTTTACCATTAATAAGTATTTGATATCACCCTTTATTATGTTTCCTATTTACTAGGACATGGAAAAATGGTTTCTATGAATGATATGGCAATGAAGGTTTCTAGTTGTGTTGAAGTTAAAGGGAGATTATGTAGATTTTTTATGTGCTAGTTTTATTATATATCCAGTTTTCTAATGACAATAAACCTTTATGATTCTATTTTGGATCATAATGATATGAAATGAATCTTAATATAATAATATTTAATTTTTTTTATGAAATTCATGGGTCACCTCAGTTTGTATCAGAGAATAATTTAGTTATTTTTGGAAACTATGATGAGGAAAGTTCAGTGAGATCCCTTAGGATAAGACTAAGTATAGAAGAACATTCTAAGTAATTAAAAATAAAAGATTATGATTTTCCTAAAAAACAAAACTATACCTTTTTTCTATAAATTGGATGTGGTTAATGTGAATATGTACCTATAGGTAAAAACATTTAATGAATCATATTGGGTATTAACTTGATTATCACTAGTGCACAATTAGTGCACCTAAGTCTACACACCTAGATAGACTCCTAGGGGATATGCTTGGTTGAATTCACATTTTAATCCTAAAAAATTAGGAAGTAATTGAATAGATAGTGAGCATTTATGATCTAGATTAAAAAAAGGTGTTATTTATTACAAATAAGAGGTCATGATTTTGGAATCTAATAATTTATTTTCATGACTATGTGGTTTCTAACTATGAAATTTTTTAGTCAAATTATCTTTTTTATTTATATTCAATGGATAGAAATTTAAAGAATCATGTTAATGATAAATATGGAATAAAATAAAAATTTTGGCCACCTAAGAAGACAACTATTATGGGAACTATAATTTAAAATATCATTTTTATCCTTATGAAACATTATCAATCCATGAATCATGCAGATCATTCAAATGAGAAAAGGAAAGAATAATATTCTATTGATTCTTTTATTAGTCAACATACATCATATTTTAGTGGTTTTGATGATACCTAATTACTAAGAAATTGGTCAATACCACTAAAAATATATATTATATTATCTATTGTTTGGAGCATGAAAAATATATTTTGGTTGTTTATTATTTGTAAAGAGGAAAAAATGGTGGAATATTATGAAGAACATGAGGCAACATGAAGAAATTTACTCTATGGAGTGGGATGAGTTTAAAATGTTTTTTAATAGGTACATTACTCATATTATTTTTATGGAAATAAAGAATTAATTCCTTGATCTAAAGTCAAAGAATGATTTATCTATTTATACCTATGAGAAAAAATTTATAGGAATTGTGAGGTACACTTTTGGTATTATCATCCAAAATAAAATTAATATTAATAAATTCTATAGTGGTATAAAACCATGTCTCCAAATGAAATTATCTGTACGTGACTAAATTATCTCTGATAAAATAATTATATGTTCTCTTCAAGTAAAAATGGAGATAGGATTCCCCCATTATTCCCATGGTTTAGATAAGAAAATAATGATGCAATTCAAAGGAAATAGTGATAATAAAAACTATAGAGAGAGAAAAGACAAGTTTTCCTTATTGCTAGAAGTTTTAAAAGAATCATGGAGGAAATTATCTAAAGGGGATTAGTAAATTATATAAGTGTGGAATGGATGGTCATTGGAAAATTGAATATTGAATTTTTGGGAAGAAGTTATATAATGATGTGAATGGAAAGAAAGCTCTATAGAATGCACTACACACTCTAATATTTCAAATGCAATGAGTATCGGAATTATGCTAAACAGTGATTGAATTGAAGGGTTAGTGTTAATAATCAATGTCATTATCCTCTTAATCTGATATACAATAGAAAATATCATGTGATCTCTATTGTGGATGTGGGGTATAATAATGAAGCGGTGAAAGGTATACTTACCAAATATTATAGACCATCTAATGTCTTATTTGATTCTAGATATACCCACTCTTTTATATCTAAAAAAAATCATGGGTATCACATTACCACCACCATGATTAGATGTTAAATTAATAGTGAAAAATCATAATGGTATGATGATCACACCTCAAGTCTATGATTATTCTTCGATTGATGTTTGTGTGAATGAGTTTCCTATAAATCTCATTATTCATCTTCTATATGAATTTGATGTTATTTTTGGAATGATGTTGATTTATTTATATTAATATCATATCAATTTATGAGGAAGATATGTCATATTTTATATTATGAACCATCCTATGATTATATATCAATTGCAGGATAAATATGAGCTTCCAATGGAATGTAAATTTGTTATATGGGTCTTGATTCTTATTCAAGGGGTGATTTATATTAAATGGTAGGGGAGAAACTCGACATTGAAGATATGTATATTGCATGGGTGTTTTTTATGTATTTCCAGAATATTTTATTATTCTTCCTCTAAATCATGAAGTTGGGTTTTCAACATACCTAATACCTAGTACTACACCTACTTCGAAGACTCCATATAGAATATCCCCTATTGAGTTGTAGGAATTAAAGAATAAACTCCCTGAAAATATTGACAAGGGATTCATTTGGCCATGTTGGTCACCATGGGGTGAACCTATTGTTATTTTTAATAAGAAAAATGATAAACTTAAATCTAAATAAATTATTGGGAACTTAAAAATATCTTAATCAATAATAAGTAACATTTTCCTGATATTTAGGATTTTTTTCAATCAATTACGGGGAGCTTGGTATTTTTATAAGATTTACCTTTGATCAAGATACTAACAATTGAGAGTAAAAATTTAAGTCATACCTGATACAAACATCCATATTTGGATTGGACATTATAAATTTATAGTGATTCCATTTGGTCTTACTAATTCCCCCACTGACTTCAAATATTTTATAAATAGAGTCTTTAAATATTAACATGGTTTATTTTTGGTAGTATTTATAGATGATATCTGAATATAGTTTAAGATAAAATAATATCATGAAGATCACTTTAGGATTGTACTAAAGACCCTAAGAAATAAGAACTTTTATTTAAAATTTTAACAAGTGTGAATTTGGTTATATAAAATTTCATTTTTAGGAGATATAATCTCAAGAAATGGTATATCAATGGATCAATATTGTAAAGACCCTAACCCCAATAGCCTAAAGTCAGTGGTTAATTTACTAAATTTTTGCATGACATAAGTGATCACATACGAAAGGACCGAATAGTTTAATAGTATTGGAAAACTAGATACATACTTGAAATTCACATTATATATGAAAACTTAAAAAAACATATAATTTTTTTCGAGAACACCATTATTTAATTTTTATATCCCTACATATCGATCACAACACACTTCCTAAAATCCTAGGTAAAGGAAGAAAAAGAAGGGTTGATCTCAACTAATTATTAAGGGTATGAATACAGAGGTATATATCATGAATAAATAAGAAATAATATATATTAAAATGTAAATAACTAAAAAACATTCCATTTAATCAATAATATGAACATAAATAATAATATGGCTGGAATAAATGATGATCAAAATATTCCATATAAATAATCACATGAGCTTCAAACATAACCATGGATTTTATAACTAATTGAATAATCACATGGACATCAATAACTAATCTCATAATGAGTAAATTCATAATTTCGAATATCCTAACCATACTATCATGGCCTCATGATAAGGAATCTTATATAAATGGGTAGGTCCTCTACCAAAAACCCAAGCTAGTTTGTCTCATGTTACCTACCGATGCTCTTAAGGGATATTGTGGACCCCAAACATCACTTACTAAGTTCATTTAATTCATAATATCAAAGGGTAACAACGTAATAAACTTAATCATTCATAAATAAAAAATTTCATATGAAATGTTAATAATTTCCCCAATTAATAAACATAATCATAATTCATCCAGAGTACTATAGCAATTGGTATCAAAATAATGCATACAAATAAAACTGATCAAAAACCATCCAAAGAAAAAATAAAGATGGTATCATCAAAATATATTCCAAATGGATCATAATGTATAATAAGGGTTGATGTTGTTTATGAATATAAATACCATAAAAATTGTATTAAAACATTCTTGAAGAAAATATCATGTTTACATTGAAAATAACTTTTTAAAAATATAAATTTATAAAATATTAGGGAAAAAATATTTGAGAATAACCTATAAAAATTTAAGGGAATGTTCAAAACAATTAGGGTTCATGATGATAGTAAATTTAATACGTGTCGAGTACATTAAAACAAATATTCCTTTCAAATTTTTTTGTAAAATTCAAAAGTACCGCTTTTAGAAAATAATAAGAAGATTCCTTTAAAAATATTTTTTAAAAAATAAAAAATGGTTAAAAATGTTTCCAATAAATTTTGAAAGTTTTAAAAATATTTTTGAAAATATTTTTAGAAAACATGGATATGAAAGAAAATTTATTTTTGACCGAAGAGATAAATAATATCAATTTTTCTTAAAAACATTTTCTAAATCATTTTAAGTGTCAAAGAGGGGGGAAATGATAATATTAAATATAAATTCCATGAATAAATATATGATAATAAAATATATTGGTTTTAAGATATAGAAGTCATGTCACGACCCGTCCTCGGGGCCCGTGTTGTGACTACCCCAAGCCCGCCTTCCATAGGCCAGGGGCTGGTGACTAGCACCAAAGGAGTAAATCCCTAAGCTGGGAAGGCATTGCCTTTATAGAAGTAACACACAGAGAAACAGAGTAAGCTGGAAGCAAAGAACTAAGTGAATATTTTATACAAAAAGTATTGCTGAAAGTAAAGGGGGCTGGAAATACAATCCCAACAGTAAAGTACAGGTACAACGGAAAGCAAGTACAACTGAAAAAGGAACAACGGCTAAGAAGGGAAGCTCTTGGAATATCTGCTGAGTATCCTACCTGAAAGGTAGGTATAGATGTCCAACTTAGAACTCCACATCTATCGGTCTGCTCTGTGTACCGTCTCACCATGTGTTCCACCTCCGGGTACCTTCTAGTCCTGGATCGCTCTCGGCCTCCATCAACGATGTCTGTCGTCTGCATCCAACCCAATGAGGTGTGGGCATAGCCCATGCAGGGGTGAGTATAATGATACTCACTAGGGACCCCAAGACCCCTGAAGGTCTCCCAGAATCCACAAAGGATAAAACACATAAGAAATATACAACCATAAAGTATCAACCAACCCTATTTAGGTATATACACATACATATACCTAAGTTATCAATCTTAGTTTAGCTCTAACTCTCGATCCCAAGCACAACCTAGTCCACACAGAAAATAAAGTCAATCACATCGATGATAATGATTGAAAGTCAAGACTCAGCTCACACAGGTATAAATCTTTCGTATAGAGATAGAGATGATTAGATATAGTCACTGATTCATCTAAGTTGTCAGAACCACATAGGATACAAGACCAGCTAAGATGTCGGACCCACACCAGATACAAGATCAACTATTCATATAGTGATGGAGATGATCAGATTTAGTAACTGATTCATCTAATCTGTCGGACCCACACAGGATACAAGACCAGCTAAGCTGTCGGACCCACACAGGATACAAGACCAGCTACTCTGTCAGACCCACACGGGATACAAGTAAAGAGGTCAATACTGTCGGACCCACACAGGATACAAGAACAGTAGTCTTTAACGTCGAACCCATGGATTATTACAATACAGTAGTCATCATTATCGAACCCACATAGTATTATAGTATAGTAGTCATCGTTGTCGAACCCATGGAGGATTCCAGTATATTAGTCTTCATTGTTGAACCCACAAAGGATTCCAGTACAGTAGTCGTTGCTGTCGCAACCAGCTCTAGGGTTCCCACACATAGCATGATCGATTCTGGGAGGGTCCGCTCCTCGAGCAAAGGGTTTAATACTTGAACTATCACGAAGTCCAAAGTTGATGTATCTTGAAGTTCTGTCTCATTAAAAGAAATCCAACACGACATACGACGCGTCAATCGGACACCCGGTCAAAGAGTTATTGGCTTTTCTATTCTAGGGGCCCGTTTGAAATTACGCTTGTTCCAAACCTGGACATTTTCCAATGTTTTCAAAAACTCTCTTAGAGTATTGAAAAAGGACCGCCTCGTCGCAAGGGTGCTAGTGCCGCAGACGGCGCGTCAATCAGATGCACAGTCAAGAAGTAATTCACATTTAAGTGAAACAGGACTGGCCTATCAAGCTCGGTGGGTTGGTGGGTTGGCCCGTCTTGACTCGGTGGGCCCGAACTGGTTGAGGGGTCGTCCCGTCCCAGTGGGGTGAGGCCCAGCTTGGTGGGGTGCGGCCCAGCCCGGTGGGGTGCAGCCCGGCCTGGCGGAGTGCGGCCTGGCCCGACGAGGCACGGCCCGGCCTGCGCAAGGCGGCCTGGCCTGGTGGCCGACTACGGCTCGGCCATCTGGCCATGCGGTCATGGGGGGGAACGGACCCTAGTTTTCTGAAATGGAGGAGTCGAGCGGCACCGCCCCTCCTTCCTGGCCGGCCGAAGCTGACCGGCTCTTCTGGAACGAGCGGCCCGCACGGGCGGGCCGCTGTTTTCCCATGCAGCACCTTCGGGTTTCGCGGCCTTCCTCAACCCAGCCAGCCAGTTCTCCCGCCGAAGCAGGCCCCAGAAGCGGGCCCCGGTTCTCCGCAGCACGGTTCCCTCGTGGGGCCGTGGTTCCTTCGGCCCGGCTTGATTTATCCAACCAGTTCTTCTTCGGCCAAGAGGCCTACAAATGAGGTCTGCGGTTCTTCTCTACGCAGCTGGCTAATGGTCGCCGCTTCCTCCAGTCATCTCCACCTATTCTATCACCACCTCCATCGTGAAAAAGAACAAGGATCAACAGAGGGTAGTCGAGCTGTGTTCGTTCGGCCCGCGCCCTCCATGTTAGTCGATAGCAGGTGGCCAAAGACATCCAATAAATTAAATGAAGAATGGGGTACAAATTATTCACTTAAAATTGATCATAACCCCCTACCTTGATTTGAGGGTTTTTCATCGACGAGCCGCAGAAGACGAGCATCGTGAAGGTCGGGCGTTGCGGATGACGGTGTCGTTCCATCAATGTCGGAGGAAGTGGAAGGTAGGTAGCATTCTTTCTGGTGTTTCCTCCTTTCTCCCCCCGGTTGAAGAAGTGGAGGAAGGCGATCTTGTTCCTCGTGTTCTTCACTGGAGAGGATGAACAAATTTCCACCAAGAGTTTCTCCCCAAAGCCCTTAGAATATTTTCCAAGTCAAATGAAATAAAAGGATTTTCCAAAATTATAAACCTTCCAACCATTTCAAATTAATTCAAAACTAGATTAATTAAGTGGCATTAATTAATCTCAAGATTTGGAACATTCATGAGAGGAGGGAGATTAAGAAGCTCCACCATTAATGAGGGGAGGTGTCAAAACATAAGATGAGTTAAAGGGTGTTGAGGGGAGGTGAAAGTGTTTGGGTTCATGTGGGCCCCACAACACTAAATCCTCTCATGAGAGGTTATGTGGGGTGTGGGACCCATCCCAATTCCCCTTTGGAGGAAATAACCAACTCTTAAATAAAATTGTACAATACAACAATTTTATTTAATTTTCTATGAATCCCCAAATTATAACTTTCAACCCACATAAAACACAACTGCGGTAAAGATCCCCTAAGAAAATACCGGTGCTTCGAGTTCATCGGTGCCCTCAGATTTCAATTCCGAGCACCGGTTTAAAAGATATAAAAACATGCACATACTTTTACTAAACATACCCGAAAAAAACTTCAGAAATTGATTCCGGGCACACTAGGCCTCGGAATCAGGAGCCATCAGAAACTGCAGACATGAAAAATTCCAAATAATTTAAGAAAAAAATTTCCTTGAAATTTCCGGGTCTTTAAATTACCCCCCAACTCGGGGATTTACATCCCCGTAAAGCTACAACACACACTAGGGAAACAAAAGGGGGTACTGAGCACGCATCTGAGCCTCCCGCTCCCATGTGCTCTCTTGGAGGTTCCTGTGATGCCAGTGAATGGGAACCCGAGAAATCGACCATTCAGATAGGACCTTCTCTTGTCGATCCTCGATCTCCACTGGGACATTTGCGAATGTTTCCCCATCATCGATGTCCAAGTCCCCATGGTCGATGATGTGGGACGGGTCGTGCACGTATCTCCTCAGCTGAGATAGGTGGAAGACGTCATGCACTCGGTGCAACTGAGGTGGAAGGGCCATGCGGTAAGCCACCTCGCCTACTCTACTAAGGACCGGGAAAGGTCCGATGAATCGAGAAGATAACTTGCTACCTTGTCCAAACCTCTCCAGACCTCGTCGAGGTGAGACCCGTAGAAAGACGTGGTCTCCATCCTCGAACTCCAGTGGTCTCCATCTCCTATCAGCATAGGACTTCTGTCTGCTATATGCAGTCTTCATCCGCTCCTAGATGATCTACACCTTCTCTATCATAGCCTAAACCATCTCTGGTCCTACAAGTGTTGACTCTCCTGGGTTATTCCAGCACAGAGGTGACCTATAAGGTTGGTCGTACAATGCCTCTTAAGAGGCCATCCCGATGGTGGAGTGGTATGTGTTATTGTATGAAAACTCCCCCAAGGGTAGGTGATCCTCCCAACTGCGACCAAAGTCAAGGACCCATTCATAGAGAATTTCCTCGAAAGTCTGAATGGTCTTCTCCGTCTGGCCATCCGTCTGAGGATAGAAGGTGGTTCTCAAGCGAAGATACATCCCAAAATCCTCCTGTAACCCCTTCCAAAGCTGGTAAGTGAAACGAGAATCTCGATCGGAGACGATAGTTGATGGCACACCATGAAGTCGTATGATCTCTTGAATGTAGAGTCGTCCCAATCTCTCTACTGAGCCCTGCACTCTGATCCTCAGAAAGTGGGCCGACGTGGTGAGTCGGTCTACAATCACCCAGATAGAGTCGTGTCCTATGGATGTATGTGGAAGCCCCGTCACGAAATCCATGGATATTCCGTCCCACTTCCACTCTAGGACCTCTAAGGGATGTACCAAGCCTGCTGGTTCCTGGTGATCTGCCTTCACTTGCTGACAAATGAGGCATCAAGAGACAAACTCTACTACTGCTTTCTTCATACATGGCCACCAGTGTTGTCGTCTGAGGTCCCAATACATCTTTTCCACTCCTGGATGTACCTCTAGAGGGGAATTATGAAAATCCCTCAACACCTCCTCCTGTAATGCAACTAGTACCATGGTACGTCCTCTGAAGAGGATGACGTACTTCCAACCTTCAAAAAATCCATCAGGTGCTTGCCCTGAGGATATCTTAGTACGTCGTGTCTCACAGTCAACGTCCCCATGCTGTGCCTCTTTGACTATACGAAGGGTTTCCCCTTCTTCTTCAAAGCTGATAGTGGTGCTACAACTTTGGAGAAGTCTGGCACAAAGGTAAGTCTGGCTGACTCCTGAGTGATTGACTCTACCCTCTTATGCATGATTCCATCCTATGATTCCAAGGTTTTCCATTTCTCTGACCAATAAAAACCTCATCCCAACATTATAGATAAACCACAACCTTTTTTCCTAATATAGTCAATATGTGTATGAACTGTGGTTGCCCAGTCCATACCCAAACTAACATCGTAAGGCCTTGACACTGCCACCAAGAGGTTCAAACCGAAACTCTCGCCTCAAGGGTTAGATCACATTGTCGGCATAAGTGTGATTATTTAGTCTCCTCCCAAAGGTATCTCTAGACGTGAGGATCAAGTAAAAAGATTAACTAGAAACTCTAGGTCTGTGACAAGATTCGTGGAAGGAAGGAATGATTGGTACTTATGTCTATTGATACGGCAGCTAGTAGTTTACATAAACCGTACCTCAGATCATTCCTAGAGACTTTGGGACACACTCCTTGACCGCATGTAGCTACTCTCTTCCGCTTCCCTCCAGCTCCCTAGGCCAAGCAGGGACTACAAAGGCAGGTGGTTGTAACATGTCGAAAAGTTTACCACCTCATGATTCTCTCCTAGCTCTGATTCCATGTCTGCTACAATGCAAATTAATCTGTCCTTAACACTTCCCCCTCAAAACATTTTACACGCTCAAGTCTCTGAAACTGGCACCAGTTTCATGCTTCCAACTACTAACACTCACTGGCTGTAACCGCTCATACAATGATCATTCAACCACAAAGGTTCTCTCTAGAACCCTAACATAAGTTGGAATGCATAGAGGAAAACGTGATGTCTCTCTTATCCTTAAACACACCTCGCTCAGAGGTCCGAGCTCTAAAGCACTGATCACATCGTATTCATCGAGCACCAGGAATGGTGGGTACTCCTAGATGAATAGCCAACTACTGACACGTCATCCTGCCGAAACTGTATAAGCTCAAAAAAACACTCAACCACCTCCTCAAGTCATTCCTCAGCTGCCTGTGGGTCGGACTCGCCTCAGATCTTCAGGGATATCCGGTGTTGAAACAAATGTAAGGCACTAAGCCTACAAGTGTCCTCTACCAGTACCGCCGGTAGTATCTGCTGACCAACGGACGGTGATATAGTTGGCACACTGCCTGAAGGTACCATCTCAGAAAATGATCCAAGTACCGAAACCTCATCACTATGTGGACCATCCTCATGGTCACTCACTGAAAAAGATTAGTAGCTAAGATCAACATCTTCTCTAATAGTATCTCATATAGGCATAAAAATTCAGTAATAACTTCCAACCAGTCCTCTTCCTCCTGAGAATCTGTCTCACCTTGAAACCTCAGAGGCCTCTACCACTAGTACTCGTGCAACATGCTCAGTCGGCGTGCACCGCCCACCAGTGCGGCTGATGGCATCTACTGCCCAATGGGTGATGGTGCTACTGATTCCCCACCTGAAGGTTCCAAGATAGTAAAAGGGCCCTGCATCGGAGCCTCATCGCTAGGTGGGATGTCATCGTGTAATCTCTCTCGGAAACCCTAGTTGGTTGCCTTCATAGTGGCATCCTGATAGGGAAAAAGTGCACCACAATCAATATGTTATACTTGGTGAGCTAACTCAAAGAGACCAAAAATGAAGCTCTTGAAACACACACGCAATCAGTGTTTCCATGCACTAAGTTTGAAATCATAGGTCAGGGTCCTTGTGTATGGATATGTCGGCCGCCACACCAACACTGAACTCCCTGGACTGAAAACCACACTAAATACTCTTAACACTATTGCTTCACAGAAAAGAAAGAACAGAGTCCTAAGTTTTGTGGTAGAACCGACTCCTATGGTACCAATTTGTCATGGACCGTCCTCGGGGCCCGTGCTGTGACTACCCCAAGCCCGCCTTCCATAGGCCAGGGGTTGGCGACTAGCACCAAAGGTGTAAATCCCAAAGCTGGGAAGTCATTTCCTTTATAGAAGTAACACACACACAAACAGAGTAAGCTATAAGCAAAGAAATAATTGAATATTGTATACAAAAATTAGTGCCGAAAGTAAAGGGGGCCGGAAATACAAGCCCAACAGTAAAGTATAGGTACAATGAAAATCAAGTACAACTGAAAAAGGAACAACAACTAAGAAGGGAAGCTCTTGGAACGTCCGCTGAGTATCCTACGTGAAAGGTAGGTATAGATGTCCACCTCAGCACTCCACGTCTATCGGTCTGCTCCGTGTACCGTCTCACCATGTGGCCCACCTTTGGGTACCGTCCGGTCCTGGATCACTCTCAGCCTCCGTCAACGTTGTCCGTCGTCTGCATCCAACATAATGAGGTGTGGGCATAGCCCGTGTAGGGGTGAGTATAACGATACTCAGTAGGGACCCTGAGACCCCTGAAGGTCTCCCAGAATCCACAAAGGATAAACCATATAAGAAAGAAACAACCACAAAATATAAACTAACCCTACTTAGGTATATTCCCATATATATACCTAAGTTATCAATCTCAGTTCGGCTCTAACTCTCGATCCCAAGCACAACCTAGTCCACACAGGAAAGTAAGTCAATCACATCGATGATAATGATTGAAATTCAAGACTCAACTCACACAGGTATACATCTTTCATATAGAAATAGAGATGATCAGATGTATTCACTGATTCATCTAAGATGTCAGACCCACACAGGATACAAGACCAGCTAAGCTGTCGGACCCACACAGGATACAAGATCAGTTATTCGTATATTGATAGAGATGATAAGATTTAGTCATTGATTCATCTAAGCTGTCAGAACCACATAGGATACAAGACCAGCTAAGCTATCGGACCCACATAGGATATAATAACAGCTACTCTATCGGACCCACATAGGATACAAGTACACAGGTCAATATTTTCGGACCCACACAGGATACAAGAACAGTAGTCTTCGCTGTCGAACCCACGGAGGATTCTAGTACGGTAGTCATTTCTGTCAAACCCATAAAGTATTCCAGTACCGTAGTCATCACTGTCGAACCCACAGAGGATTTCAGTATAGTAGTCATCGCTATCGAACCCACGGAGGATTCCAGTATGGTATTCATCGCTATCACAGCCAGCTCTAGGGTTCTCAAACACATCACGCTCGATTCTAGGAGGGTCCGCTCCTCGAGAAAATGGGTCGATACATCAAATATCACTAAGTCCAGAGTTTTTGTATCCCAAAGTTCCATATCATCAAAATAAACCCAACGCAATAGACGGTGCGTCAATCGGACGCCCGGTCTGAGAGTTATTGGTTTTTCAGTTCCAGGGGCCGGGTTGGAATTACGCTCATTCCAAACCCAGCAGTTTTCCATAGTTGTCCAAACCTCACTTAGAGTATCGCAAATGGACCACCTCATTGAAAGGGTCCAAGTTCCATAGATGGCACATCGATCGGACACACTCTCAAGAAGTAATTCGTGTTTATGCAAAATGGGTCCGGCCCGTCAAGCCCGGTGGGCTAGCGGGTCGGCTCGTCCTAACTCGGCGGGTCTGACCCAGATGAGGGATCAGCCCGAACCGATGGGGTGTGGCCTGGCCCTGTGGGATAGGGCCCAGCCCAGTGGGGAGCCGCCCGGCCCAGCGGAGTGCGGCCCAGCCAGGCGAGAGGCGGCCCGACCCCGCGAGGCGCGTCCCGGCCTCGGCGACAGGCGGCTGGCTGCGGCTTGGCCATCTGGCCAAGCGGTCTAGGGGGGCGTGGCCCCCAGTTTTCTGAAATGGCTGCACCGAGCGGCACTGCCCCTCCTGCCCAGCTGGCTCTTCTCGCACGAGCAGCGCGCATGGGCAGGCCGTTGTTTTCCCACGTGGCTCCTTCAGGTGTCGCAGCCTTCTTCAACCTGGTTGCCCGCCTGCCGACCGGTTCGCCTGCCGAAGCGGCCCGCGTAAGCGGGCCGCTGTTCTTCGCAGAGCGGCGCCCTCGTGGCATCATGGTTCCTATGGCTCGGCCAGTTCTTCTTCGCCCGAGCGGCCCCGAGATGCAGGCTACGGTTCTTCTCTATGCGGCCAGCTCACGGACGCCGCTTCCTCCGGTCTTCTCCGCCTCTTCCATCTCCACCTCCATTGCGAAAAATAACAAGGATCAAAGGAGGGTCGTCAGGCCGTGTTCATTCAGCCCTTTCCCTCCACGTTAGGCAGTATCAGTTGGCTGAATACATCCAAGAAATTCCATGAAGAATGGGGTAGAAATTATTCACTTAAAATTGATCATAACCCCTTACCTCGATTTAAGTTTCGTTCATCAACGAGTTGTGGAAGCCGAGCGTCACAGAGGTCGGGAATCACAAATGACGGTGTTGTTCCATCAACGTCGGTGGAAGAGTAAGGTAGGTATCATTATTTTTGGTGTCTCCTCCTTTCTCACCCTGGTTGACGAAGTGGAGGAAGCCGATCATGTTCCTTGTGTTCTTCGCTGGAGAGGATGAACAGAGTTCCACCAAGAGTTTCTCCCCAAAGCCCTTAGAATATTTTCCATGGAAAATAAAATAATAGGATTTTCCAAAATTATACACTTTCCATTCATTTCAAATTAATAAAAAACTATATTAATTAAGTGGCATTAATTAATCACAAGAGTGGGAACATTCATGAGAGGAGGGGGGTGGAGAGGCTCCACCATTAATGAGGGGAGGTGTCAAAATTAAAGAGGAGTTAAAGGGAGTTGAGGGGAGGTGAAAGGGTTTGGGTTCGTGTGGGCCCCACCACACTAAATACTCTCATGGGAGGTTATGTGGGGTGTGGGCCCAACCCCAACTCCCCTTTTGTGGAAATAACCACCTCTTAAATAAAAATGTACAATACAACAATTTTATTTAATTTGTTAAGAATTCCCAAATTATAACTTCTAACCCGCATAAAAAGAAACTACAGTAAAGGTCCCATTAAGTGAATACCGGCACTGCGAGTTCATCGGTGCCCTTGGATTTCAATTCCCAGCACTGGTTTAAAAGATAGAAGAACTTGCACGTACGTTTACTGAACGTACCCGAACAAAACTTCAAAAATTGATTCTGGGCACACCGGGCCTCAGAATCAGGAGCCGTCAAAAACTACGGACTCATAAAATTCCAAATAATTTAAGAAAAAGTTTTAATTGAAATTTATGGGTCTTTAAAAGTAAAATAATTCTCCCATTATACACTTAAACATAAAGAATCCTAGATAATGAGGAGATTGTAGAATAAACTGTTACCGCTTTGGTAACTTTTGAATTATAAGCCCCGTGAAAGAAATAACATAAAATGAAACATTATACACCATGAATATAAATTTATTCATGATGTAACATATAAATGGTTTATTATATAGGCCACACAAAAGAACTAACGGGTGAACATGGCATATGTCTCACAGAAGTAAAACTGAGACGAGAAACCCTTACCTCAGGTTTGATTTCCTTCATACATGTTCTAAACTCTTATATAATGAACATTTATTTATTATAAATATCTTAAATAACTATATTAATATATTTAATACCATATATTATTTACCTATATTATTTTATGACCCATTTATTAATAATTATTTGTTAAAATCATTATTTCAGGCGATAATTGCTTCATTTTTCAAGTAAGTTTTGGTTTGGTAACTTTGGTACTTTTTATTATATCATGTTTCTAGAATTTAAATAACATTGATAATTTCATAAATATCATATATAATCAATAAAAAATTATTTATAATAGTCCATAAAATTTAGATATGGGAAATTCAGTTACACCATTTATGAAGATGGTAAGTCATACGTACGCATGAACTTTGTTTCTATTTTTCACACAGTTGAAAAGTAAAAAAAGGTTAATAATATTTCACCATTATATATAAATTGTTTTATAATATATTTAATTTATAATTGTTAAATATATACTTATTACCATTATGTAAAAATAAAATGAAAATAAAATTCACATCACTACATGGAGGCGGTAGTCCACATTTACACACGAGAGATATTGTTTTCCAATGGATTGGAAGGTAAGAAGGTATATTTGATATTATAATTATAAAATTATATTAATTTTAAAAATATCATATATATATATATATATGTGTTAAAACCATCATTATATACAGTGTGAGAGGTGGTGATGGAAAATGAATTACATCGGTTCGCGGGGCGGTAGTTCACCGTACACATGATTGACTATTTCATTTCCCATTTAATGTAAGAGGATATAAATAAAGGCTATGTCATTAAAATAATAACATATAAGTATATATTATATACTAGTGTTGTTATTTCATAATTATTGGAGAATATTTGATGGAGTTATAAGAAGAAGTAAAACAAAAATCCATGGTTAATAACTATACCTCTTCATTGGATAGCCTCTTTAGGTTTATACCTAAAGCCTTACTAGATTGGTTTTATGAGAAAAACAAGGACTCTAGTTCATGGTTAGGTATGTAAGAATTAGATTTTGGGAAGTAAGTGGCTGAACCAAAAATCATTGGGAGTGCGAAGAGGAGAGGAGAGGGGGTGACCTTTTATAAGTGCGAGAGAGGACACTATTGGAATTTTTAAAAAGAAAAAGTGATACATGTAACACCCTGGGTTTATATAAATTATTATTTATTTTTAATAAATTAAATTTATTTGAAATCTTGTGTTGCATGCAACACTGAGTTTTAACAAACTATGATATATTACTAATATTATTATTTAAAAAGACAATTATAACATAGCTGTTAAGCATAGAAATATGAATAGTAAATACTAGTTTTTAATATTAAGTATAATTATTTTATATAAAGAAAAAATACTCTTAAAAAAGTACTTAATTTTTAGAAAAGTATTTATATGTTTCAAAAATACTATTTTATCAAAAGAATGATTGTATTTATTTTTTTTAACTAATAATTTTTTTTATTTTTAAAAAATTAATCTTAAAAATAAACATAATTTTTTAACTCATTATGTAAAAATTATATTATGGTGAATTTTTTGTATTTTTATGAAAAGATCAATTTTTCTATGAATAATGAAAAATACTTGTTTTTCTTGAAAACTGCCTTCTGATTTAAAGAATATATAAGTTTTATTTTTTATAAAATGTGTTTAAAAGAAAAATTAACATAATTTTATATCAATTAATTCAATTTAGTTTAATAGAATTATTTTCAAATTGAATTTTGAAATAAAATATATCTAAAGTTTTGAAAACTTTCTCTTTAGAAGACCGCTTTCTCATCGCGTCTTCATGTTTAATTTTAAATTAATTTTTTCCATAACTGTGAATTTAATTTATAAAAATTCATTCAATATTTAGAATCATCATAATTTATATTATCTAATAATTTTTACTTAAATTGTTTACCATAATGAATAGTAAAAATAGTAAAACTTATTTACCAATATTAAGGTAAAAATGGGATTATCAGTGTGTTAAACTAAAAAATTAAAGGGTTAAAAATGATATAAATAAAATTAATTATGAAATGATTTAATGTTTTAAATAGTTTTTTCCATAGAGTAAAGGATCATTTCCTCAAGAAATGTTTTAAATGATTTTCAATGCTTTATTTATAAATTTTCAAGGTTAATTTCAAAGTAAAGAAAATTTTCTTGAAGAAATGTTTTAAATGATTTTTAAAGATTTTTTTATATATTTTTAAGGTTATGTTCAAAGAAAAGAATATTTTCCTCATGAAATGCTTTAAATTATTTTTAAATATTCCTTTATAATGTTTCAGGTTTATTTCAGAATAAAAGTTATTTTCATCAATAAATGTTCCAAGTGATCTTTCAAAATAATTTTCCATATAAGATGACATATGTTGATGTTACATATGAATTACTAGGTATATGATTCAAGTATATCATTATTATTATTTCATTGAATGGTTTTTTTTATGTTTTCATGATGTTTATGAAACCTTTTTCTCTTCTAGGGGTTAAACCATGATGAAATGATTATGAAACTCACTTCTTTTCTTGGGGTATACTATGATGAAATGATGAATTGATTATGAAAACTATATCTTTTCCATAGGTTATGATATGAGGAAATTGTTAAGGAACCAATTTCATTTCATGGGTTATAATATGATGAATGTTTTACAATCTTATGGAACACATACATAAAATTTCCATTATGTGATGGGTGGGACCTATATCTCCCTCCAATGGATTGGGTAAAGATTTATATCTCATGAGATAGATAATACTAGAATGGGGATTGAACCCTATTTAATAAGATAATTTTTCTACTATGATAGTATTGGGAGGGAATAGTGACTAATCTAACAGTTTGGGGAGTAAACCCATTCCACTATGATAGCCTTGGTAGTGATCATTTACCACTATGGAAATTATTTTCTATACTTATGATACAATTATATTTATTATTCCAGTATTATGCTCTTATGCATCATATTATTTGATTTTATTATGACTTATGACTTATGAACTACCAGTATTTATTCCATGACTCAAAATTTTGATTTTTGATATACATGGTATGGTTTCCATATTTTATACTCATGTTCTAATACAATTATGCTCATGTTATTCTTACATATCTCCTTTTTTTACACTTACTGAGAATTAGATCTCACCCTTCATTGTGTTTTATTTCCCTAGGTTATGAAGGTATTTTTATGACATGTCTAAGAAGGGAGCTAGTTATGATTAATATAGAGGGAGATGATTTTTTCACATATTAACTAGTTTTTTATGTTTCCATGTTTCTAAATGAACTATACCTTTATGATCCTCAAGTTAATATATGTATAATGTAATGAATGTTCATCTAAAAAAATGTAATATCGATATATGAAAAACTTGGGTCACTATAGTTGGTATCATAATATAGGTTTAGTTAATCATTGGAAACTAGGATGAGAAAATTTTAGATAGATCCCTAAGGACATATATAAGGATAAGTCTACAGATAATTCAAATTATAGGAAAATGCCCGAGAATATTGGTATAGGATATAACAAGTGGTTTTTAAGAAATTTCATCCCTTTCTGGATTCTACAAGTGGATTTGGCTCAATAAAAGTGGTGCCTATGTTTAATAACTCTAAAAAGGGATAATTGAGATGGACTTGATCATCACCTAGTGCATGATAATAATCCCCGCAACACATTTGTATGACACTCTCATGGGATATGATTTATAATTTCAAAAAATCTTTACAAACTATCATGAATAATTTAAATAGATTATGACTATGAATGACTTAGGATAAACCTAATGCATATTAGATTAAAAAAAGGGTTTCATGATTTTTACATCTTATAAGTTATTTTTCATGATTATATGTTTCCCCACTATCATTATTTTTGAATAAATTATTCTTTATTGGTTTTTGTAAATTGATGGAACCCAAAGGAACCATGTTAATTCTGATTATGATGGAAAATGAAATGATTGTCCTTTTGAGAAACCATATTTTATGTTATATTGATGGAAAAATCTCATTTTTATGCTCATGAAAATTTCTCAAGCCATGAATACTTTTTAACTTCTAATCGAGAAAATGAGGGAACAGAATTCTATTTATTACTTCATAAGGAAACATTAACCTTCCTTTAGTGGATCTTCTAATTCACTAGTTATTGAGAAATACATTAGTATGACTGAAAAATATATTTTTTGGTCTCCATTGTTTAAATCATGAAAAATTCATTTTTATTTTTTACCATTTGGAAGGATAATCATATCATTGGTGGACTCTTATCAGGAATACAAGGGAACTGGATCAAATTGACTCCATGGATTGGGAAGAGTTTAAGAGCTTATTTTTTAATAAGATCTTACCTTTTATTTCCATATGAAGATAGAGAAGTAGTTCGTTGAGATAATAAAAAAGGTTTTTTAATCCATTGGTGCCTATGAGGAAAATTTTACAACACATTTGAGGTACAATTATAGTATTATCATACAGTAAGAAAGGTTGATCAATTCTTCAGTGTCTGAAAACCAAGTCTCCTAAGGGTTTAATCCATAAGATACTTCAGTAGTTATGAAAAAAAATTATATATGATATCAAGGTAAAAATATAGGTTGGATTTATGTATCAATATCATGGTTTTAATAAGAATAGGAAAATGGAATTCAAAGGAAAATATAAAAACTAAGGAGAGAAGAATATGAGATCTCCTTTACTCTCAAAGTACGGGAATAAACATGGGGGAAATTTTCTTAAGGGGACTACTAAACTATTTAATTGTGTGTGGGAAGGTCATTGGGCAATCGAATATAGAAGTGATGGGAAGAAGTTAGTTGATGATAAAAATAGAAAGAAAGCTCCACAAAATAAACCACACATACTCTAGTGTTTCTAATGTAAGAAGTATGGTAATTATGCTAACCTGTGCCCAAATATAAAGGTTAATAATGATGATCTACATCAATAATCTCTTAAGCCAATAGAAATAGGTAAATCTCATCTGATCGCCATTTCTGAAGATGGATTCAATAGTGATGTGGTGAAAGGTACATGTACCATCCACTCTAGAACTCTAAATTTCTTATTTGAATCTATATCTACCCATTCATTCATATATGTAAAATTTTTTAAGGGTATCAATATTCCACCCAAATGATTAGATGCATAATTTTTATTAAAAAGACCATAATGGTATGAAAATCTCATTTTATGTCTGTGATTCTTCTTCGGTTCAATTTTGTGAGAATGTGCTTCCTATAAAACTTTTCATTCTTCCACGGGTTTAAATTGATGTTATCTTAGGCATGGATTGGTCTTATCTATATAAATCCCACATAAATTTACCAGGAATGGAAGACACGCTTTATATTCCAAACTAACCTAAGATTATCTATCATTTCAATGATAAATATGAACTTTTTATGGAAATAGTATATATTGAATGGGTTTTTATTCCTATTAAAGAAGGTAATTTATTTCATATGGTTGGAGAGAAAATCAAAATTTATGATATGATTATTATATATGAGTTTTTTATTTCCTTCCAGAAGAGTTTCATATACTTCCACCAAAACATAAAGTTGAGTTCTAAGTAGAACTCATACTTGGTTTCACACTTATTTCAAAAAATACCTATATAATAGCCCTAATTGAGTTATAGGAATTGAAAATGAAAATCCAGAAGAACATAGAAAATGGATTCATTCAGAAAAGTGTCTCAAATTGGTTTGCACCAGTTCTTTTTGTAAAAAATAAATATGGATTGATGTGACTCTACATTGATTATCAAGAGCTGAACAAGATCATGATCAAGAAAAAGCATCATCTACCCCATATTGATGACCTATTTGATCAACTTCTCATGATCTAAATACTTTTCCAATATTGACTTTTTAAGATATTGTCAATTGAGGGTCAATAAGGACATACCCAAGACAACATTTCATAGAAATCATAGACACTATGAATACATAGTGATTCCATTTAGTCTAACTAATTACCATGTTATCATCAATTATTTAATGATTATAGTCTTTATATATTACCTTGATCAGTTTTGGTAGTCTTTATAAATGATATTATTATCTATTAAAAGTTAACTGAAGAGAATGAACATCACTTGATAAGTGAACTAAAGACCCTTAGGAAGGAGAAACTTTATGAAAAATTTGAAAAGTGTGAATTTTGGTATAAAAGGGATTCATTTTTTGGTTATATAATCATAAGAGATGGTATAAAAGTAGATCCATCAAGGACATGGGCTATTTAGTGTTGGTCCAGACCAACCACAGTGGCTGATATCTATAGTATTCTTTGTTTAGTTAGATATTATCGATGGTTTTGGAGAATTTATAATGACTATATAATCCAATCACCAAGTTAACAAGAAAAAGAGGTAGGTTACTTTGGACAGATGAATGTGAGGAAAGTTTCAAGGAATTGAAGATAATATTAGTCAACGCACCTATGATTATATTACCCTATAGCGTATAAGGGTTTTTAATCTATAATGATATATTCAAGAAGGGATAGTGATTTGTTCATATGTAGAATGAAATTCTTATATCTTATGTCTCACAACAATTGATGGTTCATGAGAAAAATTAAAAAACATGTGATTTGGAGTTAGCTATAGTAATTTTTTTATTAAAGATATAGATTCATTATATTTATGGAGAAAAGTGTAATATATATATACTAATCACAAAATTTTGAAGTACATTTTTACAAATAATAAGTTGAATATGCACCAGATAAGATGGTTAGATCTGATTAAATATTATGAATACTCAATAAATTACCACCCTAGAAAAGTGAACAGGATGTATGATGCCTTGAGTAAAAATTATTATGCTATATTATCCATGATATAGATCAAAAAAGATCTAATATTTCTATATTTAAAATGGATGGATCTAGAAATCCTGATGCAATGGGATAATTCTTTTGCTTCTCAATTGAATGTTCAACCATATTTCCGAGTGAATATTAAATAGGCATAGAAAGAAGATGTAGAGACGCAATATATGGTTAGAAATTTTCCTGGGTTTAAACATGATCATAATAGAAAGATAATGATCAAGAACTATGTATGTGATTTTTCCATACCATATTTTAATGAGTTTTTAAAGAAATCACATAGTTCTTCATTCTCTATTCATCCTTTAAGTGTGAAGACATATAGAGATTTGAAATTTTATTTATAGTGGGATAGAATAAATAGAGCTATCATAGAGTTTGTATCTCAGTGCTTGGTATGTTAGAAAGTTTAGGATGACAGAAAAATTATAAGGGGATGTTACATCTATTACCTACAACCGAATGGAAATGGGAAAACATAAAATGAATTTATTTATTGGAATCCCTAAAATGTCTAAAGGGTACGATTCTATATGGGTTTTATTCAATCACCTTATAATATCCTAAAACTTCATCACACTTAGATAAGACTTATCTCTTTATAATATTTATACAATATACATTAAGGAAGTTTTAAGGTTTCATAGAGTACCACATTATATTATGTCTGATCAGGATGTGAGATTTAATTCAATGTTATGGTGAATTCTTCAATATGATTTGGATATGTAGTTTTGTTTTATTACTTCATATCATCCTTAGATATATGGTCGGTCTGAGAATATATTTCAAACCCCAAAGGATATGTTGAGATATTTTTTTATCAATTTCAAAGGTTTTTGGGATCAACACCATCCTCTAGTTGAGTTTTCATACATCAATATATTTCACTCAAGCATTCAAATGGATCTTTATGAAGCCCTCTACGGAAATAAGTGTGGATCTACAACATGATCGAATGAAGTTGGAGATAGAAATATATTGGGACCTCAGATAGCTAAATAAATGGCAAAAAACATTAGATCCATTTAGTAACACATCAAGGTAGCTCAGAGTCGGTAGAGAAGTTATACTATCAGTCTACAGTGTGATCTATAATTTGAATTTTTTAACAAGGTGTTTCTATTAATTTCTCTTTAGAATAAGGTAATTAGATATTTAAATAAGGGAAAACTAATCCCCAGAAATTTTAGTCTCTTTTAAATTATTTATCACATTGGAATAGTATCCTACTGATTGGCACTTCCACCAAACCTCTCTCAAGTTTAGGATGTGTTCCATGTATCTATCTTGAGAAAGTACATAATAGATCCACCACATGTACTGAACTCAGAGGTTGTACCACTAGAGAAGGAAATTTCTTATGAAGAATATCCAGTAGAGATTCTATCTTATAGAGATAAAGTTCTACAAAAAAAGACCACACCCCGAGTCAAATTTTTGTTGTGAAACTACCAATTTGAAGAAGCTGTGTGAGAACCTCAGGAAATGATTATGCATAAGTATCCTCGTTTATTTGAATAAAAGTGATGAATTCCGAGGGAGAAATTCATTTTAGGGGTTATAATGTAACAACTCTAGTTTTTATGAATTATTATTTATTTCAAATAAATTAAATTTGTTATATAGATTTTGTTACATGAAACACTGATCTTTAAAAAACCACAATTTATTATTAATATTATTATTTAAAAGCTATCATTATAACCTATACATTAAAAATAGTGATATGAATAGTAAAAATAATTTTTAATATTTAGTATAATGTTTTTAAACAAATATAACATATTTATAAAAAATAAATTAATTTTTATAAAAGCCATTATATGTTTCAAAAAATATTATTCTCTCAAAAAAATTATGTATTTTTTTAAATAATAATAAAATTAATTTTTAAAAAAATTATAAAATTTATTTAATACAATAAAAAAAATTAATTCATCATGTCAAGTTTATCTTAGGGTAAATATTTTGTAATTTTCTTAGAAGATTAATTTTTCAATGAATACTGAAAAATACTAGTTTTTATTGAAAATTGTCTTTTATTTTAAAGAATTTATATGGTTAATTTTTATTTTAAAATGGGTTTAAAATTAAAATTATCCCAATTATATCTAAATTAATCAAATTTAGGTCATTTTAATCATCTTCACATTGTATTTTTATATTAAAACTTTTTAAACTTTTGAACATTTTCACATTGGAAAACTACTTTCTCATTGTGTCTATGTGATTAATTTTAATTTAAAATTTTCCACTTATATGAATGGAATTTGGAAGAATTGATTTTATATTTAGCATAAAAATAATTTTTATTGTTTAATAATGAAAAATTAAATTTTGACCAAAATGAATTGTAAAAATAGACAGAAAAAAATATTTATTGTGGTTAGGATAAAAATGGGGTTATCAAGGGTTAAAATAAAAAGATATGGGTTAAAAATAACCTGAAACTTATGAAACACAATTTTTATAGAAATATTTCTACCTTATATCTTATATTCTCTATAATGGTCCATTTTGGAGCCTCGTTTCATGAGAAAAATGTGGGTACACCCTTTTATTTTCAATAAATTACAAGTGTGCCACTCACCTCACTTATAAAAGGTTACCCCTTATTATCTCCTCTTCACACTTAAAAAACCATTTGGTGAAGAAAATAAATTCCAAAATAACTTATTTAATTCCATTATAAAATCCTTATTTTTTTCAAAAATCAACCTAAAATTCTATTGGGTGAAAACAAAAAGAAGTTTTCAAAAAAGAGATAACACCCATAACTGAGCGTTTAATGTAATTTATTCATACACCTCCTTAAATATTATTAAACCATGATGATATAATTAAAATATTATATTTCATATATTAGTATTTTTTATGTTAAAATCATAACCTAAAACCATCTCATCTTCCATCAAATGGGATACCAAATCATCATTCTTATGTACTGTGGACTATCACCTCGTGAACCAATGTTATTCGTTTTCCATCACCACCGCTCAAAAATGGATATAATGATGGATTAAATGTTTAGATGTTATATTTTTTTGTTATTATACTTATGTAATTAATATATCACATATATCATCATGCTTTCCATTCTATGGGGATATGATTCATTGCTCATGTGTACGGAGGATTATTGTCTCGCGAAGTGATGTGATTCATTCACACTTTACATCGAAGGTAATAAAGATGTTTTAATTAAAATATGCAATATATATAACATAAAAATGAATTTTTAATTTTAATATATCATTTACCTTACTTTCTTTCAATTCTTCTAGAAAATGGAAATAACATTCATGCGTACATACGACTTATTGTCTCCATGAATAGTGTATTTAATTTTTTATCTCTAAATATTATGGATTAATCTAAAAAAATATATAATAAATTTTTATAATATTAATATAGTTTTTATAATTTTGGATATTATATAATAATGATCAAATTAAGATGACCAAAAATAACAAATTAAAACATACACAAAGCAGTGATTGCTCAAAAAGTTACTTTAACATGGAGTTGTTAATAAATGGGTAATAAAATGTCATAAGAAAATAATATATGTTATGATATATATATGTGTGTGTGTGTGGTTGTATACTGTATTTATAATAAACTTATATTTATTATACAATAGTTTTGAATGTGTACGAAGGAATTCGGGACTTAAGGTAAGGGATTTCAATCTCACTTTTTACTACTACGAGACACATGCCATGTTCACCACCTATTTATTTTATGTGTTTTATATACTATGCATGAATTTATTAAATTATTATTCTATTGAAAATTATTGGGATTTAATTATCCATTTCAGTATCTCTCTTCTATGAGATTTATGGTTCAAAATTTACCAAAGCAGTAAGGGATTTTTGTCTCGGTTTTCCTTCCTTGAGACATATTTATATTATGAAAATGTCTTATTTCATGAGGTTTATATAAATACCCTTTTAAATTTAATATCATGATTTTATTTATTCTCATTATATTTTAAGTTTCATTTAATTTTATTCTTTTATGGGGCTTAAAATTCAATGTTATCAAAGTGTTAAAGATTTTATGTTATAATCTCGTTGTTTATCAAGATTATTTATGATTATGTTTCTGTTGAAACAATATTATGATCCATATCTCAAGAAACCCATGAATTTTATTCTACTTTGGTTATTTCAAGAGAATACGTGTTTTCCCTTCATTTTCCTCCCTTTAAGTACTCAATAGATAAAAATATTTTTCTAATAAAAATCATCTTTATTTCTCCCTTTGGTCGAAAACTAGTTTTTCATTCAAAACCATGTGTTCTAAAAAAATTATTATTTTTTACATTATTCAGATGACTTATTAAAGAAATTTTTACCCTTTTTTTAATTTTTACAAAAAAAAATTGAAATTAATATTCAAGTATTCTTCCAAATAATGCCCATTTTTGTAACGTGCCAACCCCAGTTACCTATATTTGGTTAATTATTACTTAACATTGGAATGATATAATGAGTCATGTCCTGAAAGACTGACCAGTTTAGTATTATTGGAAACAAGATACATACATAAGTTCAACATTACAACTTGAAAATAAATAAAACACTAATTTTTTTCATTAGAAAGATCGAAGCCTCCTAGATTATGCCTGCAAGTCACTCATAACTAACATCTTCATATCCTGGGAAAATAAAACATAAGAAATGGGTGAGAAGAAACACTAAGTAAGGGTAAGAAATATAGTAGAAGATAACATAAACATTAGGCATGCTGAATAATAAAAAACGCATGCCTTTACAAATATTAAACATGAACACTTTATGGAAAGAATATGATCTGGGTAAATAATGACATAATAAAACATAGTCATGGGTATTCTACTTGTCGAATAACCACATGAACCATCATTATTATTTTCATAATGAGGGAATGTATAAGGCCAAACATTCTGAAACATCTTGTCAAGTCCTTGGCCAAGAAGTCTAAAAATGATTTAGGCCTCGACAAAAACCATATATCAAATTGGGAGAGGCCTTGACCAATTCCACATCAAATTGTCTCGTGAGACCTATCGATGCATAGAGGAGCTATAACGGGCTCCAACAATCAAATACTAACTCCAATACATTCCTTATATGAAAATATTGAAACATAACATAAACATTCATATTAAAAAAACATATGAAATTTCAACACTTTAACTATAAACCATGAATGGTATAAAAATAACACATCCACATTAAAAAATATCACAAAACCTTCAATACAATATGGAATATTTGTATCATAATAAATCAACTTCCATCAAGGTTAAAATCTAACAAAGGATATTGACATAGATGAAATGAAAACTATTTCAATGAAATACCTCTTTCAATTTTGAAACAATTTAAGAGTCACATAATTATAAAATAAAACATTTATTTTGAAAATATTCTTATAATATTTTAAGGGAATCATCGATGATGATATAAAGGCGGAAAATATCCACACTCTCCATATAAGTTAAAAAAAACATTCTTACGTTAATTTTGTCGAAAAGGTCATAAAGTACCTTGTTTGGAAAATGACAGAAAGAATCCATTCAAAACATTTTATAAAAAAGTAAAATAAGTTTATAAATTACTTTAACCCATAGTATCTTAAATAGTAAAAATGTTTTTAAATACATTTTTATGAAACATTTATGTGGATGATAAAGAGGTCATAGTAGATACTTACGTAAAAACAACCTCGACTAATAAAGAGATTGTAAAATTAACCCTTACCTTGTACTTTTCCTTAGTATATGGTATGTTAAACTCTTGTATAATAGTTAAAACATTGTTATAAAATTATAAAATATTCATATACATAAATATGGTATCATATATGATCTTATAATATTTCTTTGTTAATAATATTTTAGTAGTATCATCATTTTGGGTGTTAACTGATTCGTTTCCCTTTATATGCTTGGTTACATAAGTCATGTTTGTTATGGATAGGATGTATTTGATTAATATATATAATGATATTATTTTCATAAACATTATTTCTAATCATAAAATGAAAATTATTCTTGAATGATTATGATGGGGAATGAATCTCATCGCATCCGTGGAGACGGTAGTCCGTACGTACGCACGAGCGACAATATCATTATATTGATGGTGAAATCATTTGTAATTGGATGTTATATCATATATAAATAATAATTAACATGTTATATTTATTATTTACATTATTTATACTCATTATTATACCCATATAAAAAATGATGTTTTTGAATAACAAACTACACCACGACGTGGAGACGGTACGCCCTACGTACTCACGTATGGTGACTTTGTCATTTATATGATGGTTATAATATTGAATTTGGTTGTACCATTTTTATAATAACATAAAATTATATATAATATACTTTAGTTATTATTTTATAATGGAAACAACAAAGAAAGATGAAGTGTAAGAACAAAAGATCTTGAAATATGTGATGAAATATTTACCTCTTCTTCGGGTTCATCCTTTTAATTTGATCAAAAAGGATCCATAGGTTGTCTTTATGACCAAAGTAATGCCTCTAGGATGAAGGGAGGAAAGTTGGGTGGATATTTGGTCAGGTTTTTTCTATGAAAAATGGATTTGGATGTGTGAAATTAAAATAATGGGAAGTACTCTTTTATAAGAGAGGTGAGGGTCACTTTAGGAAAAGCTTGAAATATTATTTTATAATAAAATAATTTTCGGTTTATAATGGATCCAAACTGATTTATTTGGATAATAAAGTGGTTATGGGTCTAAAAACTCTCAACTAATTGGACTTTTAAAGGTTTAGGTCACCATATTAACCTTATCTTTTAGATTTAACTCTTAGTTAAATAGTTTGACATTTACCATGTCTATTTGTATTTTTATATTATATAGTTAATAAACATACTATAACAATCCAAGTAAACCCCAAGTGGTTCATTATTAATATATATAACCTTATCTAAGTCCGTTGGCCAAACCTTATATTTTTATGAATATTATATCAATTAATAATATAGTATTTTTTGTAAAAACTCAATTATGTCAATTTTGACACTATTTAGTATTTGATTTTTTTAAAGCCATTAAACGGTATCACTTTGAATAAAATTTATTTAACCAACCCCAACATATCATATTAATCTATAAAATTAGTTTAATTTTTCAAAAGTCTCAATTTACATTTATTTGGATATTTATAATATCAATTATTTTAATATTTCATTAATAAGGTAATTATTGCATCATCATTGTGTCATAAATAAATTAAATTATATAATGTCTAAAAAATATAAATAAGACACCATAATGTAGGAAATATTTTTATATTTCTAATTAATATTTATAGTCGAATTTATATTGTGTGTAACCCTATATTAAAAATGGTTTAGTTGTTAAACTTTGAATTTAACTGTTTTAACTCTTCTTTAAATAAAATAATAATAAATGTCCTAATCTAATACAAGTGGAACAAAGGAGGTCATATTTTATTCATAAAGTTGTTTTTGGTCGAATTATACCTATCCAATAGAATTAGGACATGTGTTAGGGTAATTATGATATCATTTTTACCCTTAATTACCCTATTTACTTTTAATTGTGGAAAATAAATGTCAAAAGTTACTATTCACCAAAAAAATATTTTCATCTTATTGAAACACATTTTACTTAATTATATTAATAGTTTCTCTTGGATTTTTGAAATTCAACTCACAGAAGTGGTAAAATTAAGTTTTATGCAAATTTGCAAATGCTCCTAGGAGGTGGGTAAAAGACAGTAAAATGTTTAATAAAATTTTTATATATCTAAACATATTATAAAATGAATCCAATTAATTACATTGAACATATATAGTTATTATGTATCTATTTTGACCTAAAATAAATTTAAATAAAATAAATAATTATTTAAATAAAAAGTTGGTTTTAACCAATAATGCAGTGTTATTCACTATTCATCAAAAATTGAAAGTTTTCAGAAAAATACCAAAAATTCACCCTAAGCTAATTTCAATATTCCAAATTCAAAAATGAAGTCCATTTTGAAAAATAAAATTCATAAAATTTCAAAAAGTGGTTATTACTATTCATAAAGGCTAGTTTGATTGGTCGCGGTGTGTTAGAATCTCAAAGTTGTATACAATGCAAGATATTGCATTATTCAAAGGGAAATGTACTATGGAATCTTGGGGTGTTACATTTTTGATTTTACCAAAAATGTGAAAGGAATATTTGTTTTAACATGCATGGCATGAACAAAATTATCTGCCATCATGGACAATCATTACTTTGATGATTCATTTATAATATTCAAAAGTTATTTTCAAATAAATGGATTTTAAAAATGTTTAATGTTTTAAAAAGTCACTACTATAAATACAATATATACCAATGGTTTCAAACCGTTGGTATAATATATACCAACAGTTCTGCAACCATTGGCTAGTAAGTCGTTGCAAAAGGCATATACCAACGGTTTTACTCTAACTATTGGTATATGGAATTGTAACCTTCAGTATGAAAATATTTTTATAGAAACCATTAGTATATATTTATACTAAAGATTTACAAATAGTTGGGATATATATATTACATGTAGTTTACCAACAATTTCTAAACCATTGGAATACAGTATTACCAACAGTTCTTTAAAACCATTGGTAAAAATATTCTAGAAATAAACTATACCAATAGTTTTGAACTGTTGGTATAGTGTATTACCAATGGTTTATTCAAACTATTGGTAAAACTATTCTCCAATACACTTTACCAACAGTTTAAAACTATTGTTATAATGTATTTATAGAAACTAACACAGCATCCACCCATCCCTTCCATTGCATACACCTGCAAACACACCTGCAAAAACACTTCAAATAGAATAAAAAAACACCTTCAATAGAATATAAAAAACAGTATACTATTCCAACAATGACATGTACCACAACATATTTTCCCCCATTTCAATCTTCACATGACAACCACTCTTCCAACTAACCCATTTCAATTTCTTTGGGGCAGACATCTCATAATGGTGAGAGGTCACTCACATTTAAGAGAACCCATGATAGTCAGAGTTACATACACCATTAACAGAATTAACACATAATTCATAAGGTAATTGTAGCAAGTATACACATACAACAATTATACCCATACACCATTAACACATAATTCATAAGTTAATTAAATACATAAGGAATTCAATTCAAAATTCTGTGTGTTGGGGGCTATTCAGGGGTTTGGGGTGGTTGTATAAGGGGGTAGGGGTGTCCAGGGGGTGGGGCGGTTGTCCAGGGTGGTGGGGGGTGTCCGTGGGGTTTTCCAGGGGTGGGGTGGTGTCTAGGGGGTGGGGGGATGTCCATGGTCGTGGTGGTGGTGGTGGGGGGGGGGGGGGTTGTTCATGGGGGTGTCCAAGGGGGTGGGGTGGTGTCTAGGGTATGGGGTGTCCAGGGGGGTTGGGGGATTTCTAGGGGTGTGGGTGTCCAGGGGGTGGGGGAGTCCAGGGGTGGGGTAGTGTCCAGGGGGGGTGTCCAGGGGGTGGGGTGGTGTCTAGGGGGTGGGGAAGTTCGGGGGGTTGGGGGCTATATAAGTAGGGTGGGTGGTGTCCAGGGGGTAGGGGTGGTTGTCCATGGGGTGGGGGTTTCCAGGGGGTGGGGGTCTCTAGGTGGAGGGGTGGTGTCTAGGAGGGGTGGGGGAGTCTAGGGGGTTGGGGGTGTCTAGGGGGTGGAGGGCTATCCAGGGTGGTGGGGGGCTGTCCATGGGTGTCCAGGGGGTGGGGTGGTGTCTTGGGGGTTGGGGGTTTTCCAGGTGGTGGGGTGTCCAGGGGTGGGGTGGGGGTTTCCAGGGGTGGGGGTGTCCAGGGGGTGGAGGTTTTCAGGTGTTGGGGTGGTGTCTAGGAGGGGTGGGGGTCGTCTAGGGGGTTGGGGATGTCTAGGGGGTAGGGGGCTGTCCATGGGGGTGGGGTGTCCAGGGGGTGGGGGTGTCCAGGGGGTGGGGTGGATGTCCATGGGTGTGGGGGTGTCTAGGGGGTGGGGTGTCCAGGTGGTGGGGTGGTGTCTGGGAGGGTTGGTTGCGTCTAGGGGGTTGGGGGATACCTAGGGGGTATGAGGGTTGTCCATGGGGGTGTGGTGTCCAGGGGGTGGGGGCGGTCCAGGGGGTTGGAGGGGGTGTCCAAGAGGGGTGGGGGTGTCTAGGGGGTGGGGTGTCCAGGTGGTGGGGTGGTGTCTAGGAGGGTTGGGGGCTGTAATATTTTTAATGGAAGTAATTTTATAGATTTTAAGATCAATGGTATTTTTAGAATGGTTTTGGAATAGTGTTTTTTTTAACAGTATGTGTTTCTTTAGGGGAAAATGAATTCTTTTGGTGTTTATAGTAGGAAGGGGGATTTGGTTATTAGGAAAAGGATTATATTTTTATTATCGGACATAAATACTATATGATTTTTTAAATGGAAACTTAAAAGGTATTTTTATAAACCATTGGGGAGTTTTAAATAGAAAAAAGTATCTCTTATGTGATTTTGAATGGTTTTATGAAGAATTATTTATGATGTATCTTTATGGGATTGGTGATTTTGTGTCCCTTGTTTTAGAACATCTAATTATCTTACTAAAGTTTTTGTTTTTGATAATCCTTTAGAATGTTACCACTATAAATAAATCAAAAAGTTCATAGGGGTATATCTCAGGTAGTCATTTTTGTGTCTTGGTCTTTACTCAAACTCATGTGGAAGTGGAATAATCATTTTCTTCTCAGATCATTTATTATGAATGGGAGTTTCTAAAATATCTTCCACTATTTTTTATTGATGATCAAGGATCCCAGGAGGCAACAAAGTGGGTATCTATGATTAATGGTATCTTCAAGTTGTTAGAAACCCTATAATTCCTAGGGTGGGGGATGTCCATGGGGTGTGGGTTTTCTAGGGGGTGGGGGATGTCCAAAGGGGTGGTGGGGCTGTCCACGGGGGTGGAGGCACTGTTTAGGGGGGTAGGGGGTGTCCAGGGGGTGGGTAGGGCTGTCCACGGTGGTGGGGGCTGTCTAGGTGGGTAGGGGTGTCCATGGGGTGGGCGGGGCTATCTAGGGGGTACGGGGTGTCTAGGGGGTGGGTGGGCTTTCCACAGGGGTGGCAGGGCTGTCCTAGGGGGTAGGGGTGTCTAGAGGGGTGTGTGGGCTATCCATGGGTGGGGGGGTAGGGGTGTCCAGAGGGGTGGGTGGGATATCCAAGGGGGTGGGGAGGCTATCCACGGGGGAGGGGTGTCTAGGGGTGGGTGGGCTATCCACGGGGTGGTGGGGCTATCGAGGGAGGTAGGGGGTGTTCAGGGGTGGGAGGGTTGTCCACGAGGGTGGGAGAGATATCCATAGGGGTGGGGGATGTCCAGGGGTACAGGGTGTCCAGGGGGTGGGTGGGCTATCCACGAGGGTGGCGGGGCTGTCCAGGGGGGTATGGGGTGTCGAAAGGGGTGGGAGGGCTGTCCATGGGGGTGGGGGTTATCCACTGGGGGTGGGGGCTATCTGGGTGTACGGGCTGTCCGGGGGGGGGGGGGGGGGTGGGTGGGCTATCCATAGGGGTGGTGGGGCTGTGTAGGGGGGGTACGGGGTGTCCAAGGGGCGGGCGGGCTTTCAACGGGGGTTGGTGGGCTGTCCATGTTGGTGGGGGTTGTCGAGGGGGAATAGGATGTCCAGGGGGTGGGTAGGGCTGTCCAGGGGGGTATGGGGTGTCCAGGGGGTGGGCAGGCTGTCCCTGGGGGTGGCGGGGCTGTCTAGGGGGTGTCAGGGCTATCCACGGGTGTGGGATCTGTCCATAGGGGTGGGGGCCATCTGGGAGGGGTAAAGGGTGTCCAGGGGTGAGCGGGCTGTCCACAGGGGTGGCGAGGTTGTCCAGGGGGTATGGGGTGTCTAAGGGGGTGGGCGGGCTATCCACGGGGTTGGGGGATGTCGAGGGGGGCATGGGGTGTCTAGGGGGTGGGCGGGGCTGTCCAGGGGGTACAAGGTGTTTAGGGGTGGGTAAGCTATCTGTGAGGGTTGTGCAGCTGTCCAAGGGGGTACTGGGTGTCTAGGGGGTGGGTGGGCTGTCCACGGGGGTGGGGGCTGTCCACGGGGGGAGGGGTTGTCCAGGGGGTGGGCAAGCTATCCATAGGGGTGACGGGGCTGTCCAGGGGGTCGGGGGTGTCCAAGGGGGGCATGGGGTATCCAAGGGGGGTGGGCAGGCTGTCCATAGGGGTGGGTGGGATATCCATTGGGGGAGGGGTTGTCTAGGGGTGGGTGGGGCTGCCCAGGGGGTTGGGGCTATCCTGGGGGCACGGAGTGTCCAGGGGGTGGGCGAGGCTATCCAGGGGGTGGGCAGGCTGTCCACAGGGGTGGCGGGATGTCTAGGGGTACAGGGTGTCTAGGGTGTGGGTGGGTTGTCCATGGGGGTGGGGGCTATCCATGGGTGGAGGGGATGTCCACGGGGGTGGGTGAGATATCCATGAGGGAGCTGGGCTGTCTATGGGGGTGACGGTACTGTCCAAGGGGTCGGGGAGTCCAGGGGAGTGGGCGGGCTGTCCTCGTGGGTGGGAGGGCTGTCCACGGGGGTGGGGGCTGTCCAGGGGGTACAAGGTGTCCACGGGGGGGGGGGGGGGGTGGCTGGTCTATCCACGAGGGTGGAAGGGCTGTCCAGGGCGGGTACAGGGTGTCCAGGTGGGTGGGTGGGTTGTCCACAGGGGTGGGGGTTGTCTAGGGGAGGGGTGAATCTGTCACAACAAATCATCAAGTCATGTTTTATTATTTATTGATAAAAAATAAAGATAATTTGACCTACCTAATCACACATATATTTTGGCACAACAAATAAATAAACATCAAAGGTCTGTAAAATCAGTCAAAAATGTAACGGATCAATATGTCCCACATCACCATCACTATCATCACCATCATAATTATCATCACCCTCGTCCTCATCATCATACCCATCATCATCCTCGTCCTCCTCAATGCCCTCCTTGCCCTCGTACTCAGCCTCATCCTCCTCATTTCCCTCCTCCTCCTCCTCGCCCTCCTCCTCTGCCTCGGCCTCCTCCTCACCCTCCTCCTCCTCTTGCTCGGCCTCCTCCTCACCATCATCTTGACCACCAATATAACTTCCACCTGGTTCACCATATATAGAACACATCGACAACATGTATTCATCACAACCTGTGATGGCCGTTGGTTGAAGTGTGGGACGTAAAACATCCCTCAGTTTTATAAATGCATTGTTTTCCCTAGCAGGCTATTCTGCCCTCTCTATGGCTCTGTTTTCATCCTGTTCTACCTATGCCTTAACCTATTGGAACTCAGTGGAACTACAACTCATACATGAAGAGGCCAATACCTCATTAGAACTATACTCTTTTCAGGTTGGCAGCGTACTCTACCAGGGTGCTCATATCCCAACACCTGCTGTAAGTGATCATTTCGCCCAAAATTGTCTGGTTCCTAGGCATCATTGGCCTCTAAATCATCCTGTTACAAATATAAATAGATTATTATGTTACAAAATAGAGATTTAAATTTTAAATCTACAAAGTGAAACTTACAATATTCTGCTGAGTCGGTTCATCAACAACACTTCCATCTTTCTTCCTTCTACTCGAGCAAAACAGTTTTTCTCAGGGCACACATCATTTTATATTCAATTTATGCCTCTACAATGACATTAAATATAGAAAACCATAATTAAAAATAGGATACCAATAATTAATTGCATAACTGAAATTATATAACAACTTCAGCAATCAAATAAACTATGGAAAAAGCAATAGAAAGTGTAATTCGTAAAGAAAATTTACAAACTGTCATACCAGTTGCCTCGCATGATCTGGCATCGTAGTACGTCCCAATGTGTGGACGTACTTTTTAGCATCAATTATTTTATTTATTTCATCCAGATGAACCATTAATAAAATTCAATAATTAGTATTAACAAAAAACATGAAAATTTTTATTTAAATACCTCTAATGTGATTTATACTTTAAATTGGATGATCTTCCAATGAGTAATCATTTGTCGATACTATTATAATGAAAAATAATCCAAAAAATGGATTGCCTCTAACTCTTTGCACACTCCATCATTCTAGCTAATGTATAACTTGTGATTATAAGATCTCTAAATCTTTCCTAAATCCCTTAGACATACTGGCTGTGCACCCTCACCAACGGGGAAATTAAACCGTAGCCGACACAAAAATATTAATTCATATAAATACAAAAAAATAATATATTGCATTAAATAAAACAGATTTTTTTACCCATATCTTTGCCCATGATTTATCCTTGACTTAATTTGGCAGTTGTCTCCATGAGAGCCGGCTGACAGAAATGATTTCAGAGTATTTGGAAAGCATCTCCAAAAAACTCCGACATTGCTACCCTAATTTTTCAATCATTTGACTATCTTCATTATAGTCCACTATCAACTACGTCTGGCAGTTCCACACCACACGCATGCGTGTAATCCCCCACCCCCACCTCCTATCAGTAGATATATCTATTGTGAAAGAAAAACAAATATTTTATCAATACATGTTATAATGAAAATAAATAATGGTGTAAAAATTTGTTAGGGATGTATAAGTATACCTGCGGTAGTCTGATCAATGGGTGCCACTGGATCCACAGAAACTGAAGGAACACCCTGTATAGATGGAGTGGGTCCCAATGTATGCTTCGTAGGGATAGAATCTAGAAAATCAGGAGTTGATGAATATGGAATATAAAATCCTGAAGAGAATGAATCATAAGTAAAAGCAGATGACAGAGATGGTTTGCTGAATGCTGGATGGGGAGTGGGAATCATCATCGGATATGGTACAGATGGGTGAGGAGGCTCAGATGTAAAGGGTGGTGAAAACATGGGAGTCCTAAATATCCCATGTGTCCCTAACGACACACCGAGATCAGAATGTGGGATGGGTGGTATGTCAATGGGAGGGGTAGGGTCTAATCGGGTACGCCGACTAGATCGTCAAGCTCTCATACCCCCCCCCCCACTGTACGAACACCCTAAGTACTAAGAAAACTATTAGGCTACTCATCAAATAATTTTTTCCTAATATATGGATCCAATAAAAATGTTTAAAAAATTAATCACATGAAATTATATATTATTTAATTATATATATTTGAAATAAAATACTCACTACAGGTACTAATGGTGGAATGCCCAGCTCAATCATGCGACGATTATTGTCCATAATCTGTTTTCATCGCCTCTCTTCAATTGGTTTCATTTCATGCATTTAAAAACAAATATGGAAGTAAACTAAAATGGATAACTAATGTGTAACCCAAAAAACAAAATAAATTAGAGGGAATAGGGGGCTCATGGAACATTTATTTTACCAGATTCCTAAAGGGTAAAATAGTTGTCGAAATTAAGGAAAAATTTAATTTCTTTAGCCCGGATAAATGATGCAGGTTTAAAAACATTTTTTGAAGAATAATACAAACCATTATGTTCATTAACTAGTAAAATGTTAAAAACAGGTCTTGGAGTTATGAAAATTTTATACAATCCACAGTTGAAGCATTGAAATGTTCACCAAGTTAGAAATGTTGGTTTTGTAGGTTTGAATACAGTTCAATTCCAAATTAGAAAATGCTATTCAAATAAAATTACAACCAATAAAAATTGAAAATTTACATAATGGTCAAGTTGGATAAAACATATTTTTAATCAATATTAAATCAATTTGAATAGTACCAACCTTAACAGCCCAAGTCGAGGTAAACCAAAAGAATTAAGAACATGAATGGATGATTTTATATTTTTTCCACCACAACTTCAGGTTCACATTCAACTATGAATATTGAGATATTAGAGTCATAAAAAGTAATAAATGGATTGTTTATAATGGAAGTAGGGATGGTGTCAATTCCATCATCACCATCATCAAAAATATTTCTTGGAATTACTTCAATAATGAAACCAAATTCATGTCGAATACTGTCTTTGACATAAAAAACATTTTTCGCCATTGATGCCAATACATATGGTTCATCGATAGAAATAATGTGAGTCATGTCAATTACTAGAAATACACCATAATCAATAAACGTGCCCTACCTTGTCATAGAATCAAACCACTGTAATTTCATCATCGTGACTCATCCATGAGAATAATAATACAATATTATTATTTTTTTCAACGACTCCAAAATAACTTATATTTTCAAATCGCGGTCTACTATCAGACGCACTAGCATAGTAGTCTATTGTGGTATTAACCATAACACCATCATGTTTTGTTCTCATGTTCTTTGCTCGTTCAGGCATAATAAATCTATACCTATTGATAATAATTGATTTACAGTCACGAACCATAGTATTAGGACCAAAAGCCAAAGTTCTTAGTTCCTCAGAGACAGAGTCAGCAGGAAAACTCAATACCTGAAATATAAATCAATATTAAACTTAATTAATTATTTTTTTAATTATTTTAAACATTAATATTATTACCTTCAATTTTAACCAAGCAAAAACATCCTTGTTATGCAAAGTCTCCCTCTTTCTAAAAGATAAAGAATGGTGCTTTTTATTTATCATCGCTTTATGTTCCCTATAGATAAAAATAGGAATAGTTTAACAGATATATATATATATATATATAATATAATATATATATATATAAGATATACATATTCAATTTTCTTACAATATTTAGTCATCAAAATATTCAATGTTGACCAAAATTGTGAGATGTGCCATATCTCGCTCTTCAAGGCTTAATGTCATCAATGTATATGATCCAAGAATTCCTCCTATTTGAGGAAGTGATGGAAAACTGGGTTAAATTTTTTCATACTATTCTTCTTAGTTTATCATTGGTCTGTTCATTCATGTAGTATGATCAAATAAATATATGGAGTATAAATCCATACATTCTTTAGCCAAGTAACTGTTCATGATAGAACCTTCAGGATGATTCCTCTTACAGACATAATACTTTAATGTATACATATTTCATTCAGTTGGATACATCCAAAGAAAAGAAATAGGTCCTTTGAGAAGTATTTTATTTGGAATATGGACAGCCATATGCAGCATGCATGTGAAAAATGATGGAGGAAATATTTTCTCTAACTCATATAAAATTAATGGGGAATCTGCTAACATTTTTTGCAAGAAATACTTGGACAACTTCTTATCATAAAGATATCTAAACAAATGGCACAACCAAATAATAGCCACCCTTAAATTATTAGACAAAAGATGAAGAATTTATATTGGAATCAACTCATGAAGAAGGATGTGATAATCATGGGTCTTCAAAGATTTTAGCTTCAAATATCTTTTTTTGGCCCATTTCGATATGTTGGTTGAATATCCATCATAAACATTAATAGTCTCTAGTACTTCTAGAAATTTATTTTTTTTCTCTAGGTGTCATCACATAAGAAGCACATGGAACTTACCATTTATTTTCACTAATACACAGAGGATGCAATATTGGTCAGATGGCCAAATCCACCAAGTCATGTTGAGACCATAAATCATATTTTTTTCATTCCCTTAACATTTAGAATAATCGAAAGCAATATTTCACATATATTTTTTTCAATGTGGATTACGTCTAAGAACATATGTAACAAATTGGATGACCAACAAGAAAAATCAAATAAGATATATCTCTTCTTCCAATTGCAACAGGTTTCAGTGAAAAAATTATTTCTCTTTTCAGATTTCATTTAGCCCTTCCTAAATAAAAAACTGAAATATTTCAATTTATTAAGCACATCAGTTCCAGACATACACTGAGGTGGATCGACGGTCTCCAGGTTATTGTCAAATCTTCAATGATTATTTCTATATGGATGTTCCATTGGAAAGAATCGTCGATGTCCCATAAAATTGAAACTACAATGATGTTTTAGTCTTCTGGATCATGTATTCTTTATACAAACAGGACATGATAGTTTTCCCTTCATGCTCTATCTAGAAATCATTGCATAAGAAGGAAAATCATTGATCATCCACATAAGCACAACACACATCTGAAATATGTCTTTTGAACATGCATCGTATGTGGGCACACCCACATCCCAAAGAAGTTTCAACTCTTTTATTAAAGGTTTCATGTATACGTCTATGTTATGTCTAGGATTAGAACGGCCATATATTATTATACTCATTAAAGTGAAAGGTATTTTCATACACAACCATGGGAGAAGATTATAAATGTGTATAAAAATCTTCCATGTGTTGTAAAGCATAAGCATCTACCCAAATGGATTAAAATCATAACATGAAAGACCCAACCTCACATTACGCATGTCAGCTGCAAAATCAGGATATTGAGAATCAAATCTATGCCATGAAAATCCATCTGCAGGGTGAACCAACTCATCATTAGTCTTCTTTCTCTCGGTATCATTCCCTTGCATTTTTATTGATATTTCATTAGACATAAAAATATTCTGGAGTCTGGGGATCAATGGAAAGTTCCACATTACTTTCTGTGGCACACGGTATGGTGTTCCATTAGCTTTTGGATTCCAACGGGATGTCCCACATTTTATACAATCATTTTGTTCAACAGATTCCTCCTAGAATAAACTGCAATCTTTCAGGAAAGCATGAATTTTGTTTCTTGAAAATCCATGTTCCTCAACTAACTTCCGTTCCATATAGCGGTTTGAGATAATATATGCATCATTTGGATGTAAGTCCTGAAAGAAGATAATAATGTAATCAATGGCAGTATTAGAAATCTCATACATTTTTTTCCCATGAAACAATTGGATTAAAAATTCGAACTTTTTCATTTTTCCGCATTATCAATATACTCGAGTCGTAGTGGCATCATTCAATTTTTTCACCCTGACAACATCATCATTTTCATTAGACATATCATCTCTTCTCATATTGAAATCTTCTTGGGTCGGAATCCTTTCTTTTTTATGATGAAGAATAAATGGAAAATGGTCATATAACAAATTCTCTAATCCAGTCCTCTCATTTGGATCATTAGCAATTTGAGATTTCATTTTCTCCCCATTATGAAACCACACAGAGTAGTTTTCTTGAAAACCATATTTGGTTATGTGGTAGTTGACTTCTTCATAACTCAACCAAGGTCTTCCAACACAATTGTAACAGGGGAAGTGTATATGACCACTATCTTAAGCATTGTGAAATGAAAAATCTAAAAAGCTATCCAAATTGTTTGGAAAATCGCTTGAGATCTGATCAGTTTCATACATCCAACTTCTATCCATTCTGTAAAAAAATTATTATAAGTCATTTAGTCAAACGAAATTAAATAATATTGAAGTTTCATAGAAAATATATTTATGTAAACAAGAATTTTTCACTTTATATGAAACCATAACTAAAACATTACTCTATATGAGAATCATAATATAAAAAACAAAAAAATCCTATATTTATAACAAAATATCTTTGAAGAACTATACATGAGTGTACAAGATCATGTACACTTACGGAGGAGAATTGTTCAGGAGTTGAATAAATTTTAGATCGAAAAAATTTAATATTATAGTAGATTATTTGAGTGATCACATACACTGCCCAAGAGGGTGGGGGTGTTAAGGGGGTGGGGGTGTCCATGGGGTGGGGAACTGTCCTGGGGGTGGGGGGATATCCATGAGGGTCGGGGGTGTCTAGGGGGTGGTTGAGTTGTCCTCGGGGGTGGAGGGGTTGTCCATATGGCTGGTGGGCCTGTCCAGGGGGTAGAGGGTGTCCATGGGGTGGGCGGGCTATCCATGGGGGGGGGGTGTCCAGGGGGTATGGGGTGTCCAGGGGGTGGGGGTGCTTAGGGGGGATGGGGGTGTCCAGGGGGTGGGGGTGTCCAGGGGGTGGGTGGGTTGTGCATGGGGTTATGGGTCTATCCAGGGGGTAGGTGTGTCCAAGGGGTGGGTGGGATATCCACAGTGGTGGTAGGGTTGTCCAGGGGGTACGGGGTGTCCAGGGGGTGGGCAGGCTGTCCACAGGGGTGGACGGGCTGTCTAGTGGGTAGGGGGTGGGCCGGCTGTCCATGGGGGTGGAGGCTATCCACATGGGTGGAAGGGTTTTCCAGGGGTAAGGGGTGTCCAGGGGGGTGGGCGGGCAGTCCATTGGGGTGAGGGGCTATCCAGGGGGTATGGGGTGTCCAGGGGGTGGGGGTGTCTCGGGTGGGGGTGTTTGGGGGTGGGGGTGTCTTGGTGGGTGGGAGGGTTGTCTACAAGGTTGGGGGGCTCTCTAGGGGTAGGGGTGTCCAGGGGGTGGGCGGGCTATCCACGGGGGTGGCGGGGCTATCCAGGGGGTGCAGGTGTCTAGGGGTGGGCGGTCTATCCACAGGGGTGGTGGGGATGTCCAAGGGGGTGGGGGTGTCCATGGGGTGGGGGGCTGTCCATGGGGGTGGGGGTGTATCCACGGTGGTGGGGGTCCAGGTGGGTGGGATTTATCCAGGGGGTTGGGTGGCTATCTATGGGGTTGGGTGTCTAGGGGGTGGGGGTGTCTAGGGAGATCGGCGTGTCCGAGGGTGGGGGTGTCCCGGGGGTGGGCGGGCTGTCCAAAGTGGTTGGGGGATATCCGAGGGGTAGAGGTTGTCCACGGTGGTGGAGGATCTCCATAGAGATGTGACTGAGAGATATGAGATTTAATTGGGTTGTAATTCATGTTATGAAAAAAAAATTATGGGTGTTAAGTATTAGAGTAGTATTTTTTAGTGAAAATCCAATTTGGTAGGATTGGTGACTTGATAACATGATGGTATCAAGTATGCAATTGGGAAAATATTGGGGCATTAGATTCTAGTGGAAGGAATATGGGTGAGTGAATATCTATATATAGTTATTAGGAAGGATATGATGTATTATAATGAGATTGTAAGGATTTTCATCATCATGTCTTGATGATTAAGGGTGTTTTCCTATATAAAGTTATATGGATTCCTAGATATTTTTTTCATCATAACATGAATTAAATTTAGGATGTCATTAGAAGGTGAAGTCTAGATAGAATCACTATTCATTTAAAACATGGAGAGGTAGGCTTATGAATATGGGATGTACATATGGTAGTAGGTCCCTGGTCTAGGTGGATATATATGGATATTTTCTTCCACTGGTCTCTATATGAAAGGATTCTAAAGGGCTCCCACCACCTTCGAAGGATATATTCTGTCTAGAAAAATGTGTTGTGGGAGATGAAATTCGTCCTATATAGTTGATGTCACTTTTAGATCATATGATGCCTTACTCATCAAAATGACTAGACAAGAACCAAAACCAAAGAGGCCTCAGACCTTTCCAAATCTCTAGAAATGATGAATTCTTAGTGCTTATTGGCGAACTATGGAAGTGATGACTTCCCACCTGCACAGCAACCCCTCCCCACCTCACCCCTAGCCGACTCCCCCTGCACAACCCCCCTCCCATCGACCCATTGCACAACCCCCCCACCTGCAACCCCCCCCCCCAACCTGCACACTCCCCTCCCCCACCCGCTTGCACACCCCCACCCCACGCCCAATAGACTACCCCCACTACACACCCCCACCTGCACATCCTCCTTCACCCACTACACATCCCCCCCACCTGAACACCCCCACCTGCACACCCCCATCCCCCCCACCCACTGCACCCCCCCCCCCCACACACACTTCAAATAAATTTGATTCACACAATCATGATAGTTGAAATGTAGAACAAAAATAGAAATCAAATCAAATTGTAATTTTGGGGTATAGCATACTGCACAGACCTCGGGTTTAGGGAAAATAAAAAAAACAAAAAAAATAGATGCAAAACATTAAACATAAGTTACGAATTACATATTTTAAGTGTAGAAAAAAACAAGTTTCCAATTGAAGATGAATCTGGTGGAATAATTTTCCGAGTGAGAGAGATATTAGGTCTCAGCTTTACTTATGCAATCGCGCAGATGGGGGATTGGGTCTACTAGCAATTTAAGGGAAAACATTCTCAATGGTTTTAAAAACCTTTGGGAAAGGTAAGATTTACCAATGGTTTAAAAAACCTTTGGGAAAGACTTACTAAAACTAACATATCCCAATGGTTTTATCAAACCATTGGGTAAAATTCCTCTAAATCATATATATTCCAACTGTTTTATCAAACTATTGGGTAAAACTCATTAAAAAATTTCTATTCCAATGGTTTAGTGAAACCGTTGGGTAAGGACCTCTCCAAACCCCTATTCCAATGGTTTATGAAAACCATTGGAAAACATCCATTGGTATATCTTCCATTTATAGAAGTGAGTGTTTTTTCAAATAGGAAAGGATGGTTTCATCAAGAAATGTTTTTGAATGAATTTTAAAGCTTCCTTTATAAGTTTAAAAAGTATTTTCAAGGAAAATAATATTTTCCTCAAGGAATGTTTCAAATGGTATTTAAATCATTCTTTATAAATTTTCAATTTTATTTTCAAAGAAAAGAATATTTTCCTCAAGAAATGTTTCAAATAATTTTTAAATAATTCTTTATAATTTTTCATGGTTATTTTAAATGAATAATTATTTTCATCAAGAAATTATTCTAGTGATCTATCAAAATAATTTACCTTATAAGATAATAACTATTGATATTTCCTATTCTTTACTGGGTATATAATCCAATTATTCCATTATTATTATTCCTATAAATGGTTTTTTTATATTGGAATGATGTTTATGAAACCAATTTACCTTTCATGGGTTACACCATAAGGAAATTATTATGAAAAATACTTCTATTCACAGGTTATACTATGATAAAATTATGAAATGATTATGAAACCTTTGTCTTTTCTAGCAATTATAATATGAAGAAATTTTTATGAAACCTATTTCATTTCATGGGTTATGAATATGATGAATGTTTTATGATCATGTGGTGTAGATACATATTATTTTCATTATGTGATGGGTGATACCTATATATCCCTCCAATGAATTAGGTAAAGATTTATATCTCATGAGATAGACAACACAGAAATGGTGAATGAACCCAGTTCATTAAGGGAATTTGTCTATAATGAAGGTCTTGGGAGTGATCCTTGACTTATATGATGGTTTGGAAGGTTAACCTATTCCACTATTCTATCATTGGAAGTGACCCTTTCCTACTATGGAAATAATTTTCTGTGATTATGTCACAATTATATGTCGTATTCCAATGTTATGCTCACATGGATCATGTTTTTTGATTTCCTTCTGATTCATGTCTTATTAAGTACCAATATTTAAATCATGAATCAAGATTTTTATCTCTGTTATGAAGGGTATGGTTATGTTAAGATCATTTTATCATACTCTTATGATCATGTTTTTCTTATCTATCTTTATTGTTTACCCTAATTGAGCATCTGATTTCACCCTTTCTTATGTTTCATTTCCCCAGGTTATGAAGAAATATATTTTTTATGATATGACTAATAATAGTTATATTTATGAAGAATGTAGTGGGAGATAATGGACTTCACATATGGCCTGGTTTTTTATGTTTCCACATTTCAAAAGGAATTATACCTTTACAATCCCCAAGCGTTTGTTCGTTTAATGTATTTAATGTCCATCTAAAAAATGTAATATTTATGTATGAAAATACCAAGTATACCACATTGCTTACATTACACAAGGCTCCAAAATGAATTATTCTTAAATCATGTATGATATAAGGTTGATTTATAGATATCTGATATGAATTAAACAAGTTGGTAGGTCAGTTTAACCTTTATCATCTTAGTTTAACTGTGATAACTAATTTTTACTCTCTTTTATTTTAATTATGACCAAAAAATAAGCTTACCTTTTTATATAATATTAATTATTATTATTCTAAATATGGAATCCATTTTTCCTAATTAAATTAAAATAATTGATAGAATTTAATTTAAAATTATACCCACAGATGCGATGAAAATATGGTTTTCCCAAGGAAAAGCTTCCATATGTATAAAAAATATTTAATATTAAAATTGAAAATATAATGAAATAAAAGTGACCTAAATTAGATTAATTATAATATAATTGAACTAATATTACTTTTAAAATAAAATTAATAAAATTAACTTTTCATTTCCTTAAAACAAAAAAGGCAGTTTTCAATAAAAACCAGCATTTTCACTATTCAAGGAAAATTAATCTTTTTTGAAAACTATCAAAAAATAATTCTAATAGAATTTTTACATGCATATTTAAAAAATTAATTTTATTTTTTAAAAGAAAATTTATAAAATTTTATTTTAAAATAATTGAAAAAAACATGAAAACCCCATTTTTAGAAGAAATAATGTATTTTAGAATAAAATTAATTTTTATTTAAAATTATTTTTATTTTTATTTCTAATCAATTAATAACTAATGAGTTTACTTATAAATTTATAAAACATGTATTTTTCTAAATTAAGTTATTCGTATTCATACCCAACATTTTAACAATTAAGTTATAATGGTATAATATTTTATGGTTATTTTATACTCAGGATTGTGTGTGTCACAAGCTATCAACAATATTGAATATTTTCAAAAGAAAATATATATCATAAAGTCTCAAGTTGTTACATTATTCCATCTTATAAAAAATTTCATATTTTAAATTTGAACTTGTTCTTGGAAATTAAGGGTTTGATATTTGAAAATTCAATTTTTGAAAACCCACATCATAATAATGGTTAATAAAACATCTTCTTGATAAGAGATAAAGGGGACTATTAATTTCATATATATTTACACAAAACTATGTTCCCAAGTAGGAAAACATTTGTGAGAAGTAAAAATATGGATATAGAGGAAAAGTGTAAGTAATTAGGGAGAGAAATAGAGATCATTGATCATTAGAAAGTGAATGATCAAGAGAAATTTAACGACCTCAAATCCATAAATCTATGATTAGTTAAATGACCATTGATTCCACTTATATGAAGGAAATAGGATAAAAAATTTCTTTCAAGATCCTTTTTCTAATATTGAGGGATTATTTTACTATCATGTTAGAGAACAACAAAATATATTATTTCAATACCATCCTTTAGTTGTGATTCAATAATTTTCTACTTCATTTATTTATCGAATAAATGAATATCCAAGATGAACTTTTTATTACTGAATCGCTAAAATTAAATTTTAATGGGTCATAAGATCCATAAAGGAGTGAAAAGTATTTTCATCTTTCCCTAAATATTTACTAAACCAAAATGGTTAGCATAAGTTATCCAATATAATACATTAATCAATAAACCTCAATAATAACACTCAAAGTTAAACTTAATCCATTTCATGAATAGTTAACATTAAGACTTATCCAAAATACATCTGACCAAATTCAATATTCAAAAATTTAGAAGAAATGTAACTAAATTTCCCAAATCAACATAATATTATAATCCCCTATCAATATAAAGTATCTCTTAGTGATTCATACTAAATATGTGAATACATTGATCACCATAAAACTTTAATGAAAACATGTTTTCTTCCAAAAACTATTTCTCTATTTATTACATAAATAAAATCTCATATTATCAAATATATTTCATAATTCTAGAAATCTCATCAACTCCAGCATAAACTATCAAATCACTAAACAATTTCAGGGTCCTCTTTATAATCACATAAACATTTATTTATTGTTATAATCTCAATATCAGGTACATATTAAGGGTCATCTTCCCTCAATAATGTGTTTTTCAGAAATATAAACTTTCCATTGAATCACTTTTCTTGTCCATCGATATCATTCTACATATGCTTCGAATCCTTGAAAAAAACTACTACATTATAATCCTTATAAGTTCCGGGATTCATATAATGGGAATATAATTGATATAATAATTCTACAATATAATTTTTAATCAAAATACACAATAACATTAATCATTTAACATTGTTTGTAGTAATATAATAAGTTTGACCTTGATCCCTAGGATATTTCTAAGGAAAATTCCCTTGACACCTGGAATAATCATTCGCATAGTGTCACATATCCTTACAATTGAATAATTTCACATTGAATGATTCTTTATTACCCTTGAAATCAAAATAATGATGGTATTTCTCTCCACACTTATATAAAACTCTCATTCCCTTTAATAATGTATCAAGGTGATTCTTTCCACATTTATCACATGTAGGGAAATCCATATTTCACTTCTTCCCATTATCAATTTTTTTTCTCTATTTTTCTATTCATCTCTTACTTCCCATAAATCCATAAGTATTGGAGAATTCTTTCTATATATTGATAGAACATGATACTATGTCCTAGTATGATGAGAATATTTGGGAGACTATTTCCCTTCAAAGGATTTTCTTAATCTTATCAAATAAATGGTCAATATTTCTCTTTGGATTATGTGTTTAGTCTACAACATGCTTTGATAACCTTTTAAATTTGGATTTATACATAGAAAATTTTTAATCTTCATTTTTTTAAACTCAATAATTGACTCTCCATATATTCTCATTTATTACAAGGATATTCCTCATAAGCTGAGTCAGCTATCCTGAAATGGTTATAATTTAATTAGTTCTAGATACAGGTCTAGCTCCATCTTCATTATCTTTCCTGAGAGGTAAATCCCTATATAGAGTGTGTGCATTGATATGGTCTTCATTACGTCTTCTATACACCATTTCTAAATAATGGAATATTCTAGATTATATCATAGCATTACTAAACATAGTTTATAATCCTCAAACTAGTAAAATACTTAATAAAAATTGAAAATTTTATACATAGATAATCTCATGATCATAAACATGGTTTCTTTGGGAATTTTTCCAATCATAAAAATATTTTAAAATCATTAGTAATGGTTTCTATAGAAAATGTGAATTATCCCCAGAATATCCCCAAGTAGTTTCAAACCAGGTGTGTAAAAATCTCATTTTCATGCACCAAGTAATGATCTATTCAAATTTCAATACGCCCTTTTCAGAGTTATTATCCCTAGGTACATCTGTTCTAGAGTCATATACACTAGTAGTATCCAGACAGGGATGTATTTCTAGGAAATCCACAAAATCTCTACCTTACCAAAAAAATAGTATGTTATCATATATCTATAATTATCCTCAAATTAATTTTTTGGGTTATGTTATCTGATATATTTTTTTAAATCTAATTCCCATGGTTTCTACTAAACTACCTATGATACCAACTGTAAAGACCCCGACCCCAGTATCATAGAGTCGGGGATTACATAATTTCATTGGTGATAGATACAAATGATCACATCCTAAAGGAATGAATAGTTTAGTATTATTTTAATAATTTATACAAATATTAATTTCACATTACATTTAAAAATTTAAAATAAAACATATAATTTTCTTATATAACATCATCATTCCTTTTTCATATCCCATCATATCAATCACTATACACTTCCTAACATCATGGGGAAAGAAAACATAAGAAGGGGTGACCTCTAATGCTTAGTAAGGGTATGTTTATAGAAGAATTTTCCATGAATAAATGGTGTATAATCAATATGGAAAGGAAAATAACTAAAATACTTGGGATTTAATAAATACCTAGAACATGGATAAAAATATGGAAGGAATAACTAATGATCGAAATAATTCCATATAAATAATCACATGAGTTTGAAACATATCCATGGTTGTTATAACTAATAGAATAATCACATGGACATAAATAACTAATCTCTTGATGAGGAAATTCATAATACCAAATAAAATAACCATAGTATCAAGGACTCGTACCAAGATATCTTATATAAATGGGTTAATCCTTGAAAAAAAACCAAGATAGTTGTCTCAGGTGAACTATTGATGCATCAAGGAGCTATTGAAGGTCCCTCCCATAACTTAATAAGTCAAATTCCTTCCTCATATGAAACAATATAAACACAATTAATTTAAGAATTAATAATGAAAAACTAGCATTTGAAATGTTGATAATTTCCCAAATCAATAAACATATTCATAAAACATACAGATTACTATGGATAAGGGTATCAACACAGTACATCCTAGTCAAATTGATCATAAACCATCAATAGAAATAATAATTATGTTATAATTACTTATATTCTTAATTAATTATAATGTAAATTGAGGTTTTTTCATTGATTAATAGAAATACTATAAAAAATATATTAAAAATTTCTTGATGAAAATATACTTTTCACTTTAAAAATCACTTTCAAAAATTGAAATTTCTATAATATTAGGAAATATTTTTTAAAAATATAATTTTAAAATTTTAAATAAATCTTCAAAATAATTATTGTTCATGATGTTTATAAATTATATAGAGTACATTAAAAAATATTCGTTCATATTTTCAATAAAAGTCCAAAGTACCTCATTCAAAAAATGCCAAGAATATTCCATTAAAACAATTTTATAAAATTAAAACATGTATAATAATGTCTTCCATAAATTATTTTTAGAGTTTTACAATCATTTCTTAAAATATTGTTAGAAAATTTGGATATGGAAGAAAACAGATTTTTGACTGAAGAGAGAAATAAAGATAGAATTTCCTTAAAAAATCTAAATCATGTTAAGTACCAAAGAGAGTAAAATGATACGACTTCATGGAAATTCCATGAATATCCATATGATAAGAAAATATATTGGGCTAAATATTTATATATCAAATAATTCTCCCAATGGGTATTTAAACATAAACAATCTCAAATAATAAAAAGATTGTAAAAGAAACCCTTACTGATTTGGTAACTTTGGAATTATAGGTCCAATGAAATAATTAAATTAAAATGAAAGTTTAAATCTAATAAATATAAATATATTGAGGATATTTCATACCAAAAGGTTAGTATATGAACTACACAAAATAACTAAGTGTTGAAAATGACATATGTCTCACGTTAGTAAAATTGATATGAGAAACCCTTACCTCAGATCGATTTTGTTTATAAGTGATTGAACCTCATGTATAATAAATATTTATTTATTATAAATATATTACATAACCATAATATTATATTTATATCATATATTATTTACTTATAGTCTTCGATAACCCATTTATTAACAATTCTTTATTAAAATTATAGTTTTGGGTGATAATTGCTTCGTTTTTCACATATATTTTTGTTTAGTTGTTTTTTAAATTTTTATTTGATAATGGTTCCCTAATTTTCATTATTTTAACCATGATATAAATATCATATATAATAATTATATAATTATTTATAATTATTTATAATATTCCATAAAATACTGAGATGAGGAAATGAGCTACACCATTCATGGACATGGTAGGTCGTACATACAAATGAACGTTGTTTCAATTTTTCCCACAGATGGTACATAAGAAAGGTAAATAATATTTCACCTTTATAAAAAAATTATTATATCAAAATTTTCATTAATACTCATTAAATATATCTTTATTACCATCCATTTCAAAATAAAATGAAAAACATTTCACATCGCTATGTGGAGGCGGTAGTCCACATTTACGCATAAGTGATGTTATTGTTTTACAATGTATTAGAAGGTAAGACGTTATATTTGATATTATAATTAAATAAGTATACTAATGTCATAAATTTCATATAAATATGTTAAATATATCATTATATCAAATTGTGGGAGGCGGTGATGGAAAATGAATTACGTCGGTTCGCAAGGCGATATTCCACCACACACACGATTGAAAATTTCATTTCCCATTTTATAGAAGAGGATATGGATATATATTATTAAATTACCATAATAACATTACATTATATTGGATATTTTTTTTTACTTTATCATAGTTTTAGAATATTTTAAGGAGCTGAAAAATGAAGTAAAATGAGAATGCACGGTTAAGAATGATACCTCTTCTTTGGAGAACCTCTTTAGTTTTATAACTAAATCCTTCCTATATTGGTTTTCTGGTCAAACCAAGGACTTTAAATCATGGGTAGGGATGTAAAAAATATAATTGGGTAGTTATTGGCTGAAAAAAAATTCTTTTTGGGTGTGAATAAAAGATTAGATGGGGTTTCTATTTATAAGTGGGGGGAGAGGAAAAACTTGATATTTTTTAAAATAAAAAGTCATTGGCATTTTTTGTAACATCCCAACCTGGAATCCACTAAATCGGTGCTCCGAGCTGGTTCACCACAAGGCCTCCAGTGCCCCTCCTTGTATTCCAGAGGCTTCTAACTAGAAACGAGGACCTAGGATGTGATAGTTGGAAGACTATGCCCTCATATCAAGGTATGAAAAAATAGAAATAACTATGTATCATAAACAGTAGAAAGTAAATAGAGTGTGGAATCAATAAAAAACTAAAATAGAATAAGATATAATAGAAAAATGTTGTAAAAGTATAAATAGATATGCAATAAAATACAACACTGGTCACCCATTGGGCTGACCATACAGATACAAGTACAAAATAAAATTAAAGTAAAATTACATGGCTCTACTACTAACTCCGAGCCAACCCACATACCTGATCTCCAAAAATTGTCGAACTGCACCAGCCCGATTAGTAGAACAACTCGAGAATCTCCACTCGATCATGAAACACTGGGTCTCAGCCCTATCCACCATGCAACTCATGATCAGCCTAATAATCATACATAAGGTCTACACGTACACTGAGGTGCACATGCCGGGGTGAGAAATAATCTCAGTAGGACACCACAATAAGCAACCTATAATTGTGCTACTAAAAGTATATGCAATAACAACATGATTAGCCTAGCTTAAACAAAACAAAAATAATTAAACCAAACATGAAACCAAATTCGAACTCAAGGTCCACAATCCCTCTCAACTGGGAAAGTGCCACCATGGATGTCCATATCTATATATGTATACATGTATAGTCCTATACCTATAAATATATACATAAATATGAATATTCATGAGTATGTGAATCAAACAACAAGAAACCACATCAGCATTCGATCCATGGGTCTATAATCCTAGACGTATAGACATCCTGTGCAAGGGGGTTGAGTTGGACGTCATGCCACTCAAGTCATGTATGATTAAGTCGATCTATGGATTTGTAATCCCATCAACATGTACATTCTTCGGCCAATTCCAAAATTATATCTCTGAACATGCTATGTCACCACAGGGGGATTCTCATCCTATACCTGGGTTCACACATGCTCACCTCTAATCACAAACTAGGATATCGTATACCAAAGGTCAATCCTATAAATAAGGATATCATATACCAATGGGGAATCCTTTAAAAGGTCACTGGTTGGAAAACACAAATCATAATCCCATGAATCCAATCGAGACTCTAAAAAACCTTTCCCAGGGGTATAGAAAAAATCTCGCCCACAGGCATAGCGCAACCTCGCCCGCAAGTAAATCTGTCAACAGGGTTGAGCCTGGTATATCAACATTTCATCATGTATCAGGGTAATACCTGGTATATAAGCATTTCATCATGTTTCAGGGTCAAGACTGGTGTATAAGCATTTCAGTTTGCTTTAGGTCCAAGCTCGATATATCAGTATTTCAGCTTGTTTTAGGGCCAAGACTGATATATCATCATTTTAGCATGTTTTAGGATCAAGCCCAGTGTATCAGCATTTCAACATGTTTTAGGTCCAAGATTAGTGTATCATCATTTCAACATGTTTAAGGCCAAGACGGGTGTATTATAATTTTAGCATGTTTCAAGTAAGTCTCAATAGTTAGATACTAGGAAGCACCTCTGGTCATCCCCAAATAATATATATATCACAATATATACACATTCATGCTCAATAGTCAAGTCCCAGGTAGTACCTCTGGGAATAGTAAAATGTCAGAAATAACATGGATTCAAATCTGAATCCCAGGAGATTACATATGGTCATCCCAAAAAATAAGAAAGATGCCTCGTGTCAGCCTTAACAACCACCAACCAGAAATCATGTCTGGTAAACACTGTTGCATTTCCAAAACCAAGTTAGGTATAAACAAATGAGTGAGGGTATCCCGAATTCCCAACCCAACACTACATCCATAGCCCCATGGGCTTGCATGTTTGGCATGGATTATAGGTGACACCCAAAAACCATCTCTACCCAAACCCAATTCACAACTCAGGGCTGGTCAAACCACACCCACCCATCGGGTCACTCAAGTCAAACATTGAGGAGGCATCCTACTCAGGATCCTCCAGGTAAAAAAGAGTGAAGGAATCCTACATGGGATCCTTATCGAAGAGTAATGGAAGAATCCTACATGGGATTCTCAAATGAAGAACAACAGAGGAATCATATAATAGGGATCCTCTCAAAGGAAAACAGTATATAGATCCTATAAGGGACTCCCTAGGTCAGAACATAAGCAAAGGCATCCCTTAGGGTATCCTGAAAGCATCCGATCTCATGACCTCATAGGCCAGAAGGTCGCATCTCACAAGGGGAATGTACTCAAAAGCATAGGTCATGGGAGATATCTCATATCTCATCTCAGATCAAAGGTCTCAACTAGGTTGGTCCGAACAACCAACCTATCATTCATGCCAAGTCTCAATCTCAGGTGATAGATGAACTAAATAACTAAAGGAAGAAACTATCCTTTTATATATAAACCCCAAACAACATTTATATGGCCTCTAAATTTCAATAGGATTCCACCATTATAATCTACATGGAAAAAAGCTCAGAATGGACTTCTCACACGCCCAATTCTAAATTCCAGGGCACAAAATACCCCTAACTACTAAGCTCAAAAGAGTACATGGCATGTACATAAGAGTACATGACGTGTACTCTCATCCATCCCACTAGCTGTGTACATGTATATGGCTAGAACACATGGGGTCTTCTTGTGTAAAAGTACATAGCATGTACTGTTTAAAAACAAAAAACTCGTGTTCTTTATCACACGGTTGGACACGCAACCATGCAACCACATGGATTGTACTCAGATTACACAGTGTGTACTTAGGAAGACTTCGTCTTCCATAACCAGGAAGAACACACAACATGTTCCCCTGGAATGCACGCCGGGTAACCAGGGTTTCTGACGGGAAAACCCTCAAATCGCCCGAAACACCTGTTTTCACCCACGAAACAATAGATCTCGACTTAACAGGCCATAAGAAAGAATAAATAGGATTTAAAAACATAAAACAACATTTTTAAAATGGATATATAGTGAGAACATAAATGGACCTACCTTTGGGTGAAAACTGCCAAAGCTTCGGTTGATTCCATCGTCCACAGATGTCGTACGCCGTCACAGTGCGTCAAGGGATTTGAAACGGTACATCTATTGCCTTCCATATCTCACTATCATTTTCAATCTCCATTTTTCCCAAAGGAAACATCCAAGGATGATAAAATATGAAGCGCGTTCAAGGAGGAGGAGGAAAGAAGAAGGAAAAGAAAACAATAAAAGGAACGAAAAGAAAAGAAAAAGGGGCACAGGCCAGCCCCGGCGCCTGACTCAAGTTTATGCCTCGCCTAGGCTAAACTCCACATTATGGACTCAACATTAAAGACAAAATCTCAATATGATACTATATTTAAATGTTATCATTGAATGAACCTATGAAAATAATTTAATATTTAATTTAATAATATTAAATATTAAATATTCTGATAAAATTTGAATAGCTCAGATTTCCACCAAACATCTATCCTAGGGTAAACACCACATTCCAGGACCAATGGAGTTTTCAGAAAAACTTATTTGAGATCAAATGGTATTGTAAAAGACCATTTTACCCCTCATGTGCATCCAATAGAAAAAAATCAATTTTTTTCTCAAAACTGTTGTTTGGAAAAACACAAGTCCTTGCAAACTCTCCACCATAAACCATATCATCCCGGAAAATCCCGACGAATGGACCAGAAGCCATGCTCCCAACCTAACCATATGCACAACCAAGCTATCTATACTATCCAACGACTATCCTCAAAGCATTAATAATTTCCTTCTACATTAAATACATTTAACTGTGACTGATCTGGTACTCCCCACTATAGGAATACCCCTATCACCATCATAAAAGAAAACTCTGAGATCAAAAGTTCATAGAAAACACCAAATTTCAATAGAAAATGAGGTTCACCCCCCTCAAGTAGCCAATTGTGTACTCCCCACCATATGCATTACCTTACCCTACCCCTCGAGTGCAACCTCAACAGGTTTCGTCCTCAATTGGGAAGAACATTAAGAAAACAAAAGGAGATCGGTGTAGGGAAAAAGCTCTCTCAGCATACTCAAGATGAATCAATATAGCACATGACCTTCTCTAACCAGACTACACTAAGAATCTACAAAAAGGTGCATCCATATCCCTCTGAGCCATGCTCACCATCCTGTCAAAACCTGACCAGGATTCATCCATAGGTCAACCGTCTTAAAATAACCTATTTATTACACTATTTTACCTCTACCACAAAAAGACATTCTATCATAAATTCCAATATAAAATCCCACAAAAATTCTTGAAACATCAGTCCTCAACTCGCACCTGGACACTCACTGATTTAGATTCAAATGATGCCACATGCAACTGGCATGTATCTTTACCACCCAACACATACACGTGGTGTCATTCCAGTAGTGAGAATCTACCCATTCCCTGATTATATTAGCACCAACGGAAACACTAGTTGACCAAGACAGGCTCTCGAATAGTCATGATTGTCGAATCCAGTCTCAAAAAGAAAGAACCTAAGGTGCCTCAATCAAAATATGAAGACATTAACATGCCCATAATGAAAAACATGACCACCTACGGTTCCTTTATCACAAAACAAAATGGTGTACAACCTAGCACACTACCAAAAAAGGAATCAGAAAACATAGTCCATCCTTTCAAGCAGGCTACTCCAAAACAAAATAGACATTGACTAACTAGGGTTTGAGTCAAAACTAAGGGTCTCTAGGTCTTCCACCAAGAACTATAGAAAAAATCATCACAACTAGATCACAAGGTCTAACAACCTATTCCAAAAGATCTAACCCTCTAAAAATTATGTAATATCCCAACAACCAATGAGGGTTAAAACTAAAACACATAGCCTATGAAGGACCTGATCTTCTCCAAGAATCCACATAAGGAACTGGTCCCTGGAGGTCACAACCAAAGTAGAAGAGAAATGTTGAACTGACACTCATCGAGTATCTGTATATGAAAATACCACAAGGAGGTCAATTTCACAAAAAAAAAGGCTTGGTATCTATCGACATTGTACTCATAAATATGACTAGATAACCATGACATGAGAAACATCACCCCAAAAAGATTCAAAACTAAAAGGGTTTCATATGCCATATTGACCTTATTGGGTCACTTCATAGGAGGTTCATGAGAACTAAGTCATCATCCTCTCAAAAAATACCTCAAAATAGATCCACATAACCTACAATCAAAGTAAAAAAATTATGTGTAAGTAGACCCAAAGGTCTTAGTCATCAGAAAAAACACACACTAGTATGCTTATATGTTGTGAATCGTGCTTGCCTAGTATGATTCATGAGATGCCTCTTGCCTTTTCCGGCCAAGAGTAAAAAACCATCCCTGGAACCTTACCAATTTCCAAGAGCCAGAGATCCACAGTAAATCATAACATCCACACAAAATGTGCAACACTCAAGGAAAAAACAAATACAATTGTAACATCACAAAATTAGAACAACAATCACATACCTTGGCAACCAGGACTTCTTATTGGAACAATTGTTCTCGATGCACCAATAAGTTATTCATCACAGGTTCTAATACATTCCTAATAATCCAGTTTACCAAAACCGAAATAGTAAATACCAGGAAAAGAAAACTCTTCTAATACCACTTTGTAACGTCCTGACCTGGAATCCACTAAACTGGTGCTCCAAGCCAGTTCGCCACAAGGCCTCAAGTGCCCCTCCTTTTATTCCAAAGGTTGTTGACTACAAGCAAGGGACTAGGGGTGATATTGGGGAGCCTATTAATTTATATCATATTAAGAAAATAGTGTAAGTAACTAAGTATCAAACCCAGGGAAAAGTAAATTGAGTGCAAAAGAAATAAAAAAAACTGAAATATAACATGTTGTAATAGTAAAATGCTATAAAATCCCGAACATCTATGCAATACAATAAAACATTGGTTACCCACTAGGACAACCATACAGATCCAAGTACAAAAGAAATTAAAATTAGAAGTACATGTCTCGCCTACTAACTCCAAGCCAACCCATGTACATGATCTCTAGACATTGTCGAACTGCATCATCCTGATTTGTAGAACCACTCAAGCAGCTCTGCTCGATCATGAAACACTGGGTCACAGTCCTATCGACCATGCAGCTCATGCTCAACCTGAAAAGAGGACATAATGTATACACGTACACCAAGGTTCCCATGTAGGGGTGATAAATAATATCATTAGGCCACCCTGACATGAAACCTATAACTGTTCTTCTAAATGTGTAAGCGACAACAATGTGCTCAACCTAGTTGGAACACAACAAAAGAAGTAAACCAAACGTGAAACCATAGTCGAACTCAGGGTCCACAATCCATATCAACTGGGAATGTTCCACCATGGATGTTCATATCTATATATGTATACATGTATAGTCCCATACCTATACATATATACATTAATATGAATATTCATGATTATGTGAGTGAAACAACAAGAAACCACGTCTGTAGTCGATCCTTGGGTCTATAATCCTGATCGCCTGAACATCCATTACAAGGGAATTGAGCTAGATGTCATGCCACTCAAGTCGTGTATCATTAAGTCTATTTCAGGATCTATAATCCCATCGATATGTACCTACTTTGGCTAATGTCGTAATTATATCTTTGATCAAGCTACATCACCATAGGGCGGTTACTTGTCCAACACCTGGGTTCACACGTGCTCACCTCTGATCACAAACTTGGATACTGTATAACGATAATGAATCATATAAAGAATGATAACGTATAGAAATAGTCAATCCTATAAAAAGTTCACTAATCAGAAAACACAAAGCATAATCCCATGAATTTAATCGAGACTTAGAAAACCTTTCCCGTAGGTATAGCAAAAACCATGCCCGTAGGCATAGAACAACCTCACCCACAGGTATATCATTCAACAGGGTCGAGCCTAGTACATCAGCATTTCATTATGTCTCAGGGTAAAAACGGGTATATAATAATTTAAGTATGTTTTGAGGCCAAGCCTAGTGTGTCATCATTTCAACATGTTCCAGGGCCAAGCCTGGTGTATCAGCATTTTAGTACATTTCAGGGCTAAGCCTGGTGTATCATCATTTCAGCATGATTCAAGTAAATATCAATAGTTGGATACCAAGAAGCACCTCTTTTCATCCCCAAAAAATATATATATCACAATATATACACATTCAGGCTCAACAGATAAGTCTCAGGTTGTACCTATGGGTATAGTAAAATATCAAAAATAACATGGATTAGAAGTCGGATCCTATGATAGAACATCTATGCATCCCAAAAAACAATAAATACACCTCATGTTAGGATAAAAAACCACCAACTAGAAAGAACCTATGCTAAACACTTTTGCATCATCAAAACCAAGTCAGGTATAAACAAAAAAGTTAGTGTGGCCCGAATGCCAAACCCAACACTATAACCATCGCACCATGGGCTTGAAAGTTTTTCAAAGGTTCTAGGTGACACTTGAACACCATCTCTAACCAAAATCGATGTAAAACTCAGGGTCAGTCAAACCAAGGTCACCAACCAGGCCCCTCAAGTCAAACACTGAGGATGAATCCTACACGGGATCCTCCAGGTAAACATGAGCGACAGAATCCTAAACGGGTTCCTTAGTGAAGAGTAAGGTAGGAATCCTCTATGGGATCCTCAAATTAATAACAACAGAGGAATCCTATAATAGGGATTCTCTCAAATAAAAATAGGAGAGATATACTACAAGGTACTCCATAGGTCATCACATAACCAAAGGCATCCCTCGGGGATCCCTAGAAGCATCCGGTCTCATGGCCTCATAGGATAGAAGGGAACATCTCACAAGGGGAACATCCTAAAATCATAGGCCGTGAGAGATATCTCATATATCATCTTAGATCAAAGGTCTCAACTAGGTTGGTCTGAACACCCAAACTATCATCCACGCCAATCTCACTCTCAGGTGACAACTGAACTCAATAACCAAAGGAAGAACCTCTAATTTTATATAAAACCCCAAAACACCATTTAGATAACCTTTGAATGTCAAAATAATTCCACCATTGCAATCTACATGGAAAATGCTCAGAATGCACTACTCGCATGCCCAATTATGACTTTTAGGGCACAAAATAACCCCAAACTACTAAGCTGGGGAAAAAGTACACGGCGTGTACTTCAGAGTACACGACGTGTACTCTCATCCATCCCCCTAGATATATACATGTACATGGACAAAACAAATGTGGTCTGCCTATGTAAAATTACATAGCTCATACTTCAATGTACATAATATATACTATTTATAAATGAAAAACCCGTGTTCTTTCTCACACGGTTGAACATAGGGTCATGCCACCACACAGTGTGTACTCAGAATACACAGAGTGTAATTAAGAAAGATTCTTCTTCCCTAAACAATAATAACACATGGCATGTTCCCTAGAACACATGTCGTGTAACCTTGGTTTCTGACGGGAAAACCCTCAAATCACCAAAACACCTGTTTTCGCCCCCAAAACAATAGACCAGGCCTTAAGAGGACACAAGTAAGAATAAAAAACCATTAAAAACTTAAAAAAACATATTTAAATGGTATATATGGAGAAAAAATAAATGGACCTACCTTTGGGTGGAAACTGCTGAAGCTTCGGTTGATTCAACCGTCCACGGATGTCGTATGCCGACTCAGCGCATCGAGGGCTTCGAAATAGTACCTCTATTGCCTTCCATCTATCTCTATTTATCAATATCCATTTCTAAAAAAGTACATGGCCAAGGAGGAAGACACATGATTTGTGTTAAAGGAGGATTATGAAAGAAGAATAAGGAAAGGAAAAGAAGAAAAGGAAAGAAAATAAAAGAAAAAGGAGCCCAGGCCAGCCTTGGCACCCGACTCAAGTTTATGTCTCACCTAGGCTAAACTCCCCATTCCGGAATAATCGGAGGAGAAGGAATCTCAATATGATGCTCCTTTTAAAATTTATCATTGAATGAACCTGTGCGAATAATTTAATATTTAATTTAATAATATTAAATATTAAATATTGCACTAAAATTCGAACAGCTCAGATTTCCACCAATCTCCTATCATAGAGTAAAAACCCTATTCCGAGACAAATGGAGTTGTTAGAAAAATTATCCTATATCAACTGTTAGGATAAAAATATCATTTTACCCCTCCTGAGTATCCAATCACAAAAATTTGGAATTTCTTCTCAAAACAGCAGTCCAGAAAAACGCAAGTCCTTACATTTTTCACATACTAAAAGGCTCCAAAATGGATCATAATATAATAATTTATGATTTAAGGTTTAAATATTTCCATAAAATAAGAATCACGCAAGTTTTTAGTTCATTTTAACCATTATCTTCTTAATTCAACCCTCAATAAAGATGTTATAACCTTAACCGCGATAACTAATATATATGGTATTTACAATTCATTATAACCAAAATTTAAGATGAATTTATTATATAATATTTATTATTCTTGTTCCAAATATTTAATCCACTTTTAAAAATTTATTTCACATCATTTTCATAATTAAATTTAAAATTAATCTCGTAGACGTGATAAAAAAATTGTTTTCCAAAGGAAGAGTTTTCATAAGTATAAAAAGTATTTATATAAAAATTGAACATACAATTGATTAAAATATACTAAATTGGATTAATTTTAATATATTTTAACTAATTTAACTTTTAAAAAAATTTATAAACAAATTTACCTTTGTAAATTCATTAAGAAAAAATTAATATTTTAATAAAAACCAGTATTTTCCACTATTCATCATAAAATTAATATTTTCAAATAATTATCAAAAATTAACTAAACGATAATTTTTATATAATAATTTAAAGAATTAAGTTCATTTTTTTAAATACATTTTCTAAAATTGGTAAAAATTAATTTTAATATAATTGTGGAAAACGTGACAAAACCGCTTTTAGAAAAAATAATGTTTTTTTAGAAAAATATTTCGTTTTATTTCGAATGATTTTTCTTTTTATTTATAATCAATTGATAAATAATGAATTTATTTTTAATTTTATAAACCATATACATTTAATAATTTGGTTTTCCCTACTCATACCTTCCAATTTAATGGCTAGATTATAACGATATACTATTTTATGCTCCTTTAGACTCCGGGTTGAAAGTATCACAAGATATCGAAGAGATTGAGATTATTTAAATAGAAATATATATATATATAAAATAAATTCTTAGGTTGTTACACAAAAAATAAGTATGTTATTTAACATTGTATCGGACTAACCATGGTGGTTGATTTTTTTTCATTTTTATTGGATTGGCTAGATATTTTTTATGCTTCGTGAATAATTTATCATGAATATCTAATCCACTAAAAAAGTTAACCTATAAAGGAGTAATGTTACTTTTCACTGGTTAATGAGAATAAAATTTCATGAAACTAAGGATAAGGTTGTTATATGCACTTGTACTCACACTTCCTAGTAGCAGGAAAAGGTTTTTGATTTATATTGATTCATAGAAGAAGAGAATGGGATTTATTCTTATGTAGAATAACATGGTGATGGTTTATATCTCTCATCAATTTAAGGTCAATAAGTTAAATTACCCAAATTGTGAATTGGATTTAGAAACAGTAATCATTTCATTAAATATGTGAAGGAATTATCTTTGAGGGGAAATATGTGACCTATGTACTAATTATAAACTTTTAATTTATATATTCACCAAGGAAGAGTTAAATATGCACCAAGGAAGATTTTTAGAGTTGATTAATGATTTTGACAGCTCAATACATTATAACCCTATGATAGTGAACAATGTGGATAATTCTTTGAGTCAAAAGGTTCATTCTATCTTATCAATGATGAGGATAACAAAGGATGCAATATTTCTAGATTTTCAAAATATTTATCTTAAAATCATGAGGAAAGGGGACAGATATCACCTTTCTCATATGAATCCTCAAACATCAGTCCATGTGAGGATTATAAAGGTATGAAATTAATATGTAGAGATAAAAAAGAAGGTGATAAATATTCCTCAATTCAACCTTGACTATGATGAAATGATAAGGTTTTGGAACTAAGTACATGTCTTGTCAATACCAGACTTGAAGAAGGAGTTATTAGGAGAAGATCATTGATCATCATTCTCTATTAATCCTGGAATTATGAATATTTATAGATATTTGAAACATTTTTTCTATTGGTAAAACATTAATAGAGATATTTCAGATTATGTATCTTGGTGCTTTATATATCAGCATGTTAAGTATGGGAGACTAAATTTTATGGTGGAGTTTTAACCATTACCATACTAAAATAATATTGGGAAAATATCCCCATGTATTTCATCATCAAACTCCCCAAAAAATTAAATAACATAATTTTACTTGGGATTTAGTTAACCTCATTTTGAAGTCCACACATTTCATTACTATCAATTAATATTTCTCTCTTGATCATCTTTCAAGGATATAAATTAAGTAAATTGTAAGGTTTCATGGAGTATCACATTTTATTATATATAATGAAGATCTGATATACCTTATAGTTCTAGTGAAGTCTTCAAAAAACTCTAGATATAGATTTGTGTTTCAATACTGTTTATCATCCTTAGATAGATGGTCACTCTAAAAGAGAAATTTAAAAATTGGAGGATATTATAGGATCTTTTTCTCAATATTTCAATATTGGTTGGGATTAACACCTCCCTCTTATCAAATTATCTTATAAAAATAGCTTTCACTTTAGAATTCATATGGATCCTTATCAAGCCATGTATGGAAGGAAGTTTCTAACTCCAATCTGATGGGATGAATTTAGAGAAATAAATCAATTGGTACCTAAGATAGATAAGGAAAAGGTAGTGAAGGTCTAATCCATTCAATATCACATCAATGCAGCTTAGAGTCGATAGAAGAGTTATGTTGACAATATTCGTTGAGATCTATAATTATATGTTGGTGAGAATTTATTCCTATGAAATTTTAAATGGAATAATTTTATCATATTCAGAAAGAATTGAAATATTTTCCTTAGGTATATTAGTCCCTTTATGATTCTTGATCGAGTTGGGATTGTAGCATATCATTTTGTTCTTCCACTAAACCTCTCTCAAGTTCACGATGTGTTCCATGTATCTATTTTGAGAAAGTACATTCCCAAACCATCACATGTAATAAACTAAGAGGTTTTAATGATGGATCATGATACATAATATGAACCATAACTGGTATAAATCTCAGATCATATAGAAAATGTGCTATGAAACATGATAACTCACATTTTTAATGTTTTATGGAGGAATCGGAAATTCAAGCAAGCTATATGGGAAACCATTGATACGATGAAGAATAAATGTCATCATTTTTTCTATATTAGAATGGAATTTATATGGAGAAATTCATTTTAAGGTGGGTTTAATGTAATATCCCGTTTTTTTATGTATTTTCTTTGAAATAAACTTGAAATATTCGGTAGATTATTTTACACACAACCTGGAGTCCTAATGAACCCATGATATTATGTACCTTTATAACCCATCTATTGGATTGATGTATTTGAATGGGATTAAAATAAATATAAAATATATATTGAAATTGTTTCCAAAAATCAAATGTATTTATTAATTCCTAAGAAAAAACATTAAATTTTTCATAAAATTATTTAATGATTAAAAGACCAATTTTTAGACCAACTGTATTTCTATAAATGTTATGTATTTTTGTCTAAAAAATTATATTTATCCCTATTAATAAGTAATTTTAGTAAAATTTATTTTTAATTTATTAATAAACATATATAAATTATTTTTCTAAAGGTTTATAATTAATATAAAATCATTAATAGGTAAAAAGAGTTTTTTCATAAAACTATTTTTTTTGTGAAATGTGTTTTTATAAAAATATATTAATTAAATAATTATTTATAATGGTTAAAATTAAATGTATATATTATATATTCAATAAAATATTTTAAAATTCATTTTATAGTCTTTAAAGGGAATGGAATGAAAGTAAATTTAGTTTTATGCCTAAAATGCATTTTTCAAAAAATATTTTTTTGTTGTATTTTACATGTTTAGTTTAAAATTTATTTCTAATAATTATATAAATTAAAATTATAAAAAAATTTCCATATTTTGAATCATAGTACTCAAAAAAAATAATGGGGGCACATTTATTTTTTTCATAATGAATAGTAAAACCTGTAAAAAAATGTTACCATGATTAATGTTAAAACGATTATAAGGAGGGGTTAAACCAAGAGATAAGGGTAAAATTTCCATATAAACATGTCTAATTATTTTTTTAATATTTTTAGACCTTCTTTATCTTAAATTTTAATCCTTTTCCATTTGTAAGCATCATACTTGATAAATATATTAATTATATTTAATTCCTTTAAGTAATTCCATGTGTAACCTCTCACCCACTTATAAAAGGGATCTCCTCTCCTACCTTATTCATTAATTTTGAGCATTATAGCTCAAAATATACCTGGTATAATACCTTAATAGATTAATTACTTTAATGATATATCCCATTTTCATCTCCTAATACCAATGTTTTATTGCTTAAGGTGTAATCTAAAGGATTAATCTCAAAGAAGAGGTATAAATATTAACCATGCTATTTAGATTTTTTTCATCATACACATTAAATAAACCTATTTTATCCATCATAACATGATTAATATAGTATATTTAATATACTAATATTTAATTATGATTATGTAACAACATTTTTCACCACTATTTCATCAAATGGTAAATGAAAGTATCGCTCATGCGTACGTGTGGACTACAACCTCCACATAATGATATGATTCATTTTTCATAACTACCTCACATTGATGGATATAATGTTATATTAAATAAATATATCTAATATTTATTATTTAATTATTATTATTTAATGATAAAATATTATTTATCTTTCATTACTTCTTTTTGTTATAAAATGAAAATAACATTCATGCGTATATACAGACTACCATCTCTATAAATAGTATAATTCATTTTTTTATCTCTAGATTTTATGGATTATTATAAATAAATATATGGTGAATATATATTATATTTATATCATGATTAAAATTATGTATATTATGTAACCTTGATCAATATTCAATTACAACAACAACCAAATCGAAACATTCAGGGAAAAGAAAACAATTATCACCCAGAATAATGATTTTAATGAATAGTTATTGATGAATTGGTAATAATATTTTATAAGTAATCCATGTATGATATTATAAGTATAAATTTGGTTCTAGTATTGAAATATTATAAATTTATTGTTATTTTATATGATTTTATAGGACTTATGAATAATATTGAACTTGTTGTGAGGGTTTTATATTACAATCTCATTTTTACTGGGATTGTTTAGGATTAAATTTCCGATGAAAAAATTATGTAGTATATATATATAATAAATATTATCTATTTTATTATAATATGTTTATTTATATAAATTAATAGTTTTCCTTTCATTTTTCTCTCTCTAAAGACTCAAAATTCATAAAGAATTTTTTTATGGAAAACCAACTTTTCGTTTTTTTTCGGTTAGGAATATTTTTCTTGAATATCCATATTTTATTTAAAATGTTTTCAAGAACATTTTTACTATTATCCTTTGATTTTTTAAAATAATATTAAACCATTATTTTTGTTTCTAAATAAATTAAAAGTAATCATATTATCATTTTATGAACAATATACCTTTTACCAGAGGTGTGAATGGAATATTTTTTAATATACACCATATGAACGACTTTTCCTATCATCATGACTACTCTTTTCTTTGAATATTCCTTTAATATTTTACATATTTTTTTTATAATAAAATTATTCCCTTAATATTTTGGAAATTATTTTATTTGATAAAATTGATTTCAAAAAGGAAAAAATAATTTCCTTAATAAATAATCTGGTGATATTTTAAAGGTATTTTTCATCTATGATAACATCATTTAAGGTTACATATGATTCAATAGGGATATGATCCTATGATTCCATCCTTATTAATTATCTATATATTTTATGATTATGCTGATGAAATATTAATGAAACTCATTTTATTGTCCATAGGTTAATATATGATGAAATGATATATGTTTTCATGATATTGTGGCATACATATGAATAGATTATAATAATGTGATGGATGGGTCTGTTATACCCCTATAATGCATTGGGTAACAAAAAATATTTTATGAGATTAAAGGGTACATGGGTGGTTTTCCTAGTCCCAAAATAGGGTACACTGATGGTGGTCCCAAGCCCATAAGAGGGTACGTAAAATGTTATCCCAAGCCCAAAGTAGATACATAGGTGGTTAGCCCATGCCTGACATGTGATGAATAAAATCGTGGGTATCCTTAAAATAAGATTTATATGATTATTATTATTACAAACTTCATTCCATTCTTGTATGGTGTTATATTATGGATATTTTATTCTCTCATGGATCATGTTCTTTGATTCCTTTATTATCATATCTTTTGAACTACCTATATTTATTCCATGAATCATAATTATGATCGATGAATTGTGTGTAGGGTTTTAAAATGTTAAGATCAGGTTTTTATACCCTTATTCTTATTTTTTTATGGAAGCCAATATAGATTGCAACTAAGTTGAAATTTATCAAGGGAATATAATACATGATAAGAACTAATGGAAATTATATCCATATTATGATACTTTTATTCTAAGAATCTAAAAATTTGGGTGTTTGAGGTTACATTACCAAACTAACATGACTCATGTTTCATTGTAATGATACATCTACACCAACATGGTCCACATAATTCCCTAAAGATATGTTTAAAATCTAATGCATTGTTAGGTAGAAATTATGGAAACACTATCATTTCAATGTATCCCAGAGTATACATACTAAAATCTATATTGTTGAGAAATAATTATTTTGAGAATCAACACGGTCATATACTGAGTCTAATTTATTTTTTGGGATATAATTTCAAAATTTTCAACAATTTTATCTATTATGTTTCAAAATAACACCTAAAGTGATCATTAATCCCTTAATATTTAGAAAACCACTCCAAACACATAATGTTTAAATATAGAAGGGATATCAAGAATTGTGTTTCAATGATAATTGGAGATGGATTATGGATCACATGTATAGTTTGTGTGTACTTTTGATGATCATAGGTTCATACAAGATGGATTATAGAGAAAGAATGGAAAACAAAAGATATTTTGGGCCATTTTACCAGATCCTCAATTAAACTTATACTTATATGGATCCTTATATAAATCATTGTGGAATCCCATGTTCTGAGAGTGTTAAAATACTTTTTTAAGCCTCTATTTTCTTCAAAAAACGTGGCTTATAAATACCCCAAGCTCACTATTTTGGGGGATTTATTGTTTTTTGAGAAAGTTGAGGCATATAAGATCACACAACCTCATGTTTTGTGCCTCATGCATGTATGACCAACAGACTTACATGGATTCTTAACGGTAAGAAATTTTCTATGAATTTTATCATGTGATCCTTTTAATAAATTTTAAAGAGGTTAAGACACTTTTTATCAATGTTATTACATGAAGATCACAATTCACATAAGAGAATAATTTTTCATGCAGTAATGTTCACACAGAACACATATATTACATAAGAATGTGTTATAACAACCCATTTGACGCCTCCTTTTCGAGATAAACTTATCGAAGAATGATGGAACATGGTAAAATTCAATATCCCAATGAAAATTCACTCATGAAAAAACTATACAGATAACTAGAATTATGGTCATTCTCCTCTAATCACTTTCCATCATACATGGTTTGGAAATTATTTTCATAATCCTAAAACTTATCATTGATTATTATAGGCAATATATAGGCATATACAAGTGTAAAACATTTTAAATCCCTTAGTTTAATTCTAATCATACCACATGAATCCTTAATGCATGACATTAAATATAACGGTATATATATTTATCGCATGGCATTAAGATTCACAGACTAGTCCCACCATATGAAAATAAACTATGAAAATTAGAATTATATGGTTTTTTATTCATGTCCCAAGATATTTAGAATACCTATTTAATGTTTAATCCTAAATACACTACCATGCCATCTCTCTTTTGATAGGTGTTATCCCCCAAACCATATCACCTTCATAGAAAGAACTAAACCTTCTAGGTTATCCACAAGAGACTCTAAACTATGAGAATTTCTACTAGACACTAAAATATGAGTTTCCCCATTAGACCTTGAATCATTAATTTCCCCACTAGAATCTAAACTGTTAGTTTCCCCCATTGAAAGTTAAACCATGAGCATCCCCATTAGACTTTAAATAGTGAGAACCTTATTTCCCTAATTTATACTGGTATAACCATCCTTCCTTATGTGATGAGCATAAGAAGACACATCATTCTTTATATTTTGATCATAGTATGACCCATCCTTCCGTATTTTATGATAAAAATATGATCCATCCTTGATTATGTGACAATAATAATATGACCCTTCCTCCCTTATGTGTTGATAATAAGATGACCTAGCTTTCTTTAGGTAATGATAATAAAATAAGCCATCCATACTTATGTAATAATCATAAGATAACACATCCTTCCTTATATGAAGAGTATAAGGTTCCCTGATGTCCTCACATGAGTAATATATAATAGTCCATCTATATTGATTTAACCTACATACCCATCCTCTTCTTATATGATAATCATAATATGATCATGTGTTTTAACATGAGTAAGACAACATAGAATCCCCACATATACCCAACACACTCATCCCTTTGATCGTAAGGTTCTACTAATGAGGTTTATAGAAGAATCCAGTCGGTCAGGGAATTAAAACTTCTTATTATCATAGTGATGAAACTTATCGTCTCTAGAGATCCGATCCACGGTAGAGGTCTGAGGATCTCACATGAATTTAATAAGAAAAAAATTAAAAAAATAAATATATCATTCAAAACAATGGTGAGTTCAACTAGATATTATAACTGGTGATCATTTCTCAATGTATCCAAACACAAACCCCTCCATATTGACTAAAAATTCTTCAAGAATCAGTTTGAATACCGATTGTCAAATTTCGGGTGCTCGCGTAGACCACCAGCAATTTGTTTGACATCATGATGATCACCTCAAATTCATTCCTATGATCTGTGAATATGTAATTATATTGATTTCATGGATGAAATCATTATCTCTCTAAGATGTAGGGGGAGATATAATCTCTCAATTTCATTGGAATTTATAGTCTATGGAATAGAGCTCCACCCCTTATTATATAGTGGATTTATAAAATACTAAATAGGGTTCTCAGTCCCCGTATATACAACGCCGAATAAATAATAAATAATTTACAGGTTATGATTAACTAAATGAATCACAAACATCATTTATTTTTTATCACATGCTTGTAATATATAATTAATGTATCAATTGATAAAACCAAGTCATTAACTTGACTAATAATTATCACAATATTAAATGAACCTTGAATATTAAAATAATATTCATTTGTATAATATTTTCCATTTATTAACTTAAATACTTTTATGTTTTTTTAATAAATAAATTCAACCCAATTATGTTGTTCTTGAATAATAATGAATTTATTTATTTATTTTTTATCATTATTTATTTCACACGTCTCGGACCTTGTGGTGGGGCCCACCGATTCCAAGACACCAATTCTACAAAATAGTGCAGACTCTTAAATATGTTATCATGTGTGGCTGTCTAGGAACTTAACTTGATAGTAGTGAATATTATTCGCATACCAAGATTAGAGTATATCTATCCATAAAGGCCCCTAAAGAGATAAGGAATAGTCCTGGAAATGATAATCTTCCTACGAACAAACATTACGTAATATAATTTCATTATATCATGATATTTCAAAAATCAGGATGTACAAATTATGTCATCATCCATTATTACTTTATTATATTTTGATCTATTTTTAAAAAATTACCTTTTACTACCTTGGACAATAATTTATAAAGGTATTATTATTCTGATCAATTAGGTCTGAGATATCACTTCCTCAACTTAAAAGTGACAATTTATATCTTGAACATTCAACCAATGTCATACCACTAATGATTCACCCAAAACAAACTACCTCTCCACAAATTCAATTTCATAGTTTTTCCCTTACATCAAATTACACGATCAAATAGTACACATTGATAATGGTTGTAAGTCAAGAGACAAATACACATGTTTGTAGATAGGAACAACCAATGACACCTGAACATGTGGTGTTCCTATCAGTGGGTTTTCCCTCATAATCTCACCTACTAGAGATCACTAAGTGTGAACTTCATGAAAATAAGCCACAATGATTATGATCCCCCAACACCTGATAGTTAGAGATCAATTGTGTCTAATCAATATGATGTATCTTGACAATAGGTCATATTTAAGATTAAGGTCATAGTATCTCATGGTTCTCATTATATATTGGGAACTAATTTAACCTTTTGTAGAGAAAATAATCTATGTAAATTACCATTTATATAATGGACATAGAAATACTAACAATATAATGGTATGTGTACATCATGTATAACTCACTATATACATGGTGTGGTAATCAAAAAAGTATTATTCATGTTGGTTGTAGGGTAGCCACTATTAGAACACTCCCATATGAACTAGAGTCACATTGATAATAATCCTTATTATCTCTCACATGATAAGATCATGTTTCTACTGAGTTATGGCTTTAGTCGTGGTCCTTCCATGCCTCCGTTGTGTAGTAATTCTACTATCTTCAAACTCACCTTCTTATGTAAGACTCCTCAAGAGATGTAAACCCCAAGTATATAACCTTTTTCTCAACTATAGAAACATTACACCTTATCTATTATTAGTAATAGAATTATCATAATGATAAAATAGTACATACTAGGTGTGATTCCAAAAACTAAAACAAATAATTTTGTATTTTACAATGCTTCTTTAGCTTCCTGAGAATTCATATCATACTTAATATTTTTTCGAAATGTATAGCACTAGATTAAATTATCTTCTCCTATTTATTGCATTTTTATTGCTATAATATTATATCATATGTATCCAAAGTAAAACTATTTTCCCCTTATAACTAGTATCCTTTATTATCCACATACCAGGTACAAATCTTTTATACTTGGTGAAGTGCAATCGGATAGTTCTGACTGTTTCCCGTGGAGTTATCTTGGATTTAATTGACATTTTCCTATAATTAATTTTTTGTTGGAAATATAATTTCTTATACATATTATGGAATATGTGATTAATCCATCATGGAAACATATGGAATTAAACTCACCACATTAATATCCTCTTATTCCCATTCATGTATTCTTAGAGTGATTTATTCCATGTGACTCTAAAAAAATTCACTCTAGAATTGTTACAACTTGTGTTTTATCAATGCCTTGACAGTATATATACAATTAACTTGGTCTAAGAAACCATTATATCTACCTTAGTAGATCTCATTCCCAAGAATAAGGGTTGTTACATTAAGTCAATGTTTAGAGAGTTGATTTCATTCTAGTATTGACTAAATATAAGACCAATAATTGGTTTTCATGTGTTATCAAACCTATTTTACATGAAAATTGTGTAACTCCCACTATCCTCTTATAGACTAATGGAACAAATTCAATAAAAAACAATATTTTATGATCATGTTTCTTTCTTTAATAAAAAACCATATTTTAGTAACTTTCACCACTTATTAGAAATATATCGTGGCACTAAACCTTTATGGTTGTGTCATATAGAAAAATTCCATGATTGGTGGTCTTGACATATAATTCCCAATAAAACAATCATAGAAAATATGTATCAAAAGTAAAATTATCATGGATTTTTGATTAAAAACTTGGAATTACCAATCAAGCCTTATTGGCACCACACTTGTACCAGAAATCCAAAGTGTCACTTGAATACCCACCATAGTATTCAAGATAATAATCCCTTGTACTTTGATATATGGAATCCATTATTGAATTTTAATTATCTTTTCAATCTTAGTTAATTTTCATATACTTCTTACTTGTAGGAATTATTATTTTTAGTGAATAATATATTTCTAGTTGTGGTGAATGTGAAATCATTACCATGGTTTTATCCTTCCTACACCATATGTGTATTTGGAACATTCCTTTTCTATGTGATCTTGTTGAACTTGTTCCAATGTCAACTATTTGTGTATCTATATTATTGATTAAACCCAATTCAATATTTCTCCCACTATCTCAAATAGAGATGTACACCCTTTTATAGAAATATATTCTATCACTTGACTATAATATTTTCTATCATATGAATTTAGGTAATATCCATATAGAACTTTAGGATAACTACTTTATATGCATGTTGTGTTTTTATTTATGAAATTGTGTTTATATACTAACGAACTCTTTACATCTAAACAGATATTCTAATGACATAATAGATTTGTATCATAATATAAATCATATGATATCCATTTTTCATGATAGTTGACATATGGTTATGGGATAATGCCTCTATTTATGTAGCATATATCCAAAAATAATATAAGTAACTATAATGTGAATATATCTCAACATTGATTTTCATTTACTTACTTCATGAATCTGATTTGTGTAAAGAAATGTGAAATTATGAATTTCTCCATGCTACATATTCTTGATACATATTTTTATGTAAAAATCATCATCAATCCTCCTTATTAGAATCATTGAATTAATGTGTATAAGGTAACATGAAATTAGAAATTAATCCACACTACATTATAATGATTGATGAATTATTTTTAAGATATGCTTCAGCACACCAACCTGAAACAACTCATATCTTCTGACCATGAATATATCATACTTCACTAATTTCACATTCCTTAACAAATACTTTATGTATGGTTATCTCTATCATAACCTTGGAATAGGTCATTCTCTCTAGATGAGCTAATTCATAAATCTTTGTGACTTACCTTTATTTCTAATGATTAATTTTCTAAACTAAATACATAAGTGTGTTGATTATATTTAAGGTATTTACATATATATAGTCTAAAATAATACTGTTTATATCCTTAAAAACAGCTTATTTTTTCATGAAAAAATATTTTCATTCCACAACTGAGTATATTAGTCTTATATTTATATTCATCATGTATTTATAATGATTCAAACATTATGGAACTCTTAGTTGAGTATTATACACCACAAAAAAATTATTTCACAACTAGAATAATGTCTCCTTATGTCCAATGGCCACATGAGATTACTTTTTTGGTAATATTTAACAAAATTCCAACTAGAACCATTTACATTTAAATTATAAGTAGTTTTCTTCTCTTCGCTAACTTAAGAACCACCCTTTCTCTGTCTCTTAGAGAACACACCTTACTTCTTGTAATACTTCTTTTCTTAGTTAGTTAGTGTACTTATATACACATATGCGAGATTAATATTGTATTTAATACCCATGTAATATAATAGAAGTATTATATATGAAAATAAGTATACCTAAAGAAGAAGTGACTATTGGCTTTTTCAATTCAGTTCACTGTATTTTAAACATTCATAGACAAATTTCATGGCATGAAAATAAAATATCATCATGTATAATGCCTTTTATATTTACATTGAAGGAATTTTCAAATGTGCCTTTAGATTCACAATTTACATTTTATTTTTGTCCTTGTCTTTCAAACTTTTTCACCATAAGAACTAAATATTTGTCTTTATTTATGTTCTTATTTACTTGGAGAACCTTACCCAAAAGGTAATAAATCAATTTTTCCGTGCTATCCATTTTTTAATCTTAAAAAAACTTGAGTAATTGGTAGAAAAATATATAATAAAGGTATGTATTTAATGATCTTGATCCACCTTTAAATTTACACATAGCCAATATAATCATAACTCATTCACATCTCACTTCACTTTCTCCTCACATGCTTCTTAGAGATGATACTACATGTTAAAGCCGTCATGTCCTGATGTTCTATCCACAACTCACATCAGATGTTGATGATTTCACTATGACATGTTGAGTTAATAATGTTTCCTTATGACTTTTTCATTCCTATATGTTTTGAAAATAACAACCACGTTATCTTAATGCAAATCATATTTTCCTAAGGATTGTTTTCTTAATGAATGTTTCCTTTCTCTAAGGAAAAATTTTATATGTACCTTTGTTTTCATTTCCCCGTTTTATAATATATCTAAATCAAACTTATTTTGTTACTAATTAAAAAATTTATATTCTTATGAAAAACATCAGAATCTAGTAGTTACTTGGATATATAGTGTTCTGTTTTCAGATTCAGGATTCTTTGAAATTCAGCCTCAGAATTTTCTGAAATTCAGATTCTAAATTCTATAAAATTCAGAATCCGAATTCTCTAAAATTCAATCTCTGAATTCTTCAGAATTTAGACTCTGAATTCCTTAGAATTAAAATTTCAAATTTTTCAAAAATCAGACTCAGAATTATCTGAAATTCAGACTCCGAATTCTTTGAAATTCAGATTCCAAATTCTTTAAAATTCATACTCTTAATTATTTGAAATTTGGATTTTTAATTCTCTGGAATTCAGACACTAAATTCCTTAGAATTTGGACTCTGAATTCCTCCAAATTTAGACTCTAAATTCTATATAATTCAGATTCTGAATTCATTGGAATTCAGATTCCAAATTATTTGTAAAAAAAAATCCGAATATCCATGTCTTATAGACTATGAATTTTTATATGGTTAGAATCCAAATTCTATTTTTCCTTAGACTCTAAAAAAATAGTTGGTTAATTAACTTCATTTTTCTTACACATGTTATTGTTATGAAACTATGTCATACAATATGTTTCTAACAAACTATTTATTGAGTGATAGGTGTATAGGTCCCTATGATATTCAAGGGAAAATATGACCATTGGAGGAGGGAGCCATCCATTAGAGTTTTTTCATATAAATAGGAGCTCATTTGAATGAGATAAATATCTGTTGATCAGCCTAGAGATTACATGATGTGAAGTTATTTCTAGATAGAGAAAGACTCTCATGCTTTATGCGTGCTGAACATCTTATTCATCTTGATTTGTGCAACTCCAATTGTTTCTGAGTATAATCAAGGGCTTCTAAGGATAGGAAGACATAGGTTTCAACTGCCATAAATATTGAGGGCTTGCGGGGATAGCAAGACATATTCTGATATTCCTATCGAGGGATTACCCTGGTGTGGGTAAGATAAACATTCTTGAAAGTATAACACAAGGGACCTTTATCCAAGTTTGTTGGATACCTTACTCTTTAGGATAAAAGATTTCCTACTTGTTACATGTTTTGTTTCAAGTTTTTATTTCTACTGTACTTTATTAAATGAAGAAGGTGTAAACTACTTATACTTTCTTGTACTTTTATTACATTTGATATTAGATATTATATATGCTTTAAGGTAGAATATTTCTAAAGTAAACTTTTCTTAAGTTTTTTTCTGGAACCATATTTTCAAAACCTAAGAATTTTTATTCCTTATTTAAGAACTTAATGTTATTTTGTGAATTTACCTTATTTAACTTTGTAAAACACAGTTTTCTTTAATGTCAAAAATGAAAGTTTTTAAACATACAATTCACCCCCCCCCCTCTTGTAATCGAGATTCTACATTCTTTATTTTGATCCTACAATTGTTATCAGATCAGGTATTTGAAATAATTATACTCACCTATAAGTTTTCCTGCTCAAGTTTTCCTTGTTCTAAATTTTATTGCATAAATTTTATTTCTTAAGTGTTGCTTAAGGATTTTTTATCTTTGTTTGTAATATTTTACTACTTACAAGTTTTTTGGAAAAATATTTTCTTATAGAATGGAAGGAATGAATGTTAGTTCTATTGATAATTTAAATCCTACCAGACCACCTATTTTTTATGGTAATGATTATGAGTACTCGAGAGATAGAATGAAAACTTTTTTCATTAACACTAGAGTAGACAATTTTTTCAGGATTACTGGAGATTAAAAAATTTCTGAAAAGGAATTCAAAACCTTCACCAACGAAGAAAAATCTTAATCTCAATTAAATTACAAGGTATGGAATACTTTGTTGTGTTCTATGAACATGAATATATATAGTCAAATTTCTTCTTATGAAGCTTCCAACTTCATCTGGAAGAAACTTGAGGATACTCATTTTGGGACTTCAAAAGTGATAGAGAATAGAAGAGGTATGTTGAGATCAGAATATCATGGATTCTGATTTTTTTATGGGGAACTTGTTTTCAAAGTACAACAAAGATTTATAACTATCGTCAACAGTCTTCAATCCATGAGAGAGAAAGGTCTTGATTAAGAAGATCTTACGGACAAGATACTTGATATTATGCCAAATGAGTGGGAATCTAATAGGATATCTATTTATGAGAACATGAATGTTTCAAATATTAAACATGATGAACTATGTGGAACTCTTCTTCAACATGAGACAAGTATGAAAAGAGATGCTGATATGAATAAAAATAAGAATGGAAATGGAAGTGTATCCCTTACTACTACTAAAGTCAAGACTCCATAATGTGTTACAAGATCTAAGTCTAAGAAAGTCATTGTTCTATCTGAATCTAGTGAAAATGAACATTCTAAAAATGAGATAGATAATCTTGCTCGAAGGATGAACAAGATAGTGGGAAAGAAAGACTTTTAGTATAGATATAAGAAGAAAGAAAGATATGGAAAGAAAGATTTGGAAGTCACTTGTTATGAATGAAAAAGGTCTAGACACATTAGGATAGATTGTCCCATGATTAAAAGAAATGATATAAAATAAAATTATTCTAAGAGGAAGAGAAATAAGTATTACAATTATATGTCTCAAAAAGTCTTGAAGGCTAATGATACATGGAGTGCTAGTAGTGGTGACTTATCCGATGAATCCTCAGAGTATGAATCATCTGGACAGAAGAATTTTGGTCCTATAGCCCAATTACCTACTAAAAATCATTGTCTTATGGCTATGGTGCACAATCATGAATATTTAACAAATGTTTATTTAAATGAAATTTTTTTATAAATAATATTATGAATCTTCATATGATGAATCTTCCTCATTAGAAGATAATAACATACCTTCATTTAAAGAAGTTTCTATATTTTCTAAAATTATTGGGAATGATAATTGTAAGATAAAAAAGATGTTAGAGAAATAAAATTATAGAATTTTTTTTAAATAAATAAGTATCAGATATTTCTAAAGACCTTGATTAGAGAATTTTTTATTTTGAAAGTGTGTTTAAAACCTTAAGGAAGTAAATTCTAAGAACGTTAAACTTTATAAGGATCTTGAAAATGTTATTTCTAAGAAAAATATTTTAGAGGATAACTCTGGTTCTAAAACTAATAACCTTGAGTATAAAAACATTGTTATTAAACTAAATTTAGAAATATTTTCCTTAAGGAAATTCCTATCAAATTTTACCTCAGGTAAGAATAATTTTGAAAAGATGTATTCCCAAATTCATCTTCTAAGGAATAGTTCTGTATTTGGTTATAATCATTCCAATTTTTAGTAATAACTATTTTTTTCCACAAATTGATCCTTTTTGTACTAAATTTCAGTGTGGTGGACATTGGGAGAAAAACATTTCTTTAAACAAAATCCAATATTTAGGTTTTTATAAAGCTTCTTTTATAAGAAAATGTGGATTCATAAATTTTTACGTTCTGCAATTTCCAGATCTAAGAAAGTTTCGATTATGAAAGTCTAAATCTTTTGTTTTTAGGAAAATAAAGAAAGTACCAACAACAATACATGGTACATGGATACTGTATTTTCTTGGCATATTACTGGTAACCAAAACTTCTTTGAAAACATTATCAAGTTTGAAGGAGGAAAAGTAACTTTCAGAGATAATGCTTAGGGAGAAATTATTGGTATAGGTAACATTGTTCTTCCTGGAAAAACATTGATTTCAAATGTTTTATTTGTTAAGGGTCTTAATAACAACCTCATAAACATAATTTAATTATGTTATGATGGTTACCTTGTGAATTTTAGGAATAATAAATGCTTAGTACACAATTCCAAGGGAGAGTTTATTATTTCTTCCCATAGGCAAGAAAATCTATTCAAACTAAACTTAGAAGACTTAAGGATCCAAGATATACCTTGACTTAGTGAAATTGAAGATCAATATTGGTTATGGAATAGAATGTTAGGACACTGTAATCTTAGGAATCTATGAAAACTCTGAATGAAAAAACTTATTAAGGATCTATCGAAGCTTAGATTTGATTCTTCAAAAGTCTGCAATCCTTGTAAATATAGAAAGAAACATAAATCATGTTTTAAATTATTCGATGAAGTCTTAAATTATTATGAATTATAGTTAGTGCATATGGATATTTTTGGTCTAACACAAACTGGAAGTATTGGAGACAAATATTATGTATTTGTTTTAGTTGGTGATTACACTAGATTTACGTGGGTATATTTTCTAAAAAAGAAATCGGAAGCTTTTTCTTATTTCAAAACTTTTATAGCCCAAGTTTAAAATGAGAAAAACCTTCCTTTCATAACTATTCATTGTGATCATGGAGGAGAATTTCAAAATTCAGATTCTGAAAATTTTTGTAGTAAAAATGGAATTACTCATAGCTTCTCAACTCCAAGAACTCCTCACAAAAATGGTGTTGTTGAAAGAATAAATCAAATTATTCAAGAGATCACTAGAACCATGTTTAGTGACTATTCTATAACTAAACACTTTTGGGCTGAAGCTGTTAGTACTGCATGTTATACTATAAATCGCGTTTTAATCATACCTTTTCTTAACAAAACACCTTATGAATTGTGTAATGGTAGAAAACCTAGAATTTATTACTTCAAAGTACTTAGTTAAAAAGTATTAATCTTGAATACTAAATATAACTTACATAAATTTTCACAAAAGTCTGATGAAGGAATTTTCTTAGGCTACTCCACCACTTTTAAGGCTTATAGAGTTTTTAATAAAAACACTTGTACTGTTGAAGAAATGGTGCATGTTAAATTTGATGAAACTGATACTTTTGTTTTTAAACAACCCCAACCTAAATCCTTGGATGTGCTTTAAAAAATTGATTATCAACCTTTAATAGAATATTTTTCTAATAAGGAAATTGTTCATGTAAATATTTCTGAAGCATTTACCCCAAAAGATTTCTTAACATATATTGATGAACGAGTTTTACAAAACTCAAATCAGTTGATTCTTAAGAATCATCCTAGTGATAGTATCATTGGTGATGTAAATCAACATGTAATGACTAGAGGTTCCTTAAGAAAGTAATTAGAACATCTAGTATTTCTTTCCCAATTAGAACTAAAAATAATTGATGAAGTTTTAGGTGATTATGATTGGATTAAATCCATGAAAGATGAGCTAAATGAATTTGAAAGAAACAAAGTCTAAACCTTGGTTAAAAGACCTAAGGAAAATTCTATAATTATAGTAAAATGAGTATTCAGAAATAAGTGTGATGAAAATGGAATCATTGTAAGAAATAAATATATATTAGTTTCTAAAGGCTATAATCAACAAGAAGAAATAGACTATGAATAAACCTATGCTCTAGTATCAAGACTTGAATCTATTCGCATTTTACTTTCCTTTATTTCATTATTTAATTTAAAACTTTTTCAAATGGATGTATAGTGTGCTTTACATAATGAATATTTTCAAGATGAAGTTTATGTTGAACAACCTCTTAGTTGTAAAGACACAAAACATCCTAAACATGTTTTCAGACCTTCCAACACTTTATATGACTTAAACAAGCCCCTAAATCCTGTTATGATAGACTTATAGGATTTTTGTTGCAAAACAATTATGTTAAGGGGACTAATGATCCAACTCTTGTTATAAATAAATATAATAAAAATGTTTTTATTGCTAAAATTTATGTTGATGGAATTATATTTGGTTCAACTAATAAATATTTAACCGATTCATTTGTGAATCTAATGAAATCTGAGTTTGAAATAAGTATGGTGGGTGAGTTAACATTTTTACTATGTTTTTAAATCTCTCAAAACCCAGAAGAAAATTATATATATCAACATAAATATATTAAATATCTTCTCAAAAGTATGAATATGAAAACACTAAAAGGATAAGTATAGGATCTAATATATAAAAATGAGATGCTCAAATACAAGAGGGCGTGAATTTTATACATTAAAATTTACTTTTGGAACCTTTAAAGTTAAGATTAACAAGGTTAAAAAGACATTCACAAGACCTCTTAAAGAATCCTTTTCTATTTTCATAAAATAAATATTATACCTTAAAGCGTATAGAATCTATAATATAATCAAAGTAACAGAATTACAATGTATAAGAAGGTTCTAAATTCTAACTTTAACAAAGTTAACATACAACAACGGAATTAAAACAACTTGTAATAGTAAACAAGTAACAATAAGATTCTTTTAACCCAAAGAGAAGGGTATCCAACAACCTTTGATAAAGGTTCCTTGATTTATACTTTCAAGAAAGTCTATCTTACCCAAACCTGAGTAAGACCTCAATCTGATGATCGATATATTTCTTGCTATCCCAAAAAGCCCTCGATTTAGAAGGAAATTGGAACCTCTGTCTTCCAATCCTAGAAACCCATGATCAGCATGATCAGAGTCTGCACAAAGAAAGTCTGAACAAGTTGTTCACGCCTGAACAAGTTGTTCACAACATTCTCACGAAGCACTGAGAGTTGTAATAGCCTCTCTCTAGAAATCACTTCACAACTTTTTCTCATCAAAGTCAATTGTCGAAGTTTAATTCCTTTTCTCCTTCAAATGGGCTTGTATTTATAGGCAAAACTTCCCAACAGTCAGCTCCTCTCCAACGATCATATTTTCCTTAAATTTTATAGGGACCAGGACACGTGGAAAACATACAACGGTTAGTTTAAAACAGATTGTATGACATGTTTCAAGTAACAGAAATCATGTTAAGTTAAAGATAAATTTTAAGTATAAGAAAAACTTAGAATCTGATATCATTGGAATGATACATTTAAACAACTCTAACATTATCAAGAAAATGAAATCATAAGGAAAAGTAAATCGGATTGTGAAATAGGTATCTCATTTGTCCCGGAATCAGAATAACAAAATCATAATCACATATACACCGGATTCGAAATCATAAAAACTGAATAACATA